>OY292537.1:7619779-8819779 GCA_958496365.1 Subacronicta megacephala
GTTCCCTGTACGAGACCACGGTCTCTACAGCCCCCATAGGAGGACGCGCAGGGTCAGTACCCATCTCAAAAGAAATCAGTTGATGGTCACTTATACTGACTCCTTCGTGCACTCTCCAGTTTGACACTGCCACTCCTCGATTCGCCAATGTCAGATCGACATTGGAGTAGCCGTTAGGTCCATGAAATGTTGGTGGTTGGCCCTCTACGTTGTGGATAACGAGTCCAGGCCCCAGGATGAAACTTTCCATCTGGGTCTTCCTGTACTCGGTATCATGGCCCCTGCCAACATATTGACGGCGCTCACAGTGCCAAAGAGGAGAGTGCGCGTTACTGTCCATGCCTATAACTACCTGATGTCCCGCCAAACAGTCAAGCACGTGCGTAAGGTGTTCTAAATGCACGGCGATGTCGTGACTGTACTGACAGTACAGAGATATGACGAATACATTCTTCCCTGATGCGAGGCAATCTACGTTAGCCACTGCACAGTGATCATTGCTGAGTTGGTCAAGAAACGTTACTCCTATTGCTGCGTTCACTACCAGTATCCCCGCCTTGGAACTAGGCCCGTGTTGAATGATCCTGGTATGGCTATATTGCTCCTGGATTAACACGAGATCTAGTCCCAGCGATTTAGCGATGATTGGCAATTCCGTCGTCGCCGTTGCTGATCCCTGGAGATTTAGCTGTCCTACTCGAAGCGTGGCGCACTTAGCCATAGTGCGTCATGTTGACTGACTGTTGCTCGGCGTAAATCCTCGCTGGACAATCAAGCGCTGCAGTTTTGTGCTGTCCTGCTCCCGGTCGCTTGAAGCGCTTACAGGTCGCACAGCATGCCGTGGCCGATTGGCACTCCGCAGACTTATGGCCACTCTCACCGCATTTGCCGCAAATCATGGCTGGCGCCCTGCAGTGTTTCTCCGGGTAGCCGTACTGTTGGCATTTGTTGCAGCAGGTGACTCTGACGTAGTGACAGATCTCTGCCTCCTCCCAGCCGATAAACACGCTGCCAAGGCCTACCAATGTGTCTCGGAGTGCAGGGGTGCACTCGAGGACGTACGTCGTCCGGACTCCGCCGCGCCGCCCTTTCTTGAATGCGACCTTGCATTCCTGCAGCATCCTCTCTTTCGGCCACTTCGGGTCCTCGCCGAGATTAATCTCGTGCAGGTCCTGGAGCAGTTCTTCCGCCTTCGGTTCAGCCTTCAAGTTCCGTATCTGGACCAACGGGCGGCGCTCTTTCGGGTCCGAGGCCTTCAATGACGGCGGTGCAGCCTCCTTCAACTTCCTGGCTGCCTCCGTCGTTGCCGTTTGGACGACTATGCCTGCGTTCCCAATCCTTCGCACCGCCTGCACCTGAATGCCCTTGGGGCCGGGCTGTACGCATTTCTGGAGCTCCTGCTTCGTCTGTTCGGACGACTTGATACCTTCCGCAACGGGTAGAAGAGCACGGCAGGTCCCTTCTGCTCGACAACCAGTGGTGGCTTCCCTTTGGGCATCTTCAGAGCCCCTGAGTAGGAAGGGGTTCCGGCCGGCGCCTGAAGCTGTACTGGTTGTATGTTCTTCGCTGCCAAGTTTTCTTTCAGGGAGCAGTTCCTTGCTTCTGCCAATTCCGCCCTGTGTTCCGCCGCCGCAAGTCGCAGGCTGAGGTGCACTACCGCCGCAATCCTCTCGGTATGCACTCCTCTATTGGAGTGCATACCGAGAGGATTGCAGTGCCTATTGGAGTGCAGACGTCGTCCTTGTTCAGCTTGGAGGTCTTGGACCGAAGAGCCTCCATAATCCCGCGCGTTGACGCCGTTGCCAAACCGGCCAGTGCCTCCACAGGAGCCGACATTAGTGGGTCAGTACTCTACCCTGAGGCAGAAGTATTGGCCGGAGCTTCCGTATGCGGCAACGGCGTAGGACCCGCTAGGGGCCTGGTCAGGATACCTCCTATCGGAGGCGTATCCGGACGCAGTCCAATCTTTGTTTCCAGCCTTCTTCGGAGGGCGTCCTGAACCTCCTCAGGTGAGCTGAGAAGGCGCTTCTCCCTTTGCTGCTGCTGTGGTGACCTGGCGACCTCTTCCGGCGAAAACAGTCCCATGGCCGGCAGTGGGGTGCTGAAACTCTCCGGCGGCGTTCTTGCCAGAGATGCGCGCGGAGTGAAGGCAGCACTGCCGTTCATGCGCATCTCCAACAAAATCCAGAGCTCCTCCGCCTTGCGCTCCATTTCGGCCTCAACCAGCTCGCGCTGCAGCCGAAACGCCTCATCGTCCGCCATTATGGCGGGGACTCCAACTTAGTCCCCACTACTGGCAGTCTTCGATAATGCTCCTATTAAATTTACTGTGAATAATTTTGGCGCACTACACATCTGACCGTTCTTGCTATACCCAAGACAATTGGCACACTATACTAACCCGGCCTTATATTAAAAAAAAAAACTACCAATACTACCACTCAGTGGCACTGACAGCGACAGGCGTTACACGTCAAGTGACAGCCGCACTGACAGCCGTCACACGTGACAACTGACAGACAGCTGTCAGATGGCGACAGCGTCAACTGCGATGACAGCTGTCACACCGCAATGCCACCGAGCACGTGCAGCTAACCTCAATTAGAGTTTATGTGCACGCGGTCCTAATTAACTAAATTATTACAGTACCTTATTTAGTCCTATTAGTGGAGACTGCTGAAGGGCGAGCAGAATACCAATCGCCCTCAGCCACCCTCTGGCTCACTACTAATTCCAATCAATATGGCAAGTAACAAAACACGATATTACAACACAAATTCACTTAAATCTACACAGGCGATATTTGGCCTAACTGTTCGTGTATTATATAATTAAATTAGCTGTAGCTGAAAAAAATTCGCTTTTAGTATAACTCCGCATAAAATACAAAATTACACTGAGAGCGCTCGCTCGCACGTCCGTCCGCGGTCGAACGCGAAGTAGATAGGGACAAACCCACCTTCCTCCTCATGATCCTTCCCGCCGTTCGGCATACGGACCTTATCTTTGGAGACACACCTGGTACTTGCGAGTGCTCTTTCCCAGGTTGTGTTTTCTTGACTCCTACAAAAAATCTATATCCTGTCCCTCCTCCATAACCCACTCTCCCCTAACTGGGGCATGTTACAAAACAAAAACAGTACTTCGCGTCCGAACAGAACTTGTTATTATATCTCCATTTCCTTCCGCTTCTTATGCCATTTGTGAGCGAAAGCTCTCAGCCGTTCGTAGCCGTCCTTGCTTGATACCAACTCGTGATGATAAACCGGGCCCGCCTCGGGCCTACGCCAGTCTTCCAGCATCACGCGTCTCTCGTCGCTATAGAGTTGACACTCCCACAATACATGGTCGCGCGACTCCTCCGCCTGACCGCAGTAACATATCGCGGTGTCGGAAAGCGACATCGCGTTCAGTCGACGCCTAAAACTACCATGTCCGGTTAACAACTGCGAAACAACATAATCCGGTTCCACCCAGCAGTACGTTAAGCGCGCCTGCACGTCTGGGAAGAAAAGAAATAGTTCCCTGCCATCTGTACTATTGTGCCAGCGCACCTGCCACTGAGCAACGACCTCCGCCATGACCTGTCTTTTCCTTACATTACGTTCCCTGCCGTCGAGCTTGGAACACTCCTGCGAGATTCGTCCTGCACGAGTAACCTCTAGATCGGCCGGTAAAACCCCCGCCAGCACAGGTAACGCTGCGGTGCTAACCGATCTGTAGGCCTTCGTGAGCAACACCAGTGCGGGGCGCTGTGTCCGGAGCAGAGCACTCCTCACCGCATAGTGTGACGAGCGTCGCCACCATACGGCAGCAGCATACGTCAACGTTGCCACATAGGTCCCTGAAAACAAAACTCTAAGGGCGCGATACTTAATGCCCCAGGTCGACGCCGATACTCTCGACACCTTCCCGAAGCAGTTCACAGCCTTCTGGCCGGCCAAACTTGCATGCTGCACGTAGGAGCTAGCCTCGTCGATCTCCACCCCTAACAATCTGGTCTGTTGGGGGGCGTTTAAATTTTCTCTTCATGGTAAGGGTCTGCGATTTCGCAGAAGAAAAAGTAAGACGGTTCCGCCTCCCCCAGGCGGACACCGCCTCGAGCGCCGATTGGGCATTACGCTCAATCGCCGCCCGGGATGACGCCTCAATCACGATAGTGACATCGTCCGCATAGGCCATCATACTGACGCCCGTTGGCATCGGAAGCCTCAGGATGTCGTCCAGCAGGAGGTTCAACAACGTCGGCCCGAGTACCGATCCCTGGGGGCAGCCCATATTGGGCGTCTTCCACACCGCCTGATTGCCCATGAATAGCCCGACACGTCTGTTGGTGAAGTAACTCACCAGGATCCTGTATATGTTTGGCGGACAACCGCACTGTTTGACCTTGGTCAGTATCACCGGCCACCAGGCGTTGTCGAAAGCCCCCGAGATATTATCTAACAATAGAAAGAAAGAAAAGAAAGAAAGAATTTTTTTATTTTTGGACTTAGACAGAGCATAGATCACAATAAAAAAAAAACAGATCTAAACAATCAAAATGTTAGCAGCCCTGCACAATGCCAAAAAAGGGCCCCTTTCTCAGCATAATGCTGTGACATTAAATGCCACAGCGCTGGTTTTCAGAAAGGGCCGTAGAGTGATGACACGGGCAGCCGCGAACACCATGCAGAATAAAATAAAAATAAAATAAAACAATTTGATAATATTAATCCTAAAATAAAAATAAAAATAAAATATATATTATGCAGTACATTGAAATTTAGCAATAGAAGGAAGAGATTAATGTATGCTTTCAAGCCTGTTACCTAATTAATTATTTATAAATCAGTCAGTCAGTCAGTCGTCGCTTCCACATCAGTTATAACAATTTACAAATGAAGGGAGCGAATGCGAACGCACCGCAATGTTGTTTGTCATTTGTCATGTCAAGTTCAAATCGAAGTACTGTCAGTGTCAGTATAAATAGAAATAATGTCGGAGGTACATTATCTATATATATAAAAGGCAATGTCCCGACTGACATATCATCGCCCAGCCGAAACCACTAATGATAGAAGTTTGAAATTTTGTGAGGATATTGCTTTTATACTTTAGGCGTCATTTAAGAACGGATTTTTCGAAATTCATCCCCTAAAGGGGTGAAAAGGGGTTTAAAGTTTGTATGAAACTCTGTCATTTCTAATTTTAATTTAATGAAATTTGGTATTTAGCCTTTAAATACAAAATAATAAAACACTTCTTTAAAGATTTTTTAAATTTCATCCCTTAAATGGGTAAAAAGGGGTGTTAAAGTTTGTATTGATTTTTTTTTGTTTATTATCAAAATTACTTGAAATTCAATATTTAAGCTCTTCAACATAATTAAAGAAATACGTGTTTTTGGATTTTTTTAATTTCGTCCCTTAAATGGGTAAAAAGGGGTGTTAAAGTTTGTATAGTTTTTTATCAAAATTACTTGAAATTCAATATTTATGCTTTTCAATATAATAAAAGAATCACGTATTTTTGGATTTTTTAAATTTCAGCCCTTAAATGGGGTAAAAAGGGTTGTTAAAGTTTGTACTAATAATAAATTGTTTATTATCAAAATTACTTGAGATTAAGTATTTAAAGTTTTAAAATCTATATTATAGTTACAGAAACACGTGTTTTAGGACTTTTTGAATTTCATCCCTTAAAGGAATATAAAGGGGTGTTAAAATTTGTATCGAAAAAAAAATTTATTATCAAAATTACAGGATGTAAGCTCTACAATACAATTAAAGCAACACGTATTTAAGGTCGTTTTTTAATTTCACCCCTTAGCCGCGTAAAAAGAGTAACTGGCCCTATATGTAAAGTGCAAATAAAGAAATCTGCTATTTTTATTATTACTTTAAGTTATGTATTCCATTCTAAAAATAAATGAATACGCGAATCTCATTATTCGAAAATCATACCAAAGTTACACATATTATTATTTAGCCAACCATGTTGTTGTGTACGGCACTTACTTTTGGCTAACTAAAGTACAAAGTAATCGGGGCATTGCTTTAACTGTAGCTTCATCTGGAATAGCACCTACTCTTTTGGAAGGTGGGAAAATGGCTCACGCTGTCTTTAAAACTTCCGCTTAGTTTCATCCATGTCGAAACTCCGTTGTGCAATAATATCTTAGCAGAGTGACATGGCTCAAGTTCTCCGAAATCGCACACTTATAGTATGAGATGAGAATATTATGGCACACAAAGGTGGAATCGAAGCACACAATATATTCTTAAAGATGTCATAGGCAGCAATAGTGATTGGTGAAGTTACTGTGTTGCAGGCAGGGGAATGCCGTCAGATTCCGTTATACCTAGAGGAACACGAGCAGACGAAATCAGAGCATCCTCAACATCGGGATACCTATAGCCCAACATAATGATTATCTGTAAAAAGAAATATGAGAGAGATGATACGTCTCTTACAAAGTTTTCAGAACTATTGGTTAAGATAGAAAATGGAGATGATCCTGAATCCAAAAGGAAAATATATGTACCATCTCTGCTGGATACAATAGTGACAGGTTGTTTTGATAGGTCTAATAGAGTGTATCCTGATTTTTCTAATATACAAACAAGCCTATAGATTGGCTGTGCAAACGTGCAATACCGACTCCGAAAAAAAGTGCAGTTGCTATTAATTACATACTTCCTAAGTCGTTGGAGGGCTCAGAAATTGAGTATAGGTCTGTCGATTCAGTGCTACAAGCGGATGAAGCAGATTACTAACATGTGGAGTTCCTAAACAGTGTAACCCTCCTTAGGACATCTTTAATGATGCTGCGTCTCATTAAACCACTTAAACTATGTAACGGGACTAGACTGCGAGTAACAGCATTGCACAAATATATTAAAGAGGCCACTGTCATTACTGGTTGTACTTGGGGAAATCACTTTTCATACCTCTAATACCACTGATACCATCCGACTGTTTTGAGAACGATTACATTTCCCTCTTAAGATCTGCTTTGCAATGACCATAAAAAAAATCAGGGTGAGACATTAAGGATAGCAGGCTGGAATTAAGAGAAGATTGCTTCTTACATGGGCAATTCTACTTTTCCTGTTACAGAGTCAGTATTCATTGCAGTATGGTCATTTTGGCACCAGACAGAAAAACCACCAATGAGCAAAGTGGTCTACCACTATTTGTTCCACCCTGTGGAAATAGATCCTACGAGACCTCCAGAATGATAGATCATCGCTCTATCTATTAGAACACGAATGCTGCTCATTTAATAACAAATATACATGTTGTTATGGAAAAACCTACACTGCCAAAATCGTGTTGTCCACGCGGGCGAAGCTGCGGGCGGAAAGCTAGTTGTGTATAAAAATATGTGAATAGTGTAAATAGATATGTTGCTTATGTGTGTTGTTTAAAATAAATGTGATTAATGTGCTTATTTATGATGTTAGATTATCAGTAACCACCAGTTTGTGTACGAAACAAAATAGATAGCTTGAGCTATTTCTGCAGTTGGTCAGGTTAAGGAAACACCTGAAGCATGACGCATAAAAAAAAAAATTCACTGCCATTTTACCGCTATCGTGCACACCAAGGTGCAAGGTAAGATTATGGAACCTCTTTCTGTACACGCAACAAGTGTTCTTTATAATGAGTCCTAAAGGAGTGAACAGTCTTCATAGCACGTAAAGGAGGTGGCAGGTCATTCCAGCAGTGACTAGCTGCGAACTTGAAACAACCTCGAAATGCCGCAGTTTTATGCCTGGGGGTTGTTAAGCGGTAGGCAGATGCCCTAGTATTTAATTTATTAAAATCTCGCGACCATGACAGTTTATGATAAAGATAGTCTGGCTTTTTAGTTAATATGATATCAAAAAGGAGGGTGGCAAGATGAAGTTTTCTACGTGCTGCCATCTTCATTAAATTACCCTTATTCAGAAATGGTGTAATGTGAGATCGTGGAGGCACATGAAAACAAAATCTTGCACAAGCATTTTGCACCCTTTGAATCAATTTTTCCGTCCTACCAAGAATGCAATATAAACTGAACATACTTTTCCGCGGAGTTCGTAACCCGGTCCATAACCGCGTTTAACGCTGTGACCGTAGACTTTCCCCGCGTGAAGCCATGCTGTGCCGTCGATAAAGTTTTGTACAAACAAGGAGCGCACGCGATGATAAGACGTTCCAGTATCTTACCTAGAATCGGTAGTAACGTTACCGGTCTATACGCCTTAGGGTCCGAGAGGGGACGGTCGTTGCCCTTTGGCATCACTACAAGTTTACCTACCTTCCAAATATCCGGAAACACACCCTCGCCCAAGCACGCGGAGTACATCAGTAGCATCTCCCTTCCGCTAACTCTCCACGCATGCTTAATGATCTTGGCCGTGAGGCTATCTATAGTATCAGTAGATAGGGACAACCCACCACCTTCCCATGGCCCTTCCAAATTGTGAGATATACGGGCCGAAACGTGAGGCGGCTGCGGGCATAGCTCTTCGGCAATCTTATTTTATTGCCCGCAGGCGCTGCTTGATCTCTACAAGTTATCCATGTGTCCCTTTAATGCACCTTTCCCATCTGGGCGTGACAAGACCAAACACGGTGTCGACTTCGCCGCCGGGCTGGTCCTCACGTCCTTTCATCCAGTTCCATTCTGTGCCGGGTGGAATCACGCGAAATCACGGAGACAAGCGAAGTTGGCCGGTGAGCTAACCAGGTCGCCGTAGTACACTGGGCTGGCCTCCACGCGGCTGATCCCATCCATCATCTTCCACCTTATATCCTCATATAGGGGGCAAACCATCAGCACATGGTGTAGGTCCTCCTCATCCATACCACAATAGCACACACTATCCTCGCATAACATCATACTGCATAGTCTCTTCTTGAAGCAGCCATGTCCCGTGAGAACCTGGGATACTTGGTGGTCTGGAACGATCCAGTGGGACCCGAGTCGAACCGCCACGTCCGGGAAGAAACGGTATAGCTCCCGTCCTTTCTCCTCTTCCGCCCATCTCTTTTGCCTTGAATACATCACATCATACATAATATCGTGCTTTCTCTGAGCCAGTACCCGTCTCCGCACGTCACGCTCCCGCTGGGCCATAGCCGCGGATCTGCGCTCCTCATCCAGCCGTCCCGCACGGATCACCTCCAGGTCCGCAGGGAGAACCCCTCCCAGCACCGATAGTGCAGCCGTACTGCAGGACCTATAGGCCTTTGTAAGCAGTACCAGGCTCGGCCTCTGGTACCTCAGCAGCGCACTGCGGACCACGTGAAGCGTGGCCCGCTTATACCATAGGGCTGCCGCATAAGTAATTGCTGCGACAAACGTGCCCGTATAGAGGACGCGCAGCCCGGGATAACGGATGCCCCAGGAAGATGCCGAGACTCTCGACATCTTGCCAAAGCACTTGGCCGCGCGCTCCCCCACCGAAACTGCATGCCGCGCAAAGGACAGGCCCGCGTCGAGTACCACCCCCAGGACCATCGTCGATGAAACGCTCCCGACCGGGTCCCCACCCAGTCTAATGGTGGGTGCACGCTGGAATTTCCCCCTGATAGTCATCGTTGCCGACTTCCCAGGAAAAAATCCTTGCCTGTTTCTAGTGCCCCATGCCTGAACCATGTTTAGTGTGGCTTCAGCCGCCGCCTCTATGCCCAAGCGAGACTGGGACCCGATCAGAATCGTGACATCGTCCGCGTACGCAACCATACGGACGCCGGCAGGGAGCGGCAATCGAAGCAGGTCGTCCATTAAAAGATTCCAGAGAGCCGGGCCCAGCACTGATACCTGCGGACAGCCCATGGATGACACCTTCCACTCCACCCGGTCGCCGATGAAGAAACCAACCCGCCTGCAGGCGAAATAATCCGCCAGCATCTCAAAGATGTTGAGCGGGCATCCCCCCGCTTAACTTTGGTTAAGATCATCGGCCACTAAGCGTTGTCAAAGGCGCCCGATATGTCGAGGAAAATCGCCTGTACATACTTATTGTCTTCCACTCTCGCTGCTTTCACAATGTCCTCCAGGGCCGTGGTCGTGGACCTTCCCACAGAAAATCCGTGCTGGGAAGTGGAGATCTGGTCGCCAATCATGGGGGCGCACTTTAATATTACGCGCTCGAGAATCTTGCCTAGCACAGGGAGCAGCGTGATCGGGCGGTATGCCTTCGGGTCGGTAAGAGCCTTACCGTTACTCTTAGGCAGGATGAGCAACCGGCCTTCCTTTCGTATGTCGGGGAAGACCCCCTCTTCCACACACTTGCCATACATCGCAGTCACCTCAGCAGGTACAACACTCCACACGTACTTCATTATTCACGCACTTACACCGTCCAATCCCGGAGCAGTATTCGGTAGAGACCTTATTATTTCCCCCAGACTGTCACGAGACAGACGAGGCGCAGCCCGGCCAGACGGGATGAGCGAGGCAGCGAGCCGAATTTCCCTATGGTAAGGTGTGTCCCGGGATGGGTCATCATCCGGGCACAGTGCATGCAGGAGACTGCTCGCCACGCTGCCCGGTGCCGTTGATGACCCGCGTGGGCGGCCGCAGTCTGCCACTGGCAGCCCGGTAGGCCAGCCCCCACGGGTCACCGTTACCCGACTCAGCAATGCCGCGAAAGTAATTGAGCTCCGCCTCCTCCATAACCTTACCGTATCGCGTTCTTATACTGTGAAATTCCGCTTTCAGGCGTTCCTCAGTCACGCCCCCGGCCTTTCTGGATCCCTGCCATCTATTCCGTGCCCATTCATTTTCCGTAGCTTTTCAAGCTCAGGATTCCACCATTCATATCCCTCTTTACTCTGTTGCCCTTTCACACCCAGGCACTGCTACGCTGTACAAACAATGATTTTAGTAAAGTCCTTGCATACTGAGGGTGCCGACCTGTCAAATGTAATTTTTCCCATTCTTGCATGGATCGCACACTGGAAGCGCGGCCAGTCCACCCCTTGATCCCGGAAGCACACTGGAACGACTTTTGGTGCCTCGCATCTGCCTTGCGTCGCCGTCTCCGATGCCTCGTTCACCCGGAAGGAGATCATGCGGTGGTCGCTGGAGCTAGGGTTCAGGATGCACCTCCCACTTGCTAATTCTAACGTTCCTAAAGGCCAGTGTAACGTCGATGTTCGACTCGCCGTTGGGTCCGCTGAAGGTCGATGGTTGGCCCTCCACGTTGTGGATGACCAATCCATGGGCGGCGATAAAGCCCTCCAGACTAGTCCTCCGGTGATCCGCAGCAAGCCCACGCCCGGTGTAGTGTCGCGTCTCGCTGTACCACAGTGGCGAGTGGGCATTCACGTGGGCGCAGATGATAATACGCTTGCCCCGCAGGGCCCGCAGCACCGTCTCCAGGTGGTGTAGGTGGGGGTCGATGGCCTGAATGAACTGAAAGTAGGCCGATATCACGTGTAGGTCACAATCCTCCAGATGGGCGATAAGGCAGTATTCGGTGCACAGGTTGTCCAGGACCGCGCACGCCAATTGCTTCTTGTATAGGAACATGCCCGCTTTACCTCCCAGCCTGCAGTGGGTGACCATCTCCAGGGCATATTGCTCCTGGACCAGAATGCAGTCCAGGCCCAACTCTTCGGCGATTGCAGGCAACTCTCTGGTAGCATGTGCCGATCCAGCAAGATTTAGTTGCCCTATTTTGAGTATAGGCTTACCCATACTGCGTCATTGCAATGCTCCTTTGCGCAGCATGGAGCCTAGCAGGGCAATCCCGCGCAGCTGTGCGGTGTGACAAAATAGATAAATATATTTTTTAATTGATTTATATGCAAAGCTTCAGCCGTTACCGGAAGTCGTAGTAATTTCAGTTTATTTAAATTTGTACAAACTTTAAATTATTATTGTTATTTTATCTAGTTATGTTTTAGTTTATCAAATAATTTTATTACTTCCTACATTGTATTTTATTATTTTTGTTAAAAAGTCGATCGTTTGACTTATGTCAGTTGAATAAAGTATAAAAGCCAGGAACAGTGACTGGACCGGCCACTTCTTGTTTGGCTGCCGACGAGATAACATCTATACAGAGTTAAGTATATTAATGTTTGGTTAGTGTTTAATTGTTATTCTATAGTAACTATGTTACTATAATTATATTCTATGTTTTTATGTTTTATGTGTTATGTTATGTGTTATGTGTTATTGCTAGGGGTATACCTTTTGTTATGAAATGGTAACTATATATATATAATAAAGAAATATGTATATATATAAACTGAAACTTGTTGTGACTTAAATAAAAACCAGTAAAATGTTCTTTATAGTTTCCTTTACTAACACCCAATGAATTATCATAGTTTTCGTTTAGTTCACTTAACGTAAATATACCATTTTTATTATATATTTTTATACTATTTATAACATGGTGGCCTCCTTCCTGCCGAACCTTTTGCATGTCGCAGCACGTAGAGGTCGACTTGCATGCACCACCCCGATGGCCCTCCGCACCGCAGCGTGAGCATGTTTCCGCTTGCGCCCTGCAGTACCGCTCCGGATGCCAATATTGCTGACATTTGTTGCAGCACGTTACGTCCACGTGATCCAACACCTCAACCTCACGCCAACCAATATACACTTGCACCTTTACCAGGAGTGATTCCCTGAGCGCCGGCGGGCAAGAGAATATAGCCGCGGTCTCTGCCCCTCGCGACCTGGTTTTTTTAAATGCGCCCTTAGCCTCTTTTTATAGGCGTTCCAGTGGCCAAGTTGGGTCGTCCTTATAATTCTGCTCGTGGAGCGCCTTGACGATTTCTTCAAAGGACGGGTCGCCATCCAGCCTTTCGAGGCAGACCAGCGGCTGCTTAACTTTTGGCGCCTGGACCCGCAGAGTAGTGGGCATCGCCTCCCACAGGCGGCTCATCACCGCTTCCGACGTCGTCTGCACGATGACTCCCGCGTTCCCCACCTTCCGAACCTTGGACACCTGGACCCATAGCTTCGTGGGGTCAACAGCCTTTTTAAGCTCCGTCTTGGTGTCCTCAGCCATCTTGATGTCCCCGTTCTCGTCTGCCGGGTAGACCGCCAGTGATGGGCCCGGAGTTATTTTTATTGGCACCGGTTCCTGATAGCGCGGTAGCTTCAACGCGGCCGAGTAAGTGGCCGCCTGTGGCCCCGTAGCTCAACGCAGTGCTCCGCTGTCGAGTAGCGCACCCCTTTGTTCTGCTAGGCAGCCCGGTGCTCCGCCGATGCGAGACGGAGGCTAAGGTGGGCCACCACCGCCACAATTCGCTCGGTGTGCGCTCCTATTGCAGCAACATCTTCTTTATTCAATTTGGAGGTTTTCGAGCGCACCGCTTCCATTATGCCGCGTGTCGACGCCGTGGCCATGCCCGCCAGTGATTCGACTGGGGCTGCCGAGATAGTGTCGAGCGTCTGCGCCTCCGCAGCCTCCGGTAACTCCACATTCGGGGGAGTTGGGGGGAGTCCGGGCAGGGGTCGAGCGAGGATGCCCCCAATGGGCGGCGCAGCAGCACGCGGCACCCTCTTGGCTCCCAGCCGGCGTCGCAGGGCGTCCTGGACTTCCTCCGGAGAGTTCAGCAGCCTCTTCTCCCTCTGCTGCTGCTGGCCCGGAGCCCGCCCGTCCGGCGTAACTAACTCCTCAGGTGGCTCCCTGCACATTGGAGTGCTGAAACGTTTCGGTGGGGTCCTCGAGAGTGAGGCCCGAGGGGTGAATGCGCTGCCCTCCATCCGCATTTCGGCCAGAATGCGTAGCTCCTCAGCCTTTCTCTCCATTTCAGCCTCCACTAGCTCCTGTTGGAGGCGCAACGCCTCCTCGTCAGCCATACTGGCGGGGAGTGTTGGTCAGCTACAGGCAACCGGCGGGCAATACGCGAGCAGTTCGGGGACAGACGGACTGAACACAATAATACACGAACAGTTTGAGTTTAATGCACGAACCGTTTATAGTTTAATACACGAACAGCACAATTCGACCAATCTGGGCGGCCCTATGACATCAATGTTGTTATTAGCACTGTATAACTTATACGGATACTCACCAGCAACAGAACGATCGAGGCTCGACCCCGTACCTCAAGCACGCCGGGCGGCGGCGGATCAGTCGCGGGCAACGACCGGAGTCCCCTCGGGGTCCCGCGGAGAAACCCTGCGGAAAACTTTGCGGAAAACCTCGCGGAAAACCTCGCGGAAAAACTGGCACAGACGTCACCCTCGTAAAGTGTCACTGTAACTGAAGTGTCACTGTCGCTCTTAAACCAAATTGGCGTTAGGCCAACTGCCAAGCCAAGTTTCACTGTCACCGCACTATACACACCGTAGTTGTCACTCACGGCAACGCCCACATTGCACTCCTCTCACTCTAATTACAATATGGCCGCGGGCACCAACGCGTTTCACCCTAAGGAGAAACGAGAGGGACCGATTCCCGGCAGCGACCAATCACATAAAACACAATAAAAATTTCACCGCACAACCAACACGCACGTCCGCTCGCTACGAACGTCGGTGGCGAAGTCAAAGAGATAAGTAAGTCAAGTAGATAGGGACAGTGGGAATCTCGTTAATCCATTCATGCGCGTCACTAATTAGATGACGAGGCATTTGGCTATTTTTGAGCCGGGCATCTGCCTTCGTCCTTAATGACTACTTTCATAATCGTCATGGATTTTTGTGGCGGGACTCCCCCTGTCCCCATACCGCCAACAATGACCTTACATTGCGCCGCAGGGCCGGTGTAATGGCAGGGACTTGGGTCTTACTTTTTTTTAAATTGGATCAACATAATATTAAAATTGGAAACTAACCAAACCGCCTTTCGCGCGACGGAAAGGTGAGCTGGGGATCGGTCCCTTCGGGCGCGACGGCAGCCCCATCACAGGATTCAGTCCGTAAACTGATCCCGCGCCAAAGCGATTCGGGTGGTCATACGATTGAACCGTGTCCAATTCATGTGCGACCCCCTCAGTACCAGTGCTGGAAGCTGTGACAATACACCTTTCTCCAGCCCTAGAACCCTAAGCTCCTTAAAGGAACCCAGGCTCCACACCCAACACCAAGAAATGGTACAGGATGTAGCTTTGATGCTCTCTTTACAAGGTAGTCTTAGTACGAGTATATCAGCTACATTCTCGACGAGCTCCACGTGATTCCCGTATTTATTACGTTTCTCACGATGAAGCCCATCAAGCTGGCGCTGACCCGAGACCACCTGTGCGTCTACTATCACCCCCGCACCATCTCTCGCCGCAATGATGTCGGGCTTTCTGAGGCCAATCGAAGTCCTGATCTTCGGCTCCTTCACTACGGTCCACCCCTTTTCCACCATTGTAGAGCTGATTACGTCCACCACGCAGTTATGGCGTTCAATACGGCCCCCGTGTGTTCTGTGACACTGCTGGATGGTATGCGCCGTCGTTTCCCTAACCATGCAATCTGCACGGCAGTTCAATTCCGACGACATACCCTCCCTGCGCCCCCGTGTATTGCGTACTCGCGACGGGAGCGCATTTATATGAGTGTGCACGAACTGCACGAAGTCACGGGCCGTGTGCTGCATGCTACATTCCCTCATCCACTTCGTGGATGCAGGAACCCGCAACGACTCCCTCAACTCCAGTCCGTCCACGGATGCATGCAGGGCTTCACGCCAATACTGCGCAGTCGTCCGCTCTGCGGTATTGGGGTTAACCGCGGTCAATTTTCGGAGTTGCTTCTCGGCCCACTGCAGCTTCCTTCGGATCCTATCGGATCTGGCGGTGGCTCTGGCGACTGTCCATCACGATGAGGGAGAGGAGGGAGAGAGGGCGCTACTGTGCCACTGTTTACATCGAGTCCGTATATTATGTGAAACAAAAAATATATCTACCGCAAGACAATAAGTGAAAGTGTGTAAAAACTGTTATCTATACATATAAAATCCTTTGTCCTGAATGACTGACTGACTGACTGACGGAACAACGCACAGCCCAAACCGCTTATCGTATAGTCCTGAAACTTGGAGGGTGTGTTCTTTGTATGACGTAGGCATCCGATAAGAAAGGATTTTCCGAAATTCTACCCCTAAGGGGGTGAAAAAGGGGGGCAAACTTTGTATGGGACAACGTGATTCCTTGGTCTAATCTGCTTCAAATTTTGCATAAACGTTCTTTAACAGAATTGATGGAAGACGTGTTTCATATTTTATTGAAATTCATCCCCTAACAGACTTAAAAAAGGGGGGAATGTTATTTTGGGCGTGGTTTGCTTCGAATTTGATATCAATACTCCTTAGTGTTTTTGATTGAAATTATTTTTTATTTTGACACATGTCATGTTTGAAAACTCTATCTGATTTTACTCACGAAACGTTGTTTGATAAACATATAAAATACTTTCTATGGCACACAAAAGTGGAATTGAGAGGCACACCATAGAACCCTTCTTAGAGGCAGCAATTGAGTGATGGGTGGAGTTTCTGTGTTGCTGGCAGGGGTATTCCGTCAAATTCTGTTGTACCTAGAGGAACCCGAGCAGACGAAGTCATCATCCATCGTCATCGTAATGATTATATTTAAAAAGAAATACGAGAGAGATGCGTCTGCTGGAGAGTTTTCTGAGCTATTACTTAAAATAGGAAATGGGAGATTATAGAATTTGAATATGTATACCATCTCTTCTGAATACATTAGTGACAGGTGACTATGATAGATGAATAGATCTTAGAGTGTATCCTGATTTTTCTAATATAAATACGAAGTCTATAGATTGAATGTGCAAACGTGCAATACTGGCTCCGAAAAACAACAGTTCAGCTGCTATTAATTACATACTTCTTAAACGTTGGAGGGCTCAGAAATTGGATTCAGTGCTACAAGCGGTCGAAACAGTTTACTATCCTGTAGAGTTCCTTAACAGTGTTAAACCTCCTTGGGACACCTAAATAATAAGCACGTAATTCTGCTGCGTCTTCTTATACCATTTAAGCTATGTAACGGAACTAGACTGAGAGTATTGATCAGCAGTGCACAAAAATATTAAAAAGGTCACTGTGATTACTGGATGAGCTTGAGGGGATTCAGTTTTCATACCTCGAATACCTTTGCTACCCTCCAACTATGTTTTTAAGAACAATTACGTTTCCCCCTTAAGATCTTAGCTTTGCAATTACTATAAATAAATTTCAGGGTGAGTCATTAAGGGTGGTAGGCATAGATTTAAGAACAAAGAAAGATAAGAAATTCAACCTTGCCTGTTACTGAATCAGTATTTATAGCAGTCTGGTCATTTTGATACCAGACAGAAAAGCCATAAATGTGGTATAGAAAGAAGTGCAATTTTAAGTCTTGAGAGCAAAGTGGTCTTCCACTATTTATACCTTCATAAAAATCGACCCTACGAGGCCTCCAGAATGATAGACCATCGCAATAGCTAAAAGGACATGAATGAATTAATAAGAAATTTACATGTTATTTTTATATTTCAATAAAATAATATAGTGGAACAAATTATTTGGTCTCAATTTTAGATAATTTGTAATATCCCGCCAGAAATAGAAAAAAATAAACAGTCAAAATCGTGTTGCCCACGCGAGCGAAGCTGCGGGCGGAAAGCTATACATACATATTTTAGTATAGAAAAGCCGAGAAAGAACGCGGGCGAAGCCGTGGGCGGGAAGCTAGTTTAGATTATAAGCCGTGAGGATTATATTGAGGTTTTAGTGAAAACTCAGTTAACTTGATGAAATTTCAAAAATAAAAACATAGCGTACATTCTGTGACTATTATTTTAGTGCTAAACTGGAAAATCCAAATACTCGTAGTGACTATAACACGAATTTCAGTACAACAAGACCACATTTTAACATAAAACTGTGTACATTTTGTGTGAAAAACTAATTGATAATAAAAACGAAAAACGCTAATCATCTTCCTACACAAATAGATAAAAAAGTGCCAGATGGCGCTTTTTTATCTATTTGTATTCGACGAAGTAGTTCTTCTGATTACTGGTAGATACCAGTAATCAGAAGAACTACTTCGTCGAATACGCTACAAATCAATAATTTCTAACCCATGATAGAAGCGAACGAGTCGACCTAGTGTAACGTACTACTGCAACTAGAGGGCGCTATTTACACAAATCCGCTGCCGATCTCATAAGATAAAGACTATAATATAAACTTGAAACACTCACTATGACACCTTTATGCGCTGGATGTCAGCAGAAAATCGTAAATAAAACATACCTAATCTGTGTATTATGTAAAAGTACATACGATTTAGAGTGCGCAAATGTTTCTAATGATTACTTTATTAACTCGATGACAATAGAGCATAAAAAAATATGGAAATGTCAAGCTTGCCGCTGCAAAATGCCCAAAGGGGATAATTCAAATACACCAATACGACCACACTATGCTGAAACTACCCAAAAAATACTTACACCTTCAGAAAATAATAATATCACAATTAGAAAAAGGACAACACACGCCAGAAATGACACCGCAACGTCAGAAGACCTTAGTTTTCTAGGCGAGACAATCCACACCGAAGACAAAGAAACAGAATTAACACTGAACAACCTTAACGAAATAATTATAAAAAATCTTAAAGAAAATAATAAGCTAATTATATGCGAACTAAAACATACAATACAAATTGAAATAAATAAAGCTATAAATAAACTAAGAGAATAAATGGAACAAAAGACGGACACCCTAACAAAACAAAATGAACAAAGAAAAGAAGACGTACAACAAATAAACCTAGAAATACAACGCATAAAAGTAGAGAATGAACAACTAAAAAAAGAAATATATGACTTATCCACTAAAACAATACCCTCCGGAATATGTTGCAATGAAAACAACACGAAGAAAATAGTACTCTACGGTTTTGCCGAATATTACAGAGAACCAGAATTTAACCTACACAGCAGACTTATTGAACTATTCCGCGATACCATCAACGTAGATCTGATCTATTTGCCGGCCCCGGGGCACCTGGCGAAGGAGCCCGCTCCAGGTACGCTTGTACCCGGTCCTTGTAGGACTCCTTCCTCCGGTACCCCTTTATCGCTTCAAGGGAGCGTCCCAACTGGGGAAGCTCCCTGTGCAGTTGTACATTCGTGACACTGCTTCCGGAACCTGCCAGACGCGCCTCCGTCTGAGCCAGAAGTTCCACCTCTTCCTAAAGCCACCTTCGCTTAGTCTGCGGTGGAGCGGCTTCGGCATTAGCCTCCATAGGGTGAGCGCGCCTCTTGTGCACTCCCAACCCTATTTTGGTCCCGAAGGATCGCCCACAGACCAGACACGGCCAAGCACCGACCCCCCGGCTCGGCAGAGCCACGGGACCAGCCTCCGGACCGGAAATCTGAACCGTCACGCCTGGCTCCTGTGGGAGGCCAGAGGCTCGATTATTATTCTCTATATAATTTTCAAAAGCGGTTTAGTATTTTCCCTGGTGGTCAGGCTGCTAACCTAACCACCCGGACTCGCCCACAGCTCACTTTAATGCCCCAACCATGCGAGCTGTCTGACTTGGAGCCCCTACCGGGGCCCCCGCGGGGCCTCTAAGGTATTTTAACCCGAGCGACCTGGACTTTCACCACCTCGTGTGTTGCGCACCTTCACTTGCGTGAGGTATCCAGGCTAACCATTCCCCAGGACTATCTCCAGAATTTACTCCTTCAAAGTCAAGGCGGGGTGGTATGCGCGTTGCCCCTCTGATTTAAATTAGGGTACATACGTCCGAGGACTTTAGGGTCATGGCAGCTATCCAACTCACTACTCAATGCCCAACACAACCTTGCTGACGGGCAATTATGCATTTAGCATTGAGCACTGAGTGTTTCCCCCTTGATGTATGTCGACCCCCCCCCCCCCTTGTTAGCAATCGCAGCGGCGCCACGGGCAGGCCAAGGGTAGGAGTTGATCATCGTGATAGCTAGGAAAGGTCGACTCATCCATTCACGGATCCATTGACGTGCGTGGACTACACTTCACCGCTCATTCGATAGCTGCTCCTGAGCGTCCGTACATCCACACACGCGAGTAACTAGTCTCGTTCAGTCGTTAGACCACTGCGGTTTTTGTCTCACTTTTTCAAGCGCGTCCGGCCCGACGCCCGCAATCGAGGGTATAGCTTCGTCCGCGCACCGTGCCCACCACCCCCCAGCCTAGAACCCTTATGGGGCCTATAACAAAGAGGCGGACGAAACGCAGCGCAACGGGGTCAACTACACACTCTAGGAGTCATAGTTACTCCCGCCGTTTACCCGCGCTTGCTTGAATTTCTTCACGTTGACATTCAGAACACTGGGCAGAAATCACATTGCGTCAACACCCGCGAGGGCCATCGCAATGCTTTGTTTTAATTAGACAATCGGATTCCCCTTGTCCGTACCAATTCTGACCTGACCGTTGAACGGCGGTCGTATAGAACCGCGCCGATCGCGCACGAGACGAAACCGACACGGCCTTACGGCTAGGATGATCCGCGGAAGGCCGGAACGCGGGTCCGGATTCCGTCCAAGCGCTCCAGAGCATCGACCAGGCCCGGCACCGGCCGCATCCGCTTCCCGTCCAAACCCGACACGCCCCGGTCTTATTCTTAATGCACAAAGTATTCCCCAACATCACTCAGAGCTACTGGATATATTTTGTGATACATCTATTCATGCTATCTTGGTATCTGAAAGTTGGCTTAAACCTGAACTTCCGGCTACGTCCTATAGCTTGCCAGGCTTTGTTTTAATACGGAATGATCGCACAGGGAAAAGAGCCGGGGGTGTTGCAATTTATTTGCGTAGCGATATTTCCTATAAAATTATAAATTCCTCGATTTCTTTTACAGCGGTAATGCTGAGTATTTATTACTCGAAATAGTTGTCAAGGGGGTTAAGGCCGTTCTTGGAGTTATTTACTGCCCACCTGCTATCAATTACTTCTCCACTCTGGAAACTCTGGTAGAACCCATTGCATCGGAGTACAAACATCTCATAATAGGGGATCGGACAAATTTTCAAAAAGTATTTTAATTTAATCTTTATGGATACTTATTCCTATAAAAAATATCATTTTATTTAAATTAAGCTTTTTATGTACTCAAAATCATGTTTTAATAATAACTGTTTAAAAATGCCGCGCAAACGGCACGTTATGTCATCTGAGAGTGAGTGACGTCATGTGGGGGTAAACAACAACTGCAACTGGTCCGAGTCTGGTTGAAGTTTTGTTTCGTCGTTTACATTCGTTATTTGTTGATATGGAATGAAAAACATATCGTTGGTGTGTAGTGCCTCAATGTAAGAATACATCCAAAGCTACTCCAAATAAATTATTTATTGATGCGCCACTATTTATCTTTGTTTTAGGTTTGCCAACAGGAGTCATGGTAGAGCATCAACCAAAAAGTCAGGATAAAGCAGTTCAAGTTATTGTTAAGAGTATATTATATCCCAGAACATTGCAGCATACATGGACATCAACATTGTCAAAATCTCCCATCACAGAATATGTAAAACTAGCTGTGCCAAGTGTTTCCAAGATGAACAGAAACTTATTTGTGGTTAGATCTGATAGTGATACATCATTGTGCAGCCAGTCAAAATTAATTTATCAATTCAACAATCATCATTGAGTCTAATCATTAAAGTTGAAATCGATATCTGCTAGTGTAGCCTATGAATAAAAATTTATTTGTAGATATTAGCAATATAAGTTTGTATACTGCATAAATAAATAAAACAAATGGTATAATTTTTGCTTTTATTTTGTACTGTCATAATTTATAATTTAGGGTATACATTTTTTCCCAAAATTTGAGTATATTTGAAATGTAGTGGATTAATAAACTTTCATCATAGTTAACCAACAGTATTTCCAGATTATTAGTGACTTCAAAGTTATAGGCGGCAACACAAAAATAAGTTATTTTCAAAGACATACATTCAGACTTGTATTTGGGCCATGTAATGTCATTCACCCTATAGTTATTGTAGTTTAATAAGTTACACCTCGGTTTGTTGCTTCTTGGGGAAATTGTATAGGTAGTTTGTTATCTTCTCACAGTGGACAGATCAGTGGTATTAATGTATTTAATATACATAGTATCAACTTGAACCAGTATTGATTTTTTCCAGTAACACTGAATTTTGGTAATTGATGGTTTCTTGCTCCTTCTGTGGCCCACATCAGGAAAGTTACTGCATTTTTGCAACCACCTGTAGATGCAGCACAATCATGACACTCGACGTTTATCATTTTTCTTTTTCATCTACTATCATAGTCGCTGCATATGAATTTGAACGATCTTTGTGTTCCGGACACCCCCTGCATTTGATGGTACACATGACAGAATCGCGACAAAGTTAGCATCATCACGGTATGGATGTCTTGGTGATCTGAAAAAAGTTAAAGTAAAATATATTTTACTTAAACGTGACAAAAAAGACGTAATATTAATATTCGCCGAAACTTTAAACTTTTTAGGTTATGCTTTGTTGGTTTCCTCAAGAGTAATTTTTCAAGTACATATATTATGGTAAATAATGAATAGTTATAATACTTACAAATATATATTCACATTTCTAAATTATTCAGCGTCACAAAAGTCTGAATGACTTGAAAAGAAATTGCCAATCATTAGAATATCCACTCTGGGAAGATTTCGATTGTCGGCTTTCGTAAATCCTGGTTCCATTGTTAATACTGATGAATAAACACTTGAGAGTTTTTAAATCGATTGCCGTATCCTAATTAGTCAGGTAACTAATAGAAACTTTAATAATTTAAGAAAAATCGTGGAGATACATATAAATACGGTATCGTTTAACCCCACATGACGTCACGCAATGTGATTGGTGTTTCGATTGAGGTGAGGAACAGATTAAAAATATTGTAATTATCAGAACATTATTTTATATTTAAAAATAGTAATCATTAATATTTTCTCAATATTATTCAACATAAATTAAAACCACCCAAACATCATCCTGCTATTGTCTACCTTCGCAGTTTTGCGAGGATGGATAGAGATAAACTTATCAGCGATGCACACGACTTTGACTGGTCCAAAATTATTGAAGCTCCCACTATTAACGAAAAAGTTTCTTTGTTAAATAGCTCTATAGTGAAACTGTTTGATACTCATGCACCACTTAAGGCTATCCGTGTAAAGCGCCCGCCAGCCCCCTGGATTACTCCTGGAGTTCGCATGGCTATGAGGCGACGTGACAGGGCTTTCCGGAAGTATAGACGAGATCGCAGTGAGGAGAATTGGCGCCTGTATAAATTAGCAAGAAACCGCTGTAACCAGATGGTAAGAGTTTCAAAACGCCGATACATTTATGGAAATGTCCTCAACTCTTCACCGGCTGACATATCGCCAACTACGGTTTCTATAATCATTTGGTATATCAAAGTCCCTTTCTAATTGCTTGCCTTCGAACCTATTTTTAGATGATTTGAATCTCCATTTTTCTTCATCAATTACGCTCCCAGACAATATTAAATGTCAAACAATTTTAGATATTACTTCCATGCCTAAATTACCTTCAGATTCTTTTACATTTTCCCCGGTGACTGGCGCCGAGGTCCTAAATTTTTATAAATCAATTAAGTCCAAAGCCGTTGGTTGTGATGGGGTCGGCAGAACCATGATATCGTTCATTATCGATAGTATACTCCCTATTTTGACTCATATCATCAACTTTTCGTTGAGTTTGATTTTGAATTTGATTTGATTTGATTGCCCGCCAGTGATTCGACTGGGGCTGCCGAGATAGTGTCGAGCGTCTGCGCCTCCGCAGCCTCCGGTAACTCCACATTCGGGGGAGTTGGGGGGAGTCCGGGCAGGGGTCGAGCGAGGATGCCCCCAATGGGCGGCGCAGCAGCACGCGGCACCCTCTTGGCTCCCAGCCGGCGTCGCAGGGCGTCCTGGACTTCCTCCGGAGAGTTCAGCAGCCTCTTCTCCCTCTGCTGCTGCTGGCCCGGAGCCCGCCCGTCCGGCGTAACTAACTCCTCAGGTGGCTCCCTGCACATTGGAGTGCTGAAACGTTTCGGTGGGGTCCTCGAGAGTGAGGCCCGAGGGGTGAATGCGCTGCCCTCCATCCGCATTTCGGCCAGAATGCGTAGCTCCTCAGCCTTTCTCTCCATTTCAGCCTCCACTAGCTCCTGTTGGAGGCGCAACGCCTCCTCGTCAGCCATACTGGCGGGGAGTGTTGGTCAGCTACAGGCAACCGGCGGGCAATACGCGAGCAGTTCGGGGACAGACGGACTGAACACAATAATACACGAACAGTTTGAGTTTAATGCACGAACCGTTTATAGTTTAATACACGAACAGCACAATTCGACCAATCTGGGCGGCCCTATGACATCAATGTTGTTATTAGCACTGTATAACTTATACGGATACTCACCAGCAACAGAACGATCGAGGCTCGACCCCGTACCTCAAGCACGCCGGGCGGCGGCGGATCAGTCGCGGGCAACGACCGGAGTCCCCTCGGGGTCCCGCGGAGAAACCCTGCGGAAAACTTTGCGGAAAACCTCGCGGAAAACCTCGCGGAAAAACTGGCACAGACGTCACCCTCGTAAAGTGTCACTGTAACTGAAGTGTCACTGTCGCTCTTAAACCAAATTGGCGTTAGGCCAACTGCCAAGCCAAGTTTCACTGTCACCGCACTATACACACCGTAGTTGTCACTCACGGCAACGCCCACATTGCACTCCTCTCACTCTAATTACAATATGGCCGCGGGCACCAACGCGTTTCACCCTAAGGAGAAACGAGAGGGACCGATTCCCGGCAGCGACCAATCACATAAAACACAATAAAAATTTCACCGCACAACCAACACGCACGTCCGCTCGCTACGAACGTCGGTGGCGAAGTCAAAGAGATAAGTAAGTCAAGTAGATAGGGACAGTGGGAATCTCGTTAATCCATTCATGCGCGTCACTAATTAGATGACGAGGCATTTGGCTATTTTTGAGCCGGGCATCTGCCTTCGTCCTTAATGACTACTTTCATAATCGTCATGGATTTTTGTGGCGGGACTCCCCCTGTCCCCATACCGCCAACAATGACCTTACATTGCGCCGCAGGGCCGGTGTAATGGCAGGGACTTGGGTCTTACTTTTTTTTAAATTGGATCAACATAATATTAAAATTGGAAACTAACCAAACCGCCTTTCGCGCGACGGAAAGGTGAGCTGGGGATCGGTCCCTTCGGGCGCGACGGCAGCCCCATCACAGGATTCAGTCCGTAAACTGATCCCGCGCCAAAGCGATTCGGGTGGTCATACGATTGAACCGTGTCCAATTCATGTGCGACCCCCTCAGTACCAGTGCTGGAAGCTGTGACAATACACCTTTCTCCAGCCCTAGAACCCTAAGCTCCTTAAAGGAACCCAGGCTCCACACCCAACACCAAGAAATGGTACAGGATGTAGCTTTGATGCTCTCTTTACAAGGTAGTCTTAGTACGAGTATATCAGCTACATTCTCGACGAGCTCCACGTGATTCCCGTATTTATTACGTTTCTCACGATGAAGCCCATCAAGCTGGCGCTGACCCGAGACCACCTGTGCGTCTACTATCACCCCCGCACCATCTCTCGCCGCAATGATGTCGGGCTTTCTGAGGCCAATCGAAGTCCTGATCTTCGGCTCCTTCACTACGGTCCACCCCTTTTCCACCATTGTAGAGCTGATTACGTCCACCACGCAGTTATGGCGTTCAATACGGCCCCCGTGTGTTCTGTGACACTGCTGGATGGTATGCGCCGTCGTTTCCCTAACCATGCAATCTGCACGGCAGTTCAATTCCGACGACATACCCTCCCTGCGCCCCCGTGTATTGCGTACTCGCGACGGGAGCGCATTTATATGAGTGTGCACGAACTGCACGAAGTCACGGGCCGTGTGCTGCATGCTACATTCCCTCATCCACTTCGTGGATGCAGGAACCCGCAACGACTCCCTCAACTCCAGTCCGTCCACGGATGCATGCAGGGCTTCACGCCAATACTGCGCAGTCGTCCGCTCTGCGGTATTGGGGTTAACCGCGGTCAATTTTCGGAGTTGCTTCTCGGCCCACTGCAGCTTCCTTCGGATCCTATCGGATCTGGCGGTGGCTCTGGCGACTGTCCATCACGATGAGGGAGAGGAGGGAGAGAGGGCGCTACTGTGCCACTGTTTACATCGAGTCCGTATATTATGTGAAACAAAAAATATATCTACCGCAAGACAATAAGTGAAAGTGTGTAAAAACTGTTATCTATACATATAAAATCCTTTGTCCTGAATGACTGACTGACTGACTGACGGAACAACGCACAGCCCAAACCGCTTATCGTATAGTCCTGAAACTTGGAGGGTGTGTTCTTTGTATGACGTAGGCATCCGATAAGAAAGGATTTTCCGAAATTCTACCCCTAAGGGGGTGAAAAAGGGGGGCAAACTTTGTATGGGACAACGTGATTCCTTGGTCTAATCTGCTTCAAATTTTGCATAAACGTTCTTTAACAGAATTGATGGAAGACGTGTTTCATATTTTATTGAAATTCATCCCCTAACAGACTTAAAAAAGGGGGGAATGTTATTTTGGGCGTGGTTTGCTTCGAATTTGATATCAATACTCCTTAGTGTTTTTGATTGAAATTATTTTTTATTTTGACACATGTCATGTTTGAAAACTCTATCTGATTTTACTCACGAAACGTTGTTTGATAAACATATAAAATACTTTCTATGGCACACAAAAGTGGAATTGAGAGGCACACCATAGAACCCTTCTTAGAGGCAGCAATTGAGTGATGGGTGGAGTTTCTGTGTTGCTGGCAGGGGTATTCCGTCAAATTCTGTTGTACCTAGAGGAACCCGAGCAGACGAAGTCATCATCCATCGTCATCGTAATGATTATATTTAAAAAGAAATACGAGAGAGATGCGTCTGCTGGAGAGTTTTCTGAGCTATTACTTAAAATAGGAAATGGGAGATTATAGAATTTGAATATGTATACCATCTCTTCTGAATACATTAGTGACAGGTGACTATGATAGATGAATAGATCTTAGAGTGTATCCTGATTTTTCTAATATAAATACGAAGTCTATAGATTGAATGTGCAAACGTGCAATACTGGCTCCGAAAAACAACAGTTCAGCTGCTATTAATTACATACTTCTTAAACGTTGGAGGGCTCAGAAATTGGATTCAGTGCTACAAGCGGTCGAAACAGTTTACTATCCTGTAGAGTTCCTTAACAGTGTTAAACCTCCTTGGGACACCTAAATAATAAGCACGTAATTCTGCTGCGTCTTCTTATACCATTTAAGCTATGTAACGGAACTAGACTGAGAGTATTGATCAGCAGTGCACAAAAATATTAAAAAGGTCACTGTGATTACTGGATGAGCTTGAGGGGATTCAGTTTTCATACCTCGAATACCTTTGCTACCCTCCAACTATGTTTTTAAGAACAATTACGTTTCCCCCTTAAGATCTTAGCTTTGCAATTACTATAAATAAATTTCAGGGTGAGTCATTAAGGGTGGTAGGCATAGATTTAAGAACAAAGAAAGATAAGAAATTCAACCTTGCCTGTTACTGAATCAGTATTTATAGCAGTCTGGTCATTTTGATACCAGACAGAAAAGCCATAAATGTGGTATAGAAAGAAGTGCAATTTTAAGTCTTGAGAGCAAAGTGGTCTTCCACTATTTATACCTTCATAAAAATCGACCCTACGAGGCCTCCAGAATGATAGACCATCGCAATAGCTAAAAGGACATGAATGAATTAATAAGAAATTTACATGTTATTTTTATATTTCAATAAAATAATATAGTGGAACAAATTATTTGGTCTCAATTTTAGATAATTTGTAATATCCCGCCAGAAATAGAAAAAAATAAACAGTCAAAATCGTGTTGCCCACGCGAGCGAAGCTGCGGGCGGAAAGCTATACATACATATTTTAGTATAGAAAAGCCGAGAAAGAACGCGGGCGAAGCCGTGGGCGGGAAGCTAGTTTAGATTATAAGCCGTGAGGATTATATTGAGGTTTTAGTGAAAACTCAGTTAACTTGATGAAATTTCAAAAATAAAAACATAGCGTACATTCTGTGACTATTATTTTAGTGCTAAACTGGAAAATCCAAATACTCGTAGTGACTATAACACGAATTTCAGTACAACAAGACCACATTTTAACATAAAACTGTGTACATTTTGTGTGAAAAACTAATTGATAATAAAAACGAAAAACGCTAATCATCTTCCTACACAAATAGATAAAAAAGTGCCAGATGGCGCTTTTTTATCTATTTGTATTCGACGAAGTAGTTCTTCTGATTACTGGTAGATACCAGTAATCAGAAGAACTACTTCGTCGAATACGCTACAAATCAATAATTTCTAACCCATGATAGAAGCGAACGAGTCGACCTAGTGTAACGTACTACTGCAACTAGAGGGCGCTATTTACACAAATCCGCTGCCGATCTCATAAGATAAAGACTATAATATAAACTTGAAACACTCACTATGACACCTTTATGCGCTGGATGTCAGCAGAAAATCGTAAATAAAACATACCTAATCTGTGTATTATGTAAAAGTACATACGATTTAGAGTGCGCAAATGTTTCTAATGATTACTTTATTAACTCGATGACAATAGAGCATAAAAAAATATGGAAATGTCAAGCTTGCCGCTGCAAAATGCCCAAAGGGGATAATTCAAATACACCAATACGACCACACTATGCTGAAACTACCCAAAAAATACTTACACCTTCAGAAAATAATAATATCACAATTAGAAAAAGGACAACACACGCCAGAAATGACACCGCAACGTCAGAAGACCTTAGTTTTCTAGGCGAGACAATCCACACCGAAGACAAAGAAACAGAATTAACACTGAACAACCTTAACGAAATAATTATAAAAAATCTTAAAGAAAATAATAAGCTAATTATATGCGAACTAAAACATACAATACAAATTGAAATAAATAAAGCTATAAATAAACTAAGAGAATAAATGGAACAAAAGACGGACACCCTAACAAAACAAAATGAACAAAGAAAAGAAGACGTACAACAAATAAACCTAGAAATACAACGCATAAAAGTAGAGAATGAACAACTAAAAAAAGAAATATATGACTTATCCACTAAAACAATACCCTCCGGAATATGTTGCAATGAAAACAACACGAAGAAAATAGTACTCTACGGTTTTGCCGAATATTACAGAGAACCAGAATTTAACCTACACAGCAGACTTATTGAACTATTCCGCGATACCATCAACGTAGATCTGATCTATTTGCCGGCCCCGGGGCACCTGGCGAAGGAGCCCGCTCCAGGTACGCTTGTACCCGGTCCTTGTAGGACTCCTTCCTCCGGTACCCCTTTATCGCTTCAAGGGAGCGTCCCAACTGGGGAAGCTCCCTGTGCAGTTGTACATTCGTGACACTGCTTCCGGAACCTGCCAGACGCGCCTCCGTCTGAGCCAGAAGTTCCACCTCTTCCTAAAGCCACCTTCGCTTAGTCTGCGGTGGAGCGGCTTCGGCATTAGCCTCCATAGGGTGAGCGCGCCTCTTGTGCACTCCCAACCCTATTTTGGTCCCGAAGGATCGCCCACAGACCAGACACGGCCAAGCACCGACCCCCCGGCTCGGCAGAGCCACGGGACCAGCCTCCGGACCGGAAATCTGAACCGTCACGCCTGGCTCCTGTGGGAGGCCAGAGGCTCGATTATTATTCTCTATATAATTTTCAAAAGCGGTTTAGTATTTTCCCTGGTGGTCAGGCTGCTAACCTAACCACCCGGACTCGCCCACAGCTCACTTTAATGCCCCAACCATGCGAGCTGTCTGACTTGGAGCCCCTACCGGGGCCCCCGCGGGGCCTCTAAGGTATTTTAACCCGAGCGACCTGGACTTTCACCACCTCGTGTGTTGCGCACCTTCACTTGCGTGAGGTATCCAGGCTAACCATTCCCCAGGACTATCTCCAGAATTTACTCCTTCAAAGTCAAGGCGGGGTGGTATGCGCGTTGCCCCTCTGATTTAAATTAGGGTACATACGTCCGAGGACTTTAGGGTCATGGCAGCTATCCAACTCACTACTCAATGCCCAACACAACCTTGCTGACGGGCAATTATGCATTTAGCATTGAGCACTGAGTGTTTCCCCCTTGATGTATGTCGACCCCCCCCCCCCCTTGTTAGCAATCGCAGCGGCGCCACGGGCAGGCCAAGGGTAGGAGTTGATCATCGTGATAGCTAGGAAAGGTCGACTCATCCATTCACGGATCCATTGACGTGCGTGGACTACACTTCACCGCTCATTCGATAGCTGCTCCTGAGCGTCCGTACATCCACACACGCGAGTAACTAGTCTCGTTCAGTCGTTAGACCACTGCGGTTTTTGTCTCACTTTTTCAAGCGCGTCCGGCCCGACGCCCGCAATCGAGGGTATAGCTTCGTCCGCGCACCGTGCCCACCACCCCCCAGCCTAGAACCCTTATGGGGCCTATAACAAAGAGGCGGACGAAACGCAGCGCAACGGGGTCAACTACACACTCTAGGAGTCATAGTTACTCCCGCCGTTTACCCGCGCTTGCTTGAATTTCTTCACGTTGACATTCAGAACACTGGGCAGAAATCACATTGCGTCAACACCCGCGAGGGCCATCGCAATGCTTTGTTTTAATTAGACAATCGGATTCCCCTTGTCCGTACCAATTCTGACCTGACCGTTGAACGGCGGTCGTATAGAACCGCGCCGATCGCGCACGAGACGAAACCGACACGGCCTTACGGCTAGGATGATCCGCGGAAGGCCGGAACGCGGGTCCGGATTCCGTCCAAGCGCTCCAGAGCATCGACCAGGCCCGGCACCGGCCGCATCCGCTTCCCGTCCAAACCCGACACGCCCCGGTCTTATTCTTAATGCACAAAGTATTCCCCAACATCACTCAGAGCTACTGGATATATTTTGTGATACATCTATTCATGCTATCTTGGTATCTGAAAGTTGGCTTAAACCTGAACTTCCGGCTACGTCCTATAGCTTGCCAGGCTTTGTTTTAATACGGAATGATCGCACAGGGAAAAGAGCCGGGGGTGTTGCAATTTATTTGCGTAGCGATATTTCCTATAAAATTATAAATTCCTCGATTTCTTTTACAGCGGTAATGCTGAGTATTTATTACTCGAAATAGTTGTCAAGGGGGTTAAGGCCGTTCTTGGAGTTATTTACTGCCCACCTGCTATCAATTACTTCTCCACTCTGGAAACTCTGGTAGAACCCATTGCATCGGAGTACAAACATCTCGACTGGACTATAGCCTAATCCCTCTCGTACTGAGAGGAGACCCGTGCCCAGCAGTGGGACAATGTAATGGGTTGATGATGATTATTCGATGTATAATCGTTAAAACTTATGCATTTTTTGTCTAAGTATATTTGAGATTTTAATCTGATTACTGTCCGATCCCCTATTATGGGTGATTTTAACACAGACCTCCTTAAGGATACGCCAAGGTCACGAAGGCTGAGGGGAATCCTTGAATCGTCCAATCTATCTCTCATACCACTTAATGCCACTCATCAAAATATAGACTGTGATGATTCTTGGATTGACCTCATGCTTACATCTTCCTTGGATTTTATCGCCAACTACGGTCAAATCCCAGCCCCTGGTCTTTCTAGACATGATTTATTATATATGTCGTATAAATTAAAACCACCCAAACATCATCCTGCTATTGTCTACCTTCGCAGTTTTGCGAGGATGGATAGAGATAAACTTATCAGCGATGCACACGACTTTGACTGGTCCAAAATTATTGAAGCTCCCACTATTAACGAAAAAGTTTCTTTGTTAAATAGCTCTATAGTGAAACTGTTTGATACTCATGCACCACTTAAGGCTATCCGTGTAAAGCGCCCGCCAGCCCCCTGGATTACTCCTGGAGTTCGCATGGCTATGAGGCGACGTGACAGGGCTTTCCGGAAGTATAGACGAGATCGCAGTGAGGAGAATTGGCGCCTGTATAAATTAGCAAGAAACCGCTGTAACCAGATGGTAAGAGTTTCAAAACGCCGATACATTTATGGAAATGTCCTCAACTCTTCACCGGCTGACATATCGCCAACTACGGTTTCTATAATCATTTGGTATATCAAAGTCCCTTTCTAATTGCTTGCCTTCGAACCTATTTTTAGATGATTTGAATCTCCATTTTTCTTCATCAATTACGCTCCCAGACAATATTAAATGTCAAACAATTTTAGATATTACTTCCATGCCTAAATTACCTTCAGATTCTTTTACATTTTCCCCGGTGACTGGCGCCGAGGTCCTAAATTTTTATAAATCAATTAAGTCCAAAGCCGTTGGTTGTGATGGGGTCGGCAGAACCATGATATCGTTCATTATCGATAGTATACTCCCTATTTTGACTCATATCATCAACTTTTCGTTGAGTTTGATTTTGAATTTGATTTGATTTGATTTGATTTGATTTGTTCTGGTGATTTTCCTCTATTATGGCGTAAAGCACATAATTATTATTCCTCTTCCAAAAATTTCTAACCCCTGTTTAGTCAACCACTTTAGACCCATTTCTATTCTTTCTAATCCTAGAAGCAGTTGTTCATAAACAATTTTCCTCCTATGTATTTAAAAATGGTCTCTTATCCCATTTACAATCAGGTTTCCGACCCGGCCACAGCACATCTACTGCTTTGCTAAAAGTCACAGAAGACATTAGGTGTGGTATGGAGGATTCAAAATTTACGGTGTTAGTATTAATAGACTTCTCCAATGCCTTTAACACTGTTGACCATGACATTCTCCTTGGCATCCTAACTCAAATTGGGATCTCGTCGTCATCTCTGGGTTGGTTCTCATCATATCTTCGTGGACGCCAGCAACGGGTACGCAACGACCAGAAATTTTCTGATTGGCGCGACCTCACCACTGGTGTACCACAAGGCGGTATTCTCTCTCCTATTTTATTCTCCTTATTTATCAACTCTGTCACTACAACCCTCAAATGCTCTTACCATCTTTATGCTGACGACCTGCAGCTCTATGTGCAAGCTGACATCGGCCACTTAAACAGCTGTATCTCCAGTCTCAATAATGATCTGTGTGCCATCTGGGACTGGTCCAGGAAATTCGGAGTTGCTGTGAATGTCAGCAAATGTCAGGCTATTGTCATAGGCAGCCCACTAAATATCAGTAAAGTGAATATACATCAACTGCAACCAATAAAATTTAATAATTTTGTTGTTCCCTTTACATCTCACTTAAAAGATTTGGGTTTGCACATTGACGTTAGGCTTAGCTGGAACAAGCAGATTGCGCGGGTTAGTCAGAGCGTCACTGCCACATTGCGGTCTCTCTATAGGTTTAAACATTTCCTTCCATCTAAAGTCAAAATACTTTTGGTCGAGTCTCTAGTGCTTCCTATAATAGATTATGCAGATGTTTGTTACCCCGATCTTTCTCAAGAATTTTTAAACAAATTGGATCGACTTCTCAATAACTGCATTCGTTTTATTTTTGGACTTCGTAAATATGGTCATATTTCCCTATACCGTGCACAGCTTAAGTGGCTGCCTGTCCGTCAAAGAAGATCCCTTAGATCTCTCTGCATGCTCTTCACTATAATGAACGATCCATGTGCTCCTGATTATCTTAAAATGTATTTTCAACTATTGGGCAGTTCTCACAATCTCAACCTTCGCGCGTCTGAATATTTGCTACTTCAAGTACCTTCTCACCGAACAGGTTTTATTTCTAATTCCTTCGCTGTTTCAGCAATCAAGCTCTGGAATGTACTACCTCTTGACATAAAGAAATCTACGAGTAAATTCTCATTTAAACGTAAAGTTCGGGAATTCTACCTCAAATCGCTGAGCCCCTAATTTCTTTAAGATGACTATCATTGCAGTAAGTAAGACCATGGTTCTCATCAGGCTGATACATATATATATGTAGGAATTTTAAAGTGTGTAAAATCAGTGGAACGGAACGCCAGATGAGTGAGTGAAGATGATATGTGTGAAAGAGACGGAGAGGAAAAAAAAGATGGCGATTAGTGTGTGCAAGGAGAAAGATGTAAAAGGTGTTAAGTCTATTTGAAGAATAAAGATTTTATTGTTAAAGAGTTTTTTTCGTCTCGATCCCCTACAATTTTGGGGGCTCGTCCGGGATCGAGCTTAAAAAGAAGTTAAGAAGACGACGAGCGAAATATACCGCGGCTGCGTGCACGTCGCGTGGCGTCGGTTCGGCATAATTCTATTTCTACGAAAAGACGAAGTATATAGCTTGGCGACCGCGATCAGCGGCAAAGGTGGCTGCTGGCTGTTATCGCTATAGCTACGAAGATGACCAGTGAAAAAGTTGTGAATATTACGTCGCCGAGTGTTACCTCGCCGAGTGGGTCGGCCATGTCGGCGGCAATGGCGATGGATGGTTCTTTCGGAATATCTAAATTTAACGGCGAAGACAAAACATATTCGTCGTCAAAGTGGGCTAGCGATATAGAAGATAATGCCGAAATCTTTGGATGGAGTGCCCAGCAAAAACTCATTATTGCTAGAAGATCGCTAACCGGCACGGCTGAATTATGGCTAAATTCAGAGAAAACTTTTAAATCATATGATGAGCTAAAGACGGCGCTGTTAAAAGAGTTCCCTGAAACATTAAATGCGAAAGAAATGCACGAATTGATGTCAAGTCGTAGGAAGAGGAAAGATGAGACTGCTTATCAATATATGCTGATAATGAGGGAACTGGGACGGAGAGCTAAGTTTCCTGATTATATAGCCATACAATATATAGTCGACGGCATTCCCGACTACGAGAGTAACAAAGCTATTTTATACGGTGTGACTACGTATAGTGTACTTCGAGAAAAGCTATCTATTTATGAAGCTATGAAGGCAAAAATGAAGAAAAACATTGGTGAGGCCAGAGCCGCAAAGTCCGGTAGCACCGGCACAAATAAACAAGAAGATACGCCCAAGCGGACTGGGCCGAGAGAGAAGTCGTCTGCGGGCCGAGTTTGCTATAAATGTGGAGATAGAAATCATATGGCTAACCAATGTCCGAATGGTGTGAAATGTTTCAAGTGTAACGCATACGGACATATCGCCACGAATTGTGTGAATAAATCTCAAGGTCAAAAGGGACAGTCAACGAGTCAAACGATGTGTGTAACCGCGGCGCCGGAAGAGGGCACCTCAATCGACTCTGCGTATAGTGAAGTTGGCTGCAGTGGCAGCGGTACCAATGTGAACATGCAGCGCAACAACGCTGAATGGATTCACGACGTGAACGAGTTGAACGACTGTGATAATACTCGGAGCTGTCAATGTCAGTGTCAATCAAAAAACTTTGAAGTGTTGAACGTAAACAATCTTTGTCGCTCAAATAAATCTTTAAAAGTAATTAAGATGTGTGGTGTTTCGGTAGAATGCTTGATAGATACAGGTTGTGACTTTAGTTTAATTTCATCTAAGCTATTTTTCGAATTAAATGATGTGTCATTTATCAAAGATAAAGTTGTATTGACTGGATTAGGATCAACAAAGGTATGTACGCTAGGAAAGTTTACTACGTCTTTAGAAGTTGATAATTTTTGTTATGAGGTGTGTTTCTATGTCGTTCCGCAGGGTGTTATTCCCTATCAGGTCATATTGGGTCAGTCTTTCTTAGAAAAATCAACCGTTTTAATAAATAAAGGTGCAGTCAAGCTTATGCCACATAACAATGACATTCAGTGTTTGATGGGTTTTCCTACCGAATCTGAGGAACCGATTTCTCAGATCCCAGCGGTTCAAAAGCTTATTGATGATTATAAACCTTTACAGGTTAAGGAGGCACCTTTAAAGTTAAAAATTATATTGAAGGATGAAATCCCTGTTGCTCAGCGCCCAAGAAGGTTGGCTATCAAAGAAGAAGAAGTGGTCAAGCATCAGATTGAGGAATGGTTGAAGAAGGGTGTTATACGGCCAAGCTATTCGGAATATGCAAGTCCATTAGTACTAGTTCGGAAGAAAGATGGTAATATTAGAGTTTGCGTTGACTATAGGAAGATAAACCAGAAGATGATAAAGGATGAATTTCCTTTACCAGTGATAGATGACCACATAGACAAGTTGAGTAAATCAAGAGTATTTAGCACCCTGGATTTAAAAAATGGATTTTTCCACCTTCCAATAGAAGAGGACTCGGTCAAGTATACAGCATTCGTAACTAGTAGCCCAGAAGGCCAATATGAGTTTCTAAAGGCACCTTTTGGACTGTCCATCTGCCCGAAATATTTTAGCAGGTACATCAACATAATTTTCAGAGATCTCATTGCAGGGGGTATAGTTTTGATATTTATTGATGATATAGTCGTCCTAGGCAAAGAAGAAGTTGAAGCTTTAGAAAGGTTGAAAATTGTGCTGAAAGTTGCTTCAGAATATGGTCTAGAAATTAATTGGAAGAAATGTCAATTATTACAAAGGAAAGTAGAGTACTTAGGGCATGTTATTGAAAATGGAACAGTAAAGCCATCACCTGATAAGACTGAGGCAATTTCAAACTTCCCAGAACCGAGGACTACAAAACATGTTCACAGTTTTGTGGGGCTGACATCATACTTCCGCAAGTACATTGAGAACTATGCTGTTATAGCTAGACCACTCACTGAACTGTTAAAGAAGGATAAAGAATTTTACTTTGGAGAAGAAGAAAGAAGAGCTTTTGAAATTTTAAAAACTAAATTGTGCAGTGAACCAGTGCTAAAAATATTTGAAGTTGGCTTGGACACGGAAGTCCATACTGATGCGTCTAAAGATGGGTATGCTGCTATTTTAATGCAAAAGGATAGTCAAGATGGTAAATTTCACCCCGTTCATTATATGAGTAGAAAAACCAATGAAACGCAAAGGAAGTATCACAGTTATGAGTTAGAAGCGTTAGCTGTTGTTGAAGGTGTAAGAAAATATAGAAAATACTTACTTGGAATTCACTTTAAAATTATAACAGACTGCTCAGCATTCCAGAAGACTTTGTATAAAAATGAGGTTTCAGCTAAGGTAGCAAGATGGGTCTTATTTTTACAAGATTTTGATTATGAGATAGTGCACCGAGCCGGAAGGAAGATGTCACATGCAGATTCATTAAGCAGGAATCCGCATGCTTACCTCATACAGTCTGAGTTACATGCTAGAATATGTAAAGCACAGAAAGAAGATGAAAATCTAAGTGCACTGCGGGAAGTATTAAAGGATAAGGAATATAAGGACTTCTACATTCAAAATGACTTAATCTATAAAGGATCAGAGAAGAAGTTGGTTATACCTGATGTTATGGATACTGAAATAATAAGAAGAGCGCATGAAGTGGGACATTTTGGAAAGAAAAAAACTATTGATATGATAGAAAAGGATTATTATATAAAGGATTTAATCAGGAAAGTTGACAAAGTTATACTAGGATGTATCCCATGCATACTATCTACTAAGAAAGGAGGGAAGCAGGAAGGCTTGCTTAATCCTATAGACAAAGGAGAACTCCCACTAGAAACGTTACATTGTGATCACCTTGGACCCCTGGATGTTACTAAGAAATTATATAATTACATTTTGGCTGTTATGGATGGATACACAAAGTTTGTTTGGCTTTATCCCACAAAAACGTTAACAACTAAAGAGACTGTAGATAAATTGAAGCTGCATCAAAAGGATTTTGGGAATCCATCAAGAATAATTACAGACAAGGGGACTGCATTTACCGGTAAAGAATTTCAAGATTACTGTCATGAGGAAGGTATTCAGCACCATATGGTCACCACCGGCATTCCAAGGGGTAATGGGCAGGTTGAGCGCCTAAACAGAGTTATTATCTCTGTCTTAACTAAGTTGTGTGTACAGCAACCTACCCATTGGTACAAATATGTTAGTCAGGTGCAAAGAGCTATCAATAGTACATATCAAAGATCTATTAATACAACACCTTTCAATTTACTTATTGGAGCGAAGATGAAGCAAAAAGAAGACATGCAAATTATTGATTTAATAGAAGAAGAATGCAGGCAAGACTTTATGGAAAGAAGGCATAGCTTGAGACAGGAAGCTAAGGCACAAATATTAAAAATACAAGAAGAAAATAGAATTACTTATAATAAAAAAAGAAAGGAAGAACAGGAGTATGCAGAAGGAGACATAGTCGCTATACAGCGTACACAATTTGGTAGTGCTATTAAACTTAAGCCTAAGTTCCTAGGGCCATATAAAGTGGTGAAGAAGGCTGGGAAGGGAAGATACCATGTTGAAAAAGTTGACCTTAATGCTGAAGGACCCATAAAAACTTCTACTGGTGCAGACTGTATGAAGGTGTGGCCATGAGCTTGTTCTGTACCCTAATTGCAAATTAGGTTACTAGTTGTCCTATATGATCGGTCAATGTGATCTGGTTAGGGTGTAATGCCTAAAAATACAAAATTTCTTAAATGTTGGTGTAATTTAAAATAAAACTTAGGATATGGGTGTTTACCATAGTTGTTTGGCTGAGTAACTATTTATTGAATAATAACAATACTACTAATAATAACTTCTGCTCTGTTGCAATACTTATTCTATATGTAATTCTGTGTAGTAAAATCTTCCTGAAAGAAAAATAAAACAATTTTGTAAATTGTATGATAGCATCTTTAAGCCACAGTTAAGAGGAAGTGATAAAGCATGTTTGTTTTTTTTTATTTAAAGTTTAAGGTACTTAAGTTGTAAGTTAAGCAAAGACATTGTATTTTGGGTATGGAAGGGATTGTATGATAGGTAAGTTAATATATAAAACATTGTTCCTTTATTGAAAAGTAGGTTTATTTAGTGTCTGTTCTACATTAAATTGTATAATTGTTCAACTATAATAATTACTTTGATGATATTGTTCAGGTAACTTTGCAGTAGTCTGGGGTCAGACTACTAGGCAGGACGGCCGAATTGTAGGAATTTTAAAGTGTGTAAAATCAGTGGAACGGAACGCCAGATGAGTGAGTGAAGATGATATGTGTGAAAGAGACGGAGAGGAAAAAAAAGATGGCGATTAGTGTGTGCAAGGAGAAAGATGTAAAAGGTGTTAAGTCTATTTGAAGAATAAAGATTTTATTGTTAAAGAGTTTTTTTCGTCTCGATCCCCTACATATATATATATTTATATATCTATAATTAACGATTGACGAAAGGGATTTATAAAGCGAATGTCAGTGGAGTCGCCGGGAGGGGACGCCCTAGAAAGACATACCACGACCTTATAGGTGAGATCCTTCAGAAAGGTCAGGTGCGTAGTACCCGCAACCGGCGCATGTGTATGACAAGATGTATGAATGTGGACGAAGCAAAAGAGGTATGCAAGAATCGTAGCAGATGGCGTTCTGTAGTTTCTGCCTACCCCTATGGGAAAAAGGCGTGAGTGTATGTATGTATGTATGTATATCTATAATTATGTATTATTTTGTATATTATATTGATTATTTGTTTATAGTATTCGTTTATAGTATTATTATGTATTTATTATGTAACTTTTGTATGTATTTTTTTTTTCTTCATATTTTATCTATCTTTTATAAATATTTTTTTCTTTAAGTTTAGTAAGTTAGTAATTGGTATTTTTACCATTGTTTATTTTTTTGTACCCAGGTATTTTGTTTATCATTTTAACCCGAAGGTTGACTGGTAGAGAATGCCTCACGGCATTAAGTCCGCCTTATGTACCAATGTGCATAAATGTATAAATAAATAAGTTTGGTACTCAAAGCAATCAAAGAATCAGATACCTTCTTAGCCCTATCATAAGAACACCTACGGTTGTAATTTTATCTATTATCCTTTCTTTATTGGCGTATATTAAATTATGATCACTAAGATTTTTTGGACACTTTATGTTCTCCCAAAAAAAAGAAATTGTTACTACTATGTTTTTTTTGTTGTTACTACTATTTTCTTTGCAGCGCGTTATTAATTTCTATATGTATACTGTGAATAACGTTGTTGATTACATGATTGTTAGTTTTAAGTATCACTATTGTATCCCGTATTATGTAATTGTTTGTTGTTCCAAATAAAATAAAATAAAAATAAAAAAAATCTGCGAGTGCACCATTTTTCGCGACTAGGTGCCTCAAGCAGGTCGGCCTGGAATGTCAGGATAAACGGATCGCTGAAGTTATTTTACATGACTTTTACGTTGACGATCTTTTAACCGGTGCTAACTTGTTTGAAGAGGCTTGTTCATTAAGGGATAGGGTCACTAATGCTCTTGCATCTGCATGCATGCCTCTAAGGAAGTGAAAATCTAATGAACCGAAATTAATTTCAGATTCCACTTCTCAAGATTTATTAGATATCCACCAGGACGGTGACGTTCTGAACAAAACGTTAGGATTAAGTTGGCAGACTCACACCGATGATTTGTGCTTTCCGATTAGTGTTCCTCAACAAATTGAAAACACAAAACGACGTATGCTGGCTGTGATTGCGCGAATATTTGATCCTCTGGAATTGATCCTCTAGCACCATGCGTTAAACGCATGAAAATGTTGCTTCAGAAGCTTTGGCTTGAAGGCCTAAAATGGGATGACTAATTAACAGCTGAAGTCGGGACGGCATGGGCTGACATGATGACCGCACTGCCAGCACGTCAGGATTTACGCATTCCTCGTTGTGTTGTCTGTGACTTATATAAACAGGTTGAATTCCATATTTTCACTGACGCTTCAGAGCAAGCTTACGGTGCCTGTTTATATATTCGCAGCATCAATAGCGGAGGTGATCAATGCAATGATCAATGCAAGTCGTGTCACACCACTTAAGCCTGTCACCATCCCGCGACTCGAACTCTGCGCGGCTGTGCTTGGTGCACGTTTATGTCAGCGAGTTACTCATTTTCTTCGCATTCAAGTATCTAACGTTACCTTTTGGACTGACTCCATGATTGTACTGGGCTGGTTAAAGATGTTGCCAAATAAGTTAAATACATTTGTTAGAAATCGTGTTGCAGAAATCATAGATATAACCAGTTCATGCAATTGGAGACATGTCTCCACTCATGAAAATCCTGCAGATCTAATCCCTCGTGGAGTGGAACCGTCTGACATACAATCGTTGGATTTATGGTGGTTTGGTCCATCTTTTTTGCAACATGACAGTGCTCAATGGCCATGCACATCTCGGGATTCAGGTATTCTGCCTGAAATTAAATCAAATGTCTCCCTAATAGCACATGATTCTAATACATGTCAAAACCTACTTCATTTTGAACGTTTTTCTAATTTAATCAGATTACGACGTAGTGTTTGCTATGTGTTTTGTTTTATCAACTCATGTAAAGCACGTTGCGTATTTCCATCTCATTTAACTGCAGATGAATGACATAATTCTTCAAATATAATTATTATACAATCACAAAAGGAATCATTTCCAGAATACAATTTATTATTAAATAATCAGAATTTACCTCATAAAAATCTATTATTAAAATTAAATGTTTTTCTCGATGATTTTAAAATTATTCGGATAGGGGGTAGATTTCATAATTCCCAATTCTCATTCGAGAAAAAACATCCCATATTAATACAGTCCACTAATCACTTTTCAAAACTTTTGTTTAAATATGAGCATATCAGGTTGATGCACGCGGGTCCTCAACTTCTACTAAATACCATTAGAAAAACCTACTGGCCTCTAGGTGGACGTAATTTAGCCAGAGCCTGCTATCGACAGTGCGCTCGCTGCCGGCGTTTGAAAGGGCAGACGGTTGTCCCACAAATGGGTAATCTACCGATAAGCAGACTTTCACCTGCTGACTTCCCCTTTCAAAATGTAGGAGTCGATTATGCAGGTCCTATTAATTCGGCTAGTCGTCCGGGTCGTGGATGTAGATTGGTGAAAGTCTACATTGTAATTTTCATATGCTTCACAATTAAGGCCATTCATTTGGAATTGGTGGTTGACTTAATTAGCAGCAACTACTTACAGGCTTTGCGTAGATTTATGTCTCGAAGAGGAAAACCTCTGAACATTTACTCCGACAATGGCTCATCATTTGTAGGAGCTTTAATGAGATTTCAAATTTTCTCAAGCGCAACTGTGATTCATTACCTGAAAGTGTTGCTCATGATGGAAACAAGTTCCACTTTATACCGGCTTACGCTCCGCATTTCGGTGGTCTTTGGGAGGCGGGTGTCAAATTGGGGCAAAGTTGGGCAATTGTAACATGACCTATGAGGAGCTTAAGTCCATATTAATTCAAATTGAAGGTATTTTAAATTCACGGCCACTAACACCTGTGCTACCGAACCTGACGACGTACTTTCTCTCACTCCTGGGCGTTTTTTAATTGGAAGGCCACTGACTTCACTTCCAGTCAAGGATCTTCGCGAGTCTTCCAACCACCATTTAACGCGTCATCAGCGGATTGAGCAGTTGAGACAGCGTTTTTGGGCTAGGTGGAACAAGGAGTATGTTTCCGAGCTGCAGCAGCGGGGGAAATGGCGTACGTCGAAGGACTCCCTGAAACTGAACACCCTAGTTGTTGTCAAGGATAACAACCTGCCGCCTTTGAAGTGGAAGTTGGGCCGAGTTATCGCTCTTTATCCTGGCACAGATAACATCGGCAGGGTTGCTGACATCAAAACTGCGAACGGAGTCATCAGAAGAGCCTTTTCAAAGATTTGTCCATTGTTGGAAGATTCTTGTTAAAAGGCAAGCTTTCAACGGCCGGGGGCATGTTGAAGCATGGATTCATCTCATCAAGCTTCATATAATTTATAAATGCAACATAAGTTATTGCCTCGTGTTGCTCAGCATAATTTAACAGGCGTTTCAAGTTCGACTGTACATTTATTCATTCATTGTGACTTGCAATAAAGTTCTCACTGCGTACTGTTGGCCATCAATTTTGTTTTTATTTTTTAAATATTATAAAGCCCCCCAATACCCTACACTAAGTTTATTGGGACAATAAAGTTAAAGTTATTAGAACCTTGAGAACGACGTTGACCACCTATACCATTTATTAAAGTATTATCAGTATGAATAATAAGATTCTTCGGCACAGTTTCATTTTTTTATTATAGACAATGTGTAGCACCCGTATCTATTAACCAATAATATTTATTGTTGTTAGTATAAAACGTTACGTAGTTAGCATGACCATTACATGATAATATAAAATTCTTAAGATCGAAAAAACTGATTAACATTCTCTACATCAAGATTATGTTTATCACCATCATTTAGTGCAACATTTGTTGGCTCAGCGGAAAATATATTTCTATTAGTCTTATAATATCTAGAACCTCTATAACCTCGAAAACCATTTGTTGGCGTACGATAAGTACCTCTAAAAGTACCACGATTATAATAATTTTTACCATAATGCTGACGGTTCGGAGATGAGGAATGTTGGTAATTGTTACGATATTGACCACGCAAGCTACCTCTTTGGTGTCCATAATTTTGTGGACGCCTCGTAATATGCGAACCTCGTCCATTTTTAGCCAAATGCATAATGTTACCTGATGACTGAAAAGATGTGGTCCCCTCGTCTTTAGCACCTTGGATGGAATCTTTCAGGTTACTGTAGTTCCGGGCGGAGATAATCGTGCCGAACTTGGAGCTGCGTAGACCATCTGAAAAACGTTTTATTGCCAATTTTTCATTTAAAGGTTTTAAAACCACATAAGCATCGGAATTTCCGTCGGCTTGGGATATAGTTAACTCTGTAAATATTTTTTCTATTTCGGAACCATATATCTCAATCGACCTTGAACCTTGTTGCATATTTTGAAGTTGAGTCTGAATTGCTACGAAAGATTTTTTGGGTAGAAGATGTTGCCTTAAATCTGTAATTAATTGTTTAATATTTTTGTATGAACCGGAAATTCGCAACTTTGCACTTTCTGTGAGTCTATTTTTCAAATCCAAAGTAATTAATAAAGCCTCACCTCTTTCGTCGAGCATGTTTGCGTACATCTCTATTGAATCTATTAGCCGTTTGGTCGTATCCTCAACACCATCCATAACCGGAATCAAATTACACGCAACCTTAAGAGGATAGTATCCGCTTCGCGCCCCATACAAACGCAGTTTGGCCCTTGCTTGAATTTTAAACAATGAAAGTCATTGAAATTTTGCACTAACAATCTTATCATTAATATACGTGTTTCTGTAATATAAAATTCCATTTCAATATACGGTTAAAAAGTTACACGAGCTCAAAGATTGGCAATTTTCGTTGAAAAACGGCCCAACTTTATGCTAGTATTTCTCGACAATGTATCAATACAGAAACATTCTGATTCGAAGGAAACCCAGATAATATAGTGAATATTTTTTTACAAGATTTTTTTTTTACATATTAGCAATATTATAGGAGTAATCTCCAAAATTCGGAACATACGAAATACGCGTGAAAATGTTGTTGTTTCTCCTCTCGGGCACGCGTTCGCATCGCGAGGGATAGAGACAGCGACAACTGTGCAACATTGTTGCGTTCGCGAGGGACACTCCTCTTAAGGTCAAACTCCATTTTTCTTAAAACTGTTTGATCAGGGAAAATACACAAATTATTTATGTCCTCATATAGGTACCTTCTTAATATTTTGAATGATATCTATCGCCGATGACAACTTAACATCCTTATTCTTTTCTAACAATAAAAATATTTGCTTGCAATTACCAAAAACTAGCTTTCCGCCCGCAGCTTCGCCCGCGTGGACAACACGGTTTTGACAGTTATTTTTTTTCTATTTTTAGCGGGATATTGCAAATTATCTAAAATTAAGACCAAATAATTTTCTCGACTATATTATTTTATTGAAATATAAAAATAACATGTAAATGTCCTATTAATTCATTCATGTCCTTTTATCTAGAGCGATGGTCTATCATTCTGAAGGCCTCGTAGGGTCGATTAAAATTGTACTTCTTATATCTATCTTATTGATGGTTTTTATGTCTGGTATCAAAACGACCAGACTGCTATTAATACTGATTCAGTAACAGGCAAGGTAGAATTTCCCATGTGAGAAGCATTCTTCCCTTAAATCTTTGCCTGCCACCCGTAATGACTCACCCTGAAATTTATTTATAGTCATTACAAAGCAGATCTTAAGGGGGAAATGTAATCCAGCACATCCAGTAATCACAGTGACCTTTTTAATATTTATGTGCAATGCTGATACTCTCAGTCTAGTCCCGTTACATAGCTTAAATGGTTAAGTTAAGGAGATGCAGCAGTTAAGGAACTCCACAGGATAGCAAACTGCTTCGTCCACTTGAAGCACTGAATCCAATTTCTGAGCCTTCCAACAGTTTAAGAAGTATGTAATTAATAGCAGCTGGACTGTTGTTTTTTGGAGTCAGTATCGGACGTTTGCACAGCCATTCTATAGACTTCGTTTGTATATTAGAAAAATCAGGATACACTCTCAAGATCTGTCATAGTCACCTGTCACTTCTGTATTCAGGAAATATGGTACACATTTACAATCTCCATTTCCTATTTTAAGTAATAGCTCAGAAAACTCTCCAGCAGACGCCTCTCTCTCGTATTTCTTTTTAAAGACAATCATTATGTTGGGTCATTTTTTATTAGTGCAGTGATAGCCTAGTGACAAGACCATTGGAATGCCAAGGCAAAGGTCTCGAGTTCGAATCCAAGTCACGCACCTCGGACTTTTCGAAGTCATGTGCGTATTAATTAATTATCACGCGCTTAAATGGTCAAGGAAAACATCGTGAGGAAACCTGCATGCCTGATAGATTTTCTTGACGGCATGTGAAGTCTGCCAACCTGCTGTAGGCTAGCGTGGTGGACTATAGCCTAATCCCTCTCGTTCTGAGAGGAGACCCGTGCCCAGCAGTGGGACAATGTAATGGGTTGATGATGATTATGTTGGGCCATACGTATGACGATGCTCTGACTTCGTCTACTCGGATTTCTCAGCTCCGTTGAAGAATACCGCCCTATCGCAATCTTATCTTCTCCAGCGAAGGTCTTCGAAAACATCCTTTATAATGCTATCTACGAGCAAATAAACAAGTATCTTTGCAATGAGCAGCACGGTTTCAGAAGCAAAAGGTCTGTTGACACAAATCTCCTGACACTAGTAGACTATATCTCGACTAGCTTGGACCGCGGGCGTCAGGTAGATGTACTTTACATCGACTTCCGGTAGGCTTTTGATAGGGTTAACAATGACGCGCTGCTAATGAAGCTTAGCAAAATAGGGTTCTCACCATCTCTCCTCCGTTTCTTTGCAGACTACCTACGTGATCAACAGCAGTTTGTTAGACTTGGTATGTATGTGTCGGGTACCTATCACACGCGCTCTGGCGTGAGTCAAGGCTCAGTTTTGGGACCTTTGTTGTTTCTTATCATGGTCAATGATGTTCCTCAAGTTCTGCTTCATGCTAGATGTCTCCTGTATGCTGATGACTTAAAACTGTACCTGGAAATAAATTCCGAACGAGACAGTTTGTCACTGCAGCAAGACATAGATGCGATATACAAGTGGAGCGTAGATAACAAGATGGAGTTTAATTCGTCCAAATGCTTCGCTATGACATTCGGACGAATGCGGAACCTAGTCAATTATGAATATACCTTAAATAATAATACCATCACAAAGTCAACCTCCATGAAAGACCTGGGAGTCACATTCGACCGAAAGCTCACCTTCCACGACCATATGGCCATGGTCGCTAAACAATCCTACCAAAGGTTAGGTTTTGTTCTACGTAATTGCCGTGATTTTCGCACCGCTCATGCCATCAAAATTATATATAACGCGCTCGTACGTACCAAACTTGAAACCAGCTCTTGCGTGTGGAATCCATATGAAAATACCTACGCACTTTTGTTAGAGAAAGTGCAAAAAGCATTTCTTAGGTACCTTTATAAACAGATTCACGGCTACTACCCTTACCTGTACCCAACAAAATTTTTACTGGGTTGTCTCGAGTATAACTCCCTTGAGATAAGGCGAGCTCGAGATCAGCTCACAATAGCCTGTAAAACGCTCCGTGGTGCTATTGACGCTCCTGATTTGCTTAATATACTGGCGCGCTTTTTTGTCCCAAACAATTATTGTCGGGGCAGAAAGCACAAGCTGTTTGCCGTGCCTCCATGTCGTACTGTTGCACGTGCTAAGTCGCCAATTCCTCGCACTATGGCCGCGCTTAATGATCTCTTGGATTCTAATCCAACAGATGATTTGTTTGCGGATGGATGGTCGAAGATTTTATTGGTATGTCAGAAATACTGTGAGAGGAATTTATGAAAGTGTTGTTAACCTTTTTTTTTGTTAATTTCGTACAGTTTATATATATTAGTTACTATAATTGGTTAAAAGACCGTTGTAATTAAATAAATAAATAAATAAATGAAGTCGTTTAAAAATCTGATTGAGTTTTCAAACATGACATGTGTCATAAGTCAAACTGAAAAGTAATTTAAATCAAGAGCACTAAGGAGTATTGATATCAAATTCGAAGCAAACTCCCCTCAAAATATTTTTCTACCCCTTTTTAACACCGTTAGGGGATGAACTTCAATAAAATACGAAACACGTATTCCATCAATTCTGTTAAACAACGTTTATGCAAAATTTGAAGTAGATTGGACCAAGGAATCACGTTGTCTCATACAAACTTTGCCCCCCTTTTTCACCCCCGTAGGGGTAGAGTTTCGGAAAATCCTTCCTTATTGGATGCCTACGTCATACAAAGAACACACCCTCCAAGTTTCAGGTCTCTACGATCAGCGTTTTAGGCAGTGCGTTGTTCCGTCAGTCAGTCATTCAGGACAAAGGATTTTATATGTATAGACTAGCTTTGCGACCGCAGCTTCGCCCGCGTGGACAACACGATTTTGACAGTATTTTTTTTCTATTTCCGGCGGGATATTGTATATTATCTAAAATTAAGACCAAATAATTTGCTCCAATATATTATTTTATTGAAATATAAAAATAACATGTAATTTGTCACACAGTGACCTTTTTAATATTTTTGTGCAATGCTGATACTCTCAGTCTAGTCCCGTTACATAGCTTAAGTGCCAATCTATAGACTTCGTTTGTATATTAGAAAAATCTGGATATACTCTAAGATCTGTCATAGTCACCTGTCACTACTGTATTCAGGAAAGATGATAAACATATTATTTACAATCTCCATTTACTATTATAAGTAATAGCTCAGAAAACTCTCCAGCAGACGCATCTCTCTCGTATTTCTTTTTAAAGATAATCATTATGTTGGGTCATAGGTATGACGATGTCAAGGAAGCCCTGACCTCGTCTGCTCGGGTTCCTCGGGTGAAACAGAATCTGACGGAATTCCCGTGCCAGCAGCACAGTAACTCCACCCATCACTCTATTGCTGCCTCTAACATTTTTAAGAAGGGTTCTATGGTGTGCCTCTTAATCTTAATTCCACTTTTGTGTGCCATAGAAAGCATTTTATATGTTTATCAACCAACGTTTCTTGAATAAAATCACATTGAGTTTTCAAACATGACATGACGTGTGTCAAAATAAAAAGTAAATTAAATCAAAAGCACTAAGGAGTATTGATATCAAAATCGAAGCAAATCATCCCGAAAATAACTTTCCCCCCTTTTTTAAGTCCGTTAGGGGATGAATTTCAATAAAATACGAAACACGTCTTCCATCAATTCTGTTAAAGAACGTTTATGCCAAATTTGAAGCAGATTGGACCAAGGAATAACGTTGTCCCATACAAACTTTGCCCCCCTTTTTCACCCCCTTAGGGGTATAATTTCAGAAAATCCTTTCTTATCGGATGCCTACGTCATACAAGGAATACACCCTCCAAGTTTCAGGTCTCTACGATCAGCAGTTTAGGCTGTGCGTTGTTCCGTCAGTCAGTCAGTCAGTCAGTCAGTCATTCAGGACAAAGGATTTTATATGTATCAATCTATACATATAAAATCCTTTGTCCTGAATGACTGACTGACTGACTGACTGACTGACTGACGGAACAACGCACAGCCCAAACCGCTTATCGTATAGTCCTGAAACTTAGAGGGTGTGTTCTTTGTATGACGTAGGCATCCGATAAGAAAGGATTTTCCGAAATTCTACCCCTAAGGGGGTGAAAAAGGGGGACAAAGTTTGTATGGAACAACGTGATTCCTTGGTCCAATCTGCTTCAAATTTTGCATAAACGTTCTTTAACAGAATTGATGGAAGACGTGTTTCATATTTTATTGAAATTCATCCCCTAACGGACTTAAAAAAAGGGGGAAAGTTATTTTGGGCGTGGTTTGCTTCGAATTTGATATCAATACTCCTTAGTGTTTTTGATTGAAATTACTTTTTATTTTGACACATGTCATGTTTGAAATCTGATTTTACTCAAGAAACGTTGGTTGATAAACATATAAAATGCTTTCTATGGCACACAAAAGTGAATAGAACCCTTCTTAGAGGCAGCAATTGAGTGATGGGTGGAGTTACTGTGTTGCTGGCAGGGGTATTCCGACAGATTCTGTTGTACCTAGAGCAACCCGAGCAGACGAAGTCATCATCCATCGTCATCGTAATGATTATATTTAAAATGAAATACGAGAGAGATGCGTCTCCTGGAGAGTTTTCTGAGCTATTACTTAAAATAGGAAATGGAGATTATAAAATTTGAATATGTATACCATCTCTCCTGAATACAGTAGTGACAGGTGACTATGATAGATGAATAGATCTTAGAGTGTATCCTGATTTTTCTAATATACATACGAAGTCTATAGATTGGATGTGCAAACGTGCAATACTGACTCCGAAACAGTTCAGCTGCTATTAATTACATACTTCTTAAACCGTTGGAGGGCTCAGAAATTGGATTCAGTGCTACAAGCGGTAGAAACAGTTTACTATCCTGTAGAATTCCTTAACAGTGTTAAACCTCCTTGGGACACCTGTAATTCTGCTGCGTCTCCTTATACCATTTAAGCTATGTAACGGAACTAGATTGAGAGTATTGATCAGCAGTGCACAAAAATATTAAAAAGGTCACTGTGATTACTGGATGTGCTTGAGGGGATTCAGTTTTCATACCTCGAATACCTTTGCTACCCTCCAACTATGTTTTTAAGAACAATTACGTTTCCCCCTTAAGATCTTAGCTTTGCAATTACTATAAATAAATTTCAGGGTGAGTCATTAAGGGTGGCAGGCATAGATTTAAGAAGAAAGAAAGAGAAGAAATTCTAACTTGCCTGTTACTGAATCAGTATTTATAGCAGTCTGGTCATTTTGATACCAGTCAGAAAAGCCATAAATGTGGTATAGAAAGAAGTGCAATTTTAAGTCTTGAGAGCAAAGAGGTCTTCCACTATTTATACCTTCATAAAAATCGACCCTACGAGGCCTCCAGAATGATAGACCATTGCAATAGCTAAAAGGACATGAATGAATTAATAAGAAATTTACATATTATTTTTATATTTCAATAAAATTATATAGTGGCACAAATTATTTGGTCTCAATTTTAGATAATTTGTAATATCCCGCCAGAAATAGAAAAATAAAATAAACAGTCAAAATCGTGTTGCCCACGCGAGCGAAGCTGCGGGCGGAAAGCTAGTAGATATATAAAAATATGTAACATGTAAATGTCCTATTAATTCATTCATGTCCTTTTATCTAGAGCGATGGTCTATCATTCTGGAGGCCGCGTAGGGTCGATTTCCATGAGGAGGTACAAATAGGGGAAGACCGCTTTGCTCTCAAGAATTAAAATTGCACTTCTTTGTATACGACATTGATGGTTTTTCTGTCTGGCATCAAAACGACCAGACAGCTATTAATACTGATTCAGTAACAGGCAACGTAGAATTTCCCAAGTTAGAAGCATTCTTCCCTTAAATCTATGCCTGCCACCCTTAAGGTCTCCCCCACTCACCAAATTTATTTATAGTCATTACAAAGCAGATCTTAAGGGGGAAATGTAATCCAGCACATCCAGTAATCGCAGTGACCTTTTTAAAAATTTTGTGCAATGCTGAAACTCTCAGTCTAGTCCCGTTACATAGCTTACATGGTTTAAGGAAACGCAGCAGTTAAGGAACTCCACAGGATAGCAAACTGCTTTGTCCGCTTGAAGCACTGAATCCACTTTCTGAGCCTTCCAACAGTTTAAGATGTATGTAATTAATAGCAGTTGGACTATTGTTTTTCGGAGTCAGTATTGCACGTTTGCACAGCCATTCTATAGACTTCGTTTGTATATTAGAAAAATCAGGATACACTCTCAAGATCTGTCATAGTCACCTGTCACTACTGTATTCAGGAGAGATGGTATACACATTTACAATCTCCATTTCCTATTTTAAGTAATAGCTCAGAAAACTCTCCAGCAGACGCCTCTCTCTCGTATTTCTTTTCAAAGATAATCATTATGTTGGGCCATTTTTTATTGAACTGCCAAGTCAAAGGTCTCGAGTTCGAACCAAGCCATGCACCTCTGACTTTTCGAAATCATGTGTGTATTAATAATTAATTATCACGCGCTTAAACGGTGAAGGAAAACATTGTGAGGAAACCTGCATTCCTGATAGATTTTCTTGACAGCGTGTTTTCTTTTATTTTTATTCATGTCTGCCAACCCACAGTAGGCTAGCGTGGTGGACTATAGCCTAATCCCTCTCGTACTGAGAGGAGACCCGTGACCAGCAGTGGGACAATGAAATGGGTTGATGATGATTATGTTGGGCCATAGGTATGACGATGCTCTGATTTCGTCTGCTCGGATTCCTCTAGGTACAACAGAATCTGACGGAATTCCCCTGCCAGCAACACAGTCACTCCACCCATCACTCTATTACTGCTTCTAAGAAGGGTTCTATGGTGTGCCTATCAATTTTACCTTTGTGTGCCATAGAAATCATTTTATATGTTTATCAACCAACCTTTCTTGAATATGAAGTCGTTTAAAAATCAGATTGAGTTTTCAAACATGACATGTGTCATAAGTCAAACTGAAAAGTAATTTAAATCAAGAGCACTAAGGAGTATTGATATCAAATTCGAAGCAAACCACCCTCAAAATATTTTTTTACCCCTTTTTAACACCGTTAGGGGATGAATTTCAATAAAATACGAAATACGTATTCCATCAATTCTGTTAAAGAACGTTTATGCAAAATTTTAAGTAGATTGGACCAAGGAATCACGTTGTCCCATACAAACGTTGCCCCCCTTTTTCACCCTCTTAGGGGTAGAATTTCGGAAAATCCTTTCTTATCGGATGCCTACGTCATACAAAGAACACACCTTCCAAGTTTCAAGTCTCTACGATCAGCGGTTTAGGCTGTGCGTTGTTCCGTCAGTCAGTCCGTCAGTCAGTCAGTCATTCGGAACAAAGGATTTTATATGTATAGACTAGCTTTCCGCCCGCAGCTTCGCCCGCGTGGACAACACGATTTTGACAGTTTTTTTTTTCTGGCGGTAATTGCAAATTATCTAAAATTAAGACCAAATAATTTGCTCGACTGTATTATTTTATTGAAATATAAAAATAGCATGTAAATGTCCTATTAATTCATTCATGTCCATCTAGAGCGATGGTCTATCATTCTGGAGGCCTCGTAGGGTCGATTAAAATTGCACTTCTTTGTATACGACATTGATGGTTTTTCTGTCTGGTATCAAAACTACCAGACTGCTATTAATACTGATTCAGTAACAGGCAAGGTAGAATTTCCCATGTGGGAAGCATTCTTCCCTTAAATCTATGCCTGCCACCCATAATGACTCCCCCTGAAATTTATTTACAGTCATTACAAAGCAGATATTAAGGGGGAAATGTAATCCAGCACATCCAGTAATCACAGTGACCTTTTTAATATTTATGTGCAATGCTGATACTCTCAGTCTAGTCCAGTTACATAGCTTAAATGGTTTAAGGACACGCAGCAGATAAGGAACTCCACAGGATAGCAAACTGCTTCGTCCGCTTGAAGCACTGAATCCAACTTCTGAGCCTTCCAACAGTTTAAGAAGTATGTTATTAATAGCTGCTGGACTGTTGTTTTTCGGAGTCAGTATTGCACGTTTAGTCAGTATTGCACGTCGATTGTGCAGCTACGAATAATGAAGTTCTTTGGGCATATCTCCAGAAATGAAGACTCGATGGAGCGACTTGTAGTACAAGGTCGCATAGAAGGAAGGAGACCTCGTGGTCGATCTCCAACTCGCTGGATTGACCTAATCACCAAAGCAACGCAATCCACTGTAGTACAGTGTGCTCGCAATGCTGAAAGTCGCCAGAAATTGAGGGACATCGCGCGAAGTGCAGCTGCCTTTGAAGCCAGCGGTGATTCCGGGACGCAACCCTGTCCATCGACAGCCACGACCACTCTGTCAAGAGTGCCCGACTGCACAGCCATTCTATAGACTTCGTTTGTATATTAAAAAAATCAGAATACGCTCTCAAGATCTGTCATAGTCACCTGTCACTGTCCTGTATTCAGGAGAGATGGTATACACATTTTACAATTTCCATTTCCTATTTTAAGTAATAGTTCAGAAAACTCTCCAGAGAGAGGCGTCTGCTCTCTCGTATTTCTTTTTAAAGATAATCATTATGTTGGGCCATAGGTATGACGATGCTCTGACTGCGTCTGCTCGGATTCCTCTAGGTACAGTCGCCAGCAGGTCAAGGTATACAAACTGTCAAATTTCTCCAAATGATTTAAAACCTTAAATTGTTGAAGATAAAGTTCAAAATTAATTGAGAAAATTTGACACTTTGTGGTAACTTGATGTGCTGGCCACCGTACAACAGAATCTGACGGAATTCCCCTGCCAGCAACACAGTAACTCCACGCATCACTCTATTACTGACTCTAAGAACGGTTCTATGGTGTGCCAATTGTAGGGTTCTTAGTTGTATATTACAATTATTTCACAGGCTCACCAATACACAAAGCACTAGCCTCCTCTATGTCTCCCATAATCTCTCATGACATATGTTTTTATTAGGCAATGGTCACACTGCCATTATGCCAACTGACAGCTGTTAAGTCAAACTGTCGGCTACTGCTTATGTCTGTGAGACAGTGTTATTATATCTATTCAATAGATATAGAAGTACAAACACTACATCCCTTCCTTTTTATATATTTTATTTGAATCAATTAAATCACACGGTAATCAAAAGTAATCATAAATATTAAACTTTAAAAGTTATTGCTATCAGTATTTAAATTAACTTTATTCACAAGACCTATCAACTGCTATATTTTTTATTTGCAATATTCTCGTTCTCGACAAGATTAAAAGCCGAAGTAAGTTTATTAGCCCTAACCATGTCTTTCACATAAACTTCATTTACTTGGTGAAGTTCCGGCTTTTCAGCCTTTTCTTACCGTCACCCACTGTAATGACGATGTCTTGAGTGTCGAATTAAAGACAAGTGACTGCTAGATTAGAACATTAGATTTTTTTTTGTACATACGAAAATACATACGAGATTATACATTACCTACATATTATATAAAATAGGTATACAATTTGCAAACATTTTTTTAATTACTTTCATAGAAAATTTAATGAATACAAAACCAAAATATTAATAGATAAACTGTGACAAATCTATATAAACTGAAACAAAACTATACCTAATCTGTATCAACTTTATATTATTTTTTTTTTAACATAGATACTAATTACTTCCCTATCATAACTTTCTTATACTTATTTGTTACGTCTAATCTAAAGTAGTTATATATCTATTTTACTCAATATCTTATCTAATGCACTGTTGACAATAATAATTTCATTTTTTTTTTATATAAAACAATATTATGTGTTGTATTTTTTATTTATTTCATTCTGTTATTTATTTTAAAAGATACTTCCTTCATTTCTTTATTCATATTTATAACAACAATCAATCAATATCTACGATTAAACGTCTTCTCTTTTCTTTCCTTCATACAAACAATTCTTTACTTATTATAACTTCTTTCATATACTTATCTCCCATTTTACATATTTCATTCAAGATACACATGTCATTTCATTTTAGAGCCGACGCTCATTTCATTATTATATATTTTTATCATAACGAGGTACATTCATTTTTAAGTCGACTTTTAACATATCATTATTCTTTAATTATAAGGACCCAGATTTAAGACTTTATAGACACCAACTGTTTTCACGGAGGAAGGCTCGTTCACTGCCATGATCAAACTGAAGGAACTGGACCTTAGTACCTCTCTACTGTGTATCATATTTGTTATATCAATCCAACCAAAACAATCTTAAAATACACATTCAACTGAATAATTTGGTCTAAAAGTTCTCTGTCACTTTTCGGGTGATCAGTCCGATGGTACCTGTGCCAGAGCCTTATGTACCAAACGATTCCCTGCTATAATTAAACTTTCTTGCAAACCAAAATATCTTTCTAATATTCACTTCTCAAAATCCAACAACCAATATTAGACACCTATCTATCATTCCTATCCTACCATCTTTAAAAGAGAAAAGTAACTAAATGACACTCTATTTAAACTATAGGTGTCAAAAGATTGTAATACCATTCTTATTTCATCAAATCTAAAACAATACGATCATCATTTCATAATAACTGGCTCAGTATATTTAGTACACCAAATACAAAACATTCCCATAAATAGAACATAAATTTAAACAGAATATTATAATGCGATACTGATTATGACACCTAAGAATGCAGAGCTTGCATACAAGGAATAAGCGCACACCTGGCTATCGTGAGAATGAAATATAATATAGTATTTAAAAACTTAATGAGTCGTTACTTAAGAGATGAAATTTGAGCTGTAGAGGAGCTTGGACACAAGATGCCAATCGGAAACTAAATAGCATTTATATAAACAAAATTATAGATGTTTAAAGAACATCTAACCACATTTTTATATAATTTACTTCAAAATGTATTTAAAGTTATTGTCAACAAGCATATTACTCTAATAACTATGTAAACATATTTAATAAAATAATTGAAAATTATTCCCTACATACCTACTTAACTTTAAAAACTTATGATTAAAAATGTCCGCGGCATTACATTACATCGAAAAAAAAAACAAAACACCACGACTACACCATTAGTTAACTCACTTTTTTTTTATCCTTCACTTTTCACTAATACACCATATAATTGAGCAGCCATCCTGCCACTCGGGATAAAGATGGGTGGGTCCACCTTTTCACCTTGCTTGCAGACCGAAGAGGGATGCTGCAACCGCATCGCCAAATAGCCATCGCTCTAGATGGCTAGATCATGACCTGGCACGGGAACACTTTCATTTTCTTCTTGCTATCGTCCTTATTTTTATCTCTAATAGTATTATTTCGAATATGTAATCCGATTGTCCAAATTCACAAAAAAAAATGTTCACCAAACATTACTCGCGCAACTATTAATTCATCCGCGCAGCGCTGCCGCCAGGCAGCACTGGCAGGGTCGCCATGTAATGACGATGTCTTGGGTGTCGAATTAAAGACAAGTGACTGCTATGAATATCGGTATAATAATGCATGTCTTAAAAGCTAAGGTACAATATATAGGGTGGAGGCGCGTCACACACTACACCACCGTACTTTTCTTACCGTCACCCACCGTACTCCTTTCCTTTTCTTTCAATTCAGTCCCTGTCTTTCATTTCAGAATCGTCGCGTCATTATTAATTAATGTGAACATTTATGTACTACCCCCATTTGTTTTTATGGTGACCCCCCGGTCACCAACAGGTGACACTGGGAATTGAAGAATAAGCCATTCCAATGTAATGAAAACCCTTTCATTTATCTGCAATTGAATGGACGGTACCTTTAAACCATTCCCAATTTAATGGAAGCCCATATAAACATTTTTGACTGACGGGTGGTACTTTTAAACCATTTCCAATTTAATTGAAGCCCCTGAAGACATTTTTGACTCATGGGTGGTACCTTTAAACCAATTCCAATTTAATGGAAACCCATTTAGATATTTTAACGCATGGGTGGTACCTTTAAACCAATTCCAATTTAATGGAAGCCCATTTATACTATTTAACTCATGGGTGGTACCTTTAAACCATATCCGATTTAATGGAAACCCATTAATTCTAGTTTGACTTATGGGTCGTGCCTTTAAACCTATCCAATTTAATGGAAGCCCATTTATACTATTTAACTCATGGGTGGTACCTTTAAACCATATCCAATTTAATGGAAACCCATTCATTCTAGTTTGACTTATGGGTGGTGCCTTTAAACCTATCCAATTTAATGGAAGCCCAACTAAACTAGACGAACTAATGGATGGTACCTTTAAACCATTTCCAATTTAATGGAAATCCATTAGATTTCATCTGTGGGTGGTCGTTAACCAATTCCAATTTAATGGAAACCTACATTATCCAATTCCAATTTAATGGAATGCCTTGAACAATTTTGCTAATCCATGGGTGGCACCTTTAAGCCATTACCAATTTAATGGAACCACATGAATTTGTTTATCATGGTCATGCATGAACTTTTCCTGGAAAATAAAACAAATTAATACAAAGATAAATAAAATAATTATTATCCCTAAGGTTGAAAGAGGGCTTCGAACCCACATCAATTTCTACGGCGACCACTTTTGTGTGTATAGACTTAGCCAGACTAATTATTTATGTTATATAAAATTATCTAAATAACACAAGTTTGTATTTTTATTTTTTCCAGCAACACATTCCATATTCTAATGTCGACCACAGACTAATAGGAACTGACTGTGTAGACTTGTGCTATCATCGAAAATAAAAAAACAAAACGAACTATTGTCTATGGTTTTCTTTTCAATTGGTGTTCCCGCCAATTTTTAAATGTAATATTCGAATGATTTGAAATTATTTTTGTAATTATTCACACAATATCTCTTGATATTCATGTAGTCTCAACTCAACTACAAAGCCCTAATTGAGCAAGATGAAACATAGATTGATAATATCCCAGTATCATAATGTTATTCACATACTCACAAACACCTCACGTATAACACCTTTATTTTGCAGTCTTACCCTGCGTTTACCTGACACGTTATTTTCCATGAACACAAATTATCTTAACAATATTAAGATAATCCCATCCTCGTCGCCACTTGTAGGGTTCTTAGTTGTATATTACAATTATTTCACAGGCTCCCATAATCTCTCATGACATATGTTTTTATCAGGCAATGGTCACACTGCCATTATGCCAACTGACAGCTGTTAAGTCAAGCTGTCGGCTACTGCTTATGTCTGTGAGACAGTGTTATTATATCTATTAAATAGATATAGAAGTACAAACACTACACCTATCAATTCCACCTTTGTGTGCCATAGAAAGCATTTTATATGTTTATCGACCATCGTTTCTTGAATATGAAGTCGTTTTAAAATCAGATTGAGTTATCAAACATGGCATGTGTCATAAGTCAAACTAAAAAGTAATTTAAATCAAGAGCACTAAGGAGTATTGATATCAAATTCGAAGCAATCCACCCTCAAAATATTTTTTTACCGCTTTTTAAGACCGTTAGGGGATGAATTTCAATAAAATACGAAACACGTATTCCATCAATTCTGTTAAAGAACATGTATGCAAAATTTGAAGAAGATTGGACCAAGGAATCACGTTGTCCCATACAAACTTTGCCCCCCTTTTTCACCCCCTTAGGGGTGGAATTTCGGAAAATCCTTTCTTATCGGATGCCAACGTCATACAAAAAACACACCCTCAAAGTTTCAGGTCTCTATGATCAGCGGTTTAGGCTGTGCGTTGTTCCGTCAGTCAGTCAGTCAGTCAGTCAGTCAGTCAGTCAGTCAGTCAGTCATTCAGGACAAAGGATTTTATATGTATAGAAGATATGTAGAAAAGTAAGGGAAGTCGGCAAATTGGATCCGTAACTTCGGACATAGGATTGGCTCTGAGGACCGGGGCGTGTCGGGTTTCGACGGGAAGCCGATGTTCAACGGTCTCAGAACAGGCACGGACAAGGGGAATCCGACTGTCTATTTAAAACAAAGCACACTCGCGGGTGTTGACGCAATGTGATTTCTGCCCAGTGCTCAGAATGTCAACGTGAAGAAATTCAAGCAAGCGCGGGTAAACGGCGGGAGTAACTATGAGTCCTAGAGGGTATAGTTGACCCCGTTGTGCTGCGTTTCGTCCACCTCTGTCTTATAGGCCCGGTAAGGGTACTAGACTGGGGGGTGGTGGGCACGGTGCGCGGACGAAGCTATACCCTCGATTGCGGGCGTCGGGCCGGACGCGCTTGAAAAGTGAGACAAAAACCGCAGTGGTCTAACGACTGAACGAGACTAGTTACTCGCAGGTGTGGATGTACGCACGCTCAGGAGCAGCTATCGAATGAGCGGTAAAGTGTAGTCCACGCACGTCAATGGATCCGTGAATGGATGAGTCGACCTTTCCTAGCTATCACGATGATCAACTCCTACCCTTGGCCTGCCCGTGGCGCCGCTGCGATTGCTAACAAGGGGGGGGGGCGACATTCATCAAGGGGGAAACACTCAGTGCTCAATGCTCAATGCATAATTGCCCGTCAGCAAGGTTGTGTTGGGCATTGAGTAGTGAGTTGGATAGCTGCCACGACCCTAAAGTCCTCGGAAGTATGTACCCTAATTCAAATCAGAGGGGCAACGCGCATACCACGCCGCGTTGACTTTGAATGAGTAAAATCTGGATAGTCCTGGGGAATGGTTAGCCTGGATACCTCACGCAAGTGAAGGTGCGCAACACACGAGGTGGTGAAAGTCCAGGTCGCTCGGGTTGAAATACCTTAGTGGCCCCGCGGGGGCCCCGGTAGGGGCTCCAAGTCAGACAGCTCACATGGTTGGGGCATTAAAGTGAGCTGTGGGCGAGTCCGGGTGGTTAGGTTAGCAGCCTGACCACCAGGGAAAAACCAAACCGCTTTTGATGATTATATAGAGAATAATAATCGAGCCTCTGGCCTCCCACAGGAGCCAGGGGTGACGGTTGAAGTTTCCGGTCCGGAGGCTGGTCCCGCGGCTCTGCCGAGCCGGGGTGTCGGCGCTTGGCCGTGTCTGGTCTGTGGGCGATCTTTCGGGACCAAGATAGGGTTGGGAGTGCAAAAGAGGCGCGCTCACCCTATGGAGGCTAATGCCGAAGCCGCTCCACCGCAGACTAAGCGAAGATGGCTTGAGGAAGAGGTGGAACTTCTGGCTCAGACGGAGGCGCGTCTGGCGGGTTCCGGAAGCAGTGTCACGAATGTACAACTGCACAGGGAGCTTCCCCAGTTGGGACGCTCCCTTGAAGCGATAAAAGGGTGCCGGAGGAAGGAGTCCTACAAGGACCGGGTACAAGCGTACCTGGAGCGGGCTCCTTCGCCAGGTGCCCCGGGGGCGGCAAATACTGTGCCGAGGAGCACCCCCGCTAGTGACACTATGGAAGGGTCCATGCCGGAGCAGCCTTCGGGGGTCATTGAGGGATCTACCTCTGAAGTCGAGTCAGCTTCTGCGAGGCTGCCGATTCCCGAGATCCTGAATGTGCCAGACCACGCCGGAATTGTGGAGGAGCTCATTATGAGTGCCGAAGCGAGGATGGCGCGGGGTACGAAGGGTCGAGGGAAAGGGAGACGGCGGAGGCAGGAAGGACACACACCGGCGGAGGGACAATCTGCCACGGTCAGGTTGTCCGCTCGGAAGCGACGCCGAATAGAGTATGCGCGTGTTCAGGAGCTGTATAAGACTTGCAGATCCAGAGCCGCTGCGGAAGTAATCGACGGTCAATGCCGGGGGGTCGAGCATAGCCTTGCTGAGCTGGAAGCCTATTGGCGACCAGTGATGGAGGCCGTGTCGGACGCCCCTGGGCCCACACCGGAGGCTCTGAACGCCCTTAGGCGGTCAGAGCAGTACGGGGGCAACCGCGATTACTCGCAGTTATGGACGCCTTTCACCTCGCAAGAGGTAAGGGCGTGCAGGGTGGACAGCAGGTCGGCTCCAGGGCCCGACGGGATTCTCCCGGGGACCTGAAATACAGTGCCAGCAGAAACGCAGAAATATTCACCGTGTGGATGATGACTGTGGAAGTACCGGACAAGCTTAGGCTTAGTCGTACGGTCTTTGTGCCAAAACAAGAGAATCCGGCATGTCCGGCGGAGTACCGGCCGATTTCAATCGCGTCGGTGCCCCTTCGGCATATGCACTCGGTTTTGGCGCGAAGGCTAGAGGCATGTTGCCCCCCCGATGCACGACAGCGTGGATTTATCTGCGCCGACGGCACACTCGAGAATTCGGCTGTGCTGGACGCGGTGCTAGGGGACTGCGGGAAAAAGCCAATGAATGCCAATGAATGCCATGTTGCAGTGTTAGATTTTGCCAAGGCAAGGCAAGTTCGATACGGTGTCGCATGCGGCCCTTATCGACCTGCTGAGGAAAAGAGGCCTGCCTGAGGGGTTCTGTAGCTATGTTGCGAAGTTGTATGCCACGGCTGAGACTGTCTTGGTCGTGAATTGAGCCCGCAGCCAACCCGCAAGAGTTGGTCAGGGGGTTCGCCAGGGAGACCCGTTGTCACCGTTACTTTTCAACATTGCTATGGATGTGATCCTAGCGGCTCTTCCGAGGGAAGTCGGGTATAGGTTGGAGACCGAGCGTGTCTCGGCTCTAGCCTATGCTGACGACTTAGTCCTGCTTGCAGGTTTAAAGGTTGGGCTGCAATCCTCAATAAGCAGTGTTTGGGAGAATGGAGCGGCGATGGGCCTCTACATCAGTCACGCGAAAAGTGCGATGCTTTCGATGGTGCCAGATGGGAAGCGGAAGAAGCTGCACTACCTCACCGACCGCACCTTTAAAGTGGGAAGGAGATGGTTGAGGCAGGTGTCTTGCGTGGAACGATGGCGCTATCTGGGAGTGGACTTCAAGGCTACTGGATGCGTGACGTTAGAGCATGATGTCAAAGAGGCCTTGACCAACATCACAAAGGCCCCTCCCTAACCGCAACAGCGGCTAGAGATGGTGAGAACGCACCTCATCCCGAGGTTCCTGCATGGGTTTGTGTTAGAGAATATCTCAGATGAGAGGCTGCGCATGCTCGACGTCCAGATCCGGAAGGCAGTGAGGACCTGGCTTAGGCTACCAAAGGATGTGCCGATCGGGTACTTCCACGCAGCAACCACGGACGGAGGCTTGGCGATCCCGTCGCTGAGGACATGTGTGCCGGATCTTGTTAATAAGAGATTCGGTCGCCTGGAATCATCGCGATTGACAGTGGCCAGAGCCACCGCCAGATCCGATAGGATCCGAAGGAAGCTGCAGTGGGCCGAGAAGCAACTCCAAAAATTCACCGCGGTTAACCCCAATACCGCAGAGCGGACGACCGCGCAGTATTGGCGTGAAGCCCTGCATGCATCCGTGGACGGACTGGAGTTGAGGGAGTCGTCGCGGGTTCATAGCGGGTAGCATGCAGCACACGGCCCGTGACTTCGTGCAGTTCGTGCACACTCATATAAATGCGCTCCCGTCGCGAGTACGCAATACACGGGGGCGCAGGGAGGGTATGTCGTCGGAGTTGAACTGCCGTGCAGGTTGCATGGTTAGGGAAACGACGGCTCATACCATCCAACAGTGTCACAGAACACACGGGGGCCGTATTGAACGCCATAACTGCGTGGTGGACGTAATCAGTTCTGCAATGGTGGAAAAGGGGTGGACCGTAGTGAAGGAGCCGAAGATCAGGACCTCGATTGGCCTCAGAAAGCCCGACATCATTGCGGCGAGAGATGGTGCGGGGGTGATAGTAGACGCACAGGTGGTCTCGGGTCAGCGCCAGCTTGATGGGCTTCATTGTGAGAAACGTAATAAATACGGGAATCACGTGGAGCTCGTCGAGAAGGTAGCTGATATACTAGGACTACCTTGTAAAGAGAGCGTCAAAGCTACATCCTGTACCATTTCTTGGCGTGGGATGTGGAGCCTGGGTTCCTTTAAGGAGCTTAGGGCTCTAGGGCTGGAGAAAGGTGTATTGTCACAGCTTCCAGCACTGGTACTGAGGGGGTCGCACATGAATTGGACACGGTTCAATCGTATGACCACCCGGATCGCTGAGGCGCGGGATCTGTTTCCGGACTGAATCCTGTGATGGGGCTGCCGCACAGTGGATCGAAAACGCGAAGTCGGGACTTAAGGATTGGTGTGTACATTTTTGAAATCTATAGACTAATACAATACTTTTATGTTACTAGACTTTTTTTATCAACCCATTACTTACAGAGTTATACTGCTTTCAATATTGTATGAAAAAATATATTATTAAAATTATACTAGTACTGCAAAATACATATATTCAAATTAGACGTTTTTGTAGGTACATCCAAGATATTCCACAACACTCCCGTGACATCATTTATTTGTGTTCAAAACACGGCCAAACCGGTTTTCTTATAAGTAGACGCGTAGGTGACTTAATTTACTGTCCTCTGGTTGGTCCACGTCACTAGTAATTAGTGACGAAGACCAATCAAAGGGCAGTAAATTTGCAGGTAGATGGTCATTGAGAGGATAAGAAACGTCAAACGGTGACCTTAGTTCGTTGTTATCTACGATTACATTCGGACTACCCTACCTACCCTACATCAGATTTTTATCAATTTACGATTTACGAGTTCTTTTTGTAAAATGTTTAGAGATTTAGTAAATAACCTTGATTTGTTCGTGAAATTAAAAGTAGCCGGCAATATTAAAGAGAATTACTTTTTGTATAATGAAATCAGGTCAAAAATATCTGATGTAAGTATTGATAATGAAAAACCGAAAGACTTCTGTGCAAAGTATTGTTATAATATTAATAGGAAATAGGAAAGTGCTCATCGTAAGGAAGCAGTATTCAAATGTAAATATAGTGAGTGGTTAGAGTCAGAAATAGTTTGGCCAGATTTTATGCGAGCTTTGATATAAATTGACGAAGAACCAGTTCCCAGTACATCTACACAGTTTGTGATTCCATCTCCAGTAAAAGCATCTATTGGCACATTGACCGAAGTTAGTCCTAGAAAACCTTTTACTGAATAGGTTCCAAGCAAAAAAAGAGACATATAGAACATACCATAACAACTATGTCTTCATCACGAATCGAATTATCACACGCATATGTTTCAAAGTTAATAGCGGCTGGAAATGAAAGTATTGCAGAAATATTAGAGCACTTGCTTAAGAATCCATATCCATAAGATTGTCCATCCATCCATAAGATTGTCTTTTTGTTAAAAAAGCTGAACTTGCACCGAGTGAAGCTTAAGGCTTTTATTTTTGTCCCTTAAAATGACGAAGTGGAAATATAATACTCTACGGGAGAGAACCCAAGAAGTAACTAGTCGTAATATATTTTCCTCCTACTACGCTTTACAAAATAACATAACATAACATACCATCACGCCTGTATTCCCCGAAGGGTTAGGCAGAGGTGCACTTAATGTACACCCACAGTTCGCCGGTATGATTGGGTCCCATGTAATAGGGGGCGAGCCTATTGCCATTCACCGGGCACAAATCCAGACTCCGAGCTGCTACTGAGAATTTCATAGAAAAACTCAATAACACTTTGCTCGACCTGGGGATCGAACCCAAGACCTCTAACGTAGCAGTCGCGATTGGGACCACTAGACCAACGAGGCAGTCTTCGAGGCTTTACAAAATGAAAAACTAAAATGCTATCCACGTAAAACTACTATAACAGTAACAGATACTTAAATAGAATTGCAAGCTCTTTTGGAAATTACTGTGAAAAGACTAATTAAATCAACTCCAATTGATGAGGCATGCTTATGATTTCGTTGTAATAATCATAAGTATTGAAAACTAAAGCAATTTTCTATACAATATTGCTAGATAGGAAATCCATAAGTACTTTATTGTTAAGGAAATGACATTGATTAGTAAATGGGGTTTTGACGGTGCTTCTAATCAAGCCAACTATAAGCAAAAAATGCATATTTAGATACTACAGAAGAGCCTGATTATAATGATTCTAGTGTTTCTATGGGTAGTTTGATACTTAAGCTGGTTTCTGGTGAACGGCTTGTTTGGGAAAATGATTCTTCTAGGATTTCAAATTTGTTAAAGAGAACAAATGTAGTATTCTACAAGAGAAAAATGCAATCATGGCAGAGATTGATAATTTGGTAGAGACAGAGATTGGAGAAATGAAAATCTCACACGAATTAAAACTAATCATGATAGATGGTAAAGCAACAGCTATTCTTTGCGATACATCATCTCAAAGATGCGACATATGTAAAGCTACTCCAAAGGAGATGAATGACTTGCCCTTGATACTGACAAAGAAAGCTGATGTCAATTTATATAAATATGGTCTATCGTCATTACATATATGGATACGATTCATGGAATGCATTCTTCATATAGCGTATAGATTACATTTAAAGACGTGGACTGTTAAGGGTGACAGCAAGGCTATTTTAGAGAGCAGAAAGAATGATATTCAAGAAGCGTTTAAATCTCAAACAGGACTGTTAATTAATGTCGTAAAACAGGGCTACGGTACAACCAATGACAGATATACCGCTAAAAGGTTTTGAAAACTCCGAAATTGCGGCTTCAATTACAGGAGTCGATGAGAATTTGATAAAACTGTTTAAAACCATACTTGATGCAATTTCTCCAGGACATCCTATAGATTTTATTAAGTTCAAAGACTACCGAGCTACCATGAAACTGTATGTTAATTTGTATAATTGGTATTATATGCCTGCAAGTGTACATAAAGTTATTGCTCACGGAGCAGATATAATTCAGAATTTGTGTATAGTGCCAATTGGGAAATTATCCGAAGAAGCTGCTGAAGCTCGAAATAAGGATTTCAGAAGATATCGTGCACATTATTCGAAAAAATTCTGTAGAAAGGATACCAATGAATATATGAATATGAATATGACGATATTATGAATAATTTATTAATTAGCTCTGACCCACTACTTCAAAAAGACGTCACAAACTTTACGAAAACACAAAGCCCTCTCAGAAGCGGCAAAAGCTTTCTTGAATATTAAAGATATTTTTTTTGACGATAATGATCAGGAAAACATAAATTTAAGATCAGATGTATCACTGAACCATGACCTTGAATCTGACTTTTCTGAATAATTAATTAATTATGCATTAGTCCAAGCCAAAAATACGTTTTCTGTAGTGGAGTAGGCCTATTGGGGACACCATTGTTAAAAAAAATGCGCCTAGTTCTCTACCTCTGGGGCAGTGTGGAAAAAAGAATTTAAAAAATATATATCTCCAATATCGCAGATTATCGCAGTACCAGATTATATGCTAAAATAGGCTAATAATTTGTACTATTATAATCTCTTAACAGTTGCTTGAGAAAATTTGAGAATATCGAGATTTTCATGAAGTTATGTTTTTTTCCATACAAAAAAATATATAAAAATTCATAACATTAAAAATAATAGTCAAACGTAAAAGTCATAGAACATTATTTTATTGTTTTTGATAGTAGATTTCATTTCCGTAATTTTTTTTTTAAATAACACAATCAATTCATGACGAACTCTAAGTCCTCGACGAGCTATTTTCGATCCACCGTGTGCCGTCGCGCCCGAAGGGACCGATCCCCGGCTCACCTTGCCGTCACGCGAAAGGCGGTTTGGTGAGTTCCCAATTTTTATATTATGTAGATCCATATAAAAAAGAGTAAGACCCAAGTCCCTGCCATTACACCCCTGCGGCGCAATGTGAGGTCATTGGTGGCGGTATGGGGACAGGGGGAGTCCCGCCACAACAATCCATGATGATTATGAAAGTAGTCATTAAGGACGAAGGCAGATGACCGGCTCAAAAATAGCCATATGCCTCGTCATCTAATTAGTGACGCGCATGAATGGATTAACGAGATTCCCACTGTCCCTATCTACTGGCGAGGGTTTAGGAACACACTGCACCATCGAATGGGTAAACTACGAAGTGGAAACCAGCATCGGCTCTCAGCTCAGCTGATATCTCAGCTGAATACTCCGACATTCTAGTACGAACGGCTGACGATTGTTTGGGTAAATATAAGAAAAAGGATACCGGTGGATACGAATGGTGGACGTCTGAGTTGGATGTATTGCGGCGTGCAGTATATAATGCACGTCGAGCTTGGCAGCAATCGCGAAAGGCGAAAAGCAATCGTGAGCCGGAGCTGCACGCTTCCCTACGACGAGTAAGGAGCCAATATAAAGCAGCAATGAGGCAAACCGAAGTGGATCACTTTCGATCGATTGCTGAGTCAGGGAACGACGACCCATGGGGTCTGGCGTATCGCACTGCCTCTGGCAGAACACGCCCCCCATCGAATGTACTGCATGCAATCCATCTGGCGGATGGGCACACACATACTGCAGAGGAGACCATGTCAGGTCTCCTTAAAGCTCTGTGCCCGGATGATGATCCCACCACAGATGATACGTACCACCGGCAAGTCAGGATTTTAGGTGCATGTGCCCCGACTGGCACTGATTCGGATCCACCCAGCAGTGCGAGCCTCGATTTTATTGTAAGTAACTTACCGAACACTGCCCCCGGTATAGATGGCCTCACGGCCAAGATCATCAAGCATGCGTGGAGAGTTAGCGGAAGGGAGATGCTACTGATGTACTCCGCGTGCTTGGGCGAGGGTGTTTTTCCGGATATTTGGAAGGTAGGTAAACTTGTAGTGATGCCAAAGGGCAACGACCGTCCCCTCTCGGACCCTAAGGCGTATAGACCGGTAACGTTACTACCGATTCTAGGTAAGATACTGGAACATCTTATTATCGCGTGCGCTCCTTGTTTGTACAGAACTATATCGACGGCACAGCATGGCTTCACGCGGGGAAAGTCTACGGTCACAGCGTTAAACGCGGTTATGGACCGGGTTACGAACTCCGCGGAAAAGTATGTTCAGTTTATATTGTTAGATAATATCTCGGGGGCTTTCGACAACGCCTGGTGGCCGGTGATACTGACCAAGGTCAAACAGTGCGGTTGTCCGCCAAACATATACAGGATCCTGGTGAGTTACTTCACCAACAGACGTGTCGGGCTATTCATGGGCAACCAGGCGGTGTGGAAGACGCCCAATATGGGCTGCCCCCAGGGATCGGTACTCGGGCCGACGTTGTGGAACCTCCTGCTGGACGACATCCTGAGGCTTCCGATGCCAACGGGCGTCAGTATGATGGCCTAAAAAATCAAATCAAATCATATTTATTTGTTAAACATGTGTGTACATACAAGAGCATGCAAGATATTATAATATTTGAATTTTAGTTCGAACATGTTTAGCCATAACAAACGGCGTACAAATATTTTTGTGAACATAATTTCTTTTTTTTCCAATATCCTAAAGAACATGAATATCTAAACCAATAAATATTAATAAAATAAGAGCATACAATCATTGTCAAGTCATTTAGATTCAGTCAATCACAATTTGGTAATAAATTAAATTCGAATATAATGTCAATACATTCCAGTTGCATTAAACTATAACAACAATTACTTACTTATAACATTTTGCGTCAATCATTATCTTTTCGTTTAAGAAATCTGTTACACTGTAATATGCTTTGTGAATTAGAAATTGTTTTAGCTGAGCCTTGAATATGTTGCTATTTAACTCCTTCCAACATTTAGGCAGTTTATTGTAGATAATTGGAGCCATGCAAAAGATACTCCTGCGAATTAGGGTAGTTTTAGCACTGTGTAAGCAAAGTCTGCTGTTATCGCGTCTATTCCGTGAAATATTATCCTCTAATCGAAGAAAAAATTTGGGATTAGTCCTAACAAACACTGCAGTTTCAAAAATATACAAACAAGGAAGTGTAAGTATTTTATGTTTTTGGAAGTATGGTTTACAAGATTCTATAGTTTTTAGCGTAAACATTGATCTAATGCATCTCTTTTGGGCCTTAAATGCCATTTCAAAATCAGTTGAATTTCCCCAAAAGATGATACCGTACCTCAGATGTGACTCATGCGGACGATGTCACTATCGTGATTGAGGCGTCATCCCGGGCGGCGATTGAGCGTAATGCCCAATCGGCGCTCGAGGCGGTGTCCGCCTGGGGGAGGCGGAACCGTCTTACTTTTTCTTCTGCGAAATCGCAGACCCTTACGATGAAGGGAAAATTTAAACGCCCTCCGACAGTACGCATGAATGGCGCCCCAATCGCGCATGTGACGCACACCAGATTGTTAGGGGTGGAGATCGAGGAGGCTAGCTCCTACGTGCAGCATGCAAGTTTGGCCGGCCAGAAGGCTGTGAACTGCTTCGGGAAGGTGTCGATAGTATCGGCGTCGCCCTGGGGCATTTAGTATCGCGCCCTTAGAGTTTTGTTTTCAGGGACCTATGTGGCAACGTTGACGTATGCTGCTCGTCACACTATGCAGTGAGGAGTGCTCTGCTCCGGACACAGCGCCCCGCACTGGTGTTGCTCACGAAGGCCTACAGATCGGTTAGCACCGCAGCGTTACCTGTGCTGGCGGGGGTTTTACCGGCCGATCTAGAGGTTACTCGTGCAGGACGAATCTCGCAGGAGTGTTCCAAGCTCGACGGCAGGGAACGTAATGAAAGGAAAAGACAGGTCATGGCGGAGGTTGTTGCTCAGTGGCAGGTGCGCTGGCACAATAGTACAGATGGCAGGGAACTATTTCTTTTCTTCCCAGACGTGCAGGCGCGCTTAACGTACTGCTGGGTGGAACCGGATTATGTTGTTTCGCAGTTGTGAACCGGACATGGTAGTTTTAGGCGTCGATTGAACGCGATGTCGCTTTCTGACACCGCGATATGTTACTGCGGTCAGGCGGAGGAGTCGCGCGACCATGTATTGTGGGAGTGTCAACTCTATAGCGACGAGAGACGCGTGATGCTGGAAGACTGGCGTAGTCCCGAGGCGGGCCCGGTTTATCATCACGAGTTGGTATCAAGCAAGGACGGCTACGAACGGCTGAGAGCTTTCGCTCACAAATGGCATAAGAAGCGGAAGGAAATGGAGATATAACAAGTTCTGTTCGGACGCGAAGTACTGTTTTTGTCTTGTAACATGCCCCAGTTAGGGGAGAGTGGGTTATGGAGGAGGGACAGGATATAGATTTTTTGTAGGAGTCAAGAAAACACAACCTGGGAAAGAGCACTCGCAAGTACCAGGTATTTCTCCAAAGATTAGGTCCGTATGCCGAACGGCGGGAAGGACCAGGAAGGTGGGTTTGTCCCTATCTACTACGGGCTACTTCGCCGCCGACGTTCGTAGCGAGCGGACGTGCGTGTTGGTTGTGCGGTGAAATTTTTATTGTGTTTTATGTGATTGATCGCTGCCGGGAATCGGTCCCTCTCGTTCCTCCTTAGGGTGAAACGCGTTGGTGCCCGCGGCCATATTGCAATTAGAGTGAGAGGAGTGCAATGTGGGCGTTGCCGTGAGTGACAGCTACGGTGTGTATAGTGCGGTGACAGTGACACTTGGTTTGGCAGTTGGCCTAACGCCAATTTGGTTTAAGTGTGACGGTGACACTTCTGTGACAGTGACACTTTGTGAGGGTGACGTCTGTGCCGATTGTGCGCGTTTATGTGACAGTGACACTCAACGTTGGTGACGTTTGTTACACCCGCGTGTTTTTCCGCGAGTTTTCCCGCGAGGTTTTCCGCGAGGTTTTCCGCGAAGTTTTCCGTGAGGTTTTCCGCGAGGTGTTTTTTCGCGAGGTTTTCCGCGAGGTTTTCCGCGAGGTTTTCCGCGAGGTTTTCCGCGAGGTTTTCCGCGAAGTTTTCCGCAGGTTTTTCCGCGAGTTTCTCCGCGAGTTTTCCGCGGGCTCTCCGCGGGACCCCGAGGGGACTCCGGTCGTCGCCCGTGACTGATCTGCCGCCGCCCGGCGTGCTTGGGAAGCGGGGTCGGGCCTCGATCGTTCTGTTGCTGGTGAGTATCCATGTAGGTATACAGTGCAAATAGCAACATTGATGTCATCGGGCCGCACAGAGAATCGTGCTGTTCGTGTATTGAACTATAAACGGTTCGTGCATTAATCTCAAACTGTTCGTGTATTGTTCGTGTATTATTGTATTTAGACCGTCTGTTTACGCGCGCCATCTATGGAGCCATTATACAACAGGAAACATATTTTAAATGACAACAAAGTCATCTATCGAAAATATGAAGAAACTCTCGTTCTTATTTCATTCACATTCACTCCTTCATTCGTAAAAACTTCAATCTTTTTCTTCATTCTATTCATTATTCACTATCGATTTAAACGTAACATTGTAAGCCAAAAATTTTCGAAAATAAACGTATTTTTGTTGGGAATAATAAAATTCTTCATTGATTTGACGAGTACAACCCTGATCCTGCACATTTTGGTCCTTCGAGCCGGATACAGCAGCGAGATTGGCCAGCAGCCGCCGCAGCAGTACTGAATTAGCAGCCAGCTGAGACGTGATCATCATTTGAAACGCAACGGTCAGGTCTTTGTTCCCGTCTATTCCCTTCCTTAAACGATTTGTGTTAAAGCTGTTTTATTTTAACATTACAGTACCTACCGTGTACGGGCACTCGGTCCTCGGTTTATCGTGGTGCGCAGAGGATTTTGCATGTGAGTACCTTTACCACTTTTATTCGTAAACCACCAAAATGCCTGTCGATAAATCATTAGCTGAATATCTTTTTGACCTTAAAAAACAAAGAGGAAACTTGAAAGGGCGGTTAACGCAATTCAAAAAATTCGTTGACTCGTATGCTGGGGCTAGCTTAACTGAATTACAAGTAGCAGAAATGAAATTAAGAATTAAATTAGTTAGTGATATTTTTGAAAAATTTAACGCCATTGAAAGTGATATAGAATTACATTTATCTGATGCCGAGTTACCCACTAATTCTGAATATGTAGAATCATTAGAATCCATATATTTCACTGCAATGGCTATTGCAAATTGCTTAGTTCATAGTGCCGAGACTAGTAACAATTCCATTATTACTCAGGAAAATAATTCAGTGTCACAAAAACGACTCAGTGTCAAACTACCTTACATAAAATTACCCGCCTTCGATGGATCGTACGATCACTGGTTAGAGTTCAAACATTCTTACATTACGATGATTCATAAACGTTCTGATCTCGATGAAATACAAAAATTTCATTATTTGCGCTCAGCGCTCAGTGGAAGTGCCCTACAGGTGATTAGTGCTTTAAAGTTTAGTCCTGCTAACTACGTTCATGCATGGGAGCTTCTAGAAAACCGTTTCCATAATAGTAGGTTACTTGTTCACAATCATGTAAAATCATTGTTCAATATTGCATCATTGAAACAGGAATCGGCCTCGCAGATTGGAAAACTAATAGATACCGTCTTACGGAATTTACGCGCTCTCAACACATTGGATGAACCTACTGAATCATGGGACACTTTAATTATCTATTTAATCGTTACCAAGCTTGATTCCTCTACGGAACGCGAGTGGGAAAATCATAAAGGTGTTAAGTTATTTGGGTCCCAGACCAATTCAAATGTAAAGGTTACCTTAGAAGATCTTCTTTCGTTTCTTAGAAACCGAGCCGATACGCTAGACATGATTATTGCTAACCATAGTAAGTCAAAAGAAATTATAAAACCACAAGTCCGAGATCAAAATAATTATAATGAACATAAACGAAGCTCAGGTCATATTCATAGTTTCGCAACAACAAAGGGTAAATCTAATCACTTTAAAAAGAGTATCATTAGTTGCATTTTGTGTAATCAACATCACGCGCTTTATTCATGTAGCTTTCCGCCCGCAGCTTCGCTCGCGTGGGCAACACGATTTTGACTGTTTATTTTTTTTTATTTCTGGCGGGATATTACAAATTATCTAAAATTGAGACCAAATAATTTGTTCCACTATATTATTTTATTGAAATATAAAAATAGCATGTAAATTTCTTATTAATTCATTCAGGTCCTTTTAGCTATTGCGATGGTCTATCATTCTGGAGGCCTCGTAGGGTCGATTTTTATGAAGGTATAAATAGTGGAAGACCACTTTACTCTCAAGACTTAAAATTGCACTTCTTTCTATACCACATTTATGGCTTTTCTGTCTGGTATCAAAATGACCAGACTGCTATAAATACTGATTCAGTAACAGGCAAGGTAGAATTTCTTCACTTTCTTTCTTCTTAAATCTATGCCTGCCACCCTTAATGACTCACCCTGAATTTATTTATTGTAATTGCAAAGCACTGAATCCAATTTCTGAGCCCTCCAACGGTTTAAGAAGTATTAAATTAATAGCAGCTGAACTGTTGTTTTTCGGAGTCAGTATTGCACGTTTGCACATCCAATCTATAGACTTCGTATGTATATGTATTAGAAGAATCAGTGTACACTCTAAGATCTATTCATCTATCATAGTCACCTGTCACTACTGTATTCAGGAGAGATGGTATACATATTCAAATTTTATAATCTCCATTTCCTATTTTAATTAATAGCTCAGAAAACTCTCCCGCAGACGCATCTCTCTCGTATTTCTTTTTAAATATAATCATTACGATGACGATGGATGATGACTTCGTCTGCTCGGGTTCCTCGGGTACAACAGAATCTGACGAAATACCCCTGCCAGCAACACAGTAACTCCACCCATCACTCAATTGCTGCCTCTAAGAAGGGTTCTATGGTGTGCCTCTCAATTCCACTTTTGTGTGCCATAGAAAGCATTTTATATGTTTATCAACCAACGTTTCTTGAGTAAAATCAGATTGAGTTTTCAAACGTGACATGTGTCAAAATAAAAAGTAATTTCAATCAAAAACACTAAGGAGTATTGATATCAAATTCGAAGCAAACCACGCCCAAAATAACTTTCCCCCCTTTTTTAAGTCCGTTAGGGGATGAATTTCAATAAAATATGAAACACGTCTTCCATCAATTCCGTTAAAGAACGTTTATGCAAAATTTGAAGCAGATTGGACCAAGGAATCACGTTGTCCCATACAAACTTTGCCCCCCTTTTTCACCCCCTTAGGGGTAGAATTTCGGAAAATCCTTTCTTATCGGATGCCTACGTCATACAAAGAACAGACCCTCCAATTTTCAGGACTATACGATAAGCGGTTTGGGCTGTGCGTTGTTCCGTCAGTCAGTCAGTCATTCAGGACAAAGGATTTTATATGTATAGACTAGCTTTCCGCCCGCAGCTTCGCTCGCGTGGGCAACACGATTTTGACTGTTTATTTTTTTCTATTTCTGGCGGGATATTACAAATTATCTAAAATTGAAACCAAATAATTTGTTCCACTATATTATTTTATTGAAATATAAAAATAACATGTAAATTTCTTATTAATTCATTCATGTCCTTTTAGCTATTGCGATGGTCTATCATTCTGGAGGCCTCGTAGGGTCGATTTTTATGAAGGTATAAATAGTGGAAGACCACTTTGCTCTCAAGACTTAAAATTGCACTTCTTTCTATATCACATCTATGGCTTTTCTGTCTGGTATTAAAATGACCAGACTGCTATAAATACTGATTCAGTAACAGGCAAGGTAGAATTTCTTCTCTTTCTTTGAGACGCAGCAGAATTACAGGTGTCCCAAGGACGTTTAACACTGTTAAGGAACTCTACAGGATAGTAAACTGTTTCGACCGCTTGTAGCACTGAATCCAATTTCTGAGCCCTCCAACGGTTTAAGCTGTAATTAATAGCAGCTGAACTGCTGTTTTTCGGAGTCAGTATTGCACGTTTGCACATCCAATCTATAGACTTCGTATGTATACTCGTATTAGAAAAATCAGGATACACTCTAAGATCTATTCATCTATCATAGTCGCCTGTCACTACTGTATTCAGGAGAGATGGTATACATATTCAAATTTAATAATCTCCATTTCCTATTTTAAGTACCTAATAGCTCAGAAAACTCTCCAGCAGACGCATCTCTCTCGTATTTCTTTTTAAATATAATCAGTACGATGACGATGGATGATGACTTCGTCTGCTCGGGTTCCTCTAGGTACAACAGAATCTGACGGAATACCCCTGCCAGCAACACAGTAACTCCACCCATCACTCAATTGCTGCCTCTAAGAAGGGTTCTATGGTGTGCCTCTCAATTCCACTTTTGTGTGCCATTGTTCCTGACGTCACATCGAGCCGTGCCGACCAGTCGAATGGGACCGACTCATTCATTCAACAGCGGCCCCACATTCAAGCTACCACCGCCGTCGACTTCACTCACCGTCACCGAACCGCGCGCACGCACCGGTCATCTTCCCTTTTTATATATAAATCAGCGCCTATCGAAATACAGTGCTTTATATTGAAGTGTAGCAGTTTTAATTACTAGTCGAGACCCCCAGTAACACAACTGGAGCTTGACACTCAAACAGTGGTCCTTCGATTAATGAAGATTGCCGTTTTTTGCTGTGCACGTCGCCCGTGGACTTTGGATCGTCCGTTCGCTACGCCGCGTCGCCACGCTGTAGAGGACACTTGAGGATAGTCTACCCGGAGGATACTTTCGTGGTTCTGAGTGAGTCCGTTCCAATCCTTATATTCCTGTCTTTTCATTTTCATATTTCCAAGAATTTAAAATAGTGCTTTACGGATCAGGCATATTGATCTCTTCATTTATAGCCTATTCACATTACATTTTTCATTTCAAATCAGCTTAATCATCGTCATAAAACAGCAAAATCATAATGCACAAGATCTTATAATCTATATTATTTAAATAACAACAGCTGGTAGTGCATTCCTTTGTTCGCCAGTTGCATTTTTTTTTGCATAACACGTGTTCACACCTCATTAGTGAATGTTAGTTTTTTTTCTATTAAGTAAACCGGTTTGTTACTGGGTCAACATCTTTATATCAGCTGATTTACTTTGTTGAGAATACGCATCATACTTTGCTAACGCATATTTCTTATTTCTTTCGCCTTGTTTGCACTTACGACTCGCCTTATTATGTCCGAGGCAAAGCTGAAAGAACTTGTAAAGAGGCGTGGTGGCTTCAAAGCTAAGCTTACCCACTTTAGCAATTTCATAAGGTTTTTACCTAGCACAAACTTAGACACCTTTCAAGAGGCCGAATTACAATGCCGTCTTAGTTTAGTGGAAACGCTATATAAGGAGTTCGACGTGTTACAGACGGAGTTGGAGCTGTTGTCGGAGAATACGGACGACATGTATGCCGAGAGGGAACAGTTCGAGACGCAGTACTACGGGCTGGTGGCGCGCGCGAGGACCATGCTTGCCCCCGCGCGTGCTGCTTCGCCTGCTCTCATGTCGGCTACGTCCGACGACGATGGCCCTCGTCACGGCTCTGGCTGCAGGCACGACTTTGTCCGGCTGCCTAAGATAGACTTGTCTCACTTCAGCGGGGACTATCAGCACTGGCTTGAATTCCGAGATACGTATATTTCCCTTATACATAATAACGACAGCATACAAAATATTAATAAATTTCACTACCTTCGTGCGGCCCTAACCGGCAGCGCATCTTTAGTAATTAAAAGCATCGACTTTAAAGCCGACAACTATATAATTGCCTGGCAGTTATTGTCCGAAAGGTACAACAATGAAAGGCTTCTCATCAATAATCATGTGCAGTCCTTATTTAATTTTCAGTCAATTCAAAAGGAATCCTATAGCTCGTTACGTAACATGATTGACGTAACAAATAAAAATTTGAGGGCTCTTGACACTCTCGGACAACCTACTGAGCACTGGGACACGTTAGTAATTTACATGATGTCTAAAAAATTAGATGCAGTGACGAACCGAGAGTGGGAAGAATATAAAAACAATTTAGAATCTTTTCCAACTTTGAAAGAATTCCTCAAATTTTTATCCAATCGAGCTGACTTACTTGAAACACTAAATGATAATCCTACTAATACAAACAAATCCACACACTGTACAACACACACTTATAATACAAATCAATCTAAAAACAATCTTACAACTACAAAACATAAATCTATTTACAATTCAGACCATATTACATGTCCGATGTGTTCACAAAATCATTTTTTATTTAGTTGTCAATCTTTTAGAAATCTTGATGTTGAGTCTCGTATTAAAAAGGCTTCAGAAAGCAATGTTTGTATGAACTGCTTAAGGCCAGGTCATACAGATAAGAATTGCAAATTATCTCATTGCAAGTACTGTAAATTCAAGCATAATACCCTCTTACATAGGGAATTTACAGACATACAGACTGACGACAACCTAGCATCTTCAAATAATGTTACGTCATGTTGTTCAGCAAACACTCAGGCCGATGTTCTTCTATCCACAGCTTTGGCAAAGGTGGCAGATGTTAATGGCAAGCTTCATACTGCTAGACTGCTGTTAGACAATGGAAGCACATCCAATTTTGTCACCCAAGACCTCTGTGGAAAGCTTGGCCTGGTAAAACAGAAATCTTACTCCACCGTCTCAGGTATTATTGGCCAAATTTCTAAATCTTCAGAAAGCTGCAGTCTTACCTTGCAGTCTTGTCATGGTGGTTATCGGGCGAGCATAGACTGTCTCGTCTTACCGAAGATCACACATTCGCTGCCTGGCACTTACGTGGATAAACATCATGTTGTCATCCCGACAGGTCTTCAGCTAGCAGACCCTACATTTAATATACCTTCAGCCATTGATATCCTCGTAGGTGCTGAGGTATTCTGGGACGTCATAGGTTCCAACACAATTAATTTAGGAAAAAACCAACCTAGATTACAATCTTCAAAATTAGGTTGGCTTATTTCGGGCAGTGTCAATCCGCCTCGTTCTTTTACAAAACCTTCTGCTTGTCAAAACTTTTTCTCGCATATTATATATACAAATTTCAAAATTTGATAAAATACAGTTTCTGATATCATAATACATTTATTTTCATTTTTCTATTATTCGTTATGCGTCTTAGCTATCCGAATATTATGAAATTACAGACAATTTCATTACATCATAATAATTATTAATATAATCAACATTTATCTTATCATGTACTGGTAACAGTACGGGACAATTTACAGCAGTCCCTCTTTCTGAAAGAACGCAACGCAGTTAATTTATATCTTTTATTTCTCGAAACTCGTACTCGATTGGCTTGCTTCAATGCTAAGTCAACTCGAACTATTTGTACGTAACAGTGAAATACCACAAGCTATGACCTGCCAGACGTAGTGCTATGTACCTTCTCCAAGCATCCCGGCTGATCTCACTTCTTGGGGGGTGAAGGCTGATTACATCAGCGAGCCCACTCTCTTCTGGTAGCCTAGTTCCGAATTTACTAATAACAGAGAGATACAATTTCATAAACCATAGTATAATAAACAATTATACTTATTATACAATTCCATGAACCATCTGATATACAACTTCATACAGCATCAGAAATATTACTTATATAATCACAACAATTTATACCAAACAAAAAATAACAATTAAAATTAATATTAGGTATATATTTATAATACAGAAATAATATTTATTCACAGAATTATCAGAATCAGAACATTTATTTCTATCTTTACATCACATTAAACATAATCATAATAACAGAAAAACATAGTATATACATTAATTACAGAATCTTATTTTACAGACATCACAGAATCTTATTTTCCGGATTTCTCAGCAGGAAATTATCCCTGAGGAATACACGTCTTCAAATTACTATACCATACATTTATCTTTCACTATACATTTGGCTCATTTAAGGACTTTAATCTTGGCAGAAAACCTTAGCTTAGTAACTAACTAGTGCGTACCTTTATTCGCGGCACTCACTTCTAAGTTCAGCCTGTCCAGGTCTTATGGGAAACCTGCCTGACAGGACGTGCAATGAGTTCCTCTTTTTGAATATAGGTCTTAATTACGCAGGCCAGTGCTGATAGCCACCGTAAAGGTTGGCTGTAAGTTTACTAAGTCTTACATTTATTTCTGTTAAGTCTTAAATTAAGTCTTCAGTCTTAAAATGCTTTTTTGTTTGCTTTGCAGTCAGAACCGTGCAGAGGCGTTTCTCACGGCCTTCATCCGACAGCAGCACCATATTTGTGGAAGCTTTCATTGAGCTTTCACGCTTCTTGCAGGTTCTCTTACAGACATTCCAAATCATGGCACAGAATTTAAATTTATACTTGCCTATAGTCGCACTTTAGCGATATTTTTACTTCTTCTGTCTATTGACTAAATCTTACTTTAAACTTATTTAACTTATGGAAAGCTTTCATGTGTCTGGTTCAGATAGAGGCTATCTTAAATTCTTTACACCTTTATCCACTGATCCTTCGGACCTTTCTATCTTTCTCCTTCACACTTCCTCATCGGACGATCTCTCACGTCAGTTCCTCGTCCTCAGATAACGTCAACATCCAGCGGCTTCAATGCTTCGCATCGAAAAGCTTCGGCAACATATTGACAACATTTCTCACATGAATGTGTGTCTCTTCTGCAGCAAAATACCAAATGGCAGACAGCTGGGTACGACAGATGCCAATGTTCCGCCTCTTCTTTGGATGCTGAGCAGAGCGATCGCCGTCAAGCCTGGATCTGACGGGCATAGCAGAGTCGCCGACATCCTGACGAAAAAGGGCACCATCACGCGGGCATACAATAATATATATGTCCTCTTCCTGCCTCTTAAACATCTTCTTGAAGCCTTCCATACTTCAACCCGGGGAGTATGTTCCTGACGTCACATCAAGCCGTGCCGACCAGTCGAATGGGACCGACTCATTCATTCAACAGCGGCCCCACATTCAAGCTACCACCGCCGTCGACTTCACTCACCGTCACCGAACCGCGCGCACGCACCGGTCATCTTCCCTTTTTATATATAAATCAGCGCCTATCGAAATACAGTGCTTTATATTGAAGTGTAGCAGTTTTAATTACTAGTCGAGACCCCCAGTAACACAACTGGAGCTTGACACTCAAACAGCCATAGAAAGCATTTTATATGTTTATCAACCAACGTTTCTTGAGTAAAATCAGATTGAGTTTTCAAACATGACATGTGTCAAAATAAAAAGTAATTTCAATCAAAAACACTAAGGAGTATTTTATATCAAATTCGAAGCAAACCACGCCCAAAATAACTTTCCCCCGTTTTTTAAGTCCGTTAGGGGATGAATTTCAATAAAATATGAAACACGTCGTCCATCAATTCTATTAAAGAACGTTTATGTAAAATTTGAAGCAGATTGGACCAAGGAATCACGTTGTCCCATACAAACTTGCCCCCCCCCCCTTTTCACCCCCTTAGGGGTAGAATTTCGGAAAATCCTTTCTTATCGGATGCCTACGTCACACAAATAACACATCCTCCAAGTTTCAGGACTATACGATTACCGGTTTGGGCTGTGCGTTGTTCCGTCAGTCAGTCAGTCAGTCATTCAGGACAAAGGATTTTATATGTATAGATGATTAGTTTCCTTAACATGTCAGTCAAAGATAGGTCTAATTTCGTAAATGAGAAAGGCCTGTGTCGTAATTGTTTACGAGCAGGACATTCGATTGACGATTGCATATTCGGTCCATGCAAGCAATGTCAACGTAAACATAGCAGCTTACTACACACAGATAATTATCAAAGCGAATCCAATGCGAGTGTGCGTAACGAGTTGCATACAGCGTCAAACGTTGCACACACTGAAACATCCACCACGATGCATTCTTTGCCAGGTGACTCATACAGTAGTTTTGTAAGTAACAATACGACGAGTGATTTTAAGTTGTTAGATACAGTATTACTTTCTACGGCGTTAGTGGAGGTAGCCGATAGTAATAATATTTTTCATTCAGCTCGCGCGCTACTGGATAGCGGGAGTCAGAATTGTTTTATTACAGATAAATTGTCTAAAAAATTAAATGCGTCTTATATACAGTCCACAGTTCGAATCTCGGGTGTAGGACAAAAGGTTTCACAGTCGAGTCATTCATGCGATATATCTATACGATCTAAAATAAATCAGTATCACACCAAAATTCGTTGTATTGTCTTGCCATGCATAACGTCCAGTTTGCCAACGATAAACATAGAATCTAGCTTTATTCGTATTCCTGATAACTTACAGTTAGCAGATCCTAGCTTTAACGTCCCATCAGACATTGATTTACTGATAGGTGCTGATAAATTTTGGGATCTTTTAGATACAGAAAAAATACGATTACCCAGTGGACCATACCTTCAAAATTCGAAATTGGGATGGTTGTTGTCGGGTCCTGTCTTTGCTAGGAACTTGCACGCAAATCACGTTAAGTGTAATTTCACTGAAGGGATTGACAGGCAGCTCAGGCTATTTTGGGAACTCGAGAGTATTTCTCCCTCACCTCGTGCGATTCTTACGGAGGATGAACAGAAGTGTGAGGAATTATTCATTAACACAACTAAACGTGAAGAATGTGGTAGATTTTCGGTTCGAATACCGCTAAGAGAATCAGCTGATACGTTAGGCGATTCTTATACGTTAGCGAAGAAACGATTTCTGTCCTTAGAACGTAAACTGGAACGTTTTCCAGAATTTAAACGAATGTATACGAATTTTATGCGCGAATATAACGACTTAGGTCACATGTTGAAATTAAATACATGTAGTCAGCCTAATTATTATCTTCCCCATCATGGAGTAATGAGGGAAGGCAGTACAACCACTAAATTGCGTGTGGTATTCGACGCTAGTGCAGTAACTAGTTCGAATAAATCTCTAAACGATATTCAGTACCCAGGGCCCGCGTTACAGAATGATATATTATCTATATTATTGCGGTTCAGGCAGTACAAATATGTAGCCTGTGCAGACGTGGAGAAGATGTTTCGACAAGTTCTTCTCCAGCCTGACCAAAGGCCTTTACAATTAATATTATGGCGCGAGAACCCGACGGATCCTTTAGACACATATCAATTAAATACAGTGACATATGGAACTGCGTCAGCTCCATATTTAAGTATGCGATGTATAAGACAACTAGCGCTTGAGTGTAAGGATGACGTCATTAGTCGAGTCATCACCCAAGACATTTTTGTTGATGATTTGATAACAGGTGACGATGATTTTCATCAACTTATTCAAATTTGTGAGAAGACGTCACATGTGTTACAGTCTGGGTGTTTTCCTTTGCGCAAGTGGACATTTAATTCAGACACCTCGCAAGATAAATTCGTAGAACATTTTATTGGTGACCATGCGCAAACCAAAACACTAGGACTAGGCTGGAATAACACTAGTGATAAATTATATTTTGTTGCGAATGTTCATAACAATTATAATCAATCAAAATCAACTAAACGAGTTATGTTGTCTGTTATATCGCAGATATATGATCCTTTGGGTCTTCTCGCTCCAGCAATCATAATTTCCAAAATATTATTACAAAAATTGTGGTTAAGTAAAATCGATTGGGATACTCCAGTTTCTATAGAAATTGCCAAGACCTGGGATCATTTTGTTCATACTTTACGCATTTTAAAAGATATACGCATTCCCCGTCATGTAAGAGGTGACTTTACTCAATATACAGAACTTCATATTTTCACTGACGCGTCCCAAAACGCTTATGGTGCATGCGCTTATATCTATACATATAAAATCCTTTGTCCTGAATGACTGACTGACTGACTGACGGAACATTGCACAGCCTAAACCGCTGATCGTAGAGACCTGAAACTTGGAGAGTGTATTCTTTGTATGACGTAGGCATCCGATAAGAAAGGATTTTCCGAAATTATACCCCTAAGGGGGTGAAAAAGGGGCGCAAAGTTTGTATGGGACAACGTGATTGCTTGGTGCAATCTGCTTCAAATTTTGCATAAACGTTCTTTAACAGAATTGATGGAAGACGTGTTTCGTATTTTATTGAAATTCATCCCCCAACGGACTTAAAAAAGGGGGGAAAGTTATTTTCGGGATGATTTGCTTCGATTTTGATATCAATACTCCTTAGTGCTTTTGATTTAATTTACTTTTTATTTTGACACATGTCATGTCATGTTTAAAAACTCAATGTGATTTTATTCAAGAAACGTTGTTTGATAAACATATAAAATGCTTTCTATGGCACACAAAAGTGGAATTGAGATTGAGAGGCATACCATAGAACCCTTCTTAAAAATGTTAGAGGCAGCAATAGAGTGATGGGTGGAGTTACTGCGCTGCTGGCACGGGAATTCCGTCAGATTCTGTTGTACCAAAGAGATTTAATAGTAGTAGTAATAGAGCGGACATTGGGAGCATTGTCAAACAAAAACTTTGAGCCCATGTGGCAGTAACGCTATCTAACTTTGAATAGCAAACATTATACAACTGACGCAATCTGACAACATATTTCAGCTATCATACAATAGGTGTAGTGTTTTAAAAGGATTTGTAATTCTTTGGTAGAGGTGCTACCATTAAGATAACAAGATATCGATAAAATTTATGAAGATCACTACGATAGGCTTTTTATAAGATACTAGCTTTCCACCCGCAGCCTTGCCCGCGTAAACTATTATGTTTGCTTTCCACCTGCAGCTTTGCCCGCGTGAACTATATGTTTCTTGTCATTTTACGGGATAATATATGGTCTATGTCAGGAATAATCTAGCTTTCTATTGGTGAAAGAATTCCTCAAATCAGTCCAGTAGTTTCAGAACCTATTCAATGCAAACAAACAATCAAATCTTTCCTCTTGCAATCTTTTCTTTTCTTAATATAAGTTCAGATAAACAACAGTTACCGAACGATTACATGATAATCAATAAATGTGTACGAATTTTCGCGTCTTCGTGAATTTGCAGCCTTCCACTTTGCTCTATTACTTTTTAACAAAAAATTAAACCGTCGAAAAAAGTATTTGGATAAAGTTACTTTTTTCGTCGGTTTAATTTTTCGTTTTTTTTTTGTCTAATATCTAAGTAGTTCCTTAGTTACCTTACTTTAACGAAGTCATGTCTAAAGTTATCATAAAGTTGAATGACGACTGTAGTGTTTGTACTTCTATATCTATTTAATAGATATAATAACACTGTCTCACATACATAAGCAGTAGCCGACAGCTTGACTTAACAGCTGTCAGTTGGCATAATGGCAGTGTGACCATTGCCTGATAAAAACATGTGTCATGAGAGATTATGGGAGACATAGAGGAGGCTAGTGCTTGGTGTATTGGTGAGCCTGTGAAATAATTGTAATATACAAATAAGAACCCTACAACGACCTAAACACGAGATAGGAGCTGTAAAAGTTGAGAGTTTCCTTCGACTGTCTTCCGTCTCCAACATCAGGTCAACTCTAGGTGTCCACTATGTTGTAGTGTCATTAGAACTACACACACAAGTGTGACAAGTTTCACCACAATCGGTTCACAAGTCAAATATTTGAAATTCAGAAACCAATTATCCCCTATTTCTCTACCTGAATTAATTATTAAAGTTCAAATGATTCAGGTGGCCTCCACCCCTTCCAAACAAAAAAAATAGTTTGCAAATTCTTTCCTCAATTGACGGAGCAATCGGGTAACATACCGACGTGAAAAAAACATACATACATAATAGACGAATATAGAACCTCTTCCGGTTTTTCGTCAGTTATAAATTGATAATTATAACATTGTTTATAATTTATTATTTACCTGACTCATAAAAATATTGCTTATCGATATCACGAATCGATAAAAAACAGCAACCTCTAGTAAGTTAGTAGCAGAGAGGGATGTGACTTAAGGGTAGAAAAAAACGATTATTTAAAAATCGATTTTTATTTATCTCAAAATAATCGATTATATAAAAATAGTTTTTTTGATGAAAAGTTTTAGGGCGCCGTTGTGTTGTTGTATGTTTTATGCGAACAATTTACAAAATAATAACGAAACACGCCCTGTTGCCGTGTTATTATATTTAAATAGGTACCAGTAGAAAAAAACGAAAAAGGGGACGCTTATAATAAAAAACTGCCTCGTTAGTCTAGTAGTCCCAAGCGCGACTGCTACGCAAGAGGTCCTGGGTTCGATTCCCAGGTCGAGCAAAGTGTTTTTGGGTTTTTCCTATGAAATTCCCAGTAGCAGCTCGGAGTCTGGATTTGTGCCCAGTTAATGGCAATAGGTTCGCCCCCTATTACATGGGACCTAAACATACCGGCGAAATGTGGGTGTACATTAGTACACCTCTGCGTAACCTTTCGGGGAATACAGGCATGATGGTATGTTATGTTATGTTTTTTAAAATAAAAAAAACGATTAATAAAAAAAATATAATCGCTCATAAAAAATAGGTTTTTAATGAAATAGGTATCGATTTTTTTTAGAATCGATTATTTTTTAACATCCCTAGCAGAGCATTGTAAAAAACTACTGAGCAACAGAGGGCGCTTATCAATGTTCTAGAATGATTTCAGCAAATTATTATTATTTATTGAGTTAATTAATAGAATACTGACGAAAAAAAACTGCAGTCAAGTCCAGTCGCCTGACCATGTCGAGATTTACAGTACCACAATACGCAGCCAGGAATATTTTCTCAGGAAATTATTTAAAATGACGAATGTTTTGGTAGACATACGCATGTTGTACACGAGCTGCCAGGCTGACGTCCGATACTAGACTAAACGACTTTGTACCACTTGGCACAAAGTATTTGCGTATGATTTTGGGCTTGATGTCCCGTCTATTACTAGTGTATTAAATGTCTTTGTGTTGTACCTAGAGGAACCCGAGCAGACGAAGTCAGAGCTTCCTTGACATTGTCATACCTATGACCCAACATAATGATTATCTTTAAAAATAAATACGAGCGAGATGCGTCTGCTGGAGAGTTTTCTGAGCTATTACTTAAAATAGTAAATGAAGATTGTAAATATGTTTATCATCTTTCCTGAATTCAGTAGTGACAGGTGACTATGACAGATCTTAGAGTATATCCTGATTTTTCTAATATACAAACGAAGTCTATAGATTGGCACTTAAGCTATGTAACGGGACTAGACTGAGAGTATCAGCATTGCACAAAAATATTAAAAAGGTCACTGTGATTACTGGATGTGCTCAGGGGGGATTCAGTTTTCATACCTCGAATGTGTGAATTAATGCCTATGTTTTTAAGAAGATGCTTTGTAATGCTATAAATAAAATTTCAATAATTAAGGGTAGCAGGCATAGATTTAAGGGAAGAACGGCTTCTTACACGGGAAATTCTACCTTGCCTGTTACTGTATTAAAAGCAGTCTGGTCATTTTGATACCAGACAGAAAAACCAATGTGGTATACAAAGAAGTGCAATTTTAATTCTTGAGAGCAAAGTGGTCTTCCGGTATTTGTACCTCCTCATTGATATCGACCCTACGAGGCATCCAGAATAACCATCGCTCTAGCTAAAAGGACATGAATAAATAAATTAAAAAATTACATGTTATTTTTATATTTCAATAAAATAATATAGTGGAGCAAATTATTTGGTCTTAATTTTAGATAATTTACAATATCCCGCCGGAAATAGAAAAAACAACAGTCAAAATCGTGTTTTCCACGCGAGCGAAGCTGCGGGTGGAAAGCTAGTCTATACATATAAAATCCTTTGTCCTGAATGACTGACTGACTGACTGACGGAACAACGCACAGCCCAAACCGCTTATCGTATAGTCCTGAAACTTGGAGGGTGTGTTCTTTGTATGACGTAGGCATCCGATAAGAAACAATTTTCCGAAATTCTACCCCTAAGGGGGTGAAAAAGGGGGGCAAAGTTTGTATGGGACAACATGATTCCTTGGTCCAATCTGCTTCAAATTTTGCATAAACGTTCTTTAACAGAATTGATGGAAGACGTGTTTCATATTTTATTGAAATTCATCCCCTAACGGACTTAAAAAAAGGGGGAAAGTTATTTTGGGCGTGGTTTGCTTCGAATTTGATATCAATACTCCTTAGTGTTTTTGATTGATATAACTTTTTATTTTGACACATGTCATGTTTGAAAACTCAATCTGATTTTACTCAAGAAACGTTGGTTGGTAAACATATAAAATGCTTTCTATGGCACACAAAAGTGGAATTGAGAGGCACACCATAGAACCCTTCTTAGAGGCAGCAATTGAGCGATGGGTGGAGTAACTGTGTTGCTGGCAGGGGAATACCGTCAGATTCTGGTGTACCTAGAGAAACCCGAGCAGACGAAATCATCATCCATCGTCATCGTAATGATTATCTTTAAAAAGAAATACGAGAGAGATGCGTCTGCTGGAGAGTTTTCTGAGCTATTACTTAGAATAGGAAATGGAGATTATAAAATTTGAATATGTATAACATATCTCCTGAATACAGTAGTGACAGGTGACTATGATAGATGAATAGATCTTAGAGTGTATCCTGATTTTTCTAATATACATAAGAAGTCTATAGATTGGATGTGCAAACGAGCAATACTGACTTCGAAAAACAACAGTTCAGCTGCTATTAATTACATACTTCTTAAACCGTTGGAGGGCTCAGAAATTGGATTCAGTGCTACAAGCGGACGAAACAGTTTACTATCCTGTAGAGTTCCTTAACCGTGTTAAACCTCCTTGGGACACCTGTAATTCTGCTGCGTCTCCTTATACCATTTAAGCTATGTAACGGAACTAGACTGAGAGTATTGATCAGCAGTGCACAAAAATATTAAAAAGGTCACTGTGATTACTGGATGTGCTTGAGGGGATTCAGTTTTCATACCTCGAATACCTTTGCTACCCTCCAACTATGTTTTTAAGAACAATTACGTTTCCCCCTTAAGATCTTAGCTTTGCAATTACAATAAATAAATTTCAGGGTGAGTCATTAAGGGTGGCAGGCATAGATTTAAGAAGAAAGAAAGAGAAGAAATTCTACCTTGCCTGTTACTGAATCAGTATTGATAGCAGTCTGGTCATTTTGATACCACACAGAAAAGCCATAAATGTGGTATAGAAAGAAGTGCAATTTTAAGTCTTGAGAGCAAAGTGGCCTTCCACTATTTATACCACTTCATAAAAATTGACCCTACGAGGCCTCCAGGATGATAGACCATCGCAATAGCTAAAAGGACATGAATGAATTAATAAGAAATTTACATGTTATTTTTATATTTCAATAAAATAATATAGTGGAACAAATTATTTGGTCTCAATTTTAGATAATTTGTAATATCCCGCCAGAAATAGAAAAAAATAAACAGTCAAATCGTGTTGCCCACGCGAGCGAAGCTGCGGGCGGGAAGCTAGTTCGTACATACCACGGAAGAGATAAATAAGGTTGGAAAGGCCCTAGCTGCTATTTTGTTCTAGGACCAGTGTCGCCGCTTTACTCCCACTACTTCAATTCTCAAACATACGCAACATTATCTTTACAAGTTTTTCGCACACAATCAAATCACACACACATCAAGCGGTGGGCAGCAATTTGTTCACACACTAGCACCAAGCTCCCGTAGGCATAAGACACACACTCGCAACAAGCATACGCTAGTGCTTGGAAAGCTGATATTTTTTATCGATAAATACTGTCCGTTATTTTTTTATAAAAATCAAGAACTATTTTTATTTGATATTAATCAATTTAAAAGAAACTATGTCATTGGAACAAAACGTAATCATTAAGCAATTGGGGGAAATGTAACATAACATAATAGAGTTATAACATAACATTATTATAATTAATTGCATGAATAATATGTCGAATAGAATCAAATATTAAAACTTAAATAAAATAGTAGGTATAGTATTTGACTTAGATTTGACTAGACTATATTGTATCTATTCAGTATTAAAATCGAAGTAAAATAAAATGGTCTATGCCGCTTCATCTTCATTCATTCAATGATTCATATATTATAAAATACATCTAACTAAAAATATACTCTCATCAATTAAATATTTAATATTTCAAAAATAATCTTTGTCAAACGAAAATATAGTTGAGAATTCTATCGATGCTTTTATTTAACTACACGGTCACCTCGATATCGATAGATGTACGCCGTGCATCACTCACGGCCAACCCCGGCAAACGACGAACAACGGCTATGGTTGAAGAGTAGAGAACGCAATGCATGCAGTACATTGCAAGCGGACTACGACATCGTGTTGATTAAGCGAGAACACATCGGGCAATGTATTTTATTTGTAACTTTTTGCAATAATATGATTGATGTTTGGAATTTCATAGTGATCAGTATATTTTTATGTTTTTACCAATTATTTTGCAATTAAATGCTATTTTTGACTTACTGATGGAAAGATATACCTCCTCGCTATATACTGGTGGTCTGACATTTTGTCTATTACGTAAGAATAACACAACACGGCAGTTTAAAGCGGAGCTCTGTTCTCTGAAGTAGTCATAAGTAAATTAATGTATGATTCGGGCGAGTTATGATTTTCTAATCAAGACTGTGGCGCGCCTGCCCCGCCCACATGGCCATTCCAATCTTCTTTATCTCTTCCGTGGTACATACAGTGATAGTTCGGAAGTAACTGTACACCTACTATGTGCTAAAAGTAAAGTAGCACCCTTAAAATCTATTAGCATTCCTCGTTTGGAACTTTGTGGTGCCTTAATAGGTGCTAAACTGTACAATAAAATTGTTGACTCACTTAGACTACAATTTAGTAAAATTTATTTTTGGACTGACTCGACAATAGTAATAAGTTGGATTAAAATGTCACCACATTTACTAAAAACATTCGTACAGAATCGAGTTACAGAAATAAATGAGCTTACGGGTGATTCTGTGTGGTTACATGTAAATAGCAAAGACAACCCAGCTGACCTGTTGTCAAGAGGTTACAGTTTAGATCTATTGAAAGACTGTGATTTATGGTGGCACGGACCGTCATATTTACACAATTCATTTAATCATTTCATTCATAACATCCTTCCAGATCCATATAATTTGCCAGAATTAAAATCAAAACAGGTAGGTTGCATTTTTTCACAAAACATAGATTTTATTGATTTTAAGCGATACCCTTCTTTTTCTAAAATAAAGCGAATAGGCGCATACATACTCAGATTCATAAACAACACACGCATAAATAAAGACAGCCGTGAAACCGGTCCGTTATCAGTGAATGAGTTGAGTGCATCATAAACAATGCTCATTAGGTTAGCGCAAATGGAATCCTTTTCGAACGTCTATAATAAATTAGTTAATAATATTCCTATTAATACCAAGTGTAAACAATTTAATCAAGTTTCTAGTCTTAACATATTTTTAGATAATCATAACATAATTAGAGTCGGTGGAAGGTTGTGTAATTCGTCAACTTATAGTTATGATAAAAAACATCCAGTTTTAATGTGCAGTAAACATCCGTTTACTGTTAGTTTATTTAGATATATACACAGACGATTGTTACATGCCGGGACCTCAACTTCTTTTATCTACAGTGCGTGAGTGTTGGTGGCCATTAAATGCTAGAAATTTAGCAAGAAAAATTGTACATGAGTGTGTGACGTGTGCACGTATGAGAGGTAAGACATTAACACCTATCATGGGCAACTTACCTCCTGAGCGCTTAGAGCCTGGTTTCCCATTTATACGATCAGGTGTTGACTATGCGGGGCCAGTGTTTGTGCTAAATCGTAAAGGCAGAGGATCACACTTAATAAAAGCTTATATTTGTTTATTTATTTGTTTTACGACACGAGCTATACATTTGGAGCTTGTTACTAGTCTTTCCACAAATGATTATATTTTAGCATTGAATCGCTTTATTAGTAGACGAGGAAAACCTTATGTCATATTTTCGGACAACGGCAAAAATTTTGTAGGTGCCGAGAAAGAATTTCCCTTGTTTTTAAAGAAAAATTCTGAATCTATTATTGATTATGCTGCAGATAACGGTATTGAATTCCGTTTCATTCCGCCGTATTCCCCACATTTTAGTGGTTTATGGGAGAGTGGGGTACGATCATGTAAGTATCACTTAAGACGCATAGTAGGTAACGCGAGATTAACGTACGAGGAATTTAGCACAGCTTTATCACAAATCGAAGCTGTCCTTAATTCCCGTCCTATTTCACCTCTGTCCGCAGATCCATCTGACTTTAATCCTCTTACCCCCGCCCATTTCCTTATTGGCCGACCGTTGACAGCTCCAGCAACTGAAGACCACACAGACAAGCTTACACCGAGGTTGACACGCTACGAAAGAATCGAGCAACTGCGACAGCACTTCTGGCGGCGGTGGTCTACAGAATACGTCTCGGAGCTGCAACTACGGACTAAGTGGAAGGCTAAGCAAGGAGACATCAAGTTGGATAGCCTCGTCCTTATAAAGGATGACATGCTTCCACCATTGAAATGGCGATTGGGCCGCATTATTCGTATTTTCCCAGGCAAGGATACCGTGGCTCGAGTCGCGGACATTCGCACCAGCGCCGGGATTATTCGGCGTGCGTTCTCCAAGATATGCCCACTGCCGCTGCAATCGGAGGGCAACGAAGATTGACGTCATCAGCATTTTGGAAGCTGGAGCTTCCAAGGCCGGGGGCATGTTTACGCGCGCCATCTATGGAGCCATTATACAACAGGAAACATATTTTAAATGACAACAAAGTCATCTATCGAAAATATGAAGAAACTCTCGTTCTTATTTCATTCACATTCACTCCTTCATTCGTAAAAACTTCAATCTTTTTCTTCATTCTATTCATTATTCACTATCGATTTAAACGTAACATTGTAAGCCAAAAATTTTCGAAAATAAACGTTTTTTTGTTGGGAATAATAAAATTCTTCATTGATTTGACGAGTACAACCCTGATCCTGCACACTGTCTGTCCCCGAACTGCTCGCGTATTGGCCGCCGGTTGCCTGTAGCTGACCAACACTCCCCGCCGGTATGGCTGAATCGTTCCGGTGGGGTCCTCGTGAGTGAGGCCCAGGGGGTGAAAGCGCTGCCCTCCATCCGCATTTCGGCCAGAATGCGTTGCGCCTTCAGCAGGAGCTAGTGGAGGCAGAAATGGAGAGAAAGGCTGAGGAGCTACGCATTCTGGCTGAAATGCGGATGGAGGGCAGCGCTTTCACCCCCCGGGCCTCACTCACGAGGACCCCACCGGAACGATTCAGCACTCCGATGTGCAGGGAGCCACCTGAGGAGTTGGCTACGCCGGACGAGCGGGCTACGGGCCAGCAGCAACAGAGGGAGAAGAGGCTGCTGAGCTCCCCGGAGGAAGTCCAGGACGCCCTGCGACGCCGGCTGTGGGAAAAAGCTGCGTGAATGCCATGTTGCATGCAGTGCTAGATTTTGCCAAGGCGTTCGATACGGTGTCGCATGCGGCCCTTATCGACCTGCTGAGGAAGAGGCCTGCCTGAGGGGTTCTGTAGCTATGTTGCGAGGTTGTATGCCACGGCTGAGACTGTCTTGGTCGTGAATGGAGCCCGCAGCAAACCCGCAAGAGTTGGTCAGGGGTTCGCCAGGGAGACCCGTTGTCACCGTTACTTTTCAACATTGCTATGGATGTGATCCTAGCGGCTCTTCCGAGGGAAGTCGGGTATAGGTTGGAGACCGAGCGAGCCGATGCTGACGACCTAGTCCTGCTTGCAGGTTCAAAGGTTGGGCTGCAATCATCCATAAGCAGTGTTTGGGAGAATGGAGCGGCGATGGGCCTCTACATCAGTCTCGCGAAAAGTGCGGTGCTTTCGATGGTGCCAGATGGGAAGCGGAAGAAGCTGCACTACCTCACCGACCGCACCTTTAAGGTGGGAAGGAGATAGTTGAGGCAGGTGTCTTGCGTGGAACGATGGCGCTATCTGGGAGTGGACTTCAAGGCTACTGGATGCGTGACGTTAGAGCATGATGTCAAAGAGGCCTTGACCAACATCACAAAGGCCCTTCCCTAACCGCAACAGCGGCTAGAGATGGTGAGAACGCACCTCATCCCGAGGTTCCTGCACGGGTTTGTGTTAGAGAATATCTCAGATGAGAGGCTGCGCATGCTCGACGTCCAGATCCGGAAGGCAGTGAGGACCTGGCTTAGGCTACCAAAGGATGTGCCGATCGGGTACTTCCACGCAGCAACCACGGACGGAGGCTTGGCGATCCCGTCGCTGAGGACATGTGTGCCGGATCTTGTTAATAAGAAATTCGGTCACCTGAAATCATCGCGATTGACAGTGGCCAGAGCCACCGCCAGATCCGATAGGATCCGAAGGAAGCTGCAGTGGGCCGAGAAGCAACTCCGAAAATTCACCGCGGTTAACCCCAATACCGCAGAGCGGACGACCGCGCAGTATTGGCGTGAAGCCCTGCATGCATCCGTGGACGGACTGGAGTTGAGGGAGTCGTCGCGGGTTCCTGCATCCACGAAGTGGATGAGGGAATGTAGCATGCAGCACACGGCCCGTGACTTCGTGCAGTTCGTGCACACTCATATAAATGCGCTTCTGTCGCGAGTACGCAATACAAGGGGGCGCAGGGAGGGTATGTCGTCGGAGTTGAACTGCCGTGCAGGTTGCATGGTTAGGGAAACGATGGCGCATACCATACAGCAGTGTCACAGAACACACGGGGGCCGTATTGAACGCCATAACTGCGTGGTGGATGTAATCAGCTCTGCAATGGTGGAAAAGGGGTGGACCGTAGTGAAGGAGCCGAAGATCAGGACCTCGATTGGCCTCAGAAAGCCCGACATCATTGCGGCGAGAGATGGTGTGGGGGTGATAGTAGACGCACAGGTGGTCTCGGGTCAGCGCCAGCTTGATGGGCTTCGTCGTGAGAAACGTAATAAATACGGGAATCACGTGGAGCTCGTCGAGAAGGTAGCTGATATACTAGGACTACCTTGTAAAGAGAGCGTCAAAGCTACATCCTGTACCATTTCTTGGCGTGGGGTTGTGGAGCCTGGGTTCCTTTAAGGAGCTTAGGGCTCTAGGGCTGGAGAAAGGTGTCTTGTCCCAGCTTCCAGCACTGGTACTGAGGGGGTCGCACATGAATTGGACACGGTTCAATAGTATGACCACCCGGATCGCTTTGGCGCGGGATCAGTTTACGGACTGAATCCTGTGATGGGGCTGCCGTCGCGTCCAAGGGACCGATCCCTAGCTCACCTTTCCGTCGCGCGAAAGGCGGTTTGGTGAGTTCCCATTTTTTATATTATTTCTGTTCAATATAAAAAAAGAAAGACCCAAGTCCCTGCCATTTCACCCCTGCGGCTCAATGTAAGGTCATTGGTGGCGTTATGGGGTCAAGGGGAGTCCCGCCACAACAATCCATGATGATTATGAAAGTTAAGGACGAAGGCAGATGACCGGCTCAAAAATAGCCAAATGCCTCGTCATCTAATTAGTGACGCGCATGAATGGATTAACGAGATTCCCACTGTCCCTATCTACTTCGCGACTTCTTCTACGACTTCGCGTTCGACCGCGCTAGTGGACGGACGTGCGAGCGAGCGCTCTCGGTGTAAATTTGTATTTGATGCGGATTTATACTGAAAGCGAATTTTTTTCAGTTGCAGCTATTTGAATTAGATAATACACGAACAGTAAGGCCAAATATCGCCTGTGTAGTGATTTAAGTTAAGTGAATTTGTGTTATAATATTGTTTTGTTGTTACGTGCCATATTAATTGGAATAAATAGTGAGCCAGAGGGTGGTTGAGGGCGATTTGTATTATGCTCGCCCTTCAGCAGTCTCCACTAATAGGACTTAATAAGGTACTGTGATAATAATTTAGTTAATTAGGACCGCGTGCACATAACCTCTAATTGAGGTTGGCTGCACGTGCTCGGTGGCATTGCGGTGTGACAGCTGTCATCGCAGCTGGCGCTGTCGCCATCTGACAGCTGTCTGTCAGTTGTCACGTGTGACGGCTGTCAGTGCGGCTGTCACTTGACGTGTGACGCCTGTCGCTGTCAGTGTCACTGAGTGGTAGGATTGGTAGTTTTAAAATATAAGGCCGGGGTTTGTAAAGTGTGCCAATTGTCTTGGGTATAGTAAGAACAGTCAGTAGTGTAGTGCGCCAAAATTATTCGTAGTAAATTTAATAGGAGTATTATTGAAGACTGCCAGTAGTGGGGACTAAGTTGGAGTCCCCGCCATAATGGCGGACGAAGAGGCGTTCCGGCTACAGCGGGAGCTGGTTGAGGCCGAAATGGAGCGCAAGGCGGAGGAGCTCCGGATCTTGTCTGAGATGCGCATGGACGGCAGCGCTACCTTCACTCCGCGCGCATCTCTGGCAAGAACGCCGCCGGAGAGCTTCAGCACCCCATTGCCGGCCATGGGACTGTTTTTGCCGGAAGAGGTCACCAGAGCACCAGGCCCACAGCAGCATCAAAGGGAGAAGCGCCTTCTTAGTTCACCTGAGGAGGTTCAGGACGCCCTTCGAAGACGGCTGGAGACAAAGAGTGGACTGCGACGGGAAACGCCTCCGATAGGAGGTATCCTGACCAGGCCCCTAGCGGGTCCTACGCCGTTGCCACCTATGGAGGCTCAGGCCAATACTTCTGCCTCAGGGCAGAATATTGACCCACTAATGTCGGCTCCTGTGGAGGCACTGGCCGGTTTGGCAACGGCGTCAACGCGCGGGATTATGGAGGCTCTTCGGTCCAAGACCTCTAAGCTGAATAAGGATGACGTCTTTTCTATTGGTGCGCATTCCGAGAGGATTGCGGCGGTAGTGGCTCATCTCAGCCTGCGACTTGCGGCGGCAGAACATAGGGTGGAATTGGCAGAAGCGAAGAACTGCTCATTGAAAGAAAACCTGGCAGCAAAGCAGATACAAGCAGTACAGCTTCAGGCGCCGGCCGGAACCCCTTCCTACTCAGGAAAGCCACCACTGGTTGTCGAGCAGAAGGGACCTGCCGTGCTTTTTTACCCTGTTGCGGAAGATATTAAGTCGTCCGAACAGACGAAGCAGGAGCTCCAAAAGTGCGTACAGCCCGGCCCCAAGGGCATTCAGGTGCAGGCGGTGCGAAGGATAGGGAACGCAGGCATAGTCGTCCAAACGGCGACGACGGAGGCAGCCAGGAAGTTGAAGGAGGCTGCACCGCCGTCATTGAAGGCCTCGGACCCGAAAGTGCGCCGCCCGTTGGTCCAGATCAGAAACCTAAAGGCTGAACCGAAGGAAGAACTGCTCGAGGACTTGCACAAGATTAATCTTGGCGAGGACCCGAAGTGGCCGAAAGAGAGGATGCTGCAGGAATGCAAGGACGCATTCAAGAAAGGGAGGAGCGAAGGAGTCTGGACGACGTACGTCCTCGAGTGCACCCCCGCACTCCGAGACACATTGGTAGGCCTTGGCAGCGTATTTATCGGCTGGGAGGAGGCAGGGATCTGTGACTACGTCAGAGTCACCTGCTGCAACAGATGCCAACAGTACGGCCACCCGGAGAAACACTGTAGGGCGCCAGCCATGATTTGCGGCAAATGCGGTGAGAGTGGCCATAAGTCTGCGGAATGCCAATCGGCCACGGCATGTTGTGCGACCTGTAAGCGCTTCAAGCGACCGGGAGCAGGACAGCACAAAACAGCAGCGCTTGATTGTCCAGCGAGGATTTACGCCGAGCAACAGACAGTCAACATGACGCACTATGGCTAAGTGCACGACGCTTCGTGTAGGACAGCTAAATCTCCAAGGATCAGCAACGGCGACGACGGAACAACGGACAACAGGAGCTAGTGGAGGCTGAAATAGAGAGAAAGGCTGAGGAGCTACGCATTCTGGCCGAAATGCGGATGGAGGGCAGCGCATTCACCCCTCGGGCCTCACTCTCGAGGACCCCACCGAAACGTTTCAGCACTCCGATGTGCAGGGAGCCACCTGAGGAGTTGGTTACGCCGGACGGGCGGGCTCCGGGCCAGCAGCAGCAGAGGGAGAAGAGGCTGCTGAGCTCCCCGGAGGAAGTCCAGGACGCCCTGCGACGCCGGCTGGGAGCCAAGAGGGTGCCGCGTGCTGCTGCGCCGCCCATTGGGGGCATCCTCGTTCGACCCCTGCCCGGACTCCCCCCAGCACCCCCGAATGTGGAGTTACCAGAGGCTGCGGAGGCGCAGACGCTCGACCCTATCTCGGCAGCCCCAGTCAAATCACTGGGCATGATCGCGGGCATGGCCACGGCGTCGAAACGCGGCATAATGGAGGCGGTGCGCTCGAAAACCTCCAAATTGAAGCGGTGGTGGCCCACCTTAGCCTCCGTCTCGCATCGGCGGAACATCGGGCTGCCTTGGCAGAACAAAGGGGTGCGCTACTCGACAGCGGAGCACTACGTGGGGTTACGGGGCCACAGGCGGCCACTTACTCGGCCGCGTTGAAGCTACCGCGCCATCAGGAACCGGTGCCAATAAAAATAACTCCAGGCCCATCACTGGCGGTCTACCCGGCAGACGAGAACGGGGACATCAAGATGGCTGAGGACACCAAGACGGAGCTTAAAAAGGCTGTTGACCCCACGAAGCTATGGGTCCAGGTGTCCAAGGTTCGGAAGGTGGGGAACGCGGGAGTCATCGTGCAGACGACGTCGGAAGCAGCGGTGAGCCGTCTGCGGGAGGCGATGCCCACTACTCTGCGGACGACCCAACTTGGCCACTGGAACGCCTACAAAAGGAGGCTAAGGGCGCATTTAAAAAAACCAGGTCGCGGGGGGCAGAGGCCGCGGCTATATTCTCTTGCACGCCGGCGCTCAGGGAATCACTCCTGGCAAAGGTGCAAGTGTATATTGGTTGGCGTGAGGTCGAGGTGTTGGATCACGTGGACGTAACGTGCTGCAACAAATGTCAGCAATATGGGCATCCGGAGCGGTACTGCAGGGCGCAAGCGGAAACATGCTCACGCTGCGGTGCGAAGGGCCATCGGGGCGGTGCATGCAAGTCGACCTCTACGTGCTGCGACATGCAAAAGGTTCGGCAGGAAGGAGGCCACCATGCACCGCACAGCTGCGCGGGATTGCCCTGCTAGGCTCCATGCTGCGCAAAGGAGCATTGCAATGACGCAGTATGGGTAAGCCTATACTCAAAATAGGGCAACTAAATCTTGCTGGATCGGCACATGCTACCACAGAGTTGCCTGCAATCGCAGAAGAGTTGGGCCTGGACTGCATTCTGGTCCAGGAGCAATATGCCCTGGAGACGGTTACCCATTGCAGGCCGGGAGGTAAAGCGGGCATGTTCTTATACAAGAAGCAATTGGCGTGCGCGGTCCTGGACAACCTGTGCACCGAATACGGCCTTGTCGCCCATCTGGAGGATTGTGACCTACACGTGATATCGGTCTACTTCCAGTTCAGTCAGGCCATCGACCCCCACCTACACCACCTGGAGACGGTGCTGCGGGCCCTGCGGGGCAAGCGTATCGTCATCTGCGCCGACGTGAATGCCCACTCGCCACTGTGGTACAGCGAGACGCGACACTACACCGGGCGTGGGCATGCTGCGGATCACCGGAGGACTAGTCTTGAGGGCTTCATCGAAGCCCATGGATTGGTCATCCACAACGTGGAGGGCCAACCATCGACCTTCAGCGGACCCAACGGCGAGTCGAACATCGACGTTACACTGGCCTCTAGGAACGTTAGAATTAGCAAGTGGGAGGTGCATCCTGAACCTAGCTCCAGCGACCACCGCACGATCTCCTTCCGGGTGAACGAGACATCGGAGACGGCGACGCAAGGTAGACGCGAGGCACCAAAACTTGTTCCAGTGTGCTTCCGGGATCAAGGGGTGGTCTGGCCGCGCTTCCAGTGTGCGATCTATGCAAGAATGGGAACAATTCAATTTGACAGGCCGGCACCCTCAGTATGCAAGGACTTTACTAAAATCATTGTGTGTACAACGTGGCTGTGCCTGGGTGTGAAAGGACAACAGAGTTAAGAGGGATATGAATAATGGAATCCTGAGTTTGAAAAGCTACGGAAAATGAATGGTAATACACGGAATAGATGGCAGGGATCCAGAAAGGATCCCAGTCTGATCTCAGTCAGGCCGGGGGCGTGACTGAAGAACGCCTGAAAGCGGAATTTCACAGTATAAGAGCGCGATACCGTAAGGTTATGGAGGAGGTTGGTTTCTTCATCGGCGACCGGGTGGAGTGGAAGGTGTCAACCATGGGCTGTCCGCAGGGATCAGTGCTAGGCCCGGCTCTCTGGAATCTTTTAATGGACGACCTGCTTCGATTGCCGCTCCCTGCCGGTGTCCGTATGGTTGCGTACGCTGATGATGTCACAATTCTGATCGGGTCCCAGTCTCGCTCGGGCATAGAGGCGGCGGCTGAAGCCACATTAAACATGGTCCAGGCATGGGGCACCAGAAACAGGCTGGGATTTTCTCCTGGGAAGTCGGCAACGATGACTATCAGGGGGAAATTCCAGCGTGCACCCTCCATTAGACTGGCTGGAGACCCGGTCAGGAGCGTTTCGTCGACGATGGTCCTGGGGGTGGTATTCGACGCGGGCCTGTCCTTCGCGCGGCATCCGGTTTCGGTGGGGGAGCGCGCGGCAAAGTGCTTTGGCAAGATGTCGAGAGTCTCGGCATCTTCCTGGGGCATCCGATATCCCGGGCTGCGCGCTGATGATGTCGCATGTGATGTCTGATGTACGCTGATGATGTCACAATTCTGATCGGGTCCCAGTCTCGCTCGGGCATAGAGGCGGCGGCTGAAGCCACATTAAACATGGTCCAGGCATGGGGCACCAGAAACAGGCTGGGATTTTCTCCTGGGAAGTCGGCAACGATGACTATCAGGGGGAAATTCCAGCGTGCACCCTCCATTAGACTGGCTGGAGACCCGGTCAGGAGCGTTTCGTCGACGATGGTCCTGGGGGTGGTATTCGACGCGGGCCTGTCCTTCGCGCGGCATCCGGTTTCGGTGGGGGAGCGCGCGGCAAAGTGCTTTGGCAAGATGTCGAGAGTCTCGGCATCTTCCTGGGGCATCCGATATCCCGGGCTGCGCGTCCTCTATGCGGGCACGTTTGTCACCACAGTTACTTATGCAGCAGCCCTTTGTTATAAGCGGGCCACGCTTCACGTGGTCAACAGTCTTATTTATCGAGGAAGGCTATATATCATCACGCTTAGACCAATAGGAGCGGAGCATAAATGAAAAATGTACGCGGGCGAAGCCGTGGGCGGAAAGCTAGTTGGAGAATAAATAGTGAGCTAGAGGGCGGTTGAGGGAGATTTGCATTCTGCTCGCCCTTCAGCAGTCTCCATTAATAGGACTCAAGTTACTGTGGTAATATTTAAGTTGATTAGGACTGCGTGCACATAACCTCTGATTGAACTTAGCTGCACGTGCTCGGTGGCATTACGATGTGACAGCTGTCATCGCAGCTGGCGTTGTCGCCATCTGACAGCTGTCTGTCAGCTGTCATGTGTGACGGCTGTCAGTGCGGCTGTCATGTGTGACGGCTGTCAGTGCGGCTGTCACTTGTCGTGTGAAGCCTGTCCTTTCAGCTGTCGCTGTCAGTGTCACTGAGTGGTAGAATTGTTTTTTTTTTGTTTTTTAATAGGGCCATGGTTTATATAGTGCGCCAATTGACTCTTGACTTCTTGAATTGATTGATATAACATGGTGGCCCATGAGGGGAACCAAGAATAATCGTGAAAATTAAGTAAATTGGCGTATTTCAACGAATCAATTGCCACGCGCGGCGCAGCGCGTGCGCAACGACATCGAGCTCCAGGATTTGGAGCCTTGCAGTGGACGTACGAAAGCCACGGGTTCTACCTTATAGAGGGCTGTTGCCGGGACCAGAAAGAAGCCAGGATTCGAGCAGTGGTGCACCTTAAGTATCACATCGAACCGAACGAGTTGACGCGTCAAACCAAAGTTAAGTGTCCGTCCTTTGTTAAAATTCTGTCCTATGCAGTGTGTTTTATGCATTATATTGCAAAAATATCTCACTAGTTAGCGAAATTAGGCCGATTGCATTAACATAATTTTGTTAAGCTACCTTCAACAAGAAAAAATAAAATCAATAAATTACGTTATTTCTTTAAATTATCGTAAAGTATAGAAATACTAACTACTGCTAATACTATATACCTTAACTTTCAATAATCAAGTAGAACGTTGATAAACTAAAGATTTAAAATTCTTTTCTTTTTGTTTTTTTTGGTTTTGTCGTCTGCCCTTCTGCATAGCAATAAAAAATTGTTATGTCCAATACTTCGCGTATTTTGCCGATTATTTCAGGTCATACCATATTGCATCCGCCGTGGCCTGTTGCGCGGGTCATCGGAACGTTGTCAGCCGCCCGGTTGATGGTGGTCAGCTGATCGCGCGCAACCGGTTTCTTGATTGGCAGGTGACACCGAAACGAGGAACGTGAGCCCATTCATTTTTTTACTAGATATTGAAGTAAATTACTGTTGACTCATATTGTTTACTGTTTTAAACTTTTTCTTTGTACAATTTATTATCTTTGATTTTTACAATGTCGGAAAGTAAACTAATTTATAAAGAATTGATTACAAAGAGAGCGTCCGCTAAGGGACAAATTACTAAATTCAAGAATTATTTAAGTGGTATTTCTAAAGAGAATGAATTAAACAATATTCAGTTAACAGAATTAAAACTAAAGCTCGCGAGATTTGAGACGTTATCGGTTAAGGTTGACGAAGTGCAAAGTGAAATAGAGGTTCTGTGTCCTGAAAACATAAGTGCTGCAGTTGATGAGCGTGATAACATAGAGAGAGACATCGTGATGAATATAGCTACTGCAAAAAACTTAGTGGAGATGTTTTCTCGGAAAAGTGAATGCGAGCAAAGGCGTAATTCCGTTCACAATGCTTCATGTTGTGTTGACGACCCTTACTATCATCACGGGGTAGGTTTGAAACTTCCTCAAATACAAATCGCCAAATTTAATGGTGAATATTTCCGTTGGTTAGAGTTCAGAGACACATTCGAGAATTTAATTCATAATAATGACCGCATTTCTGAAATTAACAAAGGGAAATGCCCATTTGTTATAGAGGTTTTGGCCAAATGACGCCCATGAATGAAACAAATTATAGGCATTAGGGTTGACATTATAGATAAAGAAACAACCACTATTTTTTACACAAAACTCGGTGGGACTTATAAAAATCATATTAAAAAATTCACGGTTAACAAAAAACATACTTGTAGTTTTATGATTTTTGGTCGTGGGAAGCGGGTACAGAATCCAATGTAAAGCCAGGGTCGTCATCAGGAGCGGTAACAGGGTCCATACTCGTAATCAATGTTGGCGAAAAATCAACCAGAAAACGCAATTCAAAAAATCACTATACCTTGTCCATTATGTGAACCGTTTTTTGACAGATGCCTTAGACTGCCTTAGAGCGTAGCTGTTCCAGATTACGTAAAAGTTAACTTTGAAATGCGTAACAAAATAAATGTAGTATCTACCTTATGTTATTCAATTATCTTAATTATGATTCCTTGCAGACATTATAATACCATAAACGTAACGGATTTTCCAAAAAAAATTATTATTGTTAAGCGTATTAAATTTAGTTACATTCTACCACATTCTTCCGTGTCTAGTGATGCAATCGAATATATTCGCTGCAATCATTTTGAACAATGACATTAAATCAGTATCGGAAAATGGCATCCACTCTAATATCAATAAAATATAATTTAAACAATCTTTTTGAAAAGAAATGTATGGAAAATTATTATTATACAAAAATTAATACAATCAGATGAATATTAAACATATTGATTTATTATTGGTCGTCGTTGCACCATTTTCGATTCGATAACCTAACAATCGATAATCACTACTAGACAGTAATCAAAATGTCAATACTCGGGTCGATAATCGCATTGTTACGTTCCTGCAATCACTAGTTCCATCTGTCAAAAAACGGTTCTCATAATGGACAAGGTATAGTCGCAATAACACATTTTGTCAACAAACAAAATGTGAAATGTCAATGTCAATCAGTCAGTTGTCAATTATGATTTACGATTATTATTGACGTAGGGATGACGATAAGATATCAATTTATCGAAAAATCTATATAAAAAAAAACCGAAAACACGGAATCGGTTCAATAGTTTGTATTTGAAGCCCAAAAATGGACAAACACTTCTTTTTTTCACTTTTTTTCTGTAAAAAGACAATAAAAAAGCAAAAAAAATCGCACGAACAAAGAGATTTCCCAAAAATCTGTTTTTACCGGTTTAGATGTATCGATTTTTTCAGTAAAAGTCGCTATCCCTCCCTACTTTGACGGATTGACCAAAGCCCGGAAGTTGTAAAATAAAGCAATCCGATTGAGTTTCTTAATTAAATCGGCTTTTAATTCCGGAGTTCTGCTACAAATAAGTTTATAGCAATAATTTAATTACTAAATGCGTATTTTTTTTGTATTTACCACATTGTTGGGCAAACCATGGCCAAAAATGGGCGTTTCCCTTTCATTATTTAAATTCGTATTTACAAGGTGATGCAGCCAGAATCATAACTAATCTTGAAGTTTCCGCTAATAATTATGCTGAAGCTTGGAAATTGCTTTGCAGCCGTTACAATAATAAACGAATATTAATAAATCATCATCTTAATTCACTAGTCAATATTAAACCCATGTCACGTGAGTCAGAGCGATCTTTGAGATATTTAGTTGATCATATTACAAAAAAATTGCGCGCGTTGTCTAGCTTAGGTCAACCAACGGATAAGTGGGATACTTTGATAATTTTTATGCTAACATCCAAGCTTGATAGTCAAACTTTATTAAAATGGGAGGAGCATTTGCAGGTTGAGGTTTTAAGTTAGTAGTGCATAGCATATGATAATAATGAAAATTGTTAATAATGTGTGAGTAAAATAATAAGTTAATAAAATATGTAATTTTATGTACGTATGAATAATTTGGTAAATTAGTAATTGTATGGTTAGTAAATAGTAATCATCAGAAATGTTTTATGTAGTCTAATTCAGGTTGTCGATTAAAGTCTATTGTTTAAAGCTACCAATCTGTCCTTAGGCTTCAGCTGAAAATCAGCGCTGTAGATATAATATATATCCGCAGCATATGCTGAGCTGTGGCCTTTTTAAACGCCCAACTCCACACTAAACCTATACAAGTTTTATCATTGTAAGTACATCGGACTAATTATACAAAACTTTATATATAATTGATACCTATGTTTGTGTGCTCCGTCGCGTGGCTGCGTGCGACCCTAGCAGGCAGTATTATGTGTAGTGGTGACCTGCAAGGATATTGTTACTATATTATATCTTTCCACAGTGACGGCTAATTCTGCGTGAACGTAAATAATTCTGCTAATTCTGATAAGCATTATTACCTTGCTGGTTTGGCCATCGTAGTGCAGTCTGCTGGGGACTCGCAGCGACGCGACACGGCACAATATAGCTGGGGTGTCTCATATTTTGCTTGTTCAAATGTGCCTGGGGGTTTGCAGTATTGTCTGAGGGCCTGTGGAATATGAATAAAGTAATTATTAATAGTTACATAAAAAGTTGGATGTACTGGATTGTGTTTAAAATAATTATTTTTAGTTCACCTACCGTATTGGGGCTGGCCTTCATGCATCTGCTGTATATGCTCTGGCATGAAGTGTAGGTTGTACGAACACACATAATTTCAATCACTGTAAGGAGATGTCGGCTCCCGTTCGCGGCTGTAGCGTCAAACATATAGTTTTATGGGTTGCTTAAAGAATGTGCAGGCGTGCCATAACTTGCGCCGCCGCCGCGCCGCGCCGGCCGGTCAGTACCATGGCTGACGCCGTATTAAAGCATGGGAGCGCTGCGACGGCGGCCGACATGTCTTTACACGTATACATGTATAGGTATTAATGTTGGCTTACTGTGGGTGTGCACTTATAGGCGTATGCCCTCAGTGCACCATTAATTAAAATAATTTTATTTCGTACTAGCTTTCCACCCGCAGCTTCGCTCGCGTGGGCAACACGATTTTGACTATTTATTTTTTTCAATTTCTGGCGGGATATTACAAATTATCTAAAATTGAGACCAAATAATTTGTTCCACTATATTATTTTATTGAAATATAGAAATAACATGTAAATTTCTTATTAATTCATTCATGTCCTTTTAGCTATTGCGATGGTCTATCATTCTGGAGGCCTCGTAGGGTCGATTTTTATGAAGGTATAAATAGTGGAAGACCACTTTGCTCTCAAGACTTAAAATTGCACTTCTTTCTATACCACATTTATGGCTTTTCTGTCTGGTATCAAAATGACCAGACTGCTATAAATACTGATTCAGTAACAGGCAAGGTAGAATTTCTTCTCTTTCTTTCTTTTTAAATTTATGCCTGCCACCCTTAATGACTCGCCCTGAAATTTATTTATAGTAATTGCAAAGCTAAGATCTTAAGGGGGAAACGTAATTGTTCTTAAAAACATAGTTGGAGGGTAGCAAAGGTATTTGAGGTATGAAAACTGAATCCCCTCAAGCACATCCAGTAATCACAGTGACCTTTTTAATATTTTTGTGCACTGCTGATCAATACTCTCAGTCTAGTTCCGTTACATAGCTTAAATGGTATAAGGAGACGCAGCAGAATTACAGGTGTCCCAAGGAGGTTTAACACTGTTAAGGAACTCTACAGGATAGTAAACTGTTTCGACCGCTTGTAGCACTAAATCCAATTTCTGAGCTCTACAACTGTTTAAGAAGTATGTAATTAATAGCAGCTGAACTGGTGTTTTTCGGAGTCAGTATTGCACGTTTGCACATTCAATCTATAGACTTCGTATTTATATTAGAAAAATCAGGATACACTCTAAGATCTATTCATCTATCATAGTCACCTGTCACTACTGTATTCAGAAGAGATGTATACATATTCAAATTGTATAATCTCCATTTCCTATTTTAAGTAATAGCTCAGAAAACTCTCCAGCAGACTACTTTTTAAATATATCTCATTACGATGACGATGGATGATGACTTCGTCTGCTCGGGTTCCTCTAGGTACAACAGAATTTGACGGAATACCCCTGCCAGCAACACAGTAACTCCACCCATCACTCAATTGCTGCCTCTAAGAAGGGTTCTATGGTGTGCCTCTCAATTCCACTTTTGTGTGCCATAGAAATTATTTTATATGTTTATCAAACAACGTTTCTTGAGTAAAATCAGATTGAGTTTTCAAACATGACATGTGTCAAAATAAAAAATAATTTAAATCAAAAACACTAAGGAGTATTGATATCAAATTCGAAGCAAACCACGCCCAAAATAACTTTCCCCCCTTTTTTAAGTCCGTTAGGGGATGAATTTCAATAAAATATGAAACACGTCTTCCATCAATTCTGTTAAAGAACGTTTATGCAAAATTTGAAGCAGATTGGACCAAGGAATCACGTTGTTCCATACAAACTTTGCCCCCCGTTTTCATCCCCTTAGGGGTAGAATTTCGGAAATTCCTTTCGTATCGGATGCCTACGTCATACAAAGAACACACCCTCTAAGTTTCAGGACTATACGATAAGCGGTTTGGGCTGTGCGTTGTTCCGTCAGTCAGTCAGTCAGTCAGTCAGTCAGTCATTCAGGACAAAGGATTTTATATGTATAGATTAGCTTCCTAGGTATTTATTATTTTTTTTGTGTGGTTTTGTGTTGTTTTAAATAAAATATATTTTCTTTCTTTCTTTTCTTTCATCGCAATACTTTAACCAGCGATACACCCAATTTAGAACATTTTTTAAAATTTATTACAGACCGCGCTAATGTGCTTGAATCTACAAATCGCAATAATAAATTAGACAATAATACAAGCACTAGAATGCCTGCAACGCCACTTAGGTCGGTTTCAAACAATAATCACGGCCAGAAGCACAATAATATAGTGAAATCGTTTGCAAGTAGTAGTAAAACAAATTTTAATAGAAAACTGAAAGGTGTTTCGTGTATTATTTGTGACGAGTCTCATAGAATTTATGACTGTCCAACATTTAAGGCTAAAGGGATTGATGAGAGGATTATGGATGTGACGAAGTATAAATTATGTATAAATTGTCTCAGGCAGGGTCACGCCGTTAGCGATTGCCGTATGCGACCGTGCCAAGAGCGCGAGTGCAGTGAAATGCACAATAGCCTGTTACACCGTCCGTCACCATCGTCAAACCACCTCACCGCGGTTAGTGAACAAGATGAAATAGTTTCTATTTCAATAAAAATACAAGTAAAATTTTGCTGTCTGCAGCCATAGTTGAGGTATTGAATCCATTTGATCAACAAAAGATCAAAGTTCGTGCACTTTTAGACTGTGGCAGTCAGTCCTCATTTATAACTGAGTCCCTAAAGACCAGATTATCATTAAAGTCCCATCCCATAGACATTCTAAAGGTCATTGGTATAGGCAACACATCAGCAACAAATGTTACTGAAAGCTGTAATATTAAACTGCAATCATTATGTAGTAAGTTCAATGTTAGTTTTTCATGTCTTGTGTTAAGAGAATTGACGGGTCGATTGCCAAAGATCCCCATCGATGTTAATTCATTGAAGTTGCTAGAAAATATTCAACTGGCTGATCCCATGTTCTATCAGCCAGCACACATAGACGTTTTGATTGGTGCCGACCTATTTTGGGACATTTTAGGCAATGAACAATGTTCCTTAGGTGTCAATAATCCTAAGCTACGAAGTACACTGCTATCATGGTATAATCTATACATATAAAATCCTTTGTCCTGAATGACTGACTGACTGACTGACTGACGGAACAACGCACAGCCTAAACCGATGATCGTAGAGACCTGAAACTTGGAGGGTGTATTATTTGTGTGACGTAGGCATCCGAAAGGATTTCCCGAAATTATACCCCTAAGGGAGTGAAAAAGGGGGGCAAAGTTTGTATGGGACAACGTGATTCCTTGGTCCAATCTGCTTCAAATTTTGCATAAGCGTTCTTTAACAGAATTGATGGAAGACGTGTTTCGTATTTTATTGAAATTCATCCCCTAACGGATTTAAAAAAGGGGGAAAGTTATTTTCAGGATGATTTGCTTTGATTTTGATATCAATACTCCTAGTGCTTTTGATTTAATTTACTTTTTATTTTGACACATGTCATGTCATATTTGAAAACTCAATATGATTTTATTTGAGAAACTTTTGTTGATAAACATATAAAATGCTTTCTATGGCACACAAAAGTGGAATTAAGATTGAGAGGCACACCATAGAACCCTGCTTAAAATTGTTAGAGCTGCTGGCACGGGAATTCCGTCAGATTCTGTTGTACCTAGAGGAACCCGAGCAGACGAAGTCAGAGCTTCCTTGACATCGTCATACCTATGGCCCAACATAATGATTATCTTTAAAAAGTAATACGAGAGAAAGGCGTCTGCTGGGGAGTTTTCTGAGCTATTACTTAAAATAGTAAATGGAGATTGTAAATATGTTTATCATCTTTCTTGAATACAGTAGTGACAGGTGACTATGACAGATCTTAGAGTGTATCCTGATTTTTATAATATACAAACGAAGTCTATAGATTGGCACTTAACCTATGTAACGGGACGACTGAGAGTATCAGCATTGCACAAAAATATTAAAGAGGTCACTGTGATTACTGGATGTGCTCGGGGGATTCAGTTTTCATACCTCGAATGTGTGAATTGATGCCTATGTTTTTAAGAAGATGCTTTATAATGCTATAAATAAAATTTCAGTCATTAAGGGTAGCAGGCATAGATTTAAGGGAAGAACGGCTTCTCACATGGGAAATTCTACCTTGCCTGTTACTGTATTAAAAGCAGTCTGGTCATATTGATACCAGACAGAAAAACCAATGTGGTATACAAAGAAGTGCAATTTTAATTCTTGAGAGCAAAGTGGTCTTCCGGTATTTGTACCTCCTCATTGAAATCGACCCTACGAGGCGTCCAGATCAACCATCGCTCTAGCTAAAAGGACATGAATAAATTAATAAAAAAAATTACATGTTATTGTTCATCATGTTTTATTTTTCAATACAATAATATAGTGGAGCAAATTATTTGGTCTTAATTTAAGGTAATTTACAATATTCCGCCGGAAATAGAAAAAAAAAATAACAGTCAAAATCGTGTTGTCCACGCGAGCGAAGCTGCGGGCGGAAAGCTAGTTTCTAAATATAATAAAGATCATGAAGTCGTAAAAGTGATTACTTAATTCTGGGAATTAGATGAAATTTCTGCAAAACCAGACTTAGGTAAATATGAAAATGAGTGTGAGAGACATTTTCTCACTCACACAACGAGAGATACATACTCGGGTAGATTTTGTGTCAAGTTACCGCTTAAAGATACAGCTGTCTGCTTAGGCGATACTTATAAGCTAGCCAAAAGACGGTTTATAAATACAGAAAAACGATTGAAACGAAATCATATGCTAAGTAATGAATATACTAAATTTATTCAAGAATATAGAAAATTAGGTCATTTATCAGTCGGCGTCAGGTTGACTGGACCAAGAGAGAATTTGGAAGTTTCAGCAATACCAAGTTTTAGTACCTATTTGGTACTATTTGGTACCTGACATCAAATAATTAGTACCATGCTGAAGAGAGAAAACTATAACGATGAAAGTGGCCAGCCATTCTGACGTCAGAATGGCTGGACCACATCGGTTTCACCTAGTTGTAGGCGTTATAATGAGTTTCTCTTTTCGTTAAATTTTAGTACCTCATTAGTACCTCAACATATGTTTTTCTTAGATTTTTCTGATAAGCCAAAAAAAAGTTACACTTAAAAGAAAATTTTCATGTAATCTGGACCACGTCGGTTTTACCTAGTTGTAGGCGTTATAATGAATTTGTCTTTTCGTAAAATTTTAGTACCTCATTAGTACCTCAACATATGTTTTTCTTAGATTTTTCTGATAAGCCAAAAAAAAGGTACCCTTAAAAGAAAATTTTCATGTAATCTGGACCACGTCGGTTTTACCTAGTTGTAGGCGTTATAATGAATTTGTCTTCGTTAAATTTTAGTACCTCATTAGTACCTCAACAGAATGTTTTTCTTAGATTTTTCTGATAAGCCAAAAAAAAGGTACCCTTAAAAGAAAATTTTCATGTAATCTGGACCACGTCGGTTTTACCTAGTTGTAGGCGTTATAATGAATTTGTCTTTTCGTTAAATTTTAGTACCTCATTAGTACCTCAACAGAATGTTTTTCTTAGATTTTTCTGATAAGCCAAAAAAAAGGTACCCTTAAAAGAAAATTTTCATGTAATCTGGACCACGTCGGTTTTACCTAGTTGTAGGCGTTATAATGAATTTGTCTTTTCGTTAAATTTTAGTACCTCATTAGTACCTCAACATATGTTTCTCTTAGAATTTTCCGATGAGCCAATAAAAAGTTACGCTTAAAAAAAAAATGTATGTTATCTGGACCACGTCAGTTTCACCTGGCTTTAGGCGTCATAATTAGTTCATCTTTCCGTTAAAACTTAATACCTCATTTGTATCTCAACATAAATGTTATTCTCATTTTTTCAATAAATCTTTAATGTGGTGGGCTCATATCACAGTCATCTAGGATGGTGGTACCACGGCATTGCCAAATGTTAACATTATTGTGTTCCGGTTTCTCGGGCAAAGTACCCAGCGAAATTGCTGGGCATATGATGGTGCATCCACACATGCCGCCCGCTTTACCGCCGGCTTTCAGACTGACATGCCGTATGACATGACTGATGTGTCGCATGAGTTGCACCATAGGCTGCGGTTGCCGCTTACCATCCAGCGGCCGGTATACTTGTTTGTCATCTTACCACATTCAAATAAAAAAAATACACCTAGAAGTTTTGCGTATCATTTTTATTTTTTACAGAAAGTAGACTATTAATATCTACCGAAACTAAAACATAAGCACATAAATATTACGTATTGTTACTCCAAGTAACTGTTAGAACTACGTAGATGAGTCATGAAGATTCTGGAACAGTCGTAGAAACACGAAAGAATGCACGCGATTAATGTGAATAACAAGATTTCACGCGTTCAAAGGTCAACGCCCGGAAACAATAAACGTCTTCGTTTCAGTACTTTCAGAGATTACCTCCTACAATTTCACGAACTCACAACGTCACAAACTCACAAACTATACTTACCTCTTTATAATATTAGTATAGATAACTAGAGTAGGGCTGAAGCCTTAGAAAATGGTAAAAAGTGAAAAAAAATATTAGGATGAAACCCCTTAAATAATAAAAAAATCTGTGTGTTTGGAACATAAAAAGGTAAGTTGTCACCAAATTTGGTGACAAAAAATTTTGGTGTACCTTACCTGTAAAAGAAAAATAAAAAACCAAAACCTTGGTTATTTGAATTTTTCACATTAATTTTGACATTATGTGAAAAATGTGTACATAAAAAAGTTGTAGATCTTTCTATTACCTACAACTTTGCTATTCTTTTTCCGTAGGGAATCGAGATTAAAAGTTTTTACAGGTTTTTACCCTAAATCCACCTCTTCCACTTCCCGATCTAGGATCGCCCATAAATTATTTTTCCTTTCATTTTTTGTTATAAGTATTCTCTTCCTTTTCCAGTGGGTTTCATCCTACTATGATTTTTATTGGTTTCAAAAATTTTCGACCCAAAGCTTTTACAAGTGTTTATGAAACATTATTGACTCTTGTTGCACGGTTCCAAAAACTTGATACTAAGGAGAAGAATCCGGCAAGAAACTCTAAGACACTCTATCTTTTTGTATTTTTTAGGCATTTTCCATGCAAAGATTATTAAGTTATTAATTTAGTGAAGGAAAAATTCGACCGTGGGCAGGATTCGAACCTGCGTCTTCTGGTTAAGTACACCAGACGCTATGACCGCTAAGCCACCGCGACCCCTACCCGCCATGTCGAAATTTGCCTTCACCTTTTTAATTTACGTCTTTGAGGCGACGTCAGTGACATCTGTTGAAAATGTGACACTGAACACTCTTTTAAAATAAAATATGTTATATTATTCAGTGGTACATTATGGAGATAATAGGATGTGAGTGCATTGGAGGTTAATGTAATAATTAGCCTGAAGTCAAAATTAAAATTGAGAAAAAGTATAAAATTAAGAGTCAACCTAAAAATAGATAACCAATGAGGAAGAATACACATCATCAAAAAATATATTATTTTTGGATTTGTGTCATGTTAGGAATGTCAATGCCATGTCCTGCCGTACTTACGAAACCTTAAATTATACTGGGGAGATGTATTTTAATTTTATTTTAAACGGCGGTAGCCTAATGGCTAGGGCGTCGGACTTGCGATCATGTGGTTGCCGGTTCGAACAACACCCATTGCACTACCGACGTGAACCCACTCGTAATACAAGCATTTAGCTTAGCACAAGGGGTTAACAAGAATACTAGTAATGTGTGACCCACATTGCATTAAAAAAAAAATGTTATAATTATATACTACTTACACAAAAATGGCTGCAATGTACTCACATTTACAGGTCCTATTTAAATAAATTTGTGGTAAACAATACTAGCCACATCTACACATCACATCCCAAATATGAACACTGACCAGATATTGTCAACATTATATTAAAATACAAAAAAAAGTAAAAATTATTGTAAGTGAATCAGTAACCTCAGGTTGCCAAGGAGACCACAAGTGATAGCTAGAGATTCTGCTAATAATGAGGACGAATGTAAAGATTTCGTTACCTCGATCGTAATATTAGTGAAATATTGTTCAAAAGCTTTTGAGACTTCTACTTTGTTTGAAATTACTTTGTTGTTTATTTTTTAATTTAATTCTGGATCCTGTTTATTGTTGTTGCCCCTTTCCGTTTTTATTATTTTCTATACTGTTTTAATTTTATTATCAGATCTGATTATTTGACTACTAATAAGTTAAGATTTTGCTTCAATACATACTTTTTTAAAACAGTTAGCACATAAATAAGAAAACCTATGTCAGGTTGATGATGTTTGTGTCCCATTCTTTGAATTTACTATTTTTGCGATGTGAATCCTTTCGAAGACATCTATATATATAAAAATCAATGCCAGTTTTCGTTGTAATTTTATAACTCAAGAACGGGCTCACCTATCCAAACCAAATGTTTAAGGCTTTGTTCGGATTATTTAGTAGATGGTTTATGCGAAGTTTGCACAAAATCGGTCGAGCGGTTCTTCATTTATCACATTTTTTGTAACAAATGAATTCAATAAATGGCGGATCATTTTGTTAATAGGGATTTTGCTGTCAAATTGAAACGAACACGCGGGCAACGCCGTGGGCGGAAAGCTAGTAACTTATATATATCTATCTATATATATAAAAGGCAACGTCCCGACTGACATAATTATATCATCGCCCAGCCGAAACCACAAATGATAGAAGTTTGAAATTTTGAGGGGATATTGATTTTAAATTTGGTATTTAGCCTCTTATTGTAAAATTATAAAACACGTTTTTAAAAAAAAATGAATTCCATCCCTTAAATGGGTAAAAAGTAGTGTTAAAGTTTGTATGGACTTTTTTTGTTTATTACCAAAATTACTTGAAATTTAATATTTATACTCGTCAATAATTAAAGAGACACGTATTTTAGGATTTTTAAAATATCATCCCTAAAAGGGGTAAAACTAACTGTTAAAGTTTGTATAGAAAATAAATTGTTTCTTATCAAAATTACTTGAAATTAGAAGAAAGATAATGTTAGATAATTTTCAATATCTTCATTTCAGTTATCTTGAACTGAAAAAAACTAAACAGTTAAAATAGTGTTGTCCACGCGGGCGAAGCTGCGGGCGGAAACATAGTTATTAATATTTTTTTGCATATAAATAACAGTGTGCATACATTCTGTTTTTACTTATGGTTATTTTACTTGACATGTCGTCGTAACATTGCCATTTGGACCCCCTGCGGCAATGTGATTTGTAATGTCCCACGCCTTTGGGGGTCGGAGGTGGTACAAATTCTATGACAGACAAAAGGTGGTACTCCATTCCTTTTAATGTAATTATTTTTGGTAAATCGTTAATACAAATTTCAACAGCAGAATTGGGCTCAAAAGCAGCAATTTCTTTTAAATTATAATTTAAGCACCTTATGCCATGGCACCCAGAAAGTCTACAATTCGACATATTCCTATCACTAATGAGCATTGAATTTGCAGATTCACTTAAGTTATTTAGGTTAAAATCAAGTGGCAAAAAAGCACATTTCCTACTTACTTTGTTTAAAGGACAGTCACCGTTTGTACAAGATTCTTGTATATCTGCACTATATATTTTTTCTAAGAGTATTTTTTCAAATATGTATGCAACATTGCATTCACAGTTCACATAAACCTTATCACTATCATACGTCATTTCAAAATATTTTTTTAATATATCAGAACGAAGTTTGTAGACATTTTCCGTATCATTGTCTATCATCATCTTTATAAACTTATAAAATTCATCGTCATTGCTTCTTATGATTTTGCTTAACATGTATTCATCTACAACTGCAATTGCAATCGCTTGTGCAACTGAATCGAAAGCGCATGTATTTGTGATGACAGTACTTTTATCAGCAAACGGCGTAATCGAACCATTTCGCAACAAAATGACCTTTATGATTTGTTTTCCTATTTTGATTTTTTTCTGTTTGTGCTTCGTAGTTAAACCTCTCCAGTTTTCTATTAATGAAGGCGTATCAGAAAAAACGGATTCATCAGTTATTCCTTTTGCAACATTTTTAGATTTTTTTCTTTTTTGCTGACTGATGATATTATAATTTTTTTCTGTCGGATTTTTCTTTTTAACAGCTTGATTTAATGTACTGTTAGCCGTTTTCAAGTGTCCCGAAATAGATTCTGAATGTGTCATAATAAATTCATCTACACGATACCTGTCTGTTTTCGTATTTATATTACATAAGTATCTTTTAATAATTTTAAAGTAGCTCTCGACATTTGATGAAGTAGGTACTGATATTTCGGAATCAAAAATTCTTTTCATTATATTAGACCAGAGAGGGAGCTGTCCCATTAACCGCGTTAGTGTTGTCAAAAATTCTGGAAAGTAAAATAAGTTGTCGTGTGTTTTACAGTCACCATCGGTAAGGGTAAGCAATAATTTTTCGCGATCTATAGCATCATGAAACCATTTAGGACCTTTACTTGTACCTGGATGTTCTTTATCATCACTGACTGTTAAACTGGTCTGAGTAAATAACGATTTTTCGTCTGACAGTTGATACATTTGAGCAGTATCCTCTATATGGATTTCAGATTCGGTAGTGTCTTGAAAAGAGGTCAATCTTTTTAATCGCATCTTAGCTTTTTCGCATCTTGTAAGCACTCCTTGTTCATTTTGTCCATCATATTTGTTAAGACACATTGTTATCATATCCATTACAATTCTCTTCACATCATCATATTCTTCGCAGCGTTTGATTTCTTGCAAACATTTAATATAAAAGAATTTTACTCTCTGATCCATATGTTTAAAAGAAGATAGGTTAAAAAGAATTTTAATAAAGTGGCTTGTGTCGATTCGAATAAAGCACTCGCTAGGTGTTTGCTGTTTTGATTCTAATTTGAGGTAACAGTTATTAACGTACTCTGCCGTGGATTTAAATTTTGTAAATGATTTTACTACAGCCCCAATTAATGCCGAGGCATCATCAACGATGACTTCATTCGGTATAGCATTATGTTGACTTTTACACCAAGTATCAAGCCATTTATATATCGCGTCTAAAGTATGACTATCAGATAGCATGTGTGTTATGGGTACACTACTTTCATTGTAAACGGACGACATCACGCATGAATATAAAAATATCTGTTTAGTTAATATGAGATCTTTGTTTGCTCCAAATGGTTTGAAGATGCTTCCAGTGGCGTCGATACTCAACACAGTTCTTTCACTCTTTCTATAATCCCTATAGTATTGTTCTTGAGCAATAGACCAATAGTAAACACAGAACGGAAACACTGATATAAATCTAATTAGTGTATCATATGGAGGCAATCGTGTCATAATCCATAAAGCAATTACTGGATTAGGATCGTAATGTGAACTTTTCCGATGCTCATATTTAATTTGTTTTAAGCAACCTATTGTAGGTAAGTGACTCGGTTCTGGATCATTAGTGTCCATTATAAGATCACTCAATTTATTTCGAACCGTCACAGCATATCCCGTCTTTAATTCTTCACTTAGCTTACAGCGTTTTATGGGTGAAAGCTTAATTTTTTTTGCTAAATTGTGTTTGAATTCCTCATTACAATCGCGAATGGTACAAACGCAATGAGCGATATTTTCCGTTGGCCAATTAATTATAACTTCTATGTTTGCCTTGCACTGCTTACAAGAACCAAAACACTTCACATTTACTTCATTTTTTATTGAGTAGTTTTGAAATGTCCAACCGCACGGGGAACGTATTTTTTTCCAAATTTCTTCTCTTAGTAGGTCAGCCCACTGGTGCTTCGGCAGCAATTTTTTACAGCGAAAATCAGATAAACGTTTTGTGCGCTTCACGCAACGATTAATGGGCTTAATTTTATTCCATTGATAAGTGTCAAGATAAAAATCGAATGTTTTATCGTTAGATTTTTTTCTTATTACAATTTCCTCTGCAGATTCAGATGCAGTATTTTCCTTGTGGTCATAAAAGTATTCATAATTTCTATTAAGTGACAAGTATAGGGATTTTTCCGACATTTTGTATGACAGTTCTTGGCTAATATCTTTAAACACCGGGTCACATGGCGAACAAATATCATTTTTACAAGGAAAGAACTTCTCAAACTTTACGAAAACTTCTTTTTGTTTTTCTAATGGAACTGCACATTTTCGACCTCTTCTTTTCATCTTGTAAACGATAAAATTAATACCAATAATGCAATCACTTACAAACGATGGTTTAAAATATATTAATTGGAGCCATGTACTAACAATGACAGAGAACTAAAGTACTTTTTTCATAAATTATGAAAGCAGGAAAGGAAAGCGCTGGTAATGTTGACAGTGTCCCATTATCCGTCAGATTTTAAAAAAGGTTTGCTATTTAATACCTACTTACCGTATAATTATAAAATAACACTTATGAATATATTCTTAAGAATAGTATACTCTATAATTTCGTAACAATAATGAGTAAGCGGCGGTAGCCTTATGACTAGGGTGTCGGACTTGCGATCATGTGGTTGCCGGTTCGAAACTCACCCATTGCACTACTGACGTGAACCCACTCGTAATACAAGCATTTTACCTTAGTAGGAAAGGTTAACAACAAGAATATTAAGCTTTTATAAAAAAAAAATCGACAAAGCTCATCTAAAATTGCAAATGCAATGGTGTCAGAATAAGGAGATATCCGTAGAGGAAACTGTAATAAGATAAAAATCTGACTATAATACATTCAAATTTTTCCATGAATTGAAAACGGGATATCCTGACGGTTCGATATAGATGGAGTGATCTTATAACGGAAGTCAATGATCCAGAACCGAGTCACTTACCTAAAATAGGTTGCATAAAACAAATTAAATATGAACATCGGAAAAGTTCACATTACGATCCTAATCCAGTAATTGCTTTATGGATTATGACACGATTGCCTCCATATGATACACTAATTAGATTTTTTATCAATGTTAACGTTCTGCATTTACTATTGGTCTGTTGCTCAAGAACAATACTATATGGATTATAGAAAGAGTGAAAGAACTGTGTCAAGTATCGACGCCACAGGAAGCATCTTCAAACCATTTGTAGCAAACAAAGATCTCATATTTACTAAACAGATGTTTTTATATTAATGCGTTATGTTGTCCGTTTACAATGGAAGTAGTGTACCGATAGATAACACATAAGCTATCAGATAGTCATAAATTACAGCGCACGCACACATGCGCGCGGCTTTTGGATGCCGCACAGTGGTCCGGAGCAGTGATAGCCTAGTGATATGACCATTGGACTGCCAAGTCAAAGGTCTCGAGTTCAAATCCAAGGCACGCACCTCTGACTTTTCGAAGTTATGTGCGTATTAATAATTAATTATCACGCGCTTAAACGGTGAAGGAAAACATCGTGACGAAACCTGCATGCCTGAGAGATTTTCTCTTGACGGCGGCGTGTGAAGTCTGCCAACCCGCAGTAGGCTAGCGTGGCGGACTATAGCCTAATCCCTCTCATACTGAGTGGAGACCCGTGCCCAGCAGTGGGACAATGTAATGGGTTGATGATGATGATGTTGACAGTGGTCCGGATTTTCAAAAAGGTGGACTTAGGATCGAAAATGCATATTTCACTTAACAAAAAAATGTTTCGTATAGGAAATTTAACGTTGTTTAATACTTATTACTACAACTTTTCAAAAAAACTGCTCCTTCAGGTCAATAAAAAATATTAAAAATAAAAATGTATGGGAGAAAATCTATTTTTTTTTTCTTCGTTCAGTATCAAAGTATAGCAAGCAAACCTTATATTCTGGTAAGTACCTATTGTTCTTAATACGACAACATATAAATTGCCTGCGTATCCCTGCGGCCTTGATGCCTACGATGCTTCAAAGTTTAATATTTCAATTTGGATTTTTTTTAATTATTATGCAGTTTTTCAATTGAACTTAATCCAAAATATAAGTTTTAATAAAACAAGCCCCCCGCGCGCCCCACCCGTGTATTAGGCTCGCCCCCCTATTACATGGGACTTAAATATAACTGGCGAACTGACAGTGTACTATACACCTTTGCCGTACCCTTCGGGTTATATAAAGGTATATAAAGCATGATGTTATGATAAAATAAGCATTTTGGCTTATTTTTTTTAATAATCATGTGTTGATTATTCTTCCATCTGTTGATAAATCATGGTTGATTTTGATGGTTATACTACTAACGTGATTCATCTTAAAAGAAACATTTAGAAATAGATGTAGCCCCGAAAAGGGCTTTTTCTGAAGTCCTGAAAAGGACTATTTTAAGTAGTCCTGAAAAGGACTACAACTAAACTACTATTACTAACAAACTCAATTCTAACAATAACAACATCACTATATTTGTCACGTTTACATTAATGGATCATCTTCAGACTGCAACTCCTGTAGATCCATATTTTCGGTTTCTTCTGTTACTACCTCAAGCAAAAACAAAAGCCCTTTAATATCTGGAAAAAAATCGAATTGCTTTGAGTTGCTGTATTTTGGTCGAATATGGGATAACTATGTGTCTGAACGGTTTGAACTATCCTGTTGTAAATTTTCTTGTGTGATGTTCACGAACTCTTCGAAATTCTTTATTTCTTGCTTCTCGCGCTTCTTCGGAAAGAATGCCAATTGGTAGGAGGCCAAAGTGATGACAAATGTCTGCACCGTGTATGAGTAGCGTGTGCACACTTGCGGGCATATAAAACCATGGGTATAGATGAACAAAGATCTCAGCTGTTTCTCTGCAATAAGTCCTGAATTTTTGTTAAGTGAAATATGCATTTTCGATCCTTAGTCCACCTTTTGAAAATCCGGACCACTGTGTGCCGTTGCCAGTGGCAATTCGCTTGCGGTACGAAATGGAGCCCGACACAAAGCGGCATGACGGTCTGAAAGCCGGCGGTAAAGCGGGCGGCATGTGTGGATGCACCATCATATGCCCAGCAATTTCACTGGCTACTTTGCCCGAGAAACCGGAACACAATAATGTTAACATTTGGCAATGCCGTGGTACCACCATCCTAGATGACTGTGATATGAGCCCACCACATTAAAGATTTATTGAAAAAATGAGAATAACATTTATGTTGAGATACAAATGAGGTATTAAGTTTTAACGGAAAGATGAACTAATTATGACGCCTAAAGCCAGGTGAAACTGACGTGGTCCAGATAACATAATTTTTTTTTTCTAAGCGTAACTTTTTATTGGCTTATCGGAAAATTCTAAGAGAAACATATGTTGAGGTACTAAAATTTAACGAAAAGACAAATTCATTATAACGCCTACAACTAGGTAAAACCGACGTGGTCCAGATTACATGAAAATTTTCTTTTAAGGGTACCTTTTTTTTGGCTTATCAGAAAATCTAAGAAAAACATTCTGTTGAGGTACTAATGAGGTACTAAAATTTAACGAAGACAAATTCATTATAACGCCTACAACTAGGTAAAACCGACGTGGTCCAGATTACATGAAAATTTTCTTTTAAGGGTACATTTTTTTTGGCTTATCAGAAAAATCTAAGAAAAACATTCTGTTGAGGTACTAATGAGGTACTAAAATTTAACGAAAAGACAAATTCATTATAACGCCTACAACTAGGTAAAACCGACGTGGTCCAGATTACATGAAAATTTTCTTTTAAGGGTACCTTTTTTTTGGCTTATCAGAAAAATCTAAGAAAAACATATGTTGAGGTACTAATGAGGTACTAAAATTTTACGAAAAGACAAATTCATTATAACGCCTACAACTAGGTAAAACCGACGTGGTCCAGATTACATGAAAATTTTCTTTTAAGGGTACCTTTTTTTTGGCTTATCAGAAAATCTAAGAAAAACATTCTGTTGAGGTACTAATGAGGTACTAAAATTTAACGAAGACAAATTCATTATAACGCCTACAACTAGGTAAAACCGACGTGGTCCAGATTACATGAAAATTTTCTTTTAAGGGTACATTTTTTTTGGCTTATCAGAAAAATCTAAGAAAAACATTCTGTTGAGGTACTAATGAGGTACTAAAATTTAACGAAAAGACAAATTCATTATAACGCCTACAACTAGGTAAAACCGACGTGGTCCAGATTACATGAAAATTTTCTTTTAAGGGTACCTTTTTTTGGCTTATCAGAAAAATCTAAGAAAAACATATGTTGAGGTACTAATGAGGTACTAAAATTTAACGAAAAGACAAATTCATTATAACGCCTACAACTAGGTAAAACCGACGTGGTCCAGATTACATGAAAATTTTCTTTTAAGGGTACCTTTTTTTTGGCTTATCAGAAAATCTAAGAAAAACATTCTGTTGAGGTACTAATGAGGTACTAAAATTTAACGAAGACAAATTCATTATAACGCCTACAACTAGGTAAAACCGACGTGGTCCAGATTACATGAAAATTTTCTTTTAAGGGTACATTTTTTTTGGCTTATCAGAAAAATCTAAGAAAAACATTCTGTTGAGGTACTAATGAGGTACTAAAATTTAACGAAAAGACAAATTCATTATAACGCCTACAACTAGGTAAAACCGACGTGGTCCAGATTACATGAAAATTTTCTTTTAAGGGTACCTTTTTTTTGGCTTATCAGAAAAATCTAAGAAAAACATATGTTGAGGTACTAATGAGGTACTAAAATTTAACGAAAAGACAAATTCATTATAACGCCTACAACTAGGTAAAACCGACGTGGTCCAGATTACATGAAAATTTTCTTTTAAGTGTAACTTTTTTTTGGCTTATCAGAAAAATCTAAGAAAAACATATGTTGAGGTACTAATGAGGTACTAAAATTTAACGAAAAGAGAAACTCATTATAACGCCTACAACTAGGTGAAACCGATGTGGTCCAGCCATTCTGACGTCAGAATGGCTGGCCACTTTCATCGTTATAGTTTTCTCTCTTCAGCATGGTACTAATTATTCGATGTCAGGTACCAAATAGTACCAAATAGGTACTAAAACTTGGTATTGCTGAAACTTCCAAATTCTCTCTTGGTCCAGTCAACCTGACGCCGACCATTTATCAATATTAAATTATAATTATAGGGCAAGTCCCTACTACTACATATGTCATCACGCGGTTTTGAAACATGAAAGTGAATCTACTAAGCTTAGGGTAGTATTCGATGGTTCCGCTCCCTCTAGTTCCGGATATTCCTTGAATGACATCCTGATGGTAGGCCCAAATGTGCAGGATACACTTTTTTCTATTTTGATACGTTCTAGACAATATAGGTACTTGCTTACCGGAGATGTAGAAAAAATGTATCGTCAAGTGTGGTTATTAGTGCATGAGGATGATAGGAATTTACAACTTATTCTGTAGAGGGAGAAGGAATCAGAACCCATACAAACACTTATGCTTAATACTTTGACTTACGGAACTGCGAGTGCGAGCTACCTAAGCACACGATGTTTATGGCAATTAGGTAAGGAACAGGATGACGAACTTATCAAAAGCGTGATACAGAAAGATTTCTATGTAGACGATCTGATAACGGGCTCAAACGATTCACAAGAATTAAAATATATACAAAAATCTGTATCCGAAGCGTTAAAGTCAGGTTGTTTTAATTTAAGAAAGTATAAAACAAATCATCCGTCTAATTTTGATGACGTTGATATCAATGAGCAAGACAATTTGATATTCAGCGAGTCTTCAAGTACGTTAGGGTTGGGCTGGACTGGACCCCCTCTAGCGATACATTATATTTTCCAATAAAGGGATTTTCGCATGATGATAATCAAACAATAACAAAGCGATTTATAATGTCAAATGCGTTCAAAATATTTGATCCACTAGGTATTTTAAGTCCAGTTGTAGTGAAGCCCAAAATAATGCTACAAAAATTATGGCAAAGAAAAATAGACTGGGATCAGGTAGTTCCGCAGCAAATAAAGGACGATTGGATCAAATTTTCTGAGAACATAAAATATTTAAGCAATTTACAAGTGCCAAGATTAGTTATAGGTAATTCACCAAGGTCTATAGAGTTGCACTCATTTAGCGATGCTTCAAAATTTGCCTATGGCGCATGTATTTACATGAAAACTATTAGCAGTAATGATGACGTCACAATAAGGTTATTATGCGCGAAGTCCAAAGTGGCTCCCTTGAAGCTGACAACCATACCCCGCCTAGAATTATGCGCAGCGTTGCTCGCCGCTCGACTGACGAAGGCTGTACTGGATTCGCTTCGGTACCGTCCGGGAAAACTAGTCTACTGGTGTGATTCTAGCGTAGTATTATGTTGGATTCGTAGTGATATCATAAGCTTACAATATTTGTCGCCAATCGTATTAATGAAATTAAGGAATTGACGTCTCCTTCTGAGTGGCGATACGTTCCCATGGCTGCGAACCCGGCGGACTTAATATCAAGGGGAGTAGATGCTAAACGACTTATGTCAACAGATCTATGCTGGACAGGACCAAGCTTTCTACTAAAACCTGAATGTGAGTGGCCAGTGTTGAACGCGAATGATTCGGTGGCCCTACCAGAGTTAAAAGCACATTCGACAGTGATTAAACAAATTAATGAACCCATTATTGTATTTGAAAATTATTCATCTCTAACGAGATTGCAAAGTCATTTGCTTATGCTCATAGATTCATATTTAATATTAAAAGTAAAAACAAGCATGCCAGGCGCACAGGTGTCTTAACGGCTAATGAGTTACGTGAGTCATTCTATTCACTATGTGTTATCGCTCAAGGTCAATCGTTCCCTATTGAATACGATCTTTTATAAGAGGTAAAACGTTAAGTAGTAAAAGTAAATTATTATCTTTGTCACCGTTCTTAGACGCACGCAAATTAATTCGTGTTGGTGGTCGAATTGATGCGTCAGCATATTCTTTCGAAAAGAAACATCCTATTTTGCTTCATTCGTCACATATTTTAACCAAATTATACATGAAAAGGGAACATATAAACAATATGCATGCGGGTCCGCACGTCACATATTTTAACCAAATTATACATGAAAAGGGAACATATAAACAATATGCATGCGGGTCCGCAATTGTTGTTAGCGACTGTGAGGGAAACAGTGTGGCCAATTAATGGAAGGCATCTCGCAAGGCGCACCGTTAACAATTGCGTACAATGCAGGCGTCTGCGAGGCTCAACATTACAGCCCAAGATGGGTAACCTACCACCACAGCTCGTTACACCAGACTATCCATTTATATCCGTTGGCTTGGACTATGGTGGACCATTTTATATTGTTAATAGAAAGGGCCGTGGAAGTCGAGTAAACAAATGTTATTTATGCCTTTTCGTTTGCTTGCGTTATAAATGCATACATCTCGGAGCTGTCAGCGACCTTACAAAAGAGGTTTTTATTATGTCTCTGAAGAGATTCATCTCTCGTCGAGGCAAACCAACGGAAATATTTAGCGACAATGGAACCAACTTCGTAGCCGCCGCGAAAGAATTAGGAGCATTCATAAAGGATAATCAGGAGCCTCTGTCTGACTTTGCAAGTCAGCAGTCAATTAAATTTAGTTTATTCCGGCTTACAGTCCTCATTTCGGTGGCATATGGGAGGCCGGAGTTAAATCGGCAAAATATTTTCTTAGACGAGTTATGGGCAACAGCCACCTAACATTTGAAGAGATTGTAACTTTATTTGCACAGGTGGAGCCAATTCTTAATAGCCGTCCTTTGTGCCCACTCTCCTCCAGTCCTAATGATCTCCTCTCCCTCTCCCCAGGACATTTTATCATTGGGAGACCGTTGACCTCTCTGCCGACCCCAAGCCTGGAAGACGTCAAGGAAAGCCAGTTACGACGTTATGAACGTCTAGAAAAGCTACGGCAACATTACTGGAAGAGGTGGCAAAAAGAATATCTTTCGGAATTGCAACGAAGGACAAAGTGGCTGCACAACACGTCAAAGCTGGAAGCTGGCGATATGGTACTCCTAGCAGATGACAACGCGCCCCCTCTTGCTTGGAAACTCGGCCGCGTTCTTCGACTCATAAACGGACCTGATGGGATATCCAGAGTAGCAGATATTACTACCAGCAAGGGCTGTGTACGACGTTCCCTGGTGCGGCTTTGTAAACTTCCCACGGCTGAGGAGCTAGAAGGTTGAAAGAGGTCTTTCAACGGCCGGGAATATGTTCAGGCTTTGACGCCTTCAACAAGTAAAAACACGATCTGTTAACTTGGTAGTATGAAATATGAAGTAGGCGCTAATTATAATTCTCAATAGTAAACATGTTAGTGTCATCCTTCACTTGCCTTTGAACCGCTGTACCGTTAACGTAATTTTTTCAATACAATACTTTTTTCGCTAACTGTGGGAGTTTGATTTGCCATCATTATATCCTCTAAAGATATAACAGCCAGTACTGGGGACTAAGTTTGAGTCCCCGCCATAATGGCGGATGAAGAGGCATTCCGGCTACAGCGGGAGACGCCACCTCTGGTTGTCGAGCAGATGGCACCTGCCGTGCTTTTCTACCCTGTTGTGGAAGAAATTAAGTCATCCGAACAGACGAAGCAGGAGCTGCAAAAGTGTGTACGGCCCGGCCCCAAGGGTATTTAGGTACAGGTGGTGAGAAGGATTAGAAACCCCGACATTGTCGTTCAAACGGCGACGGCGGAGGCGGCCAGGAAGCTGAAGGAGGCTGCACCGCCGTCATTGAAGGCCTCGGACCCTAAAGTGCACCGCCCGCTGGTCCAGATTAGAAATCTGAAGGCTGAACCGAAGGTGGAAGAGTTGCTCGAGGACTTGCATAAAATTAATCTCGGCGAGGACCCGAAGTGGCCGAAGGATAGAATGCTGCAGAAATGCAAAGTGGCATTCAAGAAAGGGCGGCGTGAAGGAGTCCGTACTACGTACGTCCTCAAGTGCACTCCCGCACTTCGAGACACATTGGTCGGCCTTTGCAGCGTATTCATCGGCTGGGAGGCAGCAGAGATCTGTGACTATGTCAGAGTCACCTGCTGCAACAGACGCTAACTGTACGATCACCCGGAAAAACATTGTAGGGCGCCGACCATGATTTGCGGCAAATGCGGTGAGAGTGGCCATAAGTCGGCGGAATGCCAATCGGCCACGGTATGCTGTGCGACCCGTAAGCGCTTCAAGCGACCGGGAGCAGGACAGCACAAAACAGCAGTGCTCGATTGTCCAGCGAGGATCTACGCCGAGCAACGGGTAGTCAACATGACCACAGTTTGAACAGAAATATATCGACGGCACAGCATGGCTTCACGCGGGGAAAGTCTACGGTCACAACGTTAAACGCGGTTATGGACCGGGTTACGAACTCCGCGGAAAAGTATGTTCAGTTTATAGTGTTAGATATCTCGGGGGCTTTTGACAACGCTTGGTGGCCGATGGTACTGAACAAGGTCAAACAGTGCGGTTGTGGCGGACAACCGCAACGTGAGTTATTTCATCACCAGACGTGTCGGGCTATTCATGGGCAACCAGGCGGTGTGAAAGACGCCCAATATGGGCTGCCCCCAGGGATCGGTACTCGGGCCGACATTGTGGAACCTCCTGTTGGACGACATCCTGAGGCTTCCGATGCCAACGGGCGTCAGTATAATGGCCTATGCGGACGATATCTATATCGTGATTGAGGAGTCATCCCGAGCGGCGATTGAGCGTAATGCCCAATCGGCGCTCGAGGCGGTGTCCGCTGGGGGAGGCGGAACCGTCTTACTTTTTCTCCTGCGAAATCGCAGACCCTTACCATGAAGGGAAAATTTAAACGCCCCCCGACAGTACGTATGAATGGCGCCTCAATCGCGCATGTGACGCACACCAGATTGTTAGTGCAGCATGCACGTTTAGCCGACCAGAAGGCTGTGAACTGCTTCGGGAAGGTGTCGAGAGTATCGGCGTCGACCTGGGGCATTAAGTATCGCGCCCTAAGAGTTTTGTTTTCAGGGACCTATGTGGCAACGTTGACATATGCTGCTGCCGTATGGTGGCGACACTCGTCACACTATGCAGTGAGGAGTGCTCTGCTCCGGACACAGCGCCCCACACTGGTGTTGCTCACGAAGGCCTACAAATCGGTTAGCACCGCAGCTTTACCTGTGCTGGCGGGGGTTTTACCGGCCGATCTAGAGTTTACTAGTGCAGGAGGAATCGCGCGGGAGTGTTCCAAGCTCGACGGCAGAGAACGTAATGTAAGGAAAAGTCAGGTCATGGCGGAGGTCGTTGCTCAGTGGCAGGTGCGCTGGCACAATAGTACAGATGGTAGGGAACTATTTCTTTTTTCCCAGACGTGCAGGCGCGCTTAACGTATTGCTGGGTGGAACCGGATTATGTTGTTTTGCAGTTGTTAACCGGACATGGTAGTTTTAGGCGTCGACTGAACGAGATGTCGCTGTGCGATACCGCGATTTGTTACTGGGGTCAGGCGGAGGAGTCGCGCGACCATGTGTTGTGGGAGTGTCAACTTTATAGCGAAGAGAGACGCGTGATGCTGGAAGACTAGCGGAGGCCCGAGGCGGGCCCGGTTTATCATCACGAGTTGGTGTCAACCAAGGACGGCTACAAACGGCTGAGAGGAGACTTTGAAGGAGTAATGGTGAGCGTGGATACCTTACGCAAGTGAAGGTGCGCAACACACGCGGTGGTGAAAGTACAGGTCGCTCGGGTTGAAATACCTTAGTGGCCCCGCGGGGGCCCCGGCAGGGGTCCCGTAGGAGTCAGACAGCTCGCGCGGTTGGGGCATTAAAGTGAGCTGTGGGCGAGTCCAGGTAGTTAGGTTAGCAGCCTGACCACCAAGGAAAAACTTAACCACTTTCGATGATAATAATGATAAAAATAATCGAGCCTCTAGCCTCCCACAGGAACCAGAGTCGACGGTTTTGATTTCCGGTTGGAGGCTGATCCCGGCTCTGCCGAGCCTGGGGGTTTCGCCGTCCCAGTTGGAGCGCACCCTTAAGGCGATACTCGGGTAACGGAGGAAGGAGTCCTACAAGGACCTGGTACAAGCGTACCTGAAGAGGGCTCCTTCACCAGGTGCTTCGGGGGCGGCAACTATTGTGCCGAGGAGAACCCCCAATAGTGACACTGTGGAAGGGTCCATGCCAGAGCAGCCATCGGGGGGCATTGAGGGAACCACCACTGAAGACGATCATCCTGCGAGGCTGCCGATTCCAGAGATCCCTAATGAGCCAGACCACGCCGGAATCGTGGAGGAGCTCATTGCGACGACCTAGTCCTGCTTGCAGGTTCGAAGGTTGGGCTGCAAGAAGTGTCTGGGAGAAGGGAGCGGCGATGGGCCTCTACATCAGTCACGCGAAAAGTGCGGTGCTTTCGATGGTGCCAGATGGGAAGCGGAAGATGCTGTACTACCCCACCGACCGCACCTTTAAGGTGGGAAGGAGATGGTTGAGGCAGGTGTCTTGCGTGGAACGATGGCGCTACCTGGGAGTGGACTTGTGCTGGATACGTGACGTAAGAGCATGATGTCAAGGAGGCCTTGATTAACATCACGAAGGCCCCTCTCAAGCAGCAGCAGTGGCTGGAGATGGTGAGAACGCACCTCATTCCGAGGTTCCTGCACGGGTTTGTGTTAGGGAATATCTCGGATGAGAAGTTGCGCATTTTCGACGTCCAGCTCGGCATGTGTGGACGGACGCTCAAGAGCAGCTATCGATTAAGCGGTGAAGTATAGTCTACGCGAGTCAGTGCTGGTATGCAAATAATTATATATAGAAGAAAAAAAGGACGAATTAATAATAAATTGTTCCTAAATTCACCAAAGAGGTTAAAAACACTGTCTGCTACGAACACCATTTAATCTTTTAATCTTTAAAATAAATTTAAAATTTAAAAAACCCCCGCTTATTGCATTTTATGTCGCCCGATTTTCAGCAAACATAGCTAAGAACACTCCCGACTAATTCACCTTTCAAACAAAAAAAAACTAAATTAAATTCGGTTCATCCGTTCAGGAACTACGATGCCACAGACAGTCACACACACACACACACACACAGACACGTCAAACTTATAAACACCCCGTCGTTTTTGCGTCGGGGGTTAAAAATTATTAAAATGACAATTTCATAATGCAAGTCACTTAGAGGATTTTCTATACCAATTTTTTTTTTTAAGTGTTCTTTCAAGATTTTTTCTTATTATTTTTCTTCGTAAGCGACCCCTGTCTTATGACAAACAAAACAAAAAGAATTATTCTAATTAAGTTTTTGCAGTAAGGCGAGACTAACGAACGGCGATAGATTTTTATTAATATAGATTTGATAAGTTGGATACGAGTTCGACCCATCATTTTTTTTCAGTATTAAAACATCTCGCAGCTTGTGAACTTGCCATCGAATAAGAAAGAGAGAATTCCATAGGCCAACATTGTCAACAACACTTGTAGCGAAAAATATAGGAAAGTATTAGAGACATCCAAGTTGTACCTACTTTAAGATTTTTTCTTTGGAATTTTTCGAATCATACGTATTGCATAAGGCGCCTACTACAGAATATCTCAATCTCTTAACTCAAGCTTGTAAACTTGTTATCGAATGAGTAAAACGCCAGTCTTCAGATTATTTATTATTTTTTTTATTTAAATTATTTATTCGAGCAACAAACCTCAGATTATAAGACTAGCAATTTCAAACAATAAACAGTTTCAGGACGCAGAACTTTTTAGAGAGGAAAATAACAGAACTATGAGAGCCGTTTGCCATTGACATAAAATATCTTTTAAATGAATGTAGTTTCTCGTTACTCGCACCAAGTAACAGCTTTGACAGAGAAGTCGAATATCCCGTCAATCCTTCGCACCGAACTTTGCTGCTTCTAAACATTTCTGTTCGTTAACGCAGTTGGTGCCTCTGCCATTTTATTTTGGTGCATTTGGGACGTAAGTAATTTTTTAGACACTTGCATATCCGTCATAGATATTCCGTCCAAATTTCAATAAATAATACAAAAAATACATAGAAAATGCCCTTTACACAATATTATTCTTCCCTTAAAATCGAATTCAGGCCAACACAAACATCTAAAAGAAGTTTGACAAATCGATGCCAAACAGTTCTGAAATGAAACGTTAACCATCGCATTAAATTTTTAGTACCTGGTCCACAGAACTCTGCGCAGACCTGAACAGGAGAGGATCTGTTTTCGAGACAACGATTATAAATAATAAATAAAAGTTGCCCGCAGTTTCACTGACATAGCAAATGCTTTCAACCTAAACCACCACAGTATTGAGGCGAACAAAACCAAAACATATAAGTATATTTAAATTAGTTGAGCCATTTTCGAGTTTTTTCAAGACTTGCACAGCAGTTGCTTTTTATATGTAAATATTGATAGAAGTGAAACAAGAGTTAATATAGGTACTGTACGCTGTAGGCACGAGGAATTGTAGCACTTGACTGAACTTAGAACAAACTTTGCTTACTTGGTTTTTATCAATCAGAAACAGTGGACAGTCACGATGTAGAGTCACCAACTTTACTGAGATTTTCCGTTTTCATATTAAATTGATTGATGAATTATAGTTTTTTCCCAGTTGGTCATTTACTACCATTTCCAATACTCTTTTAATACACTGCGAAATATTTCATCGATTCCGACTACTAACCGACAACCGCAAATTATTACATAATATATACCCAGTCGAAAAAGCCACTATAACACATATGCACAACAATTGTTCAACAGACATTTCAAAGTAACATTCTACCGGCCCTGGCTATCCGAAACTTTTTTTACTTTAAATTGGACAAGTTCCGAACGAGTTCGACCCATCATTTTGTTCCATATCAAAGTAATTGTGTTCAGTATCGAACAAATAGCTTAACCTAACTAATAGAAAGAAAGAAAGAAAGAAACATTTATTCGACTCAAATAACAAGTAATAATTATAAAATTACAAAACATAAAAAAAAAACAAAATCCCGTTAATCCTTCGCACCGAACTTTGAACACTACTAAAAAAACACTAAACATTTCTGTTTGTTAACGCAGTTGGTGCCTCCGTCATTTTATTTTGGTGCATTTGGGACGTAAGTAATTTTTTAGACACTCGCAGATCGGTCATAGATATTCCGTCCAAACTTCAATAAATAATACAAAAAATACGTAGAAAACGCCCTTTACACAATATTATTCTTCCCTTAAAAAAAAATTCAGGCCAACAAAAACATCTAAAAGAAGTTTGAAGTCAATGCCAAACAGTTCTGAAATGAAACGCTTACCATCGCATTAAATTTTTAGTACCTGGTCCACAGAACTCTGTACAGACCTGAACAGGAGAGGATCTGTTTTCGAGACTACCATAAATAATAAATCTATACATATAAAATCCTTTGTCCTGAATGACTGACTGACTGACTGACGGAACAACGCACAGCCCAAACCGCTTATCGTATAGTCCTGAAACTTGGAGGGTGTATTCTTTGTATGACGTAGGCATCCGATAAGAAAGGATTTTCCGAAATTCTACCCCTAAGGGGGTGAAAAAGGGGGGCATAGTTTGTATAGAACAACGTAATTCCTTGGTCCAATCTGCTTCAAATTTGCATAAACGTTCTTTAACAGAATTGATGGAAGACGTGTTTCATATTTTATTGAAATTCATCCCCTAACGGACTAAAAAAAGGGGGGAAAGTTATTTTGAGCGTGGTTTGCTTCGAATTTGATATCAATACTACTTAGTGTTTTTGATTGAAATTACTTTTTATTTTGACACATGTCATGTTTGAAAACTCAATCTGATTTTACTCAAGAAACGTTGGTTGATAAATATATAAAATGCTTTCTATGGCACACAAAAGTGGAACTGAGAGGCACACCATAGAACCCTTCTTAGAGGCAGCAATTGAGTGATGTGTGGAGTTACTGTGTTGCTGGCAGGGGTATTCCGTCAGATTCTGTTGTACCTAGAGGAACCCGAGCAGACGAAATCATCATCCATCGTCATCGTAATGATTATATTTAAAAAGAAATACGAGAGAGATGCGTCTGTTGGAGAGTTTTCTGAGCTATAACTTAAATGTATACCATCTCTCCTGAATACAGTAGTGACAGGTGACTTAGAGTGTATCCTGATTTTTCTAATATACATACGAAGTCTATAGATTGGATGTGCAAACGTGCAATACTGACTCCGAAAAACAACAGGTCAGCTGCTATTAATTACATACTTCTTAAACCGTTGGAGGGCTCAGAAATTGGATTCAGTGCTACAAGCGGTCGAAACAGTTTACTATCCTGTAGAGTTCCTTAACAGTGTTAAACCTCCTTGGGACACCTGTAGTTCTGCTGCGTCTCTTGATACCATTTAAGCTATGTAACGGAACTAGACTGAGAATATTGATTAGCAGTGCACAAAAATATTAAAAAGGTCACTGTGATTACTGGATGTGCTTGAGGGGATTCAGTTTTCATACCTCGAATACCTTTGCTACCGTCCAACTATGTTTTTAAGAACAATTACGTTTCCCCCTTGAGATCTTAGCTTTGCAATTACTATAAATAAATTTCAGGGTGAGTCCTTAAGGGTGGCAGGCATAGATTTAAGAAGAAAGAAAGAGAAGAAATTCTATCTTGCCTGTTACTGAATCAGTATTTATAGCAGTCTGGTCATTTTGATACCAGACAGCCATAAATGTGGTATAGAAAGAAGTGCAATTTTAAGTCTTGAGAGCAAAGTGGTCTTCCACTATTTATACCTTCATAAAATCGACCCTACGATGCCTCCAGAATGATAGACCATCGCAATAGCTAAAAGGACATGAATGAATTAATAAGAAATTTACATGTTATTTTTATATTTCAATAAAATAATATAGTGGAAAAAAATATTTGGTTGGTCTCAATTTTAGATCATTTGTAATATCCCACCAGAAATAGAAAAAAGTAAACAGTCAAAATCGTGTTGCCCACGCGAGCGAAGCTGCGGGCAGAAAGCTAGTAAATAAATAAAAGACTTGCAGTTGCTCGCGGTTTCACTTGCATAGCAAATGCTTTCAACCTAAACCACCACAGTAGTGAGGCAAACAAAACCAAATCATATATTTACACTAGCTTTCCGCCCGCAGCTTCGCTCGCGTGGGCAACACGATTTTGACTGTTTCTTTTTTTCTATTTCTGGCGGGATATTACAAATTATCTAAAATTGAGACCAAATAATTTGTTCCACAAAATTATTTTATTGAAATATAAACATAACATGTAAAATTTCTTATTAATCCATTTATGTCCTTTTAGCTATTGCGATGGTCTATCATTCTGGAGGCCTCGTTGGGTCGATTTTTATGAAGGTATAAATAGTGGAAGACCACTTTGCTTGCAAGACTTAAAATTGCACTTCTTTCTATACCACATTTATGGCTTTTCTGTCTGGTATCAAAATGACCAGACTGCTATAAATACTGATTCAGTAACAGGCAAGGTAGAATTTCTTCTCTTTCTTTCTTCTTAAATCTATGCCTGCCACCCTTAATGACTCACCCTGAAATTTATTCATAGTAATTGCAAAGCTAAGATCATAAGGGGGAAACGTAATTGTTCTTAAAAACATAGTTGGAGGGTAGCAAAGGTATTCGAGGTATGAAAATTGAATCCCCTCAAGCACATCCAGTAATCACAGTGACCTTTTTAATATTTTTGTGCACTGCTGATCAATACTCTCAGTCTAGTTCCGTTACATAGCTTAAATGGTATAAGGACACGCAGCAGAATTACAGGTGTCCCAAGGAGGTTTAACACTGTTAAGGAACTCTACAGGATAGTAAACAGTTTCGACCGCTTGTAGCACTGAATCCAATTTCTGATTTCTTCCAACGGTTTCAGAAGTATGTAATTAATAGCAGCTGAACTGTTGTTTTTCGGAGTCAGTATTGCACGTTTGCACATCCAATCTATAGACTTCGTATGTATATTAGAAAAATCAGGATACACTCTAAGATCTATTCATCTATCATAGTCACCTGTCAATCAAGTCAACTGTATTCAGGAGAGATGGTATACATATTCAAATTTTATAAACTCCATTTCCTATTTTAAGTAATAGCTCAGAAAACTCTCCAGCAGACGCATCTCTCTCGTATTTCTGTTTAAATATATAATCATTACGATGACGATGGATGATGACTTCGTCTGCTAGGGTTCCTCTAGGTACAACAGAATCTGACGGAATACCCCTGCCAGCATAACAGTAACTCCACCCATCACTCAATTGCTGACTTTTGTGTGCCATAGAAAGTATTTTATATGTTTATCAACCTACGTTTCTTGAGTTAAATCAGATTGAGTTTTCAAACATGACATGTGTCACAATAAAAAGTAATTTCAATCAAAAACACTAAGGAGTATTGATATCAAATTCGAAGCAAACCACGCCCAAAATAACTTTCCCCCCTTTTTTAAGTCCGTTAGGGGATGAATTTCAATAAAATATGAAACACGTCTTCCATAAATTCTGTTAAAGAACGTTTATGCAAAATTGGAAGCAGATTGGACCAAGGAATCACGTTGTCCCATACAAACTTTGCCCCCCTTTTTCACCCCCTTAGGGGTAGAATTTCGGAAAATCCTTTCTTATCGGATGCCTACGCCATACAAAGAACACACCCTCTAAGTTTTAGGACTATACGATAAGCGGTTTGGGCTGTGCGTTGTTCCGTCAGTCAGTCATTCAGGACAAAGGATTTTATATGTATAGATTAGTTGAGCCATTTTCGAGTTTTTGACGACGACGAACGCACAGCAGTTGATTTTTATATGTATATATTGATAGAAGTGAAACAAGAGTTAATGTACTGTAAGCTCTGAAGTATCCATCAAATATTTTGTAAAGAAAACCTCCTCTGGTGACCGATCTACATTATAATTATGTTTTCCATAAAAAATAAATATTTGACCTGTATGTATGCACTTGCTTCTATTCATACAAAACCCAATTGATAGCCTAACATTTGTGTATACTTTCTTACATTTACTATTATTAGTATTTGAAATTTAAATAAGACTCATGAGCACAGTTTTCAGAATCTTCGGAAATATTGTGTCGGTAAGGAGTGATGATGAGGTTCTTCAAATTTCCCACTTGCTTACTCAAGAGGAATTGTATCACTCAACTGAACGAAGAACAATATTTGCTAACTTGGTTTTTATCAATCAGAAGCAGTGGTCAGTCACGATGTAGACCAAGTTTACTGAGATTTTTCCGTTTTAAAATTTAATTTATTGATTGATTCCAATACTCTTTTAACACATTACGAAAGTTTTCGTCGATTCAGATGTTAACCAACAACAACAAATTATTTGCATAATAATATATCATGTACAAAAAGCCACTATCACACATTCAACAATTGTTTAACAGACATTTCAAACTAACATTCTACCCGGCCTGACTACCCAAAACAATTTTTTAATTTAAATTTGACAAGTTGCGAAAGGGTTTGACCCATCATTTTGTTCAGTATCAAAACTTCTCGCAGCTTGTGAACTTGCCATCGAATAAGAAAGAGAGAATTCTATACGGCTACGATTTTTAAACAATACACAAGATTCCAAAGAAAAGACGCAGACTAAATTTTTACCCAAAACATTTTTTTAGTTTAAATTTGACAAGTTGCGAAAGAGTTAGACCCACCATTTTGTTCAGTTTCAAAACATCTCGCAGCTTTGGACTTGCATGGACTTTTTCCGAAAACTTGCGGAGTTGGGTAACCAGGATCCGTGGGAGTTAGCCTACCGAGTCGCTTGCGGTAGGGTTAGGCCACCTCCTAACGTCATCAATGGCACCAGACTCGCAGAAGGGTTCGCAACAGATTCGAGGACGGCGATGCGTGCCCTCGCTAGGGCGCTGTGTCCTGATGATGATCCGTCACGGGACTCGACATAGGTACCATGCGAGGGTGAGAGTCCTGGCTTCCTGTATTCCATCTGGGCGGGATGCACCTCCTCCCACTAACCAGGTACTGGGGAGAATAGTTAGGAACCTGCCTGACTCAGCCCCAGGCATTGATGGGATAGCGGCCAGAATAACTAAACTTGTATGCCTGGTGGCGGAAGCCGAAATGCTGCGGATATACGGGAAATGTGTCGCGGAGGGTGTATTCCTCGATACGTGGAAGGACGGTAGGTTGATTGTCCTACCTAAGGGCAACAATAAACCCCTAACCGATCTCAAAGCGTATCGACCAATCACCCTGCTTCCGGTGCTGGAGAAGGTTCTTGAGCAAGTCTTCTTAAATTGCGCTCCTTCGTTATCGCGTAGCGTCTCCCAATGCCAATACGGATTCACTCGTCGTCGCTCAACGCTTACCGCCCTAAATAGCATTTTGGAAACGGCAAGAGGATCGAATTTTACGTATGTCCAGGCGATCTTCCTGGACATATCTGGGGCCTTCGACAATGCGTGGTGGCGTATGATAATGCTCAAAGCAAAGAGGGGGAGGGTGCCCGCCAAACATTTATAGCATGCTGGCAACATATTTCGGCGGTTGACGGGTCGGATTTTTTGTGGGTGGTGGGGCAGTGTGGAAACCCTCAACCATAGGGTACCCACAGTGAACCCTCTTCATCGATGACCTGCTGCAGTTGCCATACCCAAAAGGGGTAAGGGTGGTAGCGTACGCCAATGATGTCACAGTTCTCAGAAATTTTTCATCGATTCAGTCTAATAACCAAAAACCACAAAGTATTGCATAGACCACGAAGTAAAAGGCATAACACATAATCACATCGATTGCATAACAGAAATTTCAAAGTAACATTCGACCCGGCCTGGTTATCCAAAACTTTTTTTAGTTTAAATTTGACAAGTTGCGAACGAGATCGACCCATCATTTTTTTCAGTATCTTAACATCTTGCAGTTTGTGAACTTGCCATCGAATAAGAAAGAGAGAATTCCATACGGCTAAGATTTTTAAACAATACACAAAATTCCAAAGAGAAGACGCAGACTACAATTTTTGCGCAATAAAACTTTGAAATAAAACTACTTTTTACGGATTTTATCGCGTTATATTGATATTTATAAATTCCCGACGTTTCGGATCCTTTACAGCATCCATGGTCACAGGTGGACTGAGGTGTTGGTCGTCCTAATGTCAAAATTATCAACAGCTACCCTACATTTTGTATGTAATCTATAAAGATTTTGTGTAATTTTGGCCATAATTTTACGATAAGTATCAAGTAAATCGGAAAAAATCCTACCCTCTGAGAGCTATTTTGGCGTGCGCTGCCTAAACCGTTGAAGTTAAATGAAGATAATGTATCGTGGGATTGTTTGCCAAAAACAGTTCTAAATAAAAGTCAGCGATAGCATATATCTATCTTTTATGTGGAAGCCAATATATCACAAATTATAAGCCATAAATTACATTGAAATTTGATCCTTTTTTACAATGCTCATTTTAGAATATTTAGCAAATTTTTATGAAAACTGATACTTTTAATGCATTCAGTATTTAATGAAGACCAACTTTGTATTTTACACTAAGTAATTTAGACGAATAGTTTAAGAAATATATCATGATAAGATTGACTTGAGTGGAGCGTCATTAAGCGCCTGCGTTAGTCGGCGGCGCGTAGAGCGGGGGTGGAGGGGCGGTCTAAGCAATGCGCCATCACCAAGTGCGCGACCCGAATGCGGGCAGACGCGTGAGGGCAGACGTCATTGACGGTTGTGTTCATTAGCTTGCTCACGTGTTTCGTATTCGGAAAATCTACATGTTTTCGCTGAACGAAACAAATCATGTAACATAGTTTACAGGAGCATATTGTAGTGATGAAATTTGATATGGATAGTCTGTAGCCTGGAGAAGGACATTGGCTACTTTTTTATCAACAATCCATGCGGGCGAAGCCGCGGGCGGAAGCTAGTAATATTATATACCCACTCGAAAAAGCCACTATAACCCATATGCACAACAATTATTCAACAGAAATTTCAAAGTAACATTCTACCGGCCTGGCTATCCGAAACTTTTTTTACTTTAAATTTGACAAGTTGCGAACGAGTTCGACCCATAATTTGGTTCCATATCAAACAAATAGTGTTCAGTATCGAACAAATAGCTTAACCTCACTAATACTTCCAGTCATTTTAAACATGTGTCTGAACCGTCCTCAGCGTAACATATTAAATCAAATGCAACTCACAGCTTATGAACTTGTCATCGAATAAATACGAGAGAATTCCATAAGCCAACATTGTAAACAATAATTGTAGCGAAAAATATAGGAAAGTATTAGAGACATCCAAGTTGTACCTACTTTAAGATTTTTTCTTTGGAATTTTTCGAATCAAACGTATTGCATAAGGCACCTACTAGAAATCTCTTTACTCAAGCTTGTAAACTTGTCATCGAATAAGTAAAACGACAGTCTTCAGATAATAAGACTAGCAGTTTCAAACAATAAACAATTTCAGGACGCAGAACTTTTTAGAGAGGAATACTGACTTTGACACCAAAAATAACAGAACTATGAGAGCCGTTTGCCATTGACATAAAATATCTTTGAAATGAATGTAGTTTCTCGTTACTCGCACCAAATAACAGTAGCTTTGACAGTGAAGTCGAAAATCCCGTCAATCCTTCGCACCGAACTTCGGTTACCAAGCGATAAAAGGGTACCGGAGGAAGGAGTCCTACAAGGACCGGGTACAAGCGTACCTGGAGCGGGCTCCTTCGCCAGGTGCCCCGGGGGCGGCAAATACTGTACCGAGGAGCACCCCCGCTAGTGACACTGTGGAAGGGTCCATGCCGGAGCAGCCTTCGGGGGTCATTGAGGGATCTACCTCTGAAGTCGAGTCAGCTTCTGCGAGGCTGCCGATTCCCGAGATCCAGAATGTGCCAGACCACCGCGGAATTGTGGAGTATCTCATTGTGAGTGCCGAAGCGAGGATGGCGCAGGGTACGAAGGGTCGAGGGAAAGGGAGACACACCGGCGGAGGGCCAATCTGCCACGGTCAGGTTGTCCGCTCGGAGGCGACGCCGAATAGAGTATGCGCGTGTTCAGGAGCTGTACAAGACTTGCAGATCCAGAGACGCTACGGAAGTAATCGACGGTCAATGCCAGGGGGTCAAGCATAGCCTTGCTGAGCTGGAAGCCTATTGGCGACCAGTGATGGAGGCCGTGTAGGACGCCCCTGGGCCCACACCGGAGGCTCTGAACGCCCTTAGGCGGTCAGAGCAGTACGGGGGCAACCACGATTACTCGCAGTTATGGACGCCTTTCACCTCGGAAGAGGTGAGGGCGTGCAGGGTGGACAGCAGGTCGGCTCCGGGGCCCGACGGGATTCTCCCAGGGACCTGGAATACAGTGCCAGCAGAAACGCAGGCAGAAATATTCACCGCGTGGATGATGACTGGGGAAGTACCGGACAAGCTTAGGCGCAGTCGTACGGTCTTTGTGCCAAAACAGGAGAATCCGGCATGCCCGGCGGAGTACCGGCCGATTTCAATCGCGTCGGTGCCTCTTCGGCATATGCACTCGGTTTTGGCGCGGAGGCTAGAGGCATGCTGCCCCCCCCGATGCACGACAGCGTGGATTTATCTGCGCCGACGGCACACTCAAGAATTCGGCTGTGCTGGACGCGGTGCTAGGGGACTGTGGGAAAAAGCTGCGTGAATGCCATGTTGCAGTGCTAGATTTTGCCAAGGCGTTCGATACGGTGTCGCATGCGGCCCTTATCGACCTGCTGAGGAAAAGAGGCCTGCCTGAGGGGTTCTGTAGCTATGTTGCGAGGTTGTATGCCACGGCTGAGACTGTCTTGGTCGTGAATGGAGCCCGCAGCAAACCCGCAAGAGTTGGTCAGGGGGTTCGCCAGGGAGACCCGTTGTCACCGTTACTTTTTAACATTGCTATGGATGTGATCCTAGCGGCTCTTCCGAGGGAAGTCAGGTATAGGTTGGAGACCGAGCGTGTCTCGGCTCTAGCCTATGCTGACGACCTAGTCCTGCTTGCAGGTTCAAAGGTTGGGCTGCAATCCTCCATAAGCAGTGTTTGGGAGAACGGAGCGGCGATGGGCCTCTACATCAGTCACGCGAAAAGTGCGGTGCTTTCGATGGTGCCAGATGGGAAGCGGAAGAAGCTGCACTACCTCACCGACCGCACCTTTAAGGTGGGAAGGAGATGGTTGAGGCAGGTGTCTTGCGTGGAATGATGGCGCTATCTGGGAGTGGACTTCAAGGCTACTGGATGCGTGACGTTAGAGCATGATGTCAAACAGGCCTTGACCAACATCACAAAGGCCCCTCTCAAACCGCAGCAGCGGCTAGAGATGGTAAGAACGCACCTCATCCCGAGGTTCCTGCACGGGTTTGTGTTAGGGAATATTTCGGATGAGAGGCTGCGCATGCTCGATGTCCAGATCCGGAAGGCAGTGAGGACCTGGCTTAGGCTACCAAAGGATGTGCCGATCGGGTACTTCCACGCAGCAACCACGGACGGAGGCTTGGCGATCCCGTCGCTGAGGACATGTGTGCCGGATCTTGTTAATAAGAGATTCGGTCGCCTGGAATCATCGCGATGGACAGTGGCCAGAGCCGCCGCCAGATCCGATAGGATCCGAAGGAAGCTGCAGTGGGCCGAGAAGCAACTCCGAAAATTCACCGCGGTTAGCCCCAATACCGCAGAGCGGACGACCGCGCAGTATTGGCGTGAAGCCCTGCATGCATCCGTGGACGGACTGGAGTTGAGGGAGTCGTCGCGGGTTCCTGCATCCACGAAGTGGATGAGGGAATGTAGCATGCAGCACACGGCCCGTGACTTCGTGCAGTTCGTGCACACTCATATAAATGCGCTCCCGTCGCGAGTACGCAATACACGGGGGCGCAGGGAGGGTATGTCGTCGGAGTTGAACTGCCGTGCAGGTTGCATGGTTAGGGAAACGACGGCGCATACCATCCAACAATGTCACAGAACACAGGGGGCCGTATTGAACGCCATAACTGCGTGGTGGACGTAATCGGCTCTGCAATGGTGGAAAACGGGTGGACCGTAGTGAAGGAGCCGAAGATCAGGACTTCGATTGGCCTCAGAAAGCCCGACATCATTGCGGCGAGAGATGGTGCGGGGGTGATAGTGGACGCACAGGTGGTCTCGGGTCAGCGCCAGCTTGATGAGCTTCATCGTGAGAAACGTAATAAATACGGGAATCACGTGGAGCTCGTCGAGAAGGTAGCTGATATACTAGGACTGCCTTGTAAAGAGAGCGTCAAAGCTACATCGTGTACCATTTCTTGGCGTGGGGTGTGGAGCCTGAGTTCCTTTAAGGAGCTTAGGGCTCTAGGGCTGGAAAAAGGTGTCTTGTCCCAGCTTCCAGCACTGGTACTGAGGGGGTCGCACATGAATTGGACACGGTTCAATCGCATGACCACCCGGATCGCTGAGGCGCGGGATCAGTTTCCGGACTGAATCCTGTGATGGGGCTGCCGTCGCGCCCGAAGGGACCGATCCCCGGCTCACCTTGCCGTCGCGCGAAAGGCGGTTTGGTGAGTTCCCAATTTTTATATCATTTCGATCCATATAAAAAAAATAGTAAGACCCGAGTCCCTGCCATTACACCCCTGCGGCGCAATGTGAGGTCATTGGTGGCGGTATGGGGACAGGGGGAGTCCCGCCACAACAATCCATGATGATTATGACAGTAGTCATTAAGGACGAAGGCAGATGACCGGCTCAAAAATAGCCAAATGCCTCGTCATCTAATTAGTGACGCGCATGAATGGATTAACGAGATTCCCACTGTCCCTATCTACTGGACTTCGCGTTCGACCGCGCTAGTGGACGGACGTGCGAGCGAGCGCTCTCAGTATAATTTTGTATTTTATGCGGAGTTATACTAAAAGCGATTTTTTTCAGCTACAGCTAATTTAATTATATAATACACGAACAGTTAGGCCAAATATCGCCTGTGTAGATTTAAGTTAAGTGAATTTGTGTTGTAATATTGTGTTTTGTTACGTGCCATATTGATTGGAATTAGTAGTGAGCCAGAGGGTGGCTGAGGGCGATTGGTATTCTGCTCGCCCTTCAGCAGTCTCCACTAATAGGACTAAATAAGGTACTGTAATAATTTAGTTAATTAGGACCGCGTGCACATAACCTCTAATTGAGGTTAGCTGCACGTGCTCGGTGGCATTGCGGTGTGACAGCTGTCATCGCAGTTGACGCTGTCGCCATCTGACAGCTGTCTGTCAGTTGTCACGTGTGACGGCTGTCAGTGCGGCTGTCACTTGACGTGTGACGCCTGTCGCTGTCAGTGTCACTGAGTGGTAGTATTGGTAGTTTTTAAAATATAAGGCCGGGGTAGTATAGTGCGCCAATTGTCTTGGGTATTGGGTATTGTGCAAGAACGGTCAGTAGTGTAGTGCGCCAAAATTATTCACAGTAAATTTAATAGGAGCATTATCGAAGACTGCCAGTAGTGGGGACTAAGTTGGAGTCCCCGCCATAATGGCGGACGATGAGGCGTTTCGGCTGCAGCGCGAGCTGGTTGAGGCCGAAATGGAGCGCAAGGCGGAGGAGCTCCGGATTTTGTCGGAGATGCGCATGGACGGCAGTGCTGCCTTCACTCCGCGCGCATCTCTGGCAAGAACGCCGCCGGAGAGTTTCAGCACCCCACTGCCGGCCATGGGACTGTTTTCGCCGGAAGAGGTCGCCAGGTCACCACAGCAGCAGCAAAGGGAGAAGTGCCTTCTCAGCTCACCTGAGGAGGTTCAGGACGCCCTCCAAAGAAGGCTGGAAACAAAGATTGGACTGCGTCCGGATACGCCTCCGATAGGAGGTATCCTGACAAGGCCCCTGGCGGGTCCTACGCCGTTGCCGCATACGGAAGCTCCGGCCAATACTTCTGCCTTAGGGCAGAGTACTGACCCACTAATGTCGGCTCCTGTGGAGGCACTGGCCGGTTTGGCAACGGCGTCAACGCGCGGGATTATGGAGGCTCTTCGGTCCAAGACCTCCAAGCTGAACAAGGACGACGTCTGCTCTATTGGAGTGCATACCGAGAGGATTGCGGCGGTAGTGGCTCACCTCAGCCTGCGACTTGCAGCGGCGGAACACAGGGCGGAATTGGCAGAAGCAAGGAACTGCTCCCTGAAAGAAAACTTGGCAGCGAAGAACATACAACCAGTGCAGCTTCAGGCGCCGGCCGGAACCCCTTCCTCAGGGGCTCTGAAGATGCCCAAAGGGAAGCCACCACTGGTTGTCGAGCAGAAGGGACCTGCCGTGCTCTTCTACCCTGTTGCGGAAGGTATCAAGTCGTCCGAACAGACGAAGCAGGAGCTCCAGAAATGCGTACAACCCGGCCCCAAGGGCATTCAGGTGCAGGTGGTGCGAAGGATTGAACGCAGGCATAGTCGTCCAAACGGCAACGACGGAGGCAGCCAGGAAGTTGAAGGAGGCTGTACCGCCGTCATTGAAGGCCTCGGACCCGAAAGAGCGCCGCCCGTTGGTCCAGATCAGGAACCTGAAGGCGGAAGAACTGCTCGAGGACTTGCACAAGATTAATTTTGGCGAGGACCCGAAGTGGCCGAAAGAGAGGATGCTGCAGGAATGCAAGGTCGCATTCAAGAAAGGGCGGCGCGAAAACGACGTACGTCCTCGAGTGCACCCCCGCACTCCGAGACACATTGGTAGGCGGGGGTTTTACCAGCCGATCTAGAGGTTACTAGTGCAGGACGAATCGCGCGGGAGTGTTCCAAGCTCGTCGTCGTTGGTGGTCGTTGCTCAGTGGCAGGTGCGCTGACACAATAGTACAGATGGTAGGGAACTATTTCTTTTCTTCCCAGACGTGCAGGCGCGCTTAACGTATTGCTGGGTGGAACCGGATTATGTTGTTTTGCAGTTGTTAACCGGACATGGTAGTTTTAGGCGTCAACTGAACGCGAAGTCGCTGTACGATACCGCGATATGTTACTGGGGTCAGGCGGAGGAGTCGCGCGACCTTGTGTTGTGGGAGTGTCAACTCTAAAGCGAAGAGAGACGCGTGATGCTGGAAGACTAGCGGAGGCCCGTGGTCGGCCCGGTTTATCATCACGAGTTGGTGTCAAGCACGGACGGCTACGAACGGCTGAGAGCTTTGACTTTGAAGGAGTAAAATCTGGATAGTCCTGGGGAATGGTTAGCCTGGATACCTCACGCAAGTGAAGGTGCGCAACACACGAGGTGGTGAAAGTCCAGGTCGCTCGGGTTGAAATACCTTAGTGGTCCCGCGGGGGCCCCGGCAGGGGCTCCAAGTCAGACAGCTCGCATGGTTGGGGCATTAAAGTGAGCTGTGGGCGAGTCCGGGTGGTTAGGTTAGCAGCCTGACCACCATGGAAATACCAAACCGCTTTTTATTGTTTAAATGAAGATAATAATCGAGCCTCTGGCCTCCCACAGGAGCCAGGGGTGACGGTTCAGTTTTCCGGTCCGGAGGCTGGTCCCGCGGCTCTGCCGAGCCGGGGGGTCGGCGCTTGGCCGTGTCTGGTCTGTGGGCGATCCTTCGGGACCAAGATAGGGTTGGGAGTGCACAAGAGGCGCGCTCACCCTATGGAGGCTAATGCCGAAGCCGCTCCACCGCAGACTAAGCGAACATGGCTTGAGGAAGAGGTGGAACTTCTGGTTCAGACGGAGGCGCGTCTGGCGGGTTCCGGAAGCAGTGTCACGAATGTACAACTGCACAGGGAGCTTCCCCAGTTGGGACGCTCCCTTGAAGCGATAAAGGGGTACCGGAGGAAGGAGTCCTACAAGGACCTGGTACAAGCATACCTGAAGAGGGCTCCTTCACCAGGTGCTTCGGGGGCGGCAACTATTGTGCCGAGGAGAACCCCCAATAGTGACACTGTGGAAGTGTCCATGCCAGAGCAGCCATCGGGGGTCATTGAAGGAACCACCACTGAAGACGAGTCATCTCCTGCGAGGCTGCCGATTCCAGAGATCCCTAATGTGCCAGACCACACCGGAATCGTGGCGGAGCTCATTTCGAGTGCCAAAGTGAGGATGGCGCAGGTTGCGAAGGGTCGAGGGAAAGAGAGACAACGGAGGGACAATCTGCCACGGTCAGGTTGTCCGTTCGGAAGCGACGCAAAATAGAGTATTCAGGAGCTGTATAAGACTTGCAAATCCAGAGCCACTGCGGAAGTGATCGACGGTTAATGCCGGGGGGTCAAACAAAGCCTTGCTGAGCTGGAAGGCGGCCAGTGATGGAGGCCGCGTCCAATGCCTCTCGGCCCACACCGGAGGCTCTACACGCCCTTAGGCGATCAGAGCAGTACGGGGGCAACCACGATTACATGCAGTTATGGCCGCCTTTTACCTCGGAAGAGGTGAGAGTGTGCAGGGTGGACAGCAGGTCGACGACGGCCCGACGGATTCTCCCGGGGACCTGGAATACAGTACCAGCTGAAACGCAGGCAGAAATATTCACCGCGTGGATGGTGCCTGGGGAGGCACCTGACAAGTTTAGCCGTACAGTCTTCGTGCCAAAATTAGAGAATCCGGCATTTCAGGCGGAGTACCGGCCGATTTCAATCGGTGCCTTTTCGACATATGCACTCAGTTTTGGCACGGGAGCTAGGGGCATGCCCCCCGATGCACGACAGCGTGGATTTATTTGCGTCGTAGGCACACTCGAGAACTCGGCTGTGATGGACGCGGCGCCATGTTGCAGTGCTAGATTTTGTCAAAGCGTTCGATACGATGTCGCATGCGGCCCTTATCGATCTGCTGAGGAAAAGAGGCCTGCCTGAGGGGTTCTGCAGCTATGTTGCCGTACGACATGCTGTGTCGACTACTCTCGTTATTTTATTCATAAAAGTCTGCAAAAAGTGCAAGTTACGTGTTAATTTTGTTCTAAAGAACCTTTTAATTGCTAGTGCTCTCTAACTGTTATGTTAAATTGTGATATATATAAAGAATTTGCGTAAAATATTAAGAATCAATTATCTTTTAAATATAAAACTACCGTCTAACTTTCTTGTTAAGTGCGAGGTGCAGTGTGCGGCCAAACGCGTAAGCGCCTGCGATCACACAGGACATACGACCTTTTCCACGCTAGGTGCTAACGGCTGTCGATGCAGTGGGCATTTATTAGTGTGCCCCGCCAGCATTTGTTACTGTGCAATGTCTTCATCTGCGGACATACTGTTGGATTGGGGATGCTGTGATGGCGAGTTGGATGATGGAAACTATCTTAGCTGTGTTACTTGTAATAAAGCGTTCCACCACGCTTGCTTAACTAATTGCGATGAAGCGCTTCGTTCTACTGAGGCTTGGAGTTGCCCACTTTGCTCGGTAAAAACTAGAGTGCTTAGAGATGATAATACGCCTATCCGATTTAATGCCAATGTTACGGTGCGAGGTACTAAGAGACAAGCATTGCATTCGCCCCCAAATACTTGCGGCAGTACCTTGACTTCCGACGAAATCCGAGACGTTATAAAGCACGCTTTAGAAGAACAAATGGGCACTTTTCTTACAAAAATTAACGATAGCATCAGCACATTAATTAGTGAAGAACTTCGATCAGTAAGAAAGGAACTCTAATATGTGAAAGATGCAATAGATGTGGAGAAATGCCATTACAAAAACCTTGCCGCTGAACATGAAGTTGTTAAAGAAACCTTAGTAAACATAAAAGTTCAAAATATCGCCATGCAGCAGACTATTACTAAATTAGAATCAAAACTGCATCATCTTGAACAAAACCAATCTTCTAACAGTACGGATTACCGTGTTTCGGCTGAGGTTCCTGCTCAACCGAACCATGTGAGTGTTAGCTCTTGTAAACTTGTTTCGTCGGATGTCACCGCTGAAACGATTTCTGAAACAGCTATACCTGCCATCTCCAATGCATCGAATTCACGAGGATGGTCAGAGGTAACCAAGAGGAACCGTCGCCCCATATCAATTCTTGGTGCTGCTGGCCCGAACGTGACACCTCTGAGAGCTGTAGAAGCGCGCAAGCACTTACACTTATGGAACATGGAGTCAACAGCTGATGAAATACAAAAATACCTCAACACTGTGTGCAATACTGATACTGTTACCGTGGAAGAACTTACCCCGAAAGGAAATTACAAGTCCTTCAAATTAGGTGTTCCAACTGCTTGTTATGAAAAGTGCTACTCGGCTGACGTTTGGCCAGTAAATGCAAGAATAAAGCCCTGGATCTATTATAGGAAACGAACCGCGAACGAAAAGGACAAAGCAAGCACAGTGCCTAATGAAGTTGACAATCCCCGTCGTACATTTCGTAAAGAAAGTACCACAGAAAATAGGGAAGTTCAAAACCCTTAACTTGCTATATCAAAATGTCCGCGGCATCAAGACCAAGCTGAGTACGTGGCGTAACAACCTTTCCCTTTTAGATCACAATATTATTGGGGCCACAGAAACATTCCTGGATGACTCAGTAGGAGACATTGAGCTCTCACCAACCGACTGGACTGTGTTAAGACGTGATAGACCTACGCCTTGCGGTGGAGTTTTAATTGCGGCACGGGCCCCTATCTCGTTACGGCGACACCGTGACTTTGAAACAGATGCTGGAGAAGATTTGTGGACCAGTTTTCTACGGCGTGGCCGTACCATATACATTTGTGTCGTCTACATTAAGCCTAGTGCCAAAGATGCAGAGTATATGCAGTGGTTTGTTAAAGTTGAAGCGTTCATTAATACTGTTAAAGGAATTGTTTTAATCTTAGGTGATCTTAATTTAAACAGTGCGTCCCTAACTATAAGAAATTATTATTGTTATTTTATGTCTTTTTGTGGTTTGACTGAGAGGAATAATGTGAAGAATCTGCATGGAGGAATGTTAGATGTTGTACTGACCCGGGAGAGTGAACATGTGCGAGACACAATCATCGGTGCCACTGAAGGTATCGTTCCACCTGATGCCTACCATCCACCACTAGAGATTGAGGTAAGAATAAACATTGCACATGGTTCCGATCTGATCGAACCTAGTAACGTTAATATTTCTAGACATTAGAATTTTTAAAAATGTGATTATGAGCTACTGGTTTCTTTACTTGCTACACAGTCATGGGATTATGTTATTAAGTCAAATACCGTTCATGAGTCTACTAGGTTCTTTTACCAGGCGCTTTATGATATCTTTGATACTTGCATACCGAAAAATAGGCGACCTAAAAACAAACATAGACTGTACCCAGTGTGGTTCACTAGGAATATCATTCAGGACACCCAGCGCAAAACTAAACTACATTCTATCTGGAAACGCACAGGTTGTATCGAGACTTATAATTTATTTACTGTCTTGAGGGCTGTTCTTAAAACCCGCGTTAAGAAATCTTATGACAACTACATGAATAAAATTGGTAGTGAAATTAAGTCAAATCCGCGTGGTTTTTGGAAACATATATCAAATCTCCAAACTAAAGGTGACTTTGAGCCAACTGTAACCTATGGAGATGAGATTTTCACAGGCATCCAAGCAGCGGAAACGTTTGCAAAAATTTTCTCCAGTGTATTTTTACATGATATACCGCAACTAGATACTGGCAGGGCATCTAGCTTCGGAAATCATAATAATAGTAACCACATTGATATATCCAATATAGCTTTCCGCCCGCAGCTTCGCTCGCGTGGGCTACACGATTTGAATGTTTATTTTTTTCTATTTCTGGCGGGATATTACAAATTATCTAAAATTGAGACCAAATAATTTGTTCCACTATATTATTTTATTGAAATATAAAAATAACATGTAAATTTCTTATTATTTCATGTCCTTTTAGCTATTGCGATGGTCTATCATCCTGGAGGCCTCGTAGGGTCGATTTTTATGAAGTGGTATAAATAGTGGAAGGCCACTTTGCTCGCAAGACTTAAAATTGCACTTCTTTCTATACCACATTTATGGCTTTTCTGTGTGGTATCAAAATGACCAGACTGCTATCAATACTGATTCAGTAACAGGCAAGGTAGAATTTCTTCTCTTTCTTTCTTCTTAAATCTATGCCTGCCACCCTTAATGACTCACCCTGAAATTTATTTATTGTAATTGCAAAGCTAAGATCTTAAGGGGGAAACGTAATTGTTCTTAAAAACATAGTTGGAGGGTAGCAAAGGTATTCGAGGTATGAAAATTGAATCCCCTCAAGCACATCCAGTAATCAGTGACCTTTTTAATATTTTTGTGCACTGCTGATCAATACTCTCAGTCTACCGTTACATAGCTTAAATGGTATAAGGAGACGCAGCAGAATTACAGGTGTCCCAAGGAGGTTTAACACTGTTAAGGAACTCTACAGGATAGTAAACTGTTTCGTCCGCTTGTAGCACTGAATTCAATTTCTGAGCCCTCCAACGGTTTAAGAAGTATGTAATTAATAGCAGCTGAACTGTTGTTTTTCGGAGTCAGTATTGCACGTTTGCACATCCAATCTATAGACTTCTTATGTATATTAGAAAAATCAGGATACACTCTAAGATCTATTCATCTATCATAGTCACCTGTCACTACTGTATTCAGGAGAGATGATCTCCATTTCCTATTTTAAGTAATAGCTCAGAAAACTCTCCAGCAGACGCATCTCTCTCGTATTTCTTTTTAAAGATAATCATTACGATGACGATGGATAATGATTTCGTCTGCTCGGGTTTCTCTAGGTACAACAGAATCTGACGGTATTCCCCTGCCAGCAACACAGTTACTCCACCCATCGCTCAATTGCTGCCTCTAAGAAAGGTTCTATGCTGTGCATCTCAATTCCACTTTTGTGTGCCATACAAAACATTTTATATGTTTACCAACCAACGTTTCTTGAGTAAAATCAGATTGAGTTTTCAAACATGACATGTGTCAAAATAAAAAGTAATATCAATCAAAAACACTAAGGAGTATTGATATCAAATTCGAAGCAAACCACGCCCAAAATAACTTTCCCCCTTTTTTTAAGTCCGTTAGGGGATGAATTTCAATAAAATATGAAACACGTCTTCCATCAATTCTGTTAAAGAACGTTTATGCAAAATTTGAAGCAGATTGGACCAAGGAATCACGTTGTCCCATACAAACTTTGCCCCCCTTTTTCACCCCCTTAGGGGTAGAATTTCGGAAAATCGTTTCTTATCGGATGCCTACGTCATACAAAGAACACACCCTCCAAGTTTCAGGACTATACGATAAGCGGTTTGGGCTGTGCGTTGTTCCGTCAGTCAGTCAGTCAGTCAGTCATTCAGGACAAAGGATTTTATATGTATAGATAGATTACACTAGATAACGTTCTATTTAGCATCAATAAGCTGAAAAGTACTGGCTCTATAGGTCCCGACGGAGTCCCCTCCCTAGTATTGAAATATGGAAAGAAGTTCTTGTGCCGCCCATTACATCATATTCTTAATCTGTCCTTAAGAACTGGTGTCTATCCCTCGCAATGGAAGCTCTCCAGAGTGGTGCCGATCTCAAAGGGTACACATGCGGCTTTAGTGGAAGATCACCGTCCTATAGCCATTTTATCATCCTCGGCGAAAGTCTTTGAGACTATTCTACATAGCCACATATACAATCAAATTGATAAGTATCTGTGTGTTGAGCAACATGGCTTTAGGCCCAAGAGATCATCATCAACCCATTACATTGTCCCACTGCTGGGCACGGGTCTCCTCTCAGTACGAGAGGGATTAGGCTATAGTCCACCACGCTAGCCTACTGCGGGTTGGCAGACTTCACATGCCGTCAAGAAATCTCTCAGGTTTCCTCACGATGTTTTCCTTCACCGTTTAAGCGCGTGATAATTAATTATTAATACGCACATGACTTCGAAAAGACAGTGGTGCGTGCCCTGGATTCGAACTTGAGACCTTTGACTTGGCAGTCCAATGGTCATATCACAAGGCTATCACTGCTCTTGCTCCCGACCAAGAGATCGGTTAATTCCAATTTGCTAACTCTTGTTGAATATATATCCGCAAGGCTGGACCGAGGCGGCCAGGTGGACGTAGTCTACTTTGACTTTAAAAAGGCTTTCGACAGGGTCAACAATGACATCTTATTAGCGAAGCTTAGCGCCATCGGAGTGGCTCCCAGACTTCTTAGCCTTCTTGCAGATTACCTTCGGGATCGGCAACAGTTTGTCAAGCTGGGTCTGTACGAATCGAAACCTTATCATACGCGTTCGGGGGTGAGTCAAGGCTCGATACTTGGTCCCCTGTTATTCTTGACAATGGTTAATGACTTACCAACCGTTCTGGCGCATGCCAAATGCCTTCTTTATGCAGACGATCTAAAGTTATACTGCGATATCAACTCACAATTTAACTACAGGCGCCTCTTTGGATACTATCCATTCATGTACCCCACAAAGTTCCTCCTGGGTACCCTAGGGTACAATTCCTTGGAGGTTAGAAGAAATTCTGATCAGACCGTGACTATGTGTAAAATTCTCCATGGTAAAATTGTGGCACCAGAGCTACACGAAAAGCTGACTCGGCTATTTGTGCCTAATAATTACAGTCGTGGTAGAAAGCACAAACTTTTTGCTGTACCTAATTGCCGCACCGTGGCACGTGCAAATTCGCCTGTACCTCGTTCTCTTACTGCGCTCAACGCTCTCCTGAAGGTCAATACAGATTGTGATATTTTTGCCGATGAATGGAAGAAGATCTTATTAGTATGCCTGAAGTACTGTGAGAAGTCAGTGTGAGAGTTGTTTTCCTTAATTAATGTAAGTGGCCTGCGGCCGTTCTAATTAAGTAAATAAATAAATAAATTAATTAATGTTGCGAGGCTGTATGCCACGGCTGAGACTGTCTTGGTCGTGAATGGAGCCCGCAGCAAACCCGCAAAAGTAGGTCAGGGGGTTCGCCAGGTAGACCCGTTGTCACCATTACTCTTTAACATTGCTATGGACGTGATCCTAGCGGCTCTTCCGAGGGAAGTCGGTTATAGGTTCGAGACCGAGCGCGTATCGGCTCTAGCTTATGCTGACGACCTAGTCCTGCTTGCAGGTTCGAAGGTTGGGATGCAATCCTCCATAAGTAGTGTTTGGGAGAATGGAGCGGCGATGGGCCTCTACATCAGTCACGCGAAAAGTACGGTGCTTTCAATGGTGCCAGATGGGAAGCGGAAGATGCTGCACTACCCTACGACCGCACCTTTAAGGTGGGAAGGAGATGGTTGAGGCATGTGTCTTGCGTGGTCTGCGGAGAAATGTCACAACGCTCCCGTATTCCCGGCACTAAAGTGGTGACGCGAAACGCCGAGGTTGGTTTTAGTCGGTAGATCGCTCTTGTCAGAGCGGTGGGCAGTGCATAAAGCATTTCCAACCTCGACAAAAAAAAAAAAGGTGTCTTGCGTGGAACGATGGATCTATCTGGAACTATCTGGAACTATCTGGGAGTGGACTTCAAGGCTGCTGGATACGTGACGTTAGAGCATGATGTCAAGGAGGCCTTGATTAACATCACAAAGGCCCCTCTCAAGCCGCAGCAGTGGCTGGAGATGGTGAGAACGCACCTTATTCCGAGGTTCCTGCACGGGTTTGTGTTAGGGAATATCTCGGATGAGAGGTTGCGTATGCTCGACGTCCATCTCGGCGTGTGTGGATGTACGGACACTCAAGAGCAGCTATCGATTGAGCGGTGAAGTGTAGTCTACGCGAGTCAATGCTGGTATGCAAATAATTATATATAGAAGAAAAAAAGGACGAATTAATAATAAATTGTTCCTAAATTCACCAAAGAGGTTAAAAACACTGTCTGCTACGAACAGCATTTAATCTTTTAATATTTAAAATAAATTAAAAATTTAAAAAACCCCCGCTAATTGCATTTTATGTGCCCGATTTTCAGCAAACATAGCTAAGAACACTCCCGACTAATTCACCTTTCAAAAAAAAAACTAAATTAAATTCGGTTCATCCGTTCGGGAACTACGATGCCACAGACAGTCACACACACACAGACACGTCAAACTTATAACCACCCCGTCGTTTATGCGTCGGGGGTTAAAAAAATATGAAAATGACAATTTCATATCGCAAGTCACGTAGAGGATTTTCTATACAAATATTATTTATTCTTTTTAAGTGTTCTTTCAAGATTTTTTCTTATTATTTTTCTTCGTAAGCGACCCCTGTTTTATGACAAACAAAACAAAAAGAATTATTCTAATCGGTTAAGCCGTTTTCGCAGTTAGGCGAGACTAACGAACGGCGATAGATTTTTATAAATATAGATTTGACAAGTTGCATACGAGTTCGACCCATCATTTTTTTTCAGTATCATAACAACTCGCAGCTTGTGAACTTGCCATCGAATAAGAAAGAGAGAATTTCATAGGCCAACACTGTCAACAATAATTGTAGCGAAAAATATAGGAAAGTATTAGAGACATCCAAGTTGTACCTACTTTAAGATTTTTTCTTTGGAATTTTTCGAATCAAACGTATTGCATAAGGCACCTACTACAGAATATCTCAATCTCAAGCTTGTGAACTTGTCATCGAATAAGTAAAACGCCAGTCTTCAGATTATAAGACTAGCAATTTCAAACAATAAACAATTTCAGGACGCAGAACTTTTTAGAGAGGAATACTGACTTTTGACACCAAAAATAACAGAACTATGAGAGCCGTTTGCCATTGACATAAAATATCTTTTAATGAATGTAGTTTCTCGTTACTCGCACCAAGTAACAGTAGCTTTGACAGAGAAGTCGAAAATCCCGTCAATCCTTCGCACCGAACTTTGCTGCTACTAAACATTTCTGTTTGTTAAAGCAGTTGGTGCCTCTGTCATTTTATTTTGGTGCATTTGGGACGTAAGTAATTTTTTAGACACTCGCAGATCCGTCATAGATATTTCGTCCAAATTTCAATAAATAATAGAAAAATTACATAGAAAACGCCTTTTACAGAATATTAGTCTTCCCTTAAAATCTAATTCAGGCCTTAACAAACATCTAAAAGAACTTTGACAAATCAATGCCAAACAGTTCTGAAATGAGACGTTAACCATCGCATTTAATTTTTAATAATAATAATAAATCATTTATTTTCAGGCATCTATGGCCCATAGATATATACCTTACAGACTAACATATATAAAATATATACAAAAAGTGTTAGTATATAGGACTTAAAACTATGTTAGTAACACTTCACTTTGCACTTATTGTCTTCGTGCTGTCCTGTGGCACTTGTCCGCGGAAGCGACGGAACACCACGTCCTGCGGCCAGAAGTCCTCTTCCATGACGCGGGGCAGAAAGCAATTCGGTACATCATCGAAAATGCACTTTAAAGGGACCATTCCCCAGCTCGCCAAGCTAGCGCGCGAAAGCCAGTTTGGTGACTTACCTATTTTTAATTCATATTGATGCAATATAAAAAAATAAGACCGAAGTCCCTGCCATTCCACCCCTGCGGCGAAATAAGATGTCATTGGTGGCGGCATGGGGACAGAGGGAGTCCCGCCACAACAAACCATGATGATTATTGAAGTAGTCATTAAGGACGTAGACGTTCCAACGGTCAGCTCAGAACTCGCACGGACAAGGTGAATCCGACTGTATAATTAAAACAAAGCATTGCGATGGCCCTCGCGGGTGTTGACGCAATGTGATTTCTGCCCAGTGCTCTGAATGTCAATGTGAAGAAATTCATGCAAGCGCGGGTAACCGGCGGGAGTAACTATGACTCTTAGAGGATGTAGTTGACCCCATTGCGCTGCGTTTCGTCCGCCTCTGTGTTATAGGCCCGATAAGGGTACTAGACTGGGGGCCGTGGGCGCGGTGCGCGGACGAAGCTATACCCTCGATTGCGGGCGTCGGGCCGGACGCGCTTGAAATAAGTGAGACTTAAACCGCAGTGGTCTAACGACTGAACGAGACTATAGGCCGACCGTTTAACTCGCGTATCGCCTGCGCGGTAAGAAGGAAGCGGGGGGAGATGTTAGCGGATGGGTGAAAGAGGTGAGCGGAGCAGAGAGCATACGTCAAGTGCGGCAGTGCACTGGCTGTGCTCGCAGCGCGCGGTTGGTATTTTTGTTACGGACGCTTGGACATTAACGCACAAGGTATACGACTGCCAAGATAAATCTCAAGATGAATCGCTCTTCCAGTTTTGCGAACAAAATTAACAAGCAAGCTAAACAAATAGCATACAATGTATATTCCTTTTTTAAAGCCAGAAAACAAGATCATAATTCTACAGAGTATCTTGAAGACGTAAACCTAAACAAACTTGTTGCTAAAGCTTCAAGACTTTCGGTGACTACCATATGTAAAATAATAAAAGAAGGAAATGAACTGAAAGATGAACAAAATAATGTAAATTTTAAATCACCAAAAAAATTAATCAAATCCGTAAGAAAAAAATTGAAGTTGACAGTTTTACAGAGGGCGTTGTTAGAAGAAAAATTACTCAATTTTATACGGTTTTTAAGAAGGTTCCTACGTTAAAAATTTTGAATGCGGAACTCAAAGAAGAAGGAATTTTAAATTGTGGCCGAGAATATTTGAGAACATTGATTCATAAACTTGGCTTTCGATTTAAGAAATGTCAATCAAAAAGAAAATTACTGATTGAACAACCAAACATCGTATCGTGGCGGTGGCATTATCTTAATGTGATAAAGAAGCACAGAAGAGATCAAAGAAACATTGTTTACCTGGATGAAACATATGTCAATTCGTCATTAAATGTACCAGCGTGTTGGCAATCCAATGAAGAACGAGGGGTGCTGTCGCATATTGGCAAAGGGCCACGTTTAATTATTGTACATGCTGGTGGACAAGCCGGATTTATCGATGGAGCTCTTTTAATTTTTAAATCCAAAAGCAAAACTTGAGATTATCATAGCGATATGAATTTTGTAAACTTCAGCAAATGGACTAGAGGAAAGCTATTGCCAAATTTACCGCCAAGCTCAGTTATTATTATGGATAATGCCGCATACCACTCGGTACAAGAGAACAAAAAGCCTACAATGACATCCACAAAAGCCACCATGCAGACCTGGCTGCAAAGACACAATGTTGAATTTGATACGTCTTTAAGAAAATGTGATTTATTGAATTTAATTAAACAACACGCGACAGAAAATACTTACAAAATAGATGTAATTTTAATGGCGGCAGGTCATGAAGTCTTACGACTGCCTCCATATCATCCAGTCTTGAACCCAATCGAATTGGTTTGGGGGGATATCAAAGGACAGCTCGCAAAAATTGAAATTGATTCTAATTTAGACAAAAAGAAAAATACACTGGAACAGTTATTTGCCGAATTCTCTGTAGAAAAATGGGTTGACTGCGATAAACATGTACAAACTATTGAAGATGAATATTGTCTGCACGATCGCATCGTTGATGAAGAGACGGACCGATTTATTATTAATTTGCAAGATTCTGACTCCTCAAGCTACTCAGACTGTACGATGAAACCGTACACTATAGTCAAATAAGCATTTTTACCTAACTTTGCAAATTGCTATATAATTAATGTTAAGTACACGATTAGCGGTCATCGCGTGTGCTCCCTCACTCCTTTGTATTAATCAACCGTTGGTCTAGTTAATAAATTTATTTAAAGTAAAGTACCGCTACGTAAGTTATTATTTTAGCTATCTATTCAATTTCTACATGGTCCTTCGAGCTATCGGGCGGGACCTCGCGAGTTTTTAGTATTCGTCCCTCGTTGTGGAGCAACGTGTCTAACTCGTGAGTAACCTCGTTCATCATCCAGCGTATCGGATTGCAGTGTTGTGTAAAGTGTGGACTTACTTACGTAACCGCAAAAATTTACCACCGTGTCGGGCTTATCCTTAGCAGCAAAAAGGTGAAGTTCCAGAACTAGCTTCCACTAGCAACAAGTTGGACATCCCAAGCGTTGGGACGTCAGCAGTGGAATTCAAGCGCCTCAATCGAGGGGCAATCAGCATCCAGCAGCAGCGTGTCGGTATTTATAGCAGCAGCACTCTGCACCCAGCAGCAGGACATCAGTGTCCAGTTATAGCAAAGCTTCAGCATTTGGAGTGCAACGTCAGCAAATCAGCGGCATTCGTGAGCCAGTATCATACAAGTAAGATCTTTCCTTTTTTTTAATAAAGCTACTTATTAACTATCAGCATAATGGAAGATCTTTACTACCAGCAGCTTGAATTAAGCGATTTAATCAAAAAAATACCGGTAAACATAAAAAAGGACAGCGCCGAAAGGAAAACAGACGATTACTATAATAGGCGATTAGATTTGTTAGAAAAGTATTGGTCGGATTTTCAAAATAATCATTTAGCTATCTGTGCGTATGGTGTGAAAGATCATGCGTATTTTATGAATTCCGAGCATGAAAAAGTTAGCGAAATCTATACAACCACCAAAACACTAATAAATGAGCAACGTCTGCAGCTGTCCAGCAAGAAAACTCCTTCAATTAAAATGGGGAGTATCCGATCAAGACAAGGGGAGAAAGAGGAAACAGAAGAAGAAGCAGGACCATCGGGTTATAAACAATCTGATAAATCAAGAATTTTACGGACAATGGAGTCAAGAGGATCTTCTAGCAAATTAGATGATATGATTCGAAAGCAAACAGCAAATTTTAAAGCATTTAAGAGATCAGCAGGCTTTATCGATTTAGACTCCATGTCTGAAAAATGGGAGATGGAGGATGCTTTAAAAACCTTACAAGCACGCTGGTCTCAAATTGACTCACTTCACTGGGAGTTAGACAGCGAGATAGGGGGAGAGGATTATGACTATGAAGCCATTTATACACAGCATGAGCGATCGTATATTCATTTAAAGAAGATGATCAATAAAAAACTTTGGAGTGTATCACACAGAGAGCACTACACGCCAAAAATGGATATACCTGTATTTTCAGGTAGCTACCAAAATTGGACATCATTTAAAGACCTCTTCACCGAAACCATTCACAACAACCCTACCTTGTCGCAAGCCCAAAAAATGCAATTTCTGAAGAGCAAGGTAAGGGGTGAAGCTGAAAGGCTGATTCAGCATCTTACTATTAGTTCCGATAACTATAATACCTGTTGGGAAATCCTAAACCATCGGTATAATAACAAAAAACTAATCTTCACTTCTATCATGAATACTTTATTAGGTTTACCTAGTACACAGCAGCAAACGCTAAGTCACATCAAAAAATTGCATGATGTAACCTTAGAAAGCTTGCATGCCATAAGGAACTTAGGAATTGATATTAGCACTTGGGATCCGCTTCTCGTGCATTTATTGACACAGAAGCTAGATAGCGAAACCTATGGGGATTATATCGATTCTTTGAAAAATTCAAGAGAGCTACCTGTGTTACCGGAGCTTTTGGAATATTTAGAGAGTAAATTCACAAGTCTGGAAACATCTCGTAGAAAGCTAGATCAGGTGACACCGAAATCTCACAATCAATCATTCAACAACGTTTCTGAAAATCAAAAGACAAGAAATTTCAATCCTCATGTAAATCGATTAAATAAGCCTCAAACATTTTCAAAACCATTACACGTGTCTTCTATCAAATGTCAATTTTGCAGTCAACAACACACCTTATTTAATTGTCTTAAATTTTTAAAGTTGCCTAATGAAACAAAGTTGAACACAGTTGCGAAATTGAAATTATGCAGAAATTGCTTGTTCGATCATAAAGGTCAGCAGTGTATTTCCGTTCGGCGATGTCTCAAATGCGCAGGAAATCACCACTCCGTTTTACATGATGCCTGCACAAAAAATATATCGCAATCCAATAATGCAGCAATAACAACCACAAATTCAAATCAGCAAAAAGAAAATGTCGCAATCACTGCACACGTTTCACAAAATGAGCCTGGTACGAATGAAGTACTTTTGGCAACAGCCCTGATTAAGGTAGCAGCTATTGATGGTTCTCATCACATTTTAAGAGCTCTTATAGATCCAGGATCTCAAGTCTCTCTCACAAGAGAGAGTACCGCTAAGAAATTAGGCTTACCAAGGTCGAAATTTAATGGGTTGATATTCGGTGTAGGAGAAGTCGAAAATAACTGTAATGGTGTGGTCACACTAACTTGTTCTTCCACGTACAACAACTTTAAGTTTGCCACTGACGTGCTCGTTATGAATAATTTATTAAAGGATATTCCGTTTAAGTCCTTTGACGTATCAAAGTGGTCTTATATATATAATCTAAAATTAGCTGCTCCTTATTTTAACATTAGCCGTCCTGTGGACTTATTACTGAGCGCTCAAGTCAATGGCTTGATTTTATTAGGAGGATTGATTAAAGGAGAAAGCTTATCGCAACCGGTATTACAAGAAACTCAGCTAGGTTGGATCATATACGGCGGTGGTGAAATGTCATCACTTCAATGCAACGTTGTCTTGAACAATATTCAAGATATTCAGCAATTTTGGGAGGTGGAAGATATTAGCGAAAATTCTAACTTATCGTCGGAAGATCAGGAATGTGTCGATTTCTATTTAGCTACCACCAAACGCCGAGAAGATGGGCGATACGAGGTAAAATTGCCATTGAAACCTGATATAAATGAAAAACTAGGCTCTTCTAAAGAAATGACAATAGCACAATTCCATCATTTGGAACGAAAATTTAGCAAACACCCAAATTTAGCGAACCAATATAAAACATTTATTAGTGAGTACATAGCCTTAGGCCATATGGTGCCTAATTACAGCAAAAATAACAATCAAGTATCATGTTACTTGCCGCACCATGCCGTGCAACGAGCAGAATCAGCAACTACGAAGTTACGCGTGGTGCTTAACGCGTCAGCAAGAACATCCAGTGGACTTTGTGTGAATGACCTGATGTTTAAAGGACCTAATTTACAGCAGGACCTACAAGGATTGATAATCAAGTGGCGTCAATATCGGTTTGCTTACACATCAGATATAGAAAAGATGTATAGGCAGATAATGGTGAGTGCATCTGATCAGCAGTATCAACAAATCTTCTGGAGATATACACCAGACCAACCTTTGCAAACGTACAATCTTACAACTGTCACCTACGGAACAAAATCAGCACCGTTTCTAGCGATGATGACTCTGAAGCGTTTAGCCTCCGACAAGCAAATAAGGTTTCCTGAGGCGGCGAAAATCGTAGAAGAATCATTTTACATGGACGACTTAGTCCACGGTTCCCACTCCATCGAAAAGGGACAGCAGCTTATCCAGGATTTAAACACATTATTAAAATCAGGAGGTTTCACACTAAGAAAATGGTCCGCTAATCATCCGGACCTTCTTAAAAATATTGAGAATAGCAGCAATGGCGAAATCATTTTTAACTTTAAATCAGAAAGTACGTCAAAAACACTGGGTTTACGGTGGAACTCTTGTTCACTTTCAATTACAATGCAGCTAAATCAAACGCCAAAATAACTAAACGACTACTCTTGTCGGAAATATCTAAATTGTTTGACCCGTTGGGATGGTTGTCACCACTGACTACTAAATTAAAACTGATATTTCAAAAACTGTGATTAAATAAAATGCATTGGGATGATGAAGTCCCTGAAACCATTAAAAAAGAATGGATCGCGTTAAAGGAAGACATGGAGTACCTGAACCAATGTCAAATACCTCGCTGGATCGGATATCAACCTCAGGATGTCATAGAACTGCATGGCTACTGTGATGCGTCTATGAAAGCGTATGCTGCGGTTATTTACGCACGATTACGGAAGAAAGATAACACATCCGTGGTACTAGTTGTCTCCAAAGCTCGATTAGAACCCATCTCTAAAACTTTATCGTTACCTAAGTTAGAGTTAAGCGGTGCGTATTTATTAGCGAGGTTAATGAATAAAGTTATTAACTGCTTAAGCGAGCTATAGATACGGTTATATGGCTGGACCGATTCAATGGTTGTCCTAGGGTGGCTACAAGGTGACCCTAGCCGCTGAAAACCCTTTGTGGCGAATAGGACTAAAGCCATAGCAGAAATAATGAAACCTAACTGCTGGCGATACATAAAGTCAGAAGAAAATCCAGCAGACTCAGCTAGTAGAGGCATATCCGCTATCCGCTTCTCAATTGAAGAATCAAACTCTGTGGTGGCAAGGACCAGAGTCTTTGAAATCGTTTGATGAAAAATCAGACACTAAGCGAACTATTTATACAACTGATGAAGAAGTCAAAGCAAAGTTCGTATCAAGCAAGGTAAATTCTCTCCAAAATAATATCAAGGAAAGTATCATATTACAACTACTTTGCAAATTCAGTTCATTCAATAAAATCATTAAAATCATAGCCTGGCTTTTACGAGCGATTCAAATAATACAGTTTAAGAAAGGTAGAGTACTGCTAAATAGGAAAATTGGTTTGGTCGAATTTCTTACATTGAATGAGTTGAGAAAAGCAAAAAGTTTAATCATAACCTACGTACAAAGAACTGAATTTACTGAAGAAATAATGTCATTACGCAAATATAACAAAGTGAATAACAAAAGTAATTTATTGAAATTAAATCCGTTCATTGATAAAGACGGGATCTTACGAGTTGGAGGCCGTCTGAGCAAAGCAAACATGAGCATGCAAATGAAACACCCTGCAATATTGCCGCATAGTAGTCGGATGACTACCCTACTAATCCAACAGGCCCATAATCTTACCTTCCATGGCGGGCCACGATTAACTTTATTTAATCTAAGACAGCAATATTGGATTGTCGGGGGGAACAAAGCTGTAAGGAAAGAAGTCAGAAACTGCGTCATCTGTAGAAAAAATGAGCCTAAAATTCAGCATCAATTAATGGGAGAGTTACCTGAAGCTAGAAGCAACCCCGCCCCACCATTCTATCACACCGGAGTTGATTATACCGGCTACGTTGAGGTGAAAAGCAATAAGGGACGGGGAATTAAGACAACGAAAGGATACATTGCGTTGTTTATACGTATGGCCACTAAGGCAATACACTTAGAGCTTGTATCTGATCTAAGCAGTGCCGGGTTCTTGGCTGCACTATGTCGAATGGCAGCTAGAAGAGGAGCACCCCGACATCTTTATAGTGACAACGGAACGAATTTTGTAGGAGCAAATAGAATGCTTCAAGAAAGTTATCATGATTTCAAAAGCGTGTATGATAACAACTTTTTTTCTGTGTTAGCCGATTTAAATATAGAATGGCATTTTATTGCACCATCTTGGCCCAGTGCCAGAGGTTTATGGGAGCGCGCTGTGAGGAGTTTGAAACATCATCTGAAAAGAGTAATTGGAGAGCAGAAGTTGACCTTCGAAGAATTTAGCACCATTTTAGCACAACTGGAGGTACCGAAGATTTAAATATACTGACTCCAGCTCATTTCTTGACCGGAAGGTGCGCAACCGGGGTGATTGAGACAAGCGAAGAGGCTCGCACTAGATGGTATTTAGCTGCTAAGTTAGCAAATGATATATGGAAGAAGTGGCGATCGGAATATCTTACCCAGCTGTCAATTAGAAGCAAATGGCAAAAAACGGAGCAGAATATTAACATTGGAGATTTAGTGACTATCCAGGACGACAATCTGCCAGCGGGAACATGGATGATGGGCAGAGTAACAGAGACTCATCCAGGTCAAGACGGATTGGTTCGAGTAGTAACTTTAAAAACAAAAAGTGGAATCATCAAACGGCCTATCGTTAAGTTATCCGTCTTACCAATACCGCCGGCTACACGTAATTCAGAAGATGATAAAGTGTATAAAGAAGAAAACACCAACTACAAAGAGCCTCAATCGCAGAACAGAAGCAATAGACCCCGATCTAAGTTAGTATCCATAGCGACGGCGTTAATCTTTTTTATATCATTGATAACATCGTCTCAAGCAGCGTTTAACATATCGGTATTAGCAAGCAACAATTCACTTTATTTCGAGTCTATCGATAATATGCAAGTAATTCGAGACAAATGGAAGTTAATTGTTTATTATGACATGGGTCCTTATTGGGAAGGGAATACTGCTGCAACAAAATTTTTGAATTATTTAAAAAAGCTCTGCTCATCCTTAAACGATAAAAATCATTGTAGTATGATAACACTTCAATTAAATCATGACTACAAAGAATTACAGCATTATAATAAACTTATGCTTAATCAACAATTTGACGCGCACGCCAGACGGCGTCGCGGTCTCATAAATGGTATCGGTTACGTCGCCAACAGCCTGTTCGGGGTATTAGATGAACGATTCGCGGAACAATACCAGAAAGACATACAACTCGTAAAACAAAACGAGGATCATCTTGCTTACATGATCAGAAATCAGACGTCCATCTTTGAGGCTGAGTACAATGTATTAAAAAGAACAGCAAACGATTCATTTACAACATAAAACTATAAACAAACACTTGAATCAGTTAGATAATGCCGTTATAGCTATTAAACAAGAAGTTGCAGGTTTAGCTAATACGCAAGATTTCACTTTATCCGCGGTAACAACTGGCAACCTCCTTCAAAATCTCAAAAGAATTCAAGATACTCTTTTAGATACCATTATCGATATTTACCATGGGAAATTCAACTCTCATCTTTTAACACCAGAACAACTGCAACGTGAGTTACAGTTTATCTCCGGACAGCTGACAAAGGATATAACCTTACCCGTCGACAACATACAGACCGATCTAAAACATGTTTACAGTATGCTAAAAGTAAAAGCTAGAATGATGAAAGAATACTGTATATTCGAAATAACGTTTCCCTTAACCAGCAGAGACAGCTACAAAATATACAAGATTTTACCAGTTCCTCAACAAGTTCAAAATGATATGATAAGCGTTCTACCCGTTGCTGAATTCATTGCTATAAATTTAAGAAAAGATGCGTTCTTTACAATGTCTTTTTTGGAATTCCAATTGTGTTTGCACTATGAACAATCATATTTGTGCCAAATGAACAAACCTATTAATCACTTATCAATTTATGAAAAAGTCGGCAAGATGGATAAAATATCGAAACAATGCATTGTAACTAAATCGCCTTGTCAAGACCTGTGGCTGGAATTAAATGATCCATCGAGGTATTTTTATTTTTGCTGCAATACCTACTCAATTAGGATTATATGTCAAGATCAAGTTGCTTTTAAACAGGTGACTGGAGCTGGTGTTATTGACCTGGATTCAAAATGCATCATTAAAAGTAAAGATTTTACCCTGTACTCTCATGCTAATCCAGTGAATACAATGAAAACAAGCGCGGAAATTCCATCCCCGCAAATTGCAGAATTGAATCATATCGTAAACATATCATTATCGCACTATCCAGATTACGTAGATCCATTAAATACAACTCTAGTCAATCTGGGGAAAAGAATAGAACAACTGAAAGCTGCCAATACGAACTTGCTAGATGACACTCTATCTTCGCATGACATACATCTATACACCCTCTGTTACGGCTCGCTGGGCGTGGGTGTTGTGCTAGCTGTATACTTCTTATGGAAGCGGAGACGAGCAGTTGCGTCAGCAGAACTATCGCAAAGTGTGGCAAATAGTGTTGTGTTTTCGCGAAAGCAGAGTACGGCTGACGATCAGTCTAGTGAAGTGAATTTACCTAGTGCGGTCGATAATTGTAAACGGGATATGGCTAGTTCACCTATCGTTAAAAAATGTACCTTTAAATTAGAAGATTTGTAACTGTTTGTATCTTTTAGGCCCGGGAGTATGTACGATGAAACCGTACACTATAGTCAAATAAGCATTTTTACCTAACTTTGCAAATTGCTATATAAATAATGTTAAGTACACGATTAGCGGTCATCGCGTGTGCTCCCTCGCTCCTTTGTATTAATCAACCGTTGGTCTAGTTAATAAATTTATTTAACGTAAAGTACCGCGTTATTATTTAGCTATCTATTCAATTTCTACACAGACAGTTATGATGATTAGCGATATGGATATAAGTGACGAATAGTCCTATAATTTTTTTATCTGTGGTTAAATATTTCTTAAACGGAGTTTATTATTGTTTTATGATTTTGTACCTGTGAAGCTATTATAAGATATTTGTAAAACTAAAAAATGATACTTATTATTTTATTCTTTACCAACAATGTCTATCTCGAGATAAATCTTTGGATTATTGACTCCGTGTGTAGCGTTACCCGCCTCCGCTCCCTTCTTACCGCGCAGGCGATACGCGAGTTAAACGGTCGGCCTATAGTTACTCGCGTGTGTGGATGTACGGACGCTCATGAGCAGCTATCGAGTGAGCGGTGAAGTGTAGTCCACGCACGTCAATGGATCCGTGAATGGATGAGTTGACCTTTCCTAGCATCACGATGATCAACTCCTACCCTTGGCCTGCCCGTGGCGCCGCTGCGATTGCTAACAAGGGGGGGGGGACATACATCAAGGGGGAAACATTCAGTGCTCAATGTATGATTGTTTTTCAGCAAGGTTATGTTGGGCATTGAGTAGTGAGTTGGATAGCTGCTATGACCCCAAAGTCCTCGGAAGTATATACCCTAATTCAAACCAGAGGGGCAACGCGCATACCTCGCCTTGACTTTGAAGGAGAAAAATCTGGATAGTCCTGGGGAATGGTGAGCCTGGATACCTCACGCAAGTGAAGGTGCGCAACACACGAGGTGGTAATAGTCCAGGTCGCTCGGGTTGAAATACCTTAGTGGCCCCGCGGGGGCCCCAGTAGGGGCTCCAAGTCAGACAGCTCGCATGGTTGGGGCATTAAAGTGAGCTGTGGGCGAGTCCGGGTGGTTAGGTTAGCAGCCTGACCACCAGGGAAAAAACCAAACCGCTTTCGATAATGTAAATGAGAATAATAATCGAGCCTCTGGCCTCCCACAGGAGCTAGGGGTGACGGTTCAAGTTTCCGGTCCGGAGGCTGGTCCCGCGGCTCTGCCGAGCCGGGGGGTCGGCGCTTGGCCGTTTCTGGTCTGTGGGCGATCCTTCGGGACCAAGATAGGGTTGGGAGTGCACAAGAGGCGCGCCCACCCTATGGAGGTTAATGCCGAAGCCGCTCCACCGCAGACCAAGCGAAGATGGCTTGAGGAAGAGGTGGAACTTCTGGCTCAGACGGAGGCGCGTCTGACGGGTTCCGGAAGCAGTGTCACTAATGTGCAACTGCACAGGGAGCCTTCCCAGTTGGGACGCTCCCTTGAAGCAAAAAAAAGCTTGACTCCCTTTAAATTCACAAGTTGACTGGGTGGCCTTGTAGGTCCTAGTAATCATGCATAATATTATTTTGTTTTCAAATGTTAATTGTACGATATTAAAATGTAAATGTGAGTACTATGTAGGTTAGCTTTAACTCGTATCAGATGTATAATAAACTTCTCTGACAGTTTTGAGTATTTCACATGACCTACACAAATGTCCTACTGATCTGGTATCGTTGTGCGACGGGTCGTTAAGCTCCCTATAAAATGGTTGAGCTACACGATGACTGATGTATGCGTGCCGGACAGGTCAACTCAAAGCTGGCTATGGCTATGGCTCTTTCTTCAAAAGGCCTGTTCAGATTTTGCCCTACATTGTTAAAATCACATATCTAATAACATAACTATTGTCTGGACTTTAAAAGAGACCATGATTCTCTGAGTTTGTTGCGACGTTTCTTCTCAGAGATCGTCAGATAGGAAACGTCGGCGCCATTTAGTTAATAAAAATGTAAAAAATCGACTTGTAAAAGTGTCTTTAAAAGATCTATTTACAGAAATTTCATTTCATCAAGAAATAAACTTATATAAAATAAGGCCTGGTACAAGCGTACCTGGAGCGGGCTCCTTCACCAGGTGCCCGGGGGCGGCAAATATTGTGCCAAGGAGCACCCTCAATAGTGACACTGCGGTAGGGTCCATGCCGGAGCAGCCTTCGGGAGTCATTGAGGGCGACCACTGAAGACGAGTCAGCTCCTGCGAGGCTGCCGATTCCAGAGATCCCGAACGTGCCAGACCACGCCGGAATCGTGGAGGAGCTTATTGCGAGTGCAGAAGCTAGGATGACGCGGGGTACGAAGGGTCGAGGGAAAGGGAGACGGCGGAGCCAGGATGGACGCATACCGGCGGAGGGACAATCTGCCACGGTCAGGTTGGCCGCTCGGAAGCGACGCCAAATTGAGTATGCGCGTGTTCAGGAGCTGTATAAGACTTGCAGATCCAGAGCCACTGCGGAAGTGATCGACGGTCGATGCCGGGGGGTCAAACATAGCCTTGCTGAGCTGCAAGCCTATTGGCGACCAGTGATGGAGGCCATGTCGGACGCCCCTGGGCCCACACCGGAGGCTCTGAACGCCCTTAGGCAGTCAGAGCAGTACGGGGGCAACCGCGATTACTCGCAGTTATGGACGCCTTTTACCTCGGAAGAGGTGAGGGCGTGCAGGGTGGACTGCAGGTCAGCACCGGGGCCCGACGGGATTCTCCCAGGGACCTGGAATACAGTGCCAGCTGAAACGCAGGCAGAAATTTTCACCGCGTGGATGGTGACTGTGGAGGTACCGTACAAACTTAGGCGCAGCCGTACGGTTTTCGTGCCAAAACTAGAGAATCGGCATGTCCGGCGCAGTACCGGCCGATTTCAATCGCGTTGGTGCCTCTTCGGCATATGCACTCGGTTTTGGCACGAAGGCTGGAGGCATGCTGCCCCCCCGATGCACGACAGCATGGATTTATCTGCGCCGACGGCACACTCGAGAATTCGGCTGTGCTGGACGCAGTTGTAGGGGAATGTGGGAAAAAGCTGCGTGAATGCCATGTTGCAGTGCTGGATTTTGCCAAGGCGTTCGATACGGTGTTGCATGCGGCCCTTATCGATCTGCTGAGGACAAGAGGCATGAATGGAGCCCGCAGCAAACCCGCAAGAGTTGGTCAGGGGGTTAGCCAGGGAGACCCGTTGTCACCATTACTCTTCAACATCGCTGCGGATGTGATCCTAGCGGCTTTTCCGAGGGGAGTCGGGTATAGGTTGGAGACCGAGCGTTTCTCGGCTCTATGTAGCTTATGCTGACGACCCAGGAGTAGGTCGTCAGCATAAGCTACATAGAGCCGGCAGTTCCCAGGTCTGGCCTTGCAGGTTCAAAGGTTGGGCTGCGATACTCCATAAGTAGTTTTCTCGTCGAGAAGGTGGCAGATATACTAGGACTACCTTGTGAAAAGAGCGTCAAATCTACATCCTGTACCATTTCTTGGCATGGGGTGTGGAGCCTGGGTTCCTTTAAGGAGCTTAGAGCTCTAGGGCTGGAGAAAGGTGTCTTGTCCCAGCTTCCAGCACTGGTACTGAGGGGGTCGCACATGAATTGGACACGGTTCAATCGTATGACCACCCGGATCGCTGAGGCGCGGGATCAGTTTCCAGACTGAATCCTGTGATGGGGCTGCCGTCGTGCCCAAGGGACCGAACCCCAGCTCACCTTTCCGTCGCGCGAAAGGCGGTTTTGGTGGGTTCCCATTTTTTTATATTATTTTTGATCCAATATGTAATGTAAGGTCATTGGTGGCGGTATGGGGATAGGGGGAGTCCCGCCACAACAATCCATGATAATTATGAAAGTAGTCATTAAGAACGAAGGCAGATGACCGGCTCATAAATAGTCAAAGTTACTCCCGTTACTTAGGGTACTAGACCGTGGGTGGCGGGCGCGGTGCGCGGCCAAAGTTATGTCCTCGATTGCGGGCGTCGGGCCAGCCGCGCTGAACATATAAGTCAGACTAAATCCACAGTTGTCTAACGATTGAACGAGACAAGTTACTCGCGTGTGTGTATTTACTGACGCTCAAGAGCAGCTATCGATTGAGCGGTGAAGTGTAGTCTACGCGAGTCAATGCTGGTATGTAAATAATTATAAATAGAAGAAAAAATGGACGGATTAAAAATAAATTGTTCCTAAATTCACCAAAGAGGTTAAAAACACTGTCTGCCACGAACACCATTTAATCTTTAAAATAAATTTAAAATTAAAAAAAAACCATCAATTGCATTTTATGTCGCCCGATTTTCATCAAACATAGCTAAGAACACTCCCGACTAATTCACCTTTCAAACAAAAACTATTTACTAGATTTCGTTCAAACCAATTTTCGGTGGAAATTTACATGGTAATGTACATCATATATTTTTTTTAGTTTTATCGTTCTCTTATTTTAGAAGTTACAGGGGGGGTGGACACACATTTTACCACTTTGGAAGTGTTTCTCGCGCAAAATATTCAGTTTATGACGTTTTAAAAAGAACTATTTACTAGATCTCGTTCAAACTAATTTTCGGTGGAAGTTTACATGGTAATGTACATGATATATATTTTTAGGTTTAACGTTCTCTTATTTTAGAAGTTACAGGGGGGGGGGGACACACATTTTACCACTTTGGAAGTGTTTCTCGCTTCCAAAGAGTCCAAAAAGTCCTCGAGTTCCAAATATGGGGATCCCTCAAAATTTATTGCTTTTGTTTCTATTTTTGTGTGAAAATCTTAATGCGGTTCATAGAATACATCTGCTTACCAAGTTTCAACAGCATAGTTCTTATAGTTTCAAAAAAAAGGCTGTGACACGATCGGACAGACAGACAGACGGACATGACAAATCTATAAGGGTTCCGTTTTTTGCCATTTGGCTACGGAACCCTAAAAATGACAATTTCATATCGCAAGTCACGTAGACGATTTTCTATACCAATATTATTTATTCTTTTTTAAGTGTTCTTTCAAGATTTTTTCTTATTATTTTTCTTCTTAAGTGACCCCTGTATTATGTATACAAACAAAACACAAAGAATTATTCTAATCGGTCAAGCCGTTTTTGCAGTTAGGCAAGACTAACGAACGGCGATTGATTTTTATATAAATATATTTGACAAGTTGCGTACGAGTTCAACCCATCATTTTTTTTCAGTATCAAAACATCTTGCAGGTTGTGAACTTGCCATCGAATAAGAAAGAGAAAATTCCATACGGCTAAGATTTTTAAACAATACACAAGATTCAAAGAAAAGACTAGACTCTAAAATTTTAGCGCAATAAAACTTGTTAGTGCGTTCGAACCATTTTTTTACTTCAATATCTGTATTTTGGTTTGCCATAGCCGTCAAATAATGAAATAACGCATTCCCAAGCATAATATTCAAAACCGCAAGCCAACACCACGTATTTTCAAGACGATTGCTTAATAGTACATTATGATATATTAGTGCGGTAAGTTGAAAATTACAGCCGAGGCGATATTGCTAGCCCTCGCCACGTGTCATACGACGTTTTATAACATATTTGCGAGGAAATTAATAAAACTCTATCTTAGACGAATAAATCGTTTGTTAAATCAATTAGATTTTTTTAATAATTTGTAATAATTTTAACTTGTCACCAATTAGCGATGCATGCGCATCTGTTTTTTTTTAAGGCAAAGGCACAAAAACAGCTACTTCTAATAAAGAAAATTATTATTTTTGTGTTACAGGTTGTAATTTAAGGTTAAAATTAATTAAATTAAAGAATTAAATGTTTATTTATTCGGGACCCATTCTAGAAATGGAGGCTAAGTGAATTGATAGCACATAGATACCTATATTACATTGCGGGTTACCTACTGCAATCTACTCTCTAGAAGGCTGACTTTCTAGAATGGGTCCCGACTGCTACAATTTATTTTACTAGCAACTTCGGGTTAATTGCAATCGGGTATGACGACTTGCTTGTTTTATCGTTTTTGTTTTTTCAAATTACCCAGAAACGCAGTCGGGTTTTTTAGTTTTTCAAATTATCATTAATTATTTCAATTAGTTTTATTATCAGTTGATAGAATAATATGCATATGCCAGTTAAATTGTTACCGCCTTCACCACGTGGAGGTACTCCCAGTTTATGTTGCGTTCTGATTCAAAATTTTTACCCGGTGTCACTTTCACAATGAATATGAATCTAACGACATCTTTGAAGCTAAAATCCATCGAGCCGTTCAGACTGCAGAGCATGCCAACCATTTGAATTTGGCCTTAAATATCCACCATTTATATATATGTATATATATAGATATTCATATACCTACCCAGTGTCACTCTCACGCTAATTACGAATCTAACGACATCTCTCAAGCTAAACTCCATCGAGCCGTTCAGGCTACAGAGCGTGCCAAACATTTGTATGTACTTGGCGCCTAAAATCCGCCATTTCATTTTTTTTTTATTTTGATATACCCAGTGTCACTCTCACGGTAATTACGAATCTAACGATACCTCTCAAGCTAAAATCCATCGAGCCGTTCAGGCTCCAGAGCGTGCCAAACAATTATATATATATACATACATACTCACGAAAAACATAACCCTCCTACTGGCGCAGTCGGGTAAAAAAGATTTTCACAAATTTCTTAGGAAGTTTTCGAATCAGACTTATTGCATAAGTCACCTACTACAGACCATCCTAATATCTTATCTCAAGCTTGTGAACTTGTCATCGAATAATAACGAGGCCAGTCTTCACAGTATAAGACTAGCAATTTCAAACAATAAACAAAAGGATGAAGAATATTTAAAGCCAAACATTGACTTTTGATACCAAAAAACAACAACATTGTGAAAACAGTTTTTCATTGAAATAAAACATTAAGGTGTCGAGAACACCTTAATGTTTTATTTTACTCGCAAACAATCTCGTCAATCCTTCGCACCGAACTTTGCTGCTTCTAAATATTTCTGTTTTGGTAGAAATAGGAATAGATTGTGGAACTAAAATAAACTCATCAAAATTTGGTTTTGTTGGTAACACAGTTGTTTCCTTCGTATTCCATATTGGCATATTTAGGAAGGAATTTTCAAGAAACTCGGAGATCCTTCATAGATTGTTCATTTCAATAAATAATACATGGAAAAAAGCATATTAAATATTATTGTTCCCTTAAAATCTTATTTGGGCCATAACATCTAAAAGAAGTTTGTCAAATCAATACCAAACAGTTCTGAAATGACTAGCTTACCGACGAACAGCTTTTAACAGATCCGAACAGGAGAGGATCTGTTTTTGAGACCGATTAAATTATCTATCTATATAAATAGATAAAATTGGAATGAGTGTTACTAATATTAAAATAGTTTTACTAATTACATATTGATGATACACGGTACATATACCAAAATAACATTTTTTTCAATTTTTGTCTCACTGTCTCTCTCTGAAACGGCTGGACCGATTTTGACGGGAGTTGCACTGGCAGATAGCTGATGTTATAAGGAGTTACTTCGGGTACTTTTATTTTTGGAAATTTATATATTAAATTCCAAAAACAATTTTTTCATCTAGTCAGACCAACAATAACAAATTATTACATAATGTATACCCAGTCATAAAAGCCACTATAATACATATTCATAACAATTGTTCAACAGAAATTTCAAAGTAATATTCTACCGGCCCTGGCTATCCAAAACTTTTTTAGTTTAAATTTGACAAGTTGCGAACGAGTTCGACCCATCATTTTGTTCCATATCAAACAATTAATAGTGTTCAGTATCGAACAAATAGATTAACCTCACTAATACTTACAGCCATTTTAAAATCATGTCTGAACTGTCCTCAGCGTAACATTAAATCAAATGCAACTCTCACAGCTTGTGAACTTGTCATCGAATAAAAACGAGAGAACTCCATAGGCCAACATTGTAAACAATAATTGTAGCGAAAAATATAGGAAAGTATTAGAGACATCCAAGTTGTACCTACTTTAAGAGGTTTTCTTAAAGTAGGTACAACTTTGGATTTTTTCTTTGGATTTTTTCAAATCAAACGTATTGCATAAGGCACCTACTACAGAATATCCCAATCTCTTAACTCAAGCTTGTAAACTTGTCATCGAATAAGTAAATCGCCTGTCTTCAGATTATAAGACTAGCAATTTCAAACAATAAACAATTTCAGGACGCAGAACTTTTTAGAGAGGAATACTGACTTTTGACACCAAAAATAACAGAACTATGAGAGCCGTTTGCCATTGACATAAAATATCTTTTAAATGAATGTAGTTTCTCGTTACTCGCACCAAGTAACAGTAGCTTTGACAGTGAAGTCGAAAATCCCGTCAATCCTTCGCACCGAACTTTGCTGCTACTAAACATTTCTGTTTGTTAACGCAGTTGGTGCCTCCGTCATTTTATTTTGGTGCATTTGGGACGTAAGTAGGTTAATTTTTTTGACACTCGCAGATCCGTCATAGATATTCCATCCAAATTTCATTAATTAATACAAAAATTACATAGAAAACGCCCTTTACACAATATTATTCTTCCCTTTAAATCAAATTCAGGCCTTAACAAACATCTAAAAGAAGTTTGACAAATCAATGCCAAACCGTTCTGAAATGGTTAACGTCTGTTAACCATCACATTTAATTTTGAGTACCTGGTCCACAGACCTCTGCACAAACCTGAACAGGAGAGGATCTGTTTTCGAAACCACGATTATAAATAATAAATAAATAAAAGACTTGCAGTTGCTCGCGTTTTCACTTGCATAGCAAATGCTTTCATCCTAAACCACCACAGTATTGAGGCAAACAAAACCAAATCACATATTTACATTAGTTCAGCCATTTTCGTGTTTTTCAAGACGAACGCACCGCAGTTGATTTTTGTATGTATATTTTTATTTAAAAAAAAAAAGCTTACTACCAATGTGGGTCGCACATTACTAGTATTCTTTTTAACCCCTCGTACTAAGCTAAATGCTTGTATTACAAGTGGGTTCACGTCGGTAGTGCAATGGGTGAGTTCCGAACCGGCAACCACATGATCGCAAGTCCGGCGCCCAAGCCATTAGGCTACCGCCGCTTCTTCTATATTGATAGAAGTGAAACAAGAGTTAATGTACTGTAAGCTCTGAAGTATCTGTCAAATATTTTGTAAAGAAAACCTCCTCTGGTGACCGATATCTACATTATAATTATGTTTTCCATAAAAAATAAATATTTGACCTATATGTATGCACCTGCTTCTATTCATACAAAACCCAATTGTTAGCCTAACACTTGTGTATACTATCTGACATTTACTATTATTAGTATCTGAAATTTAAATAAGACACATGAGCACAATTTTCAGAATCTTGGGAAATATTGTGTAGGTAAGGAGTGATGAAGATGTTCTTCAAATTTCCCACTTGCTTACTCACGAGGAATTGTAACACTCAACTGAACGAAGAACAATATTTGCTTACTTGGTTTTATCAATCAGAAACAGTGGTCAGTCACGATGTAGAGTCACCAAGTTTACTGAGATTTTTCCGTTTTAAAATTTAATTTATTGATTGATTCCAATTGTAGTGTGCAGCTCGCCTAACCTTATAAATGTAACTGCACACGTATTTAATATTCATTATTACACGGAGCATTGACGCAAACATATCTCTTTTATTTGCACCTGCGTACCACAACCTACTGTACAATACTCTTTTAACACATTACGAAAGCTTTCGTCGATTCAGACTTATAACCAACAACAACAAATTATTGCGTTTGCATAATAATATACCATGTACAAAAAGCCACTATAAAACATTTACAACAATTATTTAACAGATATTTCAAAGTAACATTCTACCCGGCCTGGCTACCCAAAACATTTTTTTAGTTTAAATTTGACAATTTGTGAAAGAGTTAGACCCACCATTTTGTTCAGTTTAAAAACATCTCGCAGCTTGTAGCTTGCATGGACTTTTTCCGAAAACTTGCGGAGTCGGGTAACCGTGGGGGTTAGCCTACCGAGTCGCTTGCGGTAGGGTTAGGCCACCTCCTAACGTCATCAATGGCACCAGACTCGCAGAAGGGTTCGCAACAGATTCGAGGACGGCGATGCGTGCCCTCGCTAGGGCGCTGTGTCCTGATGACGAACCGTCACGGGACTCGACATAGGTACTGTAGGAGTTTGTAACAAGAAGTTTTTATGTGCGCGTCCCGGCATGTAGAAATATTTAAACAAAAAAGTAAGTAGTTTGAAATATGTCTAGAGTAAATAATTATATATGAATGTCAGAGGACTAAGATTGATTCCTTGAACAATAAAAGAAGTCGTGAATTCCTTAATCAAGTGTTTTTTTAACGTAGAAGCATTACGATCCCTAAACATTAAACCTGGTGCTTCTACATATGGTGGAGGCGCCGGGTAAGGATAAAGAACAAAGCATTAATTAGTTTTCTGTGAATTTCCAGAAAACATAAAATAAGTATTCAACTGCGCCGGCAAGCAAGCCCGGACGACGCGAGGTTGGAGCGCACGGAGCACACTGACGAGTGCAACAATAAAGAGGGAACCGCTTAACCCGAAGATTCTTCCCGAGGAAGAAGAGGAAAAAAAAAAAAAAGAAAAACAGGAACGAGTTTCATTTGTTTTTTCTTCGGTGGTATAAAAGATGGCGCAAGAAATGTTTTTCTTCACCGGCACCGACAATGTATGTTTAGATGAGTTCCTAGTACAATTTAGGCTGGAATCCGCAATTAATAAATGGCCGGAAAGTGATTTAGCTCTGATAGTCGGGGCGTATTTACAAGGACCAGCCTTGATGTTTTTTAAGTCCGTGTATCGCGAGGGGATTGATTACAGAACCATATGCGAGAAGTTGAGAGTTGAATTCCCATCAGGAATCAATTATGTGGAGAAATTTTATAGCAACAAACAAGACGTGAAGGAAGATTCGTTGACGTATTATTATAGGTTGACGGATTTAGCCGCGAAGGCCGATATTGTAGATGAAAGCATCTTTATAAAAACATTTTTAAAGGGGCTATTACCGTGCGATAAAGTCAAATTAGGCACCAAACTCTATGCCACAAAAAATGAATTGCGTGCAACCATTTTACAATTAAGAGACATATTCGAGGACAACGAAACACCCTCGATTAATCTGCCGATACAACCGCCCCGCGGCATATTATCAAAGGTACGCTTTGAACAACCGTCCAATACGACCGCACCAAGGTCACCAACGCCGCCGAGAGCATGGAATTCGTCGACGACAGCGCCTTCAACCCCATATCAATCCCCAGAAAGGAGGGATAGGGAAGAGTTTTACACTCCCCGTTATAATTTGAGACCACGGTCTCGTTTCACCTACACAAACGCTAATACCCCCAATAATTTTAGCGTGAGAAGGAACCCGCAGCACCCAAACTTCCAAGGACGCAGCCAATAAATAAGCATGAGGAGTTGCAGACGACTGCGTCCGAAATTCAAAAACTCCCAGATGAACAGAAAAATTTAAGTCAGTACAGGCCTTTTATTAACATTGATATAAACGGGCAGACATTGGTAGCTCTGATAGATACAGGTGCATCTATCTCCTGTATCTCTGAGAGATTAGCAGCGAAGGTGAAAGCAAAATGTAGCAGTGACACATCAGAGAAGCGTTTTGTAAGGTCAATTTCCGGTGCGTGTTTAAATGTAGTCGGAGAGACATTATTGAACTTTATGGTGGACTCGTGTCTTTTTAATAATAAATTTATAATTATCAGGGATATAAATCAAGAAGTAGTCCTTGGTCAAGACTTTTTTTATAAAAATAATGCTGTTGTTGATTTCAGAAATAATTGTATAACGTTGAAAGAACAATTTAAGATAAAGTTTCTTAGTAAAGCGTCTCTACAAAGCGGTGTTTCTGTGTCGCACTCCATGATTTATAATGATCAACATGATGAAACTCAACAAAATAAGATTATGTATGATCGTACGAAGAATGAAGAAAAAAGTTTTAATTCAATCACCAAAAATGATTACTTATATTTTCTAGAGCTGGCACAACGAAATGATGATAAATTTATTTTTTCGCTGGCAAATAATTTAAAAAATGTAAATGAAATTGACATAAATCCGGACTTATCTGACAATGACAAGATGTCATTACGTGAACTTTTTTCTTCATATAGAAAATGTTTTGCTTTTTCAACTTCCGAGTTAGGAAATTGTAATTTAGTGGAAATTAATATTAATACGACCAATGAGCAGCCCGTTCATCGACCTCCGTATAGAGTGTCCCCTAAACAATTAGACATAATTAATTCTCAAGTCAAGGATATGTTGGACACGGGAGTGATCCGTGAATCCAAGAGTGCTTATGCCTCTCCAGTGGTATTGGTACAGAAGCCTGATCAATCTTGGAGATTTTGCATCGATTATCGTAAATTGAATAAAAAGGTAATTACAGATAGTTATCCTCTGCCAATCATTGAAGATATAATGATTTATCTTTCGGGGGCAAGTTATTTTGCTGACTTGGATCTAAATTCTGGATATTGGCAACTAGCAATTTCTGAGAGGGATAAACACAAGACTGCGTTTGTCACACCCTCAGGACTTTATGAATTTAATGTTCTACCATTCGGTCTTAAGACAAGTCAGGCTGTTTTCCAAAGAACAATGCATAAAGTATTAGCTGGCATAAAATATAAGAATGCTATTTGTTACGTGGATAATATATTAATATGGGGTAAAACCTTTATAGAATTTAGGATAGCTCTAGAACAAGTATTAGAACGCCTTAAGAAAGCAAATTTAACATTAAAACCGAGTAAATGTAGTTTTGGTTACAACAAAGCTACGGTATTGGGGCACGAAATATCAGGAGCTGGTATTAAACCTGATAATAAAAAACTAGAATCACTAAAAAGGTTAAAACCACCAATGAATACTAAACAAGTAAAGTCAGTATTAGGGTTGTTTTCTTACTATCGTAAATTCATTGATAATTTTGCACAAGTAGTGTTACCTCTCACTAAATTATTGAAAAAAGGTGTGCCATTTGTTTGGTCACAGAAACATCAGGAGGCATTTGATAAAATCATAGCATATATGTGTAATCCTCCTATATTGAGTTTTTATACTAATAACAAAGATGGGTTGACTCGTTTATATGTTGTCGCCAGCGGAAAAGCATTAGGAGCATGTTTAATGCAAGGTAAAGATGTCATGCATCCAGTTTCATATGCTTCTAGGAAACTTAGTGATGGAGAAAAGAAGTATTCCACAACAGAAAAGGAATGTTTAGGTTTAGTATGGGCATTAAATTACTTTAAACACTTCTTATGGGGTATGAAGTTTCAGGTTGTTACAGATCATAAGGCATTGTGTTGGTTGAGAGATAAGAAAGATATGAATGGGAGATTAGCTAGATGGTCGTTGTCTATTCAGGCATATGAGTTTGATATAGTCCACTGTGCAGGGAGAGAAAATGTGATTGCAGATTTTCTGAGTAGAAACCCATTGAGTCAGGATGATGCAGGTCAAGATGATGGTCTGGAGGTGTATAAAATAGGTGTCACAAAAATGACAGATGAACAACGTGAAGATCAGGTTTGTCGACAGTTATTAGATAGAATAGCGACTAACGAGGAAAATGCATATAAAGGATTTAGGGTCATAGATGGTATTTTATGTAGGCAAGCTATGAGATTTAATAGTGTGAAGAATTTAGTGGTATTACCAGAGCGGTTGATATCAGATATATTAAAAGAGTTACATGATGATCCTTGGGCTGGAGGACATCTAGGTTTAGCTAAGACATTAACCAAATTTAGAGATAAATACTTTATTAAAGATGCAGAGAAGAAAATTGAAAATTATATTAAGAGTTGTAGTTTATGTCAGGAGCGGAAAAAGGTGAGACAAGTGGCTCAATTACAACCTGTCTTAGTGAATCATTTAATGGAGAAAGTAGGGATAGATATATTAGGTCCATTCAGAAAATCATTGAGAGGCAATAAATATATAATAGTCTGTGTAGAATATGTTTCTAGGTATGCAATTTGCAAGGCAGTGCCTAGGGCTACAGCCCAAAGAGTTAGCGAATTTTTGATAGAAGAGGTATTTTGTCGTTTTGGAGGGGTGAAAGAAGTTATTTCAGATAGAGGTTCAGTATTTACATCACATCTAGTTAAAGATACTGTTGGTTATTTTGGTGCTAAATCTCGCTTTACTACAGCTTTTCATCCGGCATCCAATGGTCTACTAGAAAGGTTTAACAGAACGTTAACACAAATGTTGTCTATGTATGTTTCTGCAGATCAAAAGAATTGGTGTAGTTATGTACCCTTAGTATGTTATGCATATAATTCGAGTAAACAGTCAAGCATTAAGATATCACCACACATGATGATTTATGCGAGAGAACCTTTATTCCAAACTGATATGGTTGTTAATTCTGATAGGCGAAATTGTATAATTGATTATGTTGGAAGACATGATTTTCAGAATTTCTTATCACAAAAGGCTTTACATAATTTGAGAAAAGCACAAATAAAACAGAAATCAAGTTATGATAAGAAAGTTAAAGTTAATAATTACTCGCCTAACCAACTAGTTATGATTTATACGCCTAGGAGAATAGACGGTAAAAGTTTAAAATTGTGTAGGTTATATAAAGGACCTTATCAAATTGTGAGAAGGATTTCTAATGTAAATTATGTTATTAGGAAAATAAATAATAATCGATATAGAGATATACATAGTACATGTTAACAGGTTAAAACCCTTTCATGTTAGACTATAGATAGTTTCATAATATTATAGTTCATTAATTTTGCTTGGTAAAAGATGAATATTTAATATTAATGATTTTGTTCGTGTGTTTTCATATATCTGATGTGCTGTCTGATGTGCTGTCTGAACGAGCTGGAGAGAGGGAAGAAGATGCCAATGCGTTATAGGGTGAAGGCATTCCGAATATATTCTAAGGGTTTTTTTTTGCTAATAGGAGGGGGACCCTGCTCATGCTGTATCGACTTCGTGAAAGGGATATAGTCCTTACGAAGGGTGTCTGAGTTGGACACATATGATTCAGCAAATATTATTTTTAATTGTATAATAATACAATGTAAAATGGGTAATAACATTAGTCTCGGAAATTAATTAATTATAGTTCGGAATGAATTCATGACAGGGTTAATATGTTTTCTTAAGCTTTCCCTCTCTCTGACTCAATTGCGTTAGAAGAAGTTAAAGTTTTTGCATATAATATTAATTCTTTTTATATTTAGTTTCATTAACCCTTAAGGTATGATGCTTAGCTTTTAATGTAATTAATTTTGAAGCATCATTGGATAGGAGGCCGTTACGCATCTTTTACAGGCGTTTTGGTGCGTTAAAGTTTATGGTGTGTTGTGTTTATTAACTATGCTGAAGCTTTATTAATTTTAATGATAACTTAACCATGCACATGCCATACACTATCCCATTATAAGGGACCAGCCTCACGCACCAGTGTATTAGGTATAATAAAGACTTCTTCGCCTGATAGTAATTTTTCGAGTTAGGTCTTAGGCAGGTAGTTAGTTACTTTTTTGTTTGGAGTTGGGTAAAACTTTTTTTTAAATTTTTATTTATTTGTTTTACCCAAATGCGGGGGCGTAGCTGATGTAGGAGTTTGTAACAAGAAGTTTTTATGTGCGCGTCCCGGCATGTAGAAATATTTAAACAAAAAAAGTAAGTAGTTTGAAATATGTCTAGAGTAAATAATTATATATGAATGTCAGAGGACTAAGATTGATTCCTTGAACAATAAAAGAAGTCGTGAATTCCTTAATAAAGTGTTTTTTTAACGTAGAAGCATTACGATCCCTAAACATTAAACCTGGTGCTTCTACAGTACCATGCGAGGGTGAGAGTCCTCGCTGCCTGTATTCCGTCTGGGCGGGATGCACCTCCTCCCACTAGCCAGGTACTGGGGAGAATAGTTAGGAACCTGCCTGACTCAGCCCCAGGCATTGATGGGATAGCGGCCAGAATAACTAAACTTGTATGCCTGGTGGCGGAAGCCGAAATGCTGCGGATATACGGGAAATGTGTCGCGGAGGGTGTATTCCTCGATACGTGGAAGGACGGTAGGTTGATTGTCCTACCTAAGGGCAACAATAAACCCCTAACCTATCTCAAAGCGTATCGACCAATCACCCTGCTTCCGGTGATGAAGAAGGTTCTTGAGCAAGTCTTCTGAAATTGCGCTCCTTCGTTATCGCGTAGCGTCTCCCAATGCCAATACGGATTCACTCGTTGTCGCTCAACTCTTACTGCCCTAAATAGCATTTTGGAAACGGCAAGAGGATCGAATTTTACGTATGTCCAGGCGATCTTCCTGGACATATCTGGGGCCTTCGACAATGCGTGGTGGCGTATGATATTACTCAAAGCAAAGAGGGGAGGGTGCCCGCCAAATATTTATAGCATGCTCGCAACATATTTCGGGAGTCAACGGGTCGGTTTTTTTGTGGGTGGTGGGGTTGTGTGGAAACCCTCAACCATGGGGTACCCACAGTGGACCCTCTTCGTGGATGACCTGCTGCAGTTGCCATACCCAAAAGGGGTAAAGGTGGTAGCGTACGCCAATGATGTCACAGTTCTCAGAAATTTTTCATCGATTCAGACTAATAACAAAAACCACAAAGTATTGCATAGACCACGGAGTAAAAGGCACAACACATAATCATATCAATTGTATAACAGAAATTTCAAAGTAACATTCCACCCGGCCTGGCTATCCAAAACTTTTTTTAGTTTAAATTTGACAAGTTGCGAACGAGATCGACCCATCTTTTTTTAACCGACTTTAGAAATTTCGAAAAGTTACTATGTTCGTCTGTATATTTTTTTTTCTATGTATGTTCACCGATTTCTCCGTCAATTGCGGTCCGATTATGAAAATTATTTTTTTGTTTGAAATAACCTTTCACTCTCGAGGTGGTCCCATTGTTTGTTTAAAGGGTATACTCCTTAGGTCATCCTATTGCCATCAGGTCAGGATCTGATGATGGGATCCTGGATAAATCGAGCGAATTCTTCAAATATTGTATTCGCACTGGGAGTGTCGTGAATTTACCCTGAAGAAGTTTCATTTAGTGAAGTGAAGCTGATGATGAATACCACCGCTGCACCGCAACTCCTCAGTGGTAGGTATTTGATGGATTTCAATTTGATTACTTTAATTTATGCAGTTGAATTTTATGCTCGCCACAATGCGTATGATGATGTACCAGGAGAACTCCTCAATAGGCAACGAACCTGCATTGGTAAAACCAATATTTTGTAAAAGGCGATGAGCGGTTGACATTAGGTAAATTAAAAACCAACCCATTGAAAAAAGAGAAAACATAAGGCATTTTATTTATTTGATAGTTTGCTCCTGAGGTGGTCTCATTCAAATCTGTTGAAGATGTGATCAGTAAAAATCCGCCTTTAAAACATAATAAAAATTATGTTAGGTATTTACTTTTTTATTAAAAAATATTTTATATCAGTATCAAAACATCTTGCAGTTTGTGAACTTGCCATCGAATTAGAAAGAGAGAATTCCATACGGCTAAGATTTTTAAACAATACACAAGATTCCAAAGAAAAGACACAGACTACAATTTTTGCGCAATAAAACTTGTTAAGTATAGCTTTTGAACCATTTTTGGACTTTAATAGCTTCATTTTGGTTTGCTATAGCTGTCAAATAATTAAATAACGCAAGCCAACATCACCAGCCACGTATGTTCAAGACGATTGCTTAAAATAAGTTTTTAGTTAAACTTTGACAAGTTGCGTCCGACATTGATCTATCATTTTGTTCAATATCGAACAGCTAAACCAGCTAAATTATGTGCGTACTCCTACAAATTGAGATCGACCCTTTATTTTGTTAATCCAATAAACAGCTGTGAACCACACTAAGACTATCCGATCCAGTACGATTCAGAATAATTTCGAATCGAAACAATAATTACATCATCACGCAGAAATCACTATTATTATTACTTAATATATTATTCAAAAGAAAATCAACAGCATATAACAATAAGCTTAAACATTAAAGTCATTCCAGGTATCAAAATGCCAAAATAAAGATTATCACAAATTTCTTAGGAAGTTTTCGAATCAGACTTATTGCATAAGTCACCTACTACAGACCATCCTAATATCTTATCTCAAGCTTGTGAACTTGTCATCGAATAATAACGAGGCCAGTCTTCACAGTATAAGACTAGCAATTTCAAACAATAAACAAAAGGATGAAGAATTTTTTAAAGCCAAACATTGAATTTCGATACCAAAAATCAACAAAATTGTGAAAGCAGTTTGCCATTGAAATAAAACATTAATGTTTTCTCGTTACTCGCAAACATTCCCGTCAATCCTTCGCACCGAACTTTGCTGCTTCTAAATATTTCTATTTTGGTAGAAATAGGAATAGACTGTGGAACTATAATAAACTCATCAAAATTTGGTTTTGTTTGGTAACACAGTTGTTTCCTTCGTATTCAATATTGGCATATTTATAAAGGAATTTTCAAGAAACTCGCAGATCCTTCATAGATTGTTCATTTCAATAAATAATACGTGGAAAAAAGCATATTAAACATTATTGTGCCCTTAAAATCTTATTTGGGCCATAACACACATCTAAAAGAAGTTTGTCAAATAAATACCAAACATTTCTGAAATGACACGCTTACCAACGAACAGCTTATAACATACCCGAACAGGACGGGATCTGTTTTTGAGACCGATTAAATTATCTATCTATACAAATAAATAAAATTGGAGTGACTGTTACTAATTTTAAAATAGTTTTACTAATTACATATGGATGTATAAGCGGTACTTAAACCATATTTTATTTTTGTCTCCGTGTCTCTCTCTGAAACGGCTGGACCGATTTTGACGGGAGTTGCACTGGCAGATAGCTGATGTTATAAGGAGTTACTTCGGGAACTTTTATTTTTGGAAATTTATATATAAAATAGAATAGAGAAAAGTCGAGATACCATTGACGTACCAGTCAAATATTTTGTATAGAAAACTTCTATCATCTGGTGACCGATAAAGCCATTATAATAATTATACTTTCCATAAAAATACCTATATGCACTAGCTTCTATTGGACACAAAACCTAAATGTTAGAATTACACTTTTAGAATTGAATTGTGGAGCCCTTTGCCATTAAAATAAATCATTTTTTAAACGAATGTATTTTCTCGTTACCCGCACCAAGTAACAGCAGTGCCCATTTGAACTCGATATGTTTGGCAGTGAAGTCAACAATCCCGTCAATCCTTTGCACCTTTATATGTATATATCGATAGAAGTGAAACAAGAGTTAATAGAGGTGTACGCTAGGCACGAGGAATTGTAACCCTTTACTGAACTTAGAACAAATTTTGCTTACTTCGTTTTTATCAATCAGAAACAGTGGACAGTCACGATGTAGAGTCACCAACTTTACTGAGATTTTCCGTTTTGATATTAAATTGATTGATGAATTAAGTATAGTTTTTTTCTCAGTTGGTCATTTACTACCATTTACAATACTCTTTTAATACACTGCGAAATATTTCATCGATTCCGACTAATAACCGATAACCACAAATTATTACATAATATATACCCACTCGAAAAAGCCACTATAACCCATATGCACAACAATTGTTCAACAGAAATTTCAAAGTAACATTCTACCGGCCCTGGCTATCCGAAACTTTTTTTACTTTAAATTTGACAAGTTGTGAACGAGTTCGACCCATCATTTGGTTCCATATCAAACAAATAGTGTTCAGTATCGAACAAATAGCTTAACCTCACTAATACTTCCAGTCATTTTAAACAAATGTCTGAACCATCCTCAGCGTAACATATGAAATCAAATGCAACTCTCACAGCTTATGAACTTGTCATCGAATAAAAACGAGAGAATTCCATAGGCCAACATTGTTAACAATAATTGTAGCGAAAAATATAGGAAAGTATTAGAGACATCCAAGTTGTACCTACTTTAAGATTTTTTCTATGGAATTTTTCGAATCAAACGTATTGCATGAGGCACCTACTACAGAATATCTCAATCTCAAGCTTGTGAACTTGTCATCGAATAAGTAAAACGCCAGTCTTCAGATTAGGTATAAGACTAACAATTTCAGGACGCAAACTTTTTAGAGAGGAATACTGACTTTTGACACCAAAAATAACAAAACTATGAGAGCCGTTTGCCATTGACATAAAATATCTTTTAAATGAATGTAGTTTCTCGTTACTCGCACCAAGTAACAGTAGCTTTGACAGTGAAGTCGAAAATCCCGTCAATCCTTCGCACCGAACTTTGCTGCTTCTAAACATTTCTGTTTGTTAACGCAGTTGGTGCCTCCGTCATTTTATTTTGGTGCATTTGGGACGTAAGTAATTTTTTAGACACTCGCAGATCGGTCATAGATATTCCGTCCAAATTTCAATAAATAATACAAAAATTACATAGACAACGCCCTTTACACAATATTATTCTTCCCTTAAAATCAAATTCAGTTCTAAAAAAATATCTAATAGAAGTTTGACAAATCAATGCCAAACAGTTCTGAAATGACACGCTTGCCATCGCATTTAATTTTGAGTACCTGGTCCACAGACCTCTGCACAGACCTGAACAGGAGAGGATCTGTTTTCGAGACCACGATTATAAATAATAAATAAATAAAAGACTTGCAGTTGCTCGCGTTTTCACTTGCATAGCGAATGCTTTCATCCTAAACCACTACAGTATTGAGGCAAACAAAACCAAATCATATATTTACATTAGTTCAGCCATTTTCAAGTTTTTGCAAGACGAACGCACAGCAGTTGATTTTTATATGTATATATTGATAGAAGTGAAACAAGAGTTAATGTACTGTAAGCTCTGAAGTATCTGTCAAATATTTTGTAAAGAAAACCTCCTCTGGTGACCGATATCTACACGATAATTATGTTTTCCATAAAAAATAAATATTTGACCTGTATTTATGCACTTGCTTCTATTCATACAAAACCCAATTGATAGCCTAACATTTGTGTATACTATCTCACATTTACTATTATTAGTATCTGAAATTTATATAAGACGCATGAGCACAGTTTTCAGAATCTTTAGAAATATTGTGTAGGTAAGGAGTGATGATGATATTCTTCAAATTTCCCACTTGCTTACTCACGAGGAATTGTAACACTCAACTGAACGAAGAACAATATTTGCTTACTTGGTTTTTATCAATCAGAAACAGTGGTCAGTCACGATGTAGAGTAACCAAGTTTACTGAGATTTTTCCGTTTTAAAATTTAATTTATTGATTGATTCCAATACTCTTTTAACACATTACGAAAGTTTTCGTCGATTCAGATGTTAACCAACAACAACAAATTATTTGCATAATAATATACCATGTACAAAAAGCCACTATCACTCATTCAACAATTGTTTAACAGACATTTCAAACTAACATTCGGTCTGGCTACCCAAAACATTTTTTTAGTTTAAATTTGACAAGTTGCGAAAGAAACCCATTGACCCATCATTTTGTTCAGTATCAAAACTTCTCGCAGCTTGTGAATTCGCCAATGAATGCCATCGAATAAGAAAGAGAGAATTCCATACGGCTACGATGTTTAAACAATACACAAGATTCCAAAGAAAAGACGCAGACTAAATTTTTACCCAAAACATTTTTTTGGTTTAAAGGGAAACGCCCATTTTTGGCCATGCTTTGCCCATCAATGTGGGAAATACAAAAAAAAAATGCATTTAGTAACTAGAATATTGCTATAAACTTATTTGTAGCAGAACTCCGGAATTAAAAGCCGATTTAATTAAGACACTCAATCGGATTGCTTTATTTTACAACTTCCGGGCTTTGGTCAATCCGTCAAAGTAGGGAGGAATAGTGACTTTTACTAAAAAAATCGATACACAATAGGTAAAAACAGATTTTTGGGAAATCTTTTTGTTTGTGCGATTTTTTCTGCTTTTTTTATTGTCTTTTTACAGAAAAATAAGTGAAAAAAATAAGTTTTTGTCCATTTTTGGGCTTCAAATACAAACTATTGAACCGATTCCGTGTTTCTGGTTTTTTTTTATACAGTTTTTTCGATAAATAGATATCTTATCGTCATCCCTACATCAATAATAATCGTAAATCATAATTGACAACTGACTGATTGACATTGACATTTCACATTTAGTTTGTTGACAAAATGCGATATTGCGAGTAGTGATTTTTTGAATTCCGTTTTCTGGTTGATTTTTCGACGACTGATTACGATTATGGACCCTGTTACCGCTCCTGATGACGACCTTGGCTTTACATTGGATTCTGTACCCGCTTCCCACGACCAAAAATCATAAAACTACAAGTATGTTTTTTTGTTAACCGTGAATTTTTTAATATGATTTTTATAACTCCAACCGAGTTCTGTGTAAAAAATAGTGGTTGTTTCTTTATCTATAATGTCAACCCTAATGCCTATAATTTGTTTCATTCATGGGCGGCATTTGGCCAAACCTCTTTATCAAATGGGCATTTCCCTTTGACAAGTTGCGAAAGAGTTAGGCCCACCACTTTGTTCAGTTTCAAAACATCTCGCAGCTTGTGGACTTGCATGGACTTTTTCCGAAAACTTGCGGAGTTGGGTAACCAGGATCCGTGGGGGTTAGCCTACCGAGTCGCTTGCGGCAGGGTTAGGCCACCTCCTAACGTCACGTCAAAGAGAGAATTCCATACGGCTAAGATTTTTAAACAATACACAAGATTCCAAAGGGAAGACGCAGACTACATTTTTTGCGAAATAAAACTTGTTAAGTAGAGCTTTTGAACCATTCTTGGACTTTAATAGCTGTATTTTGATTTGTTATAGCTGTCAAATAATTAAATAACGCAAGCCAACACCACCAGCCACGTATGTTCAAGACGATTGCTTAAAATAAGTTTTTAGTTAAACTTTGACAAGTTGCGTCCGACATCTAGCTCCAGCTAAACCAGCTTACATGTATTATATGTGCGTACTCCTACAAATTGAGATCAACCCTTTATTTTTTTAATCCAATAAACAGCTGTGAACCACACTAAGACTATCCGATCCAGTACGATTCAGAATAATTTCTAATCGAAACAATAATTACTTCATCACGCAGAAATCACTTTTATTATTTCTTTATATATTATTCAAAAGAAAATCAACGGTATATAACAATAAGCTTAAACATTAAAGTCATTCCATGTATCAAAATGCCAAAAAAAGATTATCACAAATTTCTTAGGAACTTTTCGAATCAGACTTATTGCATAAGTCACCTACTACATACCATCCAAATATCTTATCTCAAGCTTGTGAACTTGTCATCGAATAATAACGAGGCCAGTCTTCACAGTATAAGACTAGTAATTTCAAACAATAAACAAAAGGATGAAGAATTTTTTAAAGCCAAACATTGAATTTCGATTCCAAAAAACAACAAAATTGTAAAAGCAGTTTGCCATTGAAATAAAACATTAATGTTTTCTCCTTCGTTACTCGCAAATATTCCCGTCAATCCTTCGCACCGAACTTTGCTGCTTCTAAATATTTATATTTTAGTAGAAATAGGAATAGACTGTGGAACTAAAATAAACTCATCAAAATTTGGTTTTGTTTGGTAACACAGTTGTTTCCTTCGTATTGCCAGTATTTCCATATTGGCATATTTAGGAAGGAATTTTCAAGAAACTCGCAGATCCTTCATAGATCCTTCATTTCAATAAATAATACGTGGAAAAAAGCATATTAAACATTATTGTGCCCTTAAAATCTTATTTGGGCCATAACACACATCTAAAAGAAGTTTGTCAAATAAATACCAAACATTTCTGAAATGACACGCTTACCAATGAACAGCTTTTAACATACCCGAACAGGACAGGATCTGTTTTTGAGACCGATTAAATTTTCTATCTATACAAATAAATAAAATTGGAGTGACTGTTACTAATTTTAAAATAGTTTTAGGTACTAATTACATATGGATGTATAAGCGGTACTTAAACCATATTTTATTTTTATTTTTGTCTCTCTGTCTCTCTCTGAAACGGCTGGACCGATTTTGACGGGAGTTGCACTGGCAGATAGCTGATGTTATAAGGAGTTACTTCGGGAACTTTTATTTTTGGAAATTTATATATAAAATAGAATAGAGAAAAGTCGAGATACCATTGACGTACTAGTCAAATATTTTGTATAGAAAACTTCTATCCTCTGGTGACCGATAAAGCCATTATAATAATTATGTTTTCCATAAAAATACCTATTTGACCTATATGCACTAGCTTCTATTGGACACAAAACCTAATTGTTAGAATTACACTTTTAGAGTTGAATTTTGGAGCCCTTTGCCATTAAAATAAATCATTTTTTAAACGAATGTATTTTCTCGTTACCCGCACCAAGTAACAGCAGTTCCCATTTGAACTCGATATGTTTGACAGTGAAGACGACAATCCCGTCAATCCTTTGTACCTTTATAATATGTATACCTATATTGATAGAAGTGAAACAAGAGTTAATAGAGGTGTACGCTGTAGGCACCAGGAATTGTAACACTTGACTGAACTTAGAACAAATTTTGCTTACTTGGTTTTTATCAATCAGAAAAAGTGGACAGTCACGATGTAGAGTCACCAACTTTACTGAGTTTTTCCGTTTTGATATTAAATTGATTGATGAATTATGTATAGTTTTTTTCTCAGTTGGTCATTTACTGCCATTCCAATACTCTTTTAATACACTGCGAAATATTTCATCGATTCCGACTAATAACCGACAACCACAAATTATTACATAATATTATATACCCACTCGAAGAAGCCACTATAACCCATATGCACAACAATTATTCAACAGAAATTTCAAAGTAACATTCTACCGGCCTGGCTATCCGAAACTTTTTTTACTTTAAATTTGACAAGGTGCAACCGAGTTCGACCCATTTTTTTGTTCCATATCAAACAAATAGTGTTCACTGAACACTGTTCAGTATCGAACAAATAGCTTAACCTCACTAATACTTCCAGTCATTTTAAAAATATGTCTGAACCGTCCTCGGCGTAACATATTACATCAAATGCAACTCTCTCAGCTTATGAACTTGACATCGAATAGAAAAGAGAGAATTCCATAAGCCATCATTGTAAACAATAATTGTAGCGAAAAATATAGGAAAGTATCAGAGACATCCAAGTTGTAACTACTTTAAGATTTTTTCTTTGGAATTTTTCGAATCAAACGTATTGCATAAGGCACCTACTACAGAATATCTTAATCTCTTAACTCAAGATTGTAAACTTGTCATCGACTAAGTAAAACGCCAGTCTTCAGATTATAAGACTAGCAATTTCAAACAATAAACAATTTCAGGACGCAGAACTTTTTAGAGAGGAATACTGACTTTTGACACCAAAAATAACAAAACTATGAGAGCCGTTTGCCATTGACATAAAATATCTTTTAAATGAATGTAGTTTCTCGTTACTCGCACCAAGTAACAGTAGCTTTGACAGTGAAGTCGAAAATCCCGTCAATCCTTCGCACCGAACTTTGCTGCTTCTAAACATTTCTGTTCGTTAACGCAGTTGGTGCCTCCGTCATTTTATTTTGGTGCATTTGAGACGTAAGTAATTTTTTAGACACTCGCAGATCGGTCATAGATATTCCGTCCAAATTTCAATAAATAATACGAAAATTACATAGACAACGCCCTTTACACAATATTATTCCTCCCTTAAAATCAAATTCAGTTCTAAAAAAATATCTAATAGAAGTTTGACAAATCAATGCCAAACAGTTCTGAAATGACACGCTTACCATCGCATTTAATTTTGAGTACCTGGTCCACAGACCTCTGCACAGACCTGAACAGGAGAGGATCTGTTTTCGAGACCACGATTATAAATAATAAATAAATAAAAGACTTGCAGTTGGTCGCGTTTTCACTTGCATAGCGAATGCTTTCATCCTAAACCACCACAGTATTGAGGCAAACAAAACCAAATCATATATTTACATTAGTTCAGCCATTTTCGAGTTTTTGCAAGACGAACGTACAGCAGTTGATTTTTAGAAAACCTCCTCTGGTGACCGATATCTACACTATAATTATGTTTTCCATAAAAAATAAATATTTGACCTATATTTATGCACTTGCTTCTATTCATACAAAACCCAATTGATAGCCTAACATTTGTGTATACTATCTCTCTTTTTACTATTATTAGTATCTGAAATTTATATAAGACGCATGAGCACAGTTTTCAGAATCTTTGGAAATATTGTGTAGGTAAGGAGTGATGATGATATTCTTCAAATTTCCCACTTGCTTACTCACGAGGAATTGTAACACTCAACTGAACGAAGAACAATATTTGCTTACTTGGTTTTTATCAATCAGAAACAGTGGTCAGTCACGATGTAGAGTAACCAAGTTTACTGAGATTTTTCCGTTTTAAAATTTAATTTATTGATTGATTCCAATACTCTTTTAACACATTACGAAAGTTTTCGTCGATTCAGATGTTAACCAACAACAACAAATTATTTTCATAATAATATACCATGTACAAAAAGCCACTATCACTCATGCAACAATTGTTTAACAGACATTTCAAACTAACATTCTACTCGGCCTGGCTACCCAAAACATTTTTTTAGTTTAAATTTGACAAGTTGCGAAAGGGTTTGACCCATCATTTTGTTCAGTATCAAAACTTCTCGCAGCTTGTGAATTTGCCATCGAATAAGAAAGAGAGAATTCCATACGGCTACGATATTTAAACAATACACAAGATTCCAAAGGGAAGACGCAGACTACAATTTTTGCGCAATAAAACTTGTTAAGTATAGCTTTTGAACCATTTTTGGACTTTAATAGCTGTATTTTGATTTGTTATAGCTGTCAAATAATTAAATAACGCAGGCCAACACCACCAGCCACGTATGTTCAAGACGATTGCTTAAAAGAAGTTTTTAGTTAAACTTTGACAAGTTGCGTCCGACATCGATCCATCATTTTGTTCAATATCGAACAGCTAAACCAGCTAACATGTATTATATTTGCGTACTCCTACAAATTGAGATCGACCCTTTATTTTGTTAATCCAATAAACAGCTGTGAACCACACTAAGACTATGTATCCGATCCAGTACGATTCAGAATAATTTCTAATCGAAACAATAATTACTTCATCATGCAGAAATCACTTTTATTATTTCTTTATATATTATTCAAAAGAAAATCAACGGCATATAACAATAAGCTTAAACATTAAAGTCATTCCATGTATCAAAATGCCAAAATAAAGATTATCACAAATTTCTTAGGAAGTTTTCGAATCAGACTTATTGCATAAGTCACCTACTACAGACCATCCAAATATCTTATCTCAAGCTTGTGAACTTGTCATCGAATAATAACGAGGCCAGTCTTCACAGTATAAGACTAGTAATTTCAAACAATAAACAAAAGGATGAAGAATTTTTTAAAGCCAAACATTGAATTTCGATTCCAAAAAACAACAAAATTGTAAAAGCAGTTTGCCATTGAAATAAAACATTAATGTTTTCTCCTTCGTTACTCGCAAATATTCCCGTCAATCCTTCGCACCGAACTTTGCTGCTTCTAAATATTTATATTTTAGTAGAAATAGGAATAGACTGTGGAACTATAATAAACTCATCAAAATTTGGTTTTGTTTGGTAACACAGTTGTTTCCTTCGTATTGCCAGTATTTCCATATTGGCATATTTAGGAAGGAATTTTCAAGAAACTCGCAGATCCTTCATAGATCCTTCATTTCAATAAATAATACGTGGAAAAAAGCATATTAAACATTATTGTGCCCTTAAAATCTTATTTGGGCCATAACACACATCTAAAAGAAGTTTGTCAAATAAATACCAAACATTTCTGAAATGACACGCTTACCAATGAACAGCTTTTAAAATACCCGAACAGGACAGGATCTGTTTTTGAGACCGATTAAATTTTCTATCTATACAAATAAATAAAATTGGAGTGACTGTTACTAATTTTAAAATAGTTTTAGGTACTAATTACATATGGATGTATAAGCGGTACTTAAACCATATTTTATTTTTATTTTTGTCTCTCTGTCTCTCTCTGAAACGGCTGGACCGATTTTGACGGGAGTTGCACTGGCAGATAGCTGATGTTATAAGGAGTTACTTCGGGAACTTTTATTTTTGGAAATTTATATATAAAATAGAATAGAGAAAAGTCGAGATACCATTGACGTACTAGTCAAATATTTTGTATAGAAAACTTCTATCCTCTGGTGACCGATAAAGCCATTATAATAATTATGTTTTCCATAAAAATACCTATTTGACCTATATGCACAAGCTTCTATTGGACACAAAACCTAATTGTTAGAATTACACTTTTAGAGTTGAATTTTGGAGCCCTTTGCCATTAAAATAAATCATTTTTTTAACGAATGTATTTTCTCGTTACCCGCACCAAGTAACAGCAGTTCCCATTTGAACTCGATATGTTTGACAGTGAAGACGACAATCCCGTCAATCCTTTGTACCTTTATAATATGTATACCTATATTGATAGAAGTGAAACAAGAGTTAATAGAGGTGTACGCTGTAGGCACCAGGAATTGTAACACTTGACTGAACTTAAAACAAATTTTGCTTACTTGGTTTTTATCAATCAGAAAAAGTGGACAGTCACGATGTAGAGTCACCAACTTTACTGAGTTTTTCCGTTTTGATATTAAATTGATTGATGAATTATGTATAGTTTTTTTCTCAGTTGGTCATTTACTGCCATTCCAATACTCTTTTAATACACTGCGAAATATTTCATCGATTCCGACTAATAACCGACAACCACAAATTATTACATAATATTATATACCCACTCGAAGAAGTCACTATAACCCATATGCACAAAAATTATTCAACAGAAATCTCAAAGTAACATTCTACCGGCCTGGCTATCCGAAACTTTTTTTACTTTAAATTTGACAAGTTGCAACCGAGTTCGACCCATTTTTTTGTTCCATATCAAACAAATAGTGTTCACTGAACACTGTTCAGTATCGAACAAATAGCTTAACCTCACTAATACTTCCAGTCATTTTAAAAATATGTCTGAACCGTCCTCGGCGTAACATATTACATCAAATGCAACTCTCACAGCTTATGAACTTGACATCGAATAGAAAAAAGAGAATTCCATAAGCCATCATTGTAAACAATAATTGTAGCGAAAAATATAGGAAAGTATCAGAGACATCCAAGTTGTAACTACTTTAAGATTTTTTCTTTGGAATTTTTCGAATCAAACGTATTGCATAAGGCACCTACTACAGAATATCTTAATCTCTGAACTCAAGATTGTAAACTTGTCATCGACTAAGTAAAACGCCAGTCTTCATATTATAAGACTAGCAATTTCAAACAATAAACAATTTCAGGACGCAGAACTTTTTACAGAGGAATACTGACTTTTGACACCAAAAATAACAAAACTATGAGAGCCGTTTGCCATTGACATAAAATATCTTTTAAATGAATGTAGTTTCTCGTTACTCGCACCAAGTAACAGTAGCTTTGACAGTGAAGTCGAAAATCCCGTCAATCCTTCGCACCGAACTTTGCTGCTTCTAAACATTTCTGTTCGTTAACGCAGTTGGTGCCTCCGTCATTTTATTTTGGTGCATTTGAGACGTAAGTAATTTTTTAGACACTCGCAGATCGGTCATAGATATTCCGTCCAAATTTCAATAAATAATACAAAAATTACATAGAAAACGCCCTTTACACAATATTATTCTTCCCTTAAAATCAAATTCAGTTCTTAAAAAATATCGAAAGGAAGTTTGACAAATCAATGCCAAACAGTTCTGAAATGACACGCTTACCATCGCATTTAATTTTGAGTACCTGGTCCACAGACCTCTGCACAGACCTGAACAGGAGAGGATCTGTTTTCGAGACCACGATTATAAATTATAAATAAATAAAAGGCTTGCAGTTGCTCGCGTTTTCACTTGCATAGCGAATGCTTTCATCCTAAAGCACCACAGTATTGAGGCAAACAAAACCAAATCATATATTTACATTAGTTCAGCCATTTTCGAGTTTTTGCAAGACGAACGCACAGCAGTTGATTTTTATATGTATATATTGATAGAAGTGAAACAAGAGTTAATGTACTGTAAGTTCTGAAGTATCTGTCAAATATTTTGTAAAGAAAACCTCCTCCTCTGGTGACCGATATCTACATTATAATTATGTTTTCCATAAAAAATAAATATTTGACCTGTATGTACCTATGCACTTGCTTCTATTCATACAAAACCCAATTGATAGCCTAACATTTGCGTTTACTATCTTACATTTACTATTATTAGTATCTGAAATTTGAATAAGACACATGAGCACAGTTTTCGGAAACTTGGGAAATATTGTGTAGGTAAGGAGTGATGATGATGTTCTTCAAATTTCCCACTTGCTTACTCACGAGGAATTGTAACACTCAACTGAACGAAGAACAATCTTTGCTTACTTGGTTTTTATCAATCAGAAACCGTGGTCAGTCACGATGTAGAGTCACCAAGTTTACCGAGATTTTTCCGTTTACTCTTTTAACACATTACGAAATTTTTCGTCGATTCAGACTTTAACCAACAACAACATATTATTGCATTTGCATAATAATATACCATTTAAAAAAAGCCACTATAACACATTCAACAATTGTTTAACAGACATTTTAAACTAACATTCTACTCGGCCTGACTACCCAAAACATTTTTTTAGTTAAAATTTGACAAGTTGCGAAAGGGTTTGACCCATCATTTTGTTCAGTATCAAAACTTCTCGCAGCTTGTGAACTTGTCATCGAATAAGAAAGAGAGAATTCCATACGGCTACGATTTTTAAACAATACACAAGATTCCAAAGAAAAGACGCAGACTACATTTTTTGCGCAATAAAACTTGTTAGTACTTTTGAACCAATTTTTTACTTTAATTACCGTATTTTGGTTTTCCATACCTATTAAATAATAAAATAACGCATTTCCACGCATAATATTCAAAACTGTAAGCCAACACCACGTATATTTAAGACAATTGCTTAAAAGAAATTCCAAAGTAACGTTCTACCCGACCTGGTATCCAATAGTTGTTCTAGTTGAACTTTGACAAGTTGAGACCGAGTTCGACCCATCATTTTTTCTGTATCGAACAAATAGCTCCTCCCTCCTCTCTAATACTTCTGACCTCATTGATAGATCTATGATATTCCATGAAAATCAAATTTCTTATTAGTTTGAAAACAAATTTTTGGACAAAACACCACCATCTCACAGATTGTCAACTTTTCATCGAATAAGAAAGAACGAATTCGATGGGCTAAAATTTCTGAACAACAAACAGGACTCCCAAAGACACCAACTAAAATTGTAGCGAAAATTCCTATAGCAACGCAGAACATTGTAGTGCTTTTGGAACATTTTTTTACTCAACCAAACTAATAAATTAACGCGTTTCCACGTTATCTATTGCTACTCATTTTACGAAGTTAATGCAAATTAACTGTTTTGTTCAATTTTTATAACAACGCAGAACTTTTTAATGCATAAAGCATTATTTTTAATACCAACAACCAAGATATCTCAAAATAATTAATTGTTCACACAGGTACTTTTGTATTTTATATGGGGAGAAATTTTATCATTTTTTTTATACTATACACAATATGAAAATTTCGACAAACTGCCACCATTACTCCTTACCCACACGTCACTATCACTACATAGTATAAAACAAAGTTGCTTCCTGTCCCTGTGATGCGGTTTTTTTTTTAATAGAGAGTGATTCAAGAGGAACCTTTATATGTATAATACATACATATAGTACAGAAAAGTCGAGAAAACACGCGGGCGAAGCCGAGGGCGGAAAGCTAGTAGATTCATAAACACCTGATCTTACGCCTTTTTTTATTTTAGTGCAAGGAAATCGAACAAAAAAATAAAACTGTTTGATATTATATACTTACAACGTATTTATCGATCAATATTCTCCATAAATAATACAATTACAATTCAGGTTACAATTACAATCACAGTCAGGTGTTAAAAACAGCTATTACTATAACTTCTGCAGAATTGATAAGATGTTACTTTGTAGGTTCACCAAGTCGGCGACAAGACATCGGTGAAAAGCTTGGTAGACTCGTAGCAATTCTCGTCAAATAATCCTGTTATTATGTTTTGGTTGATTTTAGGGATTCGTTCCTGAAAGAACAAACCGGAGCATTATCATTTAGGTAAATATTTAATTGTAAGTACGTATAGATAATAGACTATTAATAAGCGTAACATATTATTATATTTCCCGAAGTCCAAGGTAGAAGTGTACCGATGTAAAGAAAGAAAGGAAGAATAATTTACATGTGCATGTCCTGTGTAATAGCGGGTGATCGTGTTGATACTTCACAGATAGACTCCAATTGGCGGACTGAGAATGCCACAGAAAAACCCAATCATTCTTCGAGTCCTGGGAATTGAACCCATAAGCTAATGCTCAGCAAGCACGCTTGCAACCACTAAACCAACGAGATTGTATACGTATCAGCCACCTGAGTTCGAGCGATGGGGTATGCTGGAAATCAGCCCTGTGGAGATTTGTCTCTACAGTGTTAGTGCTGAGCTTACCCCAATTGCCAAAATAACAGATTTGTATTTTGTTTTTACTTTTTATGGTTTTTTTTGTAAACTTATTACTGGCAATAAATTGCTTATTATCTATTTATTCTTTGTTGGACGAAGAATTTGTGTCAGGAAGACAAGCTCTATACTTATTCCATTTGATGAGCTTGTCTGTGATGACATTTTATAGTTGGTTACTTTGAAGAAAAAGTGTTTATAAGAGCAGAAATCTGAGTACAGCAGGTATTAAAAGAGTACTACCGGCCGTACTAAATCCAATTCTTACATTGACTAACAAGGTTTACCCTAATAATACCAACCCTTTAGTTCTAAGCGTTGTTAATAGATGGCGCTATCTTAAACAGTAAGCTACACAATTTGGCTTTCTTAAAGGATTGCGAACTTATGGTAAATACATACATACCATCACGCCTGTATTCCCCGAAGGGTTAGGCAGAGGTGTACTAATGTACACCCACATTTCGCCGGTAAGTTTAGGTCCCATGTAATAGGGGGCGAGCCTATTGCTATTAACTGGGCACAAATCCAGACTCCGACCTGCTGGGAATTTCATAGAAAAACCCAGTAACACTTTTCTCGACCTGGGAATCGAACCTAGGACCTCTAGCGTAGTAGTCGCGCTTGGGACCACTAGCCTAACGAGGCAGTTAACTAGAACTTATGGTTCTTTTTCATATACCATTGCAACTATTGCCTGAATCTTCTCAACTTTGAGAAGACGCCTGCGTCCAACTGTTACTTAGGGTAAATTATTAACTTTGATATTAACCTTTTATGACTGTCTCGTGCTGGCAGCGAACGTTGCAGTGTGTTGGCAGTGCGACACACGGTAGACTGAAAATCGGCTTTCATAGACTTACGAGGCTTGAATTTTGAAAGGTCCTTTTTTGGCTAGAAATAGATTCTGCTGATCATTACTTTACTATAAAATTCGTATGAGGCAATTGCGTGTATAATTATTTTTTATGGCGCTGACATGAAAAATGAGTCTATCTCTGGAATCTTAAGGTTTGCCATTATATCCTTACATACGGATATAGTACTATTTATTTGTAATTTTTTGACATAGTTCGTATTGCCACGTGGTACCATTTGTGCAATTTTTTTAAAATCCTGTTTTAAAAAAAACTTTGTATATTAATGATTCATTTTAATGCTTAAATGCTTTAAATATAAGTATGCCAAGCCTAATTTACAATATTTTTTTTATACTATAGCCCGAAAAAGTAAGAAATCACAAAAGTTCGTTTTTATACCTATGTGGGATAACTGCTACTCATGGTAGCTATCTAGTATATTTAATTGTATTGGATTGTATAATTCAAAAATAGTTTTAAAATTTCTACTTATTAACCTCCGAGGCAAAAACGACACGGGGTGTGTGATAAGTTTGACGTGTCTGTGTGTGTGTGTGTGATTCTGTGGCATCGTAGCTCCTGAATGGATGAACCGATTTTTATTTTGTTTTTTTTTTTTTATTTGAATGGTGAATTAGTCGGGAGTGCTCTTAGCTATGTTTGATGAAAATCGGTCCAAGATAGCCGCCGCACGGTGGGCTGAAAATCGGATTTCATAGACATAGCGATTTCAATTTGCAAGTGCCGGATTTTTTGACGGATATCGCTTCTATTAGTTATTACTATATTAAAAAACTAGCTTCTGCCCGCGACTTCGTCCACGTAGTAGGCAAAAAGTCCCATCTCATGTGTTAATTCAGGTAAATAAACGGTGTGCCAAATTTCATACAAATCCGTTCAGTAGTTTTGGAGTAACTGAGTAAGAAGCATCCATCCAGACGTTCCCATTTATTGTATTACGTATAGTACAACTTATAGCCTTCCTCAATAAATAGGCTATAGTAACATATTTTTTCAACAACCTCTGCGTCTTTATAATGCTATCATAGATTTGGAATGTGCTATCATACTATGGAATTGATCATCTTTCTTATACAAACATCCGAAATCATGATTACCATTAAACTGATACACAAAACACAGTAAATGAATTTATTAAGCTACATACAACGTAAAGATGATCAAATCACGTGAAGGTATCGATTTCAACTTTATTGTCATCTGTATGATATTAGGCTAATCAATGCGACCTTTGTTAGATGAAAATACCAATAATTGTTTGGAAAAATCGTTGGTTCAGTAAAACTTGATCGCCACTTTATACTCGTGGAATTTAGAATCAAGTATCGGAGGGCCACGGCAGTGCCCCCGCCAGTCTATTTTTTCAGAGACAGTTGAGAATTAAAACCCAATAAAATGAATTTGGAACGGGTAGATAAACATTTACAGCGTTTAATTTTTGTGCAAAAACACATTTCATATTCCACCCATAGGAGCCATCATAAACAAATTATCTGAGCTAGTGACCAGTGAGCAAGGAACACAATATGTAATAGTTGCCATGTGAGAAACAGATTTTCCTTAGGACGACACCGGCGCATCGAAGTGTCTGACCTTGCTTATGGTCATAGCGAAACATACGCTCAGGAGCACGCGTTGAAATTGAAATTGGATAAAAATGGAAACGAAAACGGAAAAAAAATACTTGAGATAAATCTCTATAAACGAAATGAATGATTTCCTCTAACGAAGCAACAATCTTACGAAGGTTCGCTGGTAGAGTTACTAACGCATTCGATTGGACAAATGAATCCTTGACGATTTAAAAAAAAAACAAATTCTTGTGGGTGGAGGTTGCCAACTAAGTGAGTCCTCATGTTCCGCATCAGACTTAATTTCTATACCCGGGGCCAGAGCACGGAGCATTTGAGACATGCGCTCTCCTCATCGACTCTAGTTCCTCGGGTCATAACGAATAGAGCCTGAAGAAAATCCCCAAAAATGAAACAGTAATCCTTCCCATGATGTGATCGTTTCGTCGGATATCTTACAGAGTGCAATTGACGTCTTCCAAGGCCTTCTATTGCACATGCGTACACTCGTTCCAAACGATTAAGCTGCACTCTGCGTCTATATCCAGGTCGAAGAGTATCTTAAATAGTGTGGGCAGTTTTAACTCCAGGGAGTAAAGTGGCAGCACTCCCCGAAGAGGCAACAGCTAGTGCAATCTTTCCTTGTCTTCGCCCTTCAGCTAGTATAGTCGAGTCAAAAAGGTTTTTCCTGTACCACCAAGGACGTCCGGAAAAAATGTTTCACCGTCCTGTTCATTGATACTTCTTGATAGTTCTACATCGGTAAGAATCTCGATATTATTGTTCATTCAATTTCGGTCATTGCAGAATAGCTGTAATTTATCTCTATAACATACTCTGAGTAACTCTCCAACATAAAGTGTTTTTTTGCGGCTCCGGGAGGCAAGATTCAAAAGGCATTTATTGAAGTAACAATATCATGAAGCGAGCAAAGGCGACGATTAATAACACGCTCGTCAGACTTTGCCACACTAACCCCATCAGCGCGCTCCAGCTCCGTGAAAGATAGAATGCTCAAAGCCATTAACATCTTAAAATAATATGTGCACGAAGTGGCTCCGCAGACTGTATGTAGTAAAAAGCGCATATAATAGAATTCACTTTTACTTGGATGAATAGTGTACACAAGTCCAAGTGCGTGTTGGCAAAAGACACTTCAATATCCCTCTACAGGAAAACCCCATCGGCGTCTATTGAATACTCCTCTTTGCTGCTGTGTAGAAACTGATATCGAGGAATAGGGTCAGCTTTTTGTGCACTGCTTTTAGTATTTGAAATTTCTCATTAACTTTGTTGTTAAAGTACATTCAATTGTTATATATTCCACTCGGTCATTTTTTTTCGACTTCTAATTTCTATGAAACCAAGCTAAATAATGATAAACAGCGCCATCTATAATTTTATTCCAGAACAACCTGAACTCCGGAAAATATTTAATTTTAAATTTGAAAATTGTAAAATGTAGCCTATGTTTTAAGCTAGACCTGTAGGGATATATCGGTGAAAACTGCATTCAATTCTAAATTATATCTAAAAACTCGAAGTCACTTTCCTGAAACTGAATTAAGTTGAGAGTTTCAGAAAAAAAGCTCTGCTTTCTCTTGGCATCTAACTTAGGCCTTTGTGCACTTAGAAAAGGATCCGAAGAAACAACAAGCATATTTAAGATATCTTGATTAGAATCTTGCCTGCTTCTTTTCCGCGAATGATGTTCCCGTTCCCGGTTCTTTGTTTCGAGACTCTGAGGCTTCAATTGGCACAATATCGTTTTTCTCGATTACGTCAGCCCCGTGTATTAATAATTTATGTACGGTTGACGACATGTAGTACCAGTCATACAATTCCACGTACTTTTCTGCTGTTTTGCGGGCAAAATCTTTAAGTTTTATTACGTCGATCTTCTCGCCAGACGTTATCGCTTGTAAAATCACAGCATTTTTTTTAATAAGATCTTCGTCCAACCCGGTAATAGCTGCAGTCTTATTGGGATACTCGAAAAACTTTCTAGCGGTATTCCCGTCATTATTAGTTCCCGAGCCTTGTTTCACAACATCAATCAACAGATTGAGCTGATCTTTGAATTTATTTTGAATACATTTTTTTATGTTCTGCAACATTTCTTTATTTTTTTTTTATTTTATTATTGCACAATACAGACTTAAAAGATATACATCATTACTTCTCGCTGCCCACCGTTTGCAGTCGAGCCTGTACGCAATATGTAACAGACATTCCATACAATTTATACGTGCGTGTAGGGATGACAAGCCAAATTTGTATATGTCAGCACATACAGTCTTTGATGTTACAACATCTAAGCGGTTCATTTCCGTATGTTTTGCTAAGCACAGGTAGCACGATGCATTTGATCTGGCCTCAGAAAGGTACGTGCAGACTTTGGCGTCGATCATTGTCATCATTAGTTGATGAGTCACCATGTTATTATTACTGCACTCTGTGGGGATAAGGGCCCGAATTTCATCATCTATTTGTTTTTTGAGACCGATGACAACTGCTTCGCTCTCCTTTACAAAAGTAAACTGAACTGGACGACAATACAAAGTTGAGCATGGTTTTGGGTTCGTCCATACAGTATTATCTCCATCTGTCAGTTTTAGTGGCACCAAGGAGGTCATGAAAATGCTAGCATCATCTTGCTCACCCTCCATTTTCTGCTTGTATCGGCTTTGGTTGGAAGCACCATAAAATCCCCACTTGGATATCAGCTTTAGCTGTTTATTTTGCACATTGGCATAGTCTGAAAGACTTTGAAGGATCCTAGTCACCGTGATGTCAAGTTAAGCTTGAAGTGTAATCCTAGCCGAGGAATCCGTAACTGACACTGATTGCTTCGGGGGGTAGCAATCAAGCTTAGTTTGTTGCACTTTATAGTAGGATGGATAAATATCCTTAGCACCTTCCCGAATGGCAGCCTCTCGCAAAGTAATATATTGCCACTTTGACAGTTTTAGTGAAAGGAGCAATCCAAGCGCTTTCTCTGGTGTAAATATGACTGTTTTCACTGATGTCTTAAGCGTTTCTTTAATTTTAACAGCTGCTTCAGGATTTTTCAACATGTATTCGATCACAGATGCGATATCCTCATGCCCTTCTTATTTTAAACGCGCTGCAGCTGCATATGTCAATTCACTGGAGTCTCGTCCTTCGCCTGTACGAGTATGATCATCAGATCTTCTCTTTTTCTGTTTACTTCCCAAATCTTCGAATGGTTTTCGGGACCTTTTTGTCATTGTTCTAACGGATGATGATCGCTTTGATAGAAAATCTGATTGTGCTCTTGGTATCTCATCAACAGTTTGGTTCTTGATTAACTAAAGTTTGCACACAACTTGGCCAATCAATATTTGCTTGCAGCCAATTTCCGTACAGTCTTCTGAAGTTATCAAGGAATCGGTTGGATTCCTGCCACCTCTGTAAAGCAGCTCGTGTGAATTTCCGTCAAAATTCTTTGAGAGTTACTCAATCTTCGGCAGAAAGGCAATTGCCTATGCGGGATACAACTGCACCAAACAATACTTCATGATTAAATGAAGTACTCTCACTTTTTAGAAGAACAAACAAGTCTAAATTGGTGATTAAACTTTCCATTTTAAGATTTTATAGTCGCAGAGCACAAAATGTGTGTTAGAAGTTACACAGTTGTGAAAAATCTAAATTTAATTATAAAGCAAAATTTTAGCCCTTTTATTGCAAAACGTCGATAATTAGTTAACTACCCTCATAAACTCTAGTTTTAAAAGATGTGCTAATGAAAATGTATAATCGTCAAAAAAAATCTTAGAACTTTTAACACAACTAATCAACAAATTAGCTTACTTATCAGAAATCATTAACAATCTTTTAATCACCTATTCAGACTTATTAGAAGACTAAATCATTGTAATTACTTAATCACATATTTTCAGACTGGACAATACCACTTACTTGGTACCAAAATACCAAATAAAAATTTGTTAGTTGGTATTTTAGTTGTATGTAAAGTTTTAAAACTCATTTTGTATTGATACATTGCATAGGTATCTAGCTCAAACATAGTTGTCTAGGTGTGGATGTACGCTAAACCTCTGACTAATCCTTCGGGAATATAAGGATGATGCCATTTTATGTTACGTGTTGTTAAAAGTCTGTGTTCCTCAACTTAAACACTAAAAGGAACCGTTTCATATGTAAAAATAAATAAAAATATTTTGACGATTTAAAAAAAAAATGCAGCGATAACCGTTATATGACATATGTCAAAAAATCATAAATAATTAGTACTATAACCACCTGTAAGGATATTACGGTTTTCTTTGCTTTTAACTTTTTAATACCTGCTCCATAAATTTTTTTCTTAAAAAAATTATAATTCCTTCGTTTTTGTGCAGAATTAACTCGGGTGTAATTTTTTAATATAGTAATAACTAATAGAAGCGATATCCGGCAAATAATCCGGCACTTGCAAATTGAAATCCGTAAGTCTATGGAAGCCGATTTTTAGCCCACCGGGTGCCAGTGTGAACCTTCGAAAAAATTCCTTCAGGGTAACACTGTCTTTATCAGAAAGGCCAGTCGAATAACAACTAAATTTAACAATATTTCATGATCGAAGAAAGAAGTATCCTGGTTCCTCAAAATAACAAAGAAATCCAAGTTTGTAATTATGCTTTCCATTATTTACTATCACTGAGACGCACGGTGCTATCAGATGTTAGCAGTAGAAATGCTCAAAACGAACTGAATTTACGAACCTGATTTTTTACTATTTATTGTTATTGACTAATGAGGGTATCACATTTACCTAATTACCCTCATTAAGTTGACTGCACTCATTGCTAAATTAACGTATAATTCTAATTATTTTTCATTTCCCATACTTGGAAAGTAGTGTTTATTTGATCTGAATAGCGGTTGGAAAATGCTACTTCCCACCCTTGGGCGGGAATAATTCATAGTAATTACTTTCCTCCCTAGGGTGGAAAATAATTTAAAAAATAGAACAAAATTAGGTTAGGCAGTCAGCTGTAAAAAATCTAACATAATTAAGAAAAAAATGCTGCGGTCTTGTGTGTTTATAAGCGGCCAGTGTAAATTTAAAAAAAAACGCGTGCGGCTGAGGCAGAGACGCGGTGTGTTCCATTAAAAATTTAAATATACTATGACAATATATAATTTGGCGGGATACTAACTTAACTTTTGCTATATCGAAATCTTTATTAAAAATTAGTTTTTTTACTTTCCTTATATTCGAAATCAAAAGTAGTGCTTAACTCGGGTGAAAGACATCAATTCCTACTCGGACTATAGTCTAAATACCTCGTATGGGAATTGATTCCTTTCCACCCTTGTGTAACAATCTACTATTTCGTGTGTACTAGTTCATTCAATGGGTACATAAGTATTTAGTGATATGAAGTGATTCCCTCAATGAGGCCGTTAGCTAATAAGGACTTGACCTTTAGAGGAGATTACATTAAGGTAATTCATAATTACCATGACATTTTAATTTTGTAAAACGAACTTTTGTGATTTAAACTATAGGTCAAAACAGTCTAAAACAGTATATGAAGACTGTTTTGACCTATAGTATAAAAAATTTTTGTAAATTAGACTTGGCAAACTCACATTTAAAGCATTTAAGCATTAAAATGAATCATCAATAAACAAAGATTTTTATGAAACTGAGGATTTTTTTTTTAAAGTAGAACAAATGGTACCGCATACTACGTAATGGTACTACGTACTATATCTGTGTGTAAGGATATAATGGCAAACCCTAAGATTCTAGAGATAGCCTCATTTTTCATGTCAGCGCCATAAAAAAAAAATCTTTAAAAAAATATAACTCATTTGTACAAGCAATTGCCCCATACGAAACTTTATAGTAAAGTAATGATCAGCAGAATCTATTTCAAGGCAAAAAGGTCCTTTCAAAATTCAAGCCTCTAAGTCTATGAAAGCCGAATTTCAGCCTACCGTGCGACATCACGATACGCTGCATTCTTCAGCAATCTCCGACACCATCTGAAATTATATAATACTGAATTAAGTACCTTCTAATTGGTCAATTATAATTATACTTATCCCTATTCCCTACTAATATTATAAATGCGAAAGTAACTCTGTCTGTCTGTCTGTCTGCTACGCTTTCACGCCTAAACCACTCAACCGATTTTGATGTAATTTGGTACTGGGATAGAATAAAGCTTGAGAAAGGACATAGGCTACCTTTTATTGCCAAAAACAGTTATAAAGGTGTTGAAATAGGGGGTGAAAGTTTGTATGGCAGTTTTTCATTTTTCAAGATAAAACCATGAAACTTTATATTAAGGCACTTGATAAGAAAGTGATAAATATTTGTTCTAGCGTTTCTGAAATTTCGACCTGTGTGGGGATGAAATAGGGGATGAAAGTTCGTTTAGAAGACAAAACAAAGTCACGCTTTCAAGTTTGACCCCGGAACCGATTTTGATGAAATTTGGTATAAAAATATATTATACAAAAATAGATTAGACCTTGGGAAAGTATATAAGCTACGTTTTGTTGTAAAAAAGGGGTTGTAATAAGGGATGAAAAATTGTATGGGAGTTTGTCATTGTTGAAGATAAAACGATGACACTATGTATTTAGGCACTTGATAAGGAATAAATAAATATACTTGATATGATATAGGGTTTTTGAAATTTCGACTTTTGTGGGGATGAAATAGGGGATAAAAATTCGTGTAGAAGTCCAAACGAAGTCACGCTTTCAAGTTTAACCCCGGAACCGATTTTGATGAAATTTGGAACAAAAATAGACTAGACCTTGGGAAAGGATATAAACAACGTTTTGTTGCCAAAAAGGGGTTGAAATAAGGGATGAAAATTTGTATGGGAGTTTGTCATTGTTGAAGATAAAACGATGAAACTTTGAATTTAGGCACGAGAAGAAATAAATGAATATTTGATATTGGGTATTTGAAATTTCGAACTGTGTGGGGATGAAATAGGGGATGAAAGTCCGTTTGGAATTTGACGTAGACTAGACCTTAGGAAAGGATATAAGCTGCGTTTATATTTCGTTCGGTAAATAATAAAGTTGGGCGAATTTTGTGGTCTACCCGGGCAAGGAAGCGGACGGTAAGATATGTAAGGATAATTTGCAATTTCCCGCCAGAATTGGAAAAAACTAAACAGTCAAAAAAACAGTCAAAATCGTGTTTTTCACGCGGGCGAAGCTGCGGGCGGAAAGCTAGTATAATTATATAACTCAAAGGTGACTGACTGACTGACATAGTGATATACCAACGCATAGCCCAAACCACTGGACGGATCGGGCTGAAATTTGGTATGCAGGTAGATGTTAAGACGTAGGCATCCGCTAAGAAGGGATTTTGATTAATTCTACCCCTTGTATGAGAAAACACGCGGGCGAAGCCGTGGGCGGAAAGCTATAGTGTAGTATAAAAATGGTTTTACTTGCCAAATTACATATTACCTACTATGTCAACGGAAAATGTGTAATTTTCAAAAGCGGTTCACAATTGACGGAGAAAATCATTGTCGTAATTACAACGGGACAGGTGCAAGTTTGACTCGCACACAAGTTTGAACTTGCTAAGTACTTGCATCAATTCAATATCATTTCCATTACTATGTAGGTACATAAGCACTAAACCATCGAAATATACGTAAGCAGTAGGATAAGCTGCTCATATTTTTTATTGCAATGACATATAATCTTAATTTTAGTACAGCTACAAGGCACTATAAACCTGGGTAGGTATGTTATTAAATAATCAACTTGAGACCTCCATGGATTCCTGAGAAAAAGACTTAACAGACAGAAGGACAGATTTTATATTACTAAAATTATAACTATTTTTTTTCTATTTTAGGAGTTTTCCCTTTAGTTTTGCTGTGAGACTTGCAGATTCATCACGGTAATCGGTAATATTTTTTTACGAAAGGTATTATATAATAGATAGGTTACCTACGTGCCATAAAGACTGCTACATTGCCGGCGGCTCTCACAGGTCGCGGATAACAGAGTGATCGAGTATTGAGTGGTTAATGGCTGTTCCATTAGCGGCCGCCTCCACCCGCCGCGTGCCCACATTAACAACTTTACAGGCACAGAAGGCGCAACATAACCAAGTTTTACCTACTATAACATCCTAACATCCCTCTTTTTGCGGCAGAAGTTTCACAAATTATCAATTAGCGACGCCAATGTGAGATCAGGTTAAACTGGTTTTGTATAGGTTGACCTGTAGCCGTGTGTATTTAATCATAACACTTGAGCTCTACTTACGCTAGTTCGAATATTGTGTTGGTTACACTCCGAACATCACTTCTTCAATTTATGGCGCCAAATGACATCACTTCCATCATTAGCCAGCTGAACAAATGCAACTTGCTGGATGAGCCGCAAGCCCGCGACGACGGCATATCGACTCCAACAGCATAATATCTGAAACCGCATTACACAGACACATTATCAATAGTTTCTGACCAAAACGTTGACAAATAGGAGCATAGATGTAATAGACAGGCACTTACGTACCTAGGATTGGGTCTGGAATTTAGTAAACGTATCACTATCAATATCTGCATCCGGAACGGTGGGCCAGGACAGCTACGGAGTGGATCCTTAAGGAAAGTCGTCGACGCCGGGGCAGACCCAGAAAGCGCTGGCGAGACGACCTGGATGCGTTTATGGATGACTGGCAGGAGAAAGCGATAGACAAGAGCACGTGGAATGCTATGGGGGAGACCTTTGCCCAGCAGTGGGACAGTATAGGTTAAAAAAAAAAAAAAAAAAATCACTATCACAACAATTATTTTAAAGACTACGTAATAAATTGGTTGCTATAGGTATAAAAGATAGGTATAAAATAATATTATTGTCTGCAGACGTGCGGATTCTACAATGTTTGCAAAAATACTACAGGCAGGCGGCAGGAGCAAGAGGTCCCCCGCGCGCCGGTCGGTCGCGCAGCACAGCACACTATACAGTGTGTTCGAAATAACTCTGCTCATCTGAAGTTAACCGTTCCGAACTACCGCGCTGGTGAATCAATTAATTAAATGTTTTTATACCTAAATATCGAAATTAGTAAAGAAAAAAATAAAACCGCTTTCAAACAATAATAAAATAAATGTAAAATTTAAAAAAACCCCGACAATTGCTTTATATCTAAGCCGATTTTCATCAAACATAGCTAACAACATTCCCGACTAATTCGCCTTTCAACCAAAAAAAAACTAAATACAAATCGGTCCATCCGTTCGGGAGCTGCGATGCCACAGACAGACAAACATACACACACACACACGCGCGCACACACACACGAGACACGTCAAACTTAACACCCCGTCGTTTTTGCGTCGGGGGTTAAAAAATAATGGCGAAGACAAAAGATCCACTTAAAGCCACCGACTTCCGAAACTGTTTAAGGCATATTTTTTTTATAGGCGGTTTTACTGTTTATTAAAAAAAATATTTTTTTTTTTTTTTTTTTTTAATTTAGTGATCACATCTTCACAACATGCGATAGCAGCAATCGCGGTTGATTTGCTGTCAACTCTTGAAGAGTTCCGTTGTCTTTCTCCTAAAATCATCATCAGATCTATATGAAATTTAAATGGGATCATTTCGCACAAAAAAGAAATTTGCAAATCCGTCAATTTACGATGGAGTTATGCCCGAACATAGTCACATAAAAAAAATTTAAACATCCGATTTTATAAACCTCGTTTTTGAAGTCGGTTACAAATAATTACAAATACAAAACATACTACCCCATACAGACTCTTTCTATTTAAATTTACCACTGCTAAACCACTTGCAGACAACTTCCGATCGGCTTACTTATTTCGAACAAACTGTACTAACATGCATGGCGACTACCGGCCGCGCCAGTCGCCGCGCCGCCGCCGCTCAGGCGCCATATCACTGACAACATTGTTGCCGCTTTACGCCCTCCAATCAATGCAATATGCAATTTCGCTCAGTTTGACTACTGACCAATACCACGCGTTTTTTGGATCCAGGTCAACCAATTGAGACCAAAGGAACTTACAGTTCTGACATAGTGTAATACACACACAAATCTGTCTGTCACAAATCTGACAAATCTAATAATGGTTCTCGCCACTTTAAAATAGGCCTACAAAAGATTTAAGATATCAATGAACTCAGTCCCAAATACCTACCTAGGTACCTATGAATAATATAATTGTGGTTTAGAAGTAGTTAGGTGATTAGGTAAAAATAATACCTACTTTTAATAAAACAAATTTCCTGCAGGCCTTTCGATAATGTGGTTGCCGGTTGGAAACTCATCCATTGCACTACCGTCGTGAAGCCACTCGTAATACAAACATTTAGCTTAGTACGAGGGGTTAACAAGAATAATTGTAATGTGTGACCCACATTGCTAGTAATCTCATAAAAAAAACACAAAAAATGGCCTAATTCTCATTAGTCTAGTGGTCCTAAACGCGACCGCTAAGCTAGAGGCTTGGGTTCGATTTCCTGGTCGAGCAAAGTGTTATTGGGATTTTCTGTGAAATTCTTCTGTGCAATAGGCTCGCCCCCTATTACATGGGACCTAAACACACCGGCGAAATGTGGGTGTACATTAAGTACGCCTCTGCCTAACCCGTCTCGGAATATAGCCGTGATAGTATGCTATGATGGTATCGGCCTAATGTTGCTAATTTTTCACTGACTTCAGAACAAATCCAAAAATACTTTACCCGACCATGGAAACAAGCCCAGGCTCTCACGCTTCGTCATCACTTTTGACTTGCAGGGGCTTGCTTTTGCAGAGGATATTTACTTACTGTGCACGCAAATTAAAATGACATCAGTTGATCACCCTGAAGGCCTACTAAACTTTAAATATTAGTTTAAGCAAGCCTAGCCTTCTTACTTATTTGTATTGCGAACAATAAGTAGGCACACAATAACTTCAATGAGAGCGAACGTATCGTGTGTCGATGTCGCCGTTCCGTTCAGCTATTGGAGGCATAATGCGAAACCACTCAGTGGAAAACATTCGAGCACAAGTCACTTAGGCGTAGATTTAAACAATGAACGGTATAAAACGTCCATTAATGTTGCATTAGCGGTACAATGAACGCTTGAGATGAGGAGTTGTAACCGCACTTGATGCGAAGCGATTATGTTCGATCCTTAATGAATTTTATGATTATTGTACTGACACCATCAAATATATCGGAGCGAACAGACTGCTCATAATTATCTGAGTAACTATAATAAGGAAATCAAACTACAACATGTCAGAATGACAGCTGCCGTGTGTAGTGTTCATTCTACAACGTCCTTTGCTCGTCGCTCAGATATGGTTTAATTTTCAGAGTTGCTCAGATAATTATGAACAGCCTGTTCGATATATTAGATGGTGATTGTACACCAATAGTTCAAAAATTACAGAACTCCCCATTACAAATCAAGCGGTTTTGAGTTCAAAATTCTGCGTTCATCTATGAAATAGTTTTGTTTTTAATATTTTAATACACATACTAGTTTTTGCCCGCGGGTTCTCTCTCAAGGAGAAATAAAAAGATGTTAATCAGAATACAATAGTAATGATATCTCCTTTCTATGGATCTACATACAACAGAGAGGTCCATCTATCTCAGAATCGGTTCAACTAATTGAGAAATTTCTTCTCAATACCGCAGTTTTTAAGTTGGAGAAACAGACAAATTCAATTCTTGAAAACACTTTTTTGGCGTGGACCTGTATATAGTCTACCTTTTTGTAAAAAAAAGCTTACTAGCAATGTGGGTCGCACATTACAAGTATTCTTGTTAACCCCTCGTACTAAGCTAAATGCTTGTATTACGAGTGGGTTCACGTCGGTAGTGCAATGGGTGAGTTTCGAACCGGCGACCGCATGATCGCAAGTCCGACGCCCTAGAGTAGAACACTCGAACACTAGAAGTAATATTGGTACTTTTATGTACCTACTTACCTATTAATCTAGGCAGCCACGTGCTCAATTGCTTTATATACACGAAAATAAAGCTTACAACCATAATAAGTAGGCAACTACCATCTAGGCCGAACAAATATTGGTTCCGTGCGGGAATCGAACCCACGATCAGTTCTGTAGCAGCTGATTTCTGCGACCAAGTTATAATTTTTGCTTACCTAAAACTACATTCACCATTTCTGAATATCTTCAACGACACCTCAAAAGGCTCCAAATGACACAGCAGGTACAAGATTTTGTCATTTAATCCTTAAGAAATGTTGATCCTGTAACGAAAAGGTATTGCTTCAAATTTAGGTCCTTTAAATAGAAATATGTCCCAAATTAGGAAACAATCTTAGAATAAAAATACTTATTTTAATAAGTGATTTATTTCCGTTTTTAACTAAACACACGCTAATAATAATGAAATAAAATAACATAATTAACGCTCGAGGTCTCGAGTTCGAGTCGCAGGTCGTGCAAAGTGTTTCTCAGTTGCAGCTCGGAGTTTGGATTTGTGCCCGGTTCATGGCAATAGGCTCGCCCCCTATTACATAGGACCTAAACATACCGGTGAATTGTGGGTGTACATTAGTAGCTATAGCTACACGTCTGCCTTCGGGGAATACATGCCTAAATGTAATAATATGATAGTACCTATGTACTTATTGTTAGATCAATTTTTAAAAGTACCTGAAAAAAATAACAACCTACAGACCTTCCAAAGAGAACCTCCTCCTTTTTGAAAAACCTAATAAAGCTGGCTTTGTATATTAACGGTTATTCTCTGACCAAAGTATAGGTGATAAAATAAATAATGTGATGCCGATGTAAAATAAATATGCAAGTACTACAACTGCCAATTGCTATTATATTTTTATCAGGCACTTAGGATCGAATCATTACCTTCATCTACACAACCTATTATACAATATGACACTTTGTATATTTGTTTGTTTGTTCAAAATTATTAAGGATAAAGGATCGAAGAATGAAGAAACCGATAAAGAACGGATGCTCTTTGATAATACCAAACAGCAAACAAAACATATAGACAACTGGATTATGAAGTTTCTGTATAGCATATGTCCAGTTAAAGGTTATTACTTTATCTTGGGTAAAACTAAAACTATTATAATTACGTAATAAAAAATAGTAACGTTACATACCATTACGCCTGTATTCCCCCAAGGGTTAGGCAGGGGTGTAGGTAGTTACTAATTGTACACCCTCAGTTCGCCGGTAATGGGGGCGAGCCTATTGCCATTTACCGTGCTTATATCCAAACTCCAAGCTGCTACTGAGAATTTATTTCATAGAAAAACTCAATAAAAATGCTTGAGGAATCGAACCCAAGAGCTCAAACGTAGCAGTAGTACTTAGGACCACTAGATGTGTGAGGCAGTTTATTATACTTTAGGTACCTATTAGTTATTGGCTTGTCATATCATGAGCAACCTTATAAATACGTATTGCTAAATAATGAGTGGGTAAATAACAAAAATGTTAAAAACAATCTTCTAGACAACATGCTGCTCGTGCATAAAGCGCAGGCGCTATCATTTAATGTTCGGCTTTCGTATGGTTGATGTTTTGATTGGGACTAAGAGTTCCAATTTTCGATCACAAGATATTATTGTGTATTATTAATGATCTAAAATTATCACACAATTAAAAAGAAACCACTGAAATTACAGATTATTAAGATCTAGGTACTAAGGAAACTTAGTACCGATTATTGCTGATAAGAAGCATAGACAGTTTATGGTAAAATATTAAAAAGCAAGTACCTATAAAATTATAAAACTTAAAATAATATGAATAGGTACCTAAGTAGTGAAGTGAATATTGGCAGAAACATTAATAAGAACAAAATTTTAAACCAAGTTCATCATAAATACCTAACATTACCTACAACGTGGCACATGGCACGTGTCGCCATTTTGTTGAAACACGCCTGATGAACCTAGTGTCTATTCTTGCTTTAACAATATCAAAATGATGTTAAAAATAACCATATTTAATCTGTGGACACCATTTTGAGGAAATATCAAGATGCTAGCAAATTTAGATAGGTAATAACTGGTCAAATTTACTCTGAATATATTTACAACACTAAACTACTTATTAATTAAATATTGTACTTACCAGAAATTATTTAAGAGGCCAGGTCCAACAGGCTCAGGCAGCTTCAAGGCAGCGTGTTACACCTCCAATCCTGCTTGAAAGAAAATGGATTTAATTAATAACAGATGTAGCCGACTTCACGCATTATACATACTCTAAACCTAAAGTATTGCAACTCTACAAAGTTACTTATAGCGTGAAGCGTAAAACATTTTTCATAATTATGTAAATCTGCTGTTGACTCGCTTCCCTCTAAGGAACTTTATCTAAAAGCATTACCATGCTTTTCAGCTCCGCGGCAGTCTGTAAAAAAACCTATACCTAGCTACGTTTCTGTACTGCACAAAAAAATCGTCTTAGAACATTCGTCACCCTGACGTCTAAGATGGCTGTTGTCCAGCGCAAACGATGGAAAAATAAAGGGGAAACGCCTTACCTTACAATATAAATTGGAAAGGGCACGTGTATACGCACACCGCCTACTGGGGCCTTTTTCGGATCGCATCGGGCCCACTGGGATCGCATGCTTTACAAGACTTCTTGGGGCTTGGAGAGAGGTGAATAGGTACTACTCTCTTTCGTTTCACCATCTCCTTTGCTAGCACAAGTAAGTACCGGATGCCCACGTCTCCGGATTCCGAATCAAATTACCTATACGGATTATTGTGAAAATAGCTACTTATTTACCTGAGCAATCATAGAAGTCGACTCCAAACCAGCAAATTCCAAAACTGTAACAAAAGAAAAAACGATTAGATCTGGAAATATCTAAAATGCATCTTCTCATAACGACTATTAAACTGCACGTATTTATTTGATACAGGAGGTCACAATACAATTTGCAAAAACTGGCCACGCGGTCATGCCACGACGAACAAAGAACGAACGGACGAAGTTATTACGGTAGACATTATAAATATATATTATTCTACGACTTACTTAATCCACCTTCCACAAACATACTCGATACTATTATCCCTAATTTTAAGATAATGTACTAAAATTATTCGAATGATTTTAACTTGCTATAAGAAAAATTGTGCAGTGCGTGACCGTTGCAACTTAGAATGCAAGCAAAATGGACGACAAGATGTACCTCTCACTAAAAGACAGACCACTTGTACAACTATAACCCGAATTAATTAAGAATAGCTTACAACTTGCAAGCACCGGTATTATATTGCTACTTATCAAATTGTTCGGGTAATGTGAAGTCTTTCTCCGAACCAATTATTTTTAAAGCTACCCTCATAGTAAAAAATAATATTAGTGTCCAGTATATCTTGGTATGTCATATTGGCGCTACTGTAAAGGTAACTATCAACTTGTTATTGTAAAGATAGTACCTTTCCTTAACGCGATGTATCAAAGTATACTGGACATTATTATCTACATAATTGTCGTTACAACTTTTGTAAAGAGTTTCTTTATGCAGCTCACAGATGCCGCTGGAATTGAATTATGTGATAATATTTTTTTTACGTAATACTTGAGTAGATACGTACCGATGAAATATAACTATCTATGTCCCTATATTAAAAAACTTCATTACTTATTGTAAAACTTCAGGACTATAAGACAGACTGGTACAGGCGAGCATTCAATTAAAATAGGTATAATACATAATCAAGTAGGTATACATAAGAAATTTATTTTATTTATTTGTAGCTTTAATTTATTCACGCCTTCATAATTTTTGTTCCGTGTACCTACAAGTTTCAGCAGAATAAATTGTAGTGGTTGCGATTATTGATAACAGATGACGCTACTTGTATTGAATATAATTATCTTGTGGACGTAATAACTAATATTGACTATAATATCTATATTGTTGGATCCTTAAAGTAGGTACGCATTTTACCCCAGTAGATTCAATGTATTGTACCGAGAAGCTAAGCGTACTACAAGTGAAAGTATTTCAGTAAACAAAGAAAATGAAAAATCACGGTGTAAAAATATGCCCTGGAAAATAGCTGTGATTTTAGATAAAGTATTTACCTAATTTGCTTAAGCACTGGCCCCCAAAGTTTTAGAATTATCATTGTCTAATTGTTAAAAAAATTTTACTTTGCATTGGGGTCTACAAGATCACGGGATTAAAATAGTAGTAATTACTACGACACTAGATGGCACTAATATCAATTTAGAATAAGATTGTTATCCTAAAAGTTACTCATTCTCATCCTATCTCTGTCTTTTCTTATTATTTGACTTTTATAATCCAACAAGCTGTGCCCCGCGTATTCACCTGAAGTTTCTGTTTTCTTTTAATAGGTACTTCTATTATTCACCGGTGCGTTCATTAGAGATCTCGAAGACTCGGAGCCCCCCTCCAAAATGTGTTATGGATGGCCGTGTGTTTTTAGTCGGTACGAGTCCGACATAACCACGGAGGAGAGAGGCTTTTTTCTCTCCTCCGTGGACATAACCCTCCGTCTTTCCTCTGAGGGGCGGAGGACATCCATTAGGATTTTCACAAGGAAAAAAAAAAGGTACTTCTATTATTACTGCAAAATAAATGAATATGAATATATTATTTTATACACACCATCACGCGTTTATCCGCAAAGGAAAGTGTAAGTACTAATGTTATAGGTACCTACTACACCCACATTCCGCCGGTCCCATGTAAGGGGGGCCAGCCTATTGCCATTCACCGGGCACAAATCCAAACTACGAGCTACTACTAAGAATTTCATAATACCTAAAACTCAATGATCAGGGTCACCTAATCACCTTTATCATTTTCGGTACACGTTTGGCGTAGTTTTTGGAGGATGACCCCCTTCAAATGCTATGGAAAATGTGTACCAAAACTGAATCTAAATGTACGGGGGCCAACACATCAAGTTACCACAAAATGTCAAATTTTCTCAGTTGATTTTGCACTTTATCTTCAACAATTTAAGGTTTAAAATCATTAGGAGAAATTTGACAGTTTTGTATACCTTGACCTGCTGGCGACTGTACCTAAATAAGTAGGACAGACATTGGACCAGTTACAATATTTAAGTACTTACCTAATACTATTCGTTGCCCGCGGTTTCACTCACTTTCTTCAGCTTCTAGGCGGTGTATCAACATGAATAACGTGCACGAGATTTCAAGAGAGACCTCCAGCAATACAGCTGAAAACCTCATTTAATCTCGTACAGTAGTTTTTGCGTCATGCGTGTACAAACATACAGACAGACAATGTTTTGGTCTTCTGTTGCTCTAATAAAGACCCCCATATTATTTTATCGACAATATCTATACTTAATGAATGATATATTATGATGTATGAATGTGGACGAAGCAAAAGAAGTACTTATGCAAGAATCGTAGCAGATGGTGTTCTGTAGTTTCTGCCTACCCCTATGGGAAAAAGGCGTGAGTGTATGTATGTATGTATCTATACTTAATGTACAGACATCGGTCTATTACACAATTATTTTTACAATGTTTGTGTGTTTGTATGCGTATCTAATACATAAACATACTGCACGGAATTGGATGTTATTTTCACAGTTCTTATTGCTGGAGGTTTCGTGCTTATATTTTCACCTTGATTCGCCGCCTAGAAGCGGAGTTATTCGTAGGTAGGTTGATCGATTTGGATGTTTTTTTCTGTAGATAGGGCTCATTGTGGACTGTTCTTAGCTAAAATTGGATCACTGATTAAGAAACCTGAATCCGCAGGCAATAGCTGGTAAAAATACGTTGGATAGGTAAGACGACCTCCTTGTTCAAAACATTGATTTACTGCCTTCAAAAAATCGCATCAAATTATGTAACAAGTTTGATGCGAGTCCACCGTCTCCGTTAAATGATCCGGAACGAGCTCAAAGTGGTTCAGAGCCTCCGACGAACGTCAAATTTATTTCCGACTATTAGCGAGTGTCTTTGAGAGCAGCTCTAATGGGCCTATTATTTTCTTTTCCGTTCGCTAAATTGCTTTAATTCACTACAAAGAATTCTGTGTAGAAGCGAGGGTGCTTTTACACAGCTGTTTAAATAGGCATGTCTTAACGTAAGTACCTAGGTACTACAAAAAAGTAATTACTTGTGTTGACTACCTACCTATAATCTATGAGGAAATTTTAACAGTACCTACCTAATGACAAGCAATCCCAGCACATAAAATAAATGAAAATCGCACATGCATGCTTATCCAAAAAAAACATATCTACCAAATTTACTTACACAACATTTAAAAAAAATACCGGCCAAGTGCGATTCGGACTCGCGCACGAAGGGTTCTGTACCATTATAAAAACGGGGAAAAAGAATCACATTTGTCGTATACCCCTAAATATTTATTTTAGTATTTGTTGTTATAACGGCAATAGAAATACATCATTTTGTTTTTTTATTTTTATTTATTTATTTCGCGGAATATGGGTAGTCAAAGTTCTTACAATATAAATTGTGTGAAAAATTCAACTGTCTAACGATCACAGTTCCTGAGATACAGCCTAGTAACAGACAGACAGCGGAGTTTTAGTAAGTATGGTCCCGTTTTTACCCTTTGGGTACGGAAACCTTTAAAATCAGTCAAGCCATTTTGGATGAGTTCGATGATAAAAAATGTGACACAAGATTTTTATAAATATGTATTAGATTACCTTTAAGTAATTTTCTATTTGTTAAGTTTCACGTCTAAACAGCTGAGTTGGTTCGATGTGTTTTGGTATAATAACTACTAAATTAAAAAATTTAAAAATCCCCCGACTATTGCATTATATCTCTCGACCGATTTTCATCAAACATAGCTAAGAAAACTACAGACTAATTCACCTTTCAAACAAAAAAAAGTAAATCAAAATCGGTTCATCCGTTCGGCAGCTACGATGCCACAGACAGACACATACACACACACGCACACAGACACGTCAAACTTATAGCACCCCGTCGTTTGTGGTAGTCGGATATACCTAGGCTACCTTTTGCCTGAAAAAGTCCTTTGGAGTCAAACTAAGTAGGCTATAAGTAAGTAGTCCACCACGCTAACCTGCACGTTAATAGATTTCACACGCTTTAAAAAAAAACTCACAGGCATGCAGATTCCATCAGGTGTTTAAATACCTATGTAGGTATTAAAACGCACTTGATAAAATAAAGTCAGAGGTGCATGGCTTACCTACGATTGAGCCGTCCAGTCATTCACGTGCTTGGCTATCGTCGCTTGCCTACCTAAACAGTATTATAAAAACTGCCTAATCACTTCATTCATCTGGATACATTTTTATTGTTTGATAGTGTGAATCAATACAATAAAAATAAGAATATGTTTAGTACAAAAAAAATTATTCAGGGGACACCTGGGTTTGAACCGGGGACCTCTCGATCTGCAGTCGAATGCTCTACCACTGAGCTATATCCCCAATCACGATCATATAACGAACTTCGCAATGCTTACGAATGTTACCCATACGATATCAGAATAGGGTACGCGGAAGTGTGCCGGCCAAGTTGCAAAATACATTCATTGCAAAATATATTCATTGCGCACGCTAGCCAGCATTCAGCCCGACTCAAATCCTAGTGATTTTTTTAAAGTAACTTCTAATTCGTCTAACGAATAAGCCAACCAGTTCTCAAATCTAGGTAATGAGCTTGGTATATCCAGGTACCTTCTTAGTTATTAATTCCCCTGTCGTGATCCGTGGCTTCGGGCACACATAACTAAAAACTAAAAGCTGACATCAACATAACTAAGCAATCAAGTATTATGATATAGGTATACCTATTAGCTGTTGCTACTCATAATCCAAAGGATTTTTTGAGGCAGAAGGTACCCTATGTCCCCTGTGGTCCAAGCTATCGCGATACTTACCTAAGTTACTACAATTCGATCAACGGTAGGTAAGTAAGGGTGTGTAAATCCAACAGAACAACACACAGTTACATTACTTTCTATTCCACGCTAGTATAAATCGAATAAAAATATTCTTAACCCTTGACATTCCACGAAACATAACTCAAACATATCACAGCGGCGGCAGTTGTTTAAAACTGCCGCCGCTGTGAACTAAAATTTCGACTGCAAAATAATTAAGTATTTAGATACTCCCTTATAAAATGCGTTTCTTTATATCCATAATTATGTCTACCAGATAATAGATATGATCTTGTGCAGACAGAACGGAACATTGCGATTAAATCACTGGGGACGTGACAGTGGCGCCCTCTCGCGCCGGAAGGAAGGAACCCGCCAAATTAGTGCCGCAGTACTGATCCCGCTCTCCGACCAAGAACGGCATTGTTTGTCCCCATTACAGAGCGCTTTGAACGTCACTGACGAGATGTGACTAAGAGACTGAGACGAGTATTATAAGTAGGTAGGTATAGCTAAATCACCCATTGTTATAATAATTCACATTTAAATATGAACAGAAATTCACATTTATAAAAGCCACAGTCACAGACTCCGGCTGGCTGTACCTACTCGACAAACAGTTTAATTGTGTGGCCGAGCTCCAAATCGAAGGCAAATTACTTCGGTGCATCATTATACTCATACATCTCTGTTCTGCAATAAAATATGCTACTACGTAGCTAATAGCTACCTAGACCTAGCCTGTGACAGCCTAGCCGTATGACTATTAGACCATCATCATCAACTCATATACCTATTGTCCTACTGCTGGGCATGGGTCTCCACTCAGAAAGAGAGGGATAAGGCTACCTATAGTCCACCACGATAGCCTACGGCGGGTTGCGGGTTGGTAGACTTCACACGCCAACCGACCATTAGACTGCCAAGTCATAAGTCCCAACCTCAAATCCAAGGTATGCAGATCAATGGTTATTCGCAATAATGCGCGGTGAAAGAAAACAGATATTTCCTCGACGGTAAGTAAAGTCTGCACAGCCTGCAGTAGTACAAGGGAAATAAAGATTAAATCCCAAAAGCCCAATAATGGCTGCCGAGGAAACCAAAAAAAGGCGGGTCGACTTGGACAGTTCTGGACAGCCTGGTTTCAGATAGGATAAGTAGGTATCAGTGAAGATCTTTATTTAGCGGTTGGATAATATAGATTTTAAAAAATCCATCCCTTGATACCTATAACGAAGAGCACTATACACCTATGTATCATAGCAACAATAGAGTTATCTGCCAAAATTCGAAATGATAGGTATATATTGAAATAAAACTACTTTTTACGGATTTTATCACGTTATATTGATCCATGATAAAATCCGTAAAAAGTAGTTTTATTTCAATGTCTATTATTCGCGTAAGTGTTAGAAACCAGTATGATAGGTATATATTTTTTTTAAATTGAAAACTGAAGGGCTAAAGTGGCGGGCTGCTGATGGTGACGTCTGCCAAAGAGAGGTGCACCCCTTTTAAAATATTGGAGTAGGGACCACGGCCTGGCAAACGTAATGTGGACGCCTGCCAGCCAAATATACACATGAACTAAATAAAAAAGTTACACATGGCTATAGGTCAACCTATACAAATCCAGTTTAAGCTGATCTCACATTGTATAGGCTTCCCATACAATAAGAGGCCACCATAAACTGGTTTTAGATAGCTTGATGTGTAGCCGTGCGTACCTAGTTATATTAAAAAATATAAATGGTTATACTTAATTGTTTTCACAATAAAAAAATATTCTTCATTACGTTTTGTTCTTCATACAAAAGGTTAAACGAAAGCTGGCGCCATCGAAAGTAAAATCCAACTACCTGTTCTTTGGCACGCTTCTTCGAAGGATTGTAACATAGGTACATTAAGTACTTCTTTAATAACTGAAACTATGTTGGGATTAAAACATTTAAAATAAAGTAAAAGTCTCAAAAGATTTGTACAACTTTATTTAAGCGGCTTTAGTCTTATTTTATCTACTCAGGATTGAAGTGTTAAAATAATTATAATTTACTTTTTCTAAAGAACTCGTGAGCAACGCACTAAGATGCGATAAGTGAGATCTCTCGGATGATATCAGTAGATAAAACACCCTTTAAATATTGTGGGTGGGTATACTTAGATATCCAGCTGTTAGATTAATATAAATCCTCTTCAAACTTCTGAGTTAGTGAATTTGACTTAAGAAATTATTAGGTGTCACATGATTAAAATAATAAAGGGCATAAGATACAGTCATATTTTTGATGAACGTGTAAGAAAGGTGCAGCGCTTATTAGGCAACCTAAGTACAATTTACGAGTATAAGTGACCTAGGTATGAATTGCTTTCCATGAATATGCATGTGCCTTATACATGTTTTACTATAGTGTTCTGCTCACTAATGGTGAGTAGTTGCTCACTTCTTAGTGAGTAGTTGACGTTACCAACATACCTAAGTTTTGCCATTACTAAAAGTTTGCTTTACTTATTAATGTATAGTAATACTTACTTAAGTAGGTTCTAATTCCATTTGTAATTTTAGCGCACATAAGTACTAAGCAATTCTTTTGCACTGCGTTAAATATGTTAAGATCAGTTGCCAATTTAACCATCGATCATTGTGTAACTAATTTGTACCCATGTAGACACTAAACTTACACTTAATCAAATAAATATAATAATTTAACTAATATTATAATGAATAAATACTATAATAATTTACCTATCTAAAGTAGGTAATTAATTTAATCAATTTCATTATTATTAAAACAAAAATTGCGATGGTAAACATGTGCAGAGCATCGGTAAGCGGACCATACTTCTTGAATCACCGCGTGATACTCATAAAGCTAATCCATTCATCGCCCTTAACTTATTACATTGACCAATCGTTGCGATTGGGCGGAGTTAAAGAGAAAAACAGCAATTCCTTAAATGCTATGTGTGGGAAAGAGATGGTATTTTGTGTATCGCTGCGTCTAGAAACGGGCGTCGAGGAAGCTATAGACGCACTTTACACTAAGTCGTCAGTTAAAGTTTGCAATTTGAGGAATAAACTCGCGGTCGTATTTCATGGGTTAACTATTTACGCGTTTTGTTACTTGTTAAAAAAATGTTTACGTGTTAATAAGTGAAACAAGTGCTGAAACTCAGTTATATAAGTTATTTAATTATTTAAAACAATAATATTTTTATTTAAGGACAGAATAAAACTGTGTGTACTGAGTTATACCTAAGTGTAGTGTTTTGCGTCGGCGATATGTCGGAAGCAGGTCGTCGTGGTGCCGCATACACTATAGATAACATACTCGGACACACGGACCGACAATCGGGTATGTGATTGAACAATATGTAACACATATTAAAAGCTTTAAGTGCTCACTTAGAAAAACACTAAGAAAAAAGAGGCAATAGACAAACCGATAATCCCTAAACAATAAGTACACAAATCTAGAAGGTGTACCTATCACCTAATTAATTAAAAATAACTACTAAAATAAAATAAATAATACTTACCTATGTGTATAAACAAATTAGGTTACACAAATCTAAAGGTGTAGGTTTAAATTAAATAAAATTAATTAAAACTAACTAATGAAATAAATTCAAATAATACTTTATAGCTATGTGTATAATGAAAAAAATATTGATTACGGAATGAAATTAGCCGTATCTTATTTAAAAAAAACTGTAGGTACATATAGTTTTTATAAGAAGAAGATAATAAAATTCTTTAAACCGAATGTGGTATCTATGTTTTCTGATAGGTTTGTCATTATCACTCATTAGGTACTTAACTTGGTGCGTACACTGCCGTAGTACCTAGGCAGTAGTACTAGTACTTGATATAATTTTAAATAATGTGAACGATTTGGTCGGGTTCGATATAGGTAAAGTTTATAAGAATGTTTGGTGTTATTTTGATAGATAGAATATTGATATCTAAGTGGGTACTTATCCCTAAATAAGTTCCTACAAACAAATTTAAATAAGTAACTGACTTGTTTTGAAGGTTTTTCAAAATTGAATAAATACTTCTTAACTTCTCAATCAAACAGGAGATAAGATAGCGCGAATCGGATCGGATCTGACATAAATAAAGTATGTTTGAAAAGATCCTTAGACAAGATTGCTTTAAAACTTGGCAGTGCACTACCGCGCACCCAGATTTGAAGAGAAAAAATACTTTTAACAAAAAAGTAAAACCGCCTTCAAAAAATAATTTTGTCTAAAACAGTTTGGGAAGTCGGTGTCTTCTATTTGAGTGGGTCTTTTGTTTTCGCCACCGACTTCCCAATCTGTTTAAGACTATTTTAAAATGTTTAGTGGAAAGTTTTGTTTATAAGTACTTGTTAGCCAACTAAACGCACTGCTCCAATAAGACAGCGATGTTTCGGAGTAAACGATAATATCGTCGATGTTAACAATTTTTGTTTGTTGATATTTTTAAAACTGCTCAACCGATTTCAAAAAATTTTAACCGTTGAAGTATAACCTACCAAACGAAAAAAACAATAATTAAAATTGATCCACAATTGGCGGAGAAATCGCGTAACAAACATACAAAAAAAAAATACAGACGAATTGAGAACCTCCTCCTTTTTGAAGTCGATTGAAAATATTATAATGTTTTTAGACATAATCTGAAGAGGTAGGTTTTTGCTTTAAATAGGTTTTTAACATGAATGTTAGCCAAAAAAAAATCTGTGGATAACGGTCATTCATAGAAAAGAATGTGCTAACGGCTAATACTTAAGTACATAGTTAATTCAGTAAATGACGAATCTTTTAAGTACTGTCAATAATACTCTACTTACCTACGTTCAATCAGACGCAGTTCTTAATAGACCAAAAAAATTTCATTAGAATTAAAGAGGCTAGGAAAATATTGGACAAATCTGTGGGACAACCATAATATTGTAATATGCAATTTTAGGCAGTAGCAGTACCCGCTTGCCTAGTTTTGTTTGGTCTAGTTTCTTTTGTTACATAAATTGTATAAGTAACTCCCTCATAAACCTAGTGGTCGTGAATGCGATTGCAACGTTAGAGATCCTGGGTCCGATTCCCAGGTTAAACAGAATAACACTGATGGTTTTTTTTATGAAATTCTCAGTAACAACTCCAAGTTTTGATTTGTGTCAATTCATTACTGTAATGGTTCACCCCTACTTACATACATGGGACTCAAACATCCATCAAAATGTGGGTATAGTACCTACAGTAGTAGGTAGGTACACTTCTGCCTAACCCCACGGGAAATACGTAAGGCGTAATGGTATGATTGTAATGTAATGAAATGTTACCTATTTAGTCAATCAAAGGAGTAGCTTATTAGGTCCGTTATCTCCTAAACCAAACAAAAGCTTGACATTATGCAAATCAATGACAATTAATAAATTAATTATTATCTGTCTATCTATTCTATACGTATATTTATAATCTGCAAAGTAATATGAGGAGTCTTTATTAGAGCAAAATTTTGTTTGGCTATCTGTCTATAAGTAGCTATGTTTGTACTTTTGTATGCGCATCATGCTAAAACTGCCACAAAGAATAGGTACTGCACTTAGTTTAATATTTTGAAATCTACAAAATATTACATTAATATTGTATTGAAATAACGAGTGATTTTTTTACGCCCCGCCCGTACATCTGGTGCATATTGCAACTCGATGCATCTGAAACGGCTTGATCTTTGATGGTACATCACTACATAGTATAAAACAAAGTCGCTTTCTCTGTCCCTTTGTATGCTTAAATCTTTGAAACTACGCAACGGATTTTGATGCGGTTTTTTTTAATAGATAGAGTGATTCAAGAGGAAGGTTTATATGTATAATACATACATATTTTAGTATAGAAAAGCCAATAATCCACGCGGGCGAATCCGTGGGCGGAAAGCTAGTAATATGTATAATATAGCGATGACACTAATCTTCTGGCCGCCCATTCGCTGTAGGTCCTTACCGGTACCTAATTTGTTTCAAGTTCAAGTCCCTAATTTATCCCACGAATTTCGGATTATAGATTTTTGATGAACATTATTAATTGTAACATAGATAAATCCTTTTAAATCAATATCATTAACGTATTGATGACAAATTGCACCCGAGAAACACTATGTAGATAGGTACCTAAGTGCTAATTTTCACGGTAAGTTATACAAAACAGAATTATTAACCTTCTCTTTTTATTGAAGTTGGCTAAATATGAATATTATGTGATTACTGTCGGTGCAAGACCCCCTGTGGCGACGCCCTTTTAACAACAACATTAAATATTTTTTTCGAAATATTATGATTTTCACAAAGCCCACAATGCCGCGCTTTGTATAAGGTCATTATCACACTTGACTGACTTTTTGAGGATTATAAGCATAACGCTATTGTGTGATGGTAATTATTGTTGCTACATGCGGCTTCTGATGCAGGGATGGTAGTACTTGAGGCCCTGATTACGGTTAAGGATCAAGTTTAAGCACTTACAAAACAACCCTAAAATTATTAAATGTACCTAAAATAATAAAAATACTAAGTATTTTGTTATGTGCTGTTATTTTATGTAGTAGGTTTTTCATTAATTTTAGGACTGCATTTCAACTGCAATCCAACTGCAAATTGCAGTTCGGATGCAGTTTGAATGCAGTTGACACGACTGCAATAGAACTGCAAGCCAAACGTGCAGTCACAGTTCACACGATTGCACGCCGACTGCAATCGGACTGCACGTTTGGTTTGCAGTTGAAATGCAGTCCGTCTGTCTAGAGCCTTAACTTAAAAAAATATAAGCTTCCTATTTCCTTGTGGTTTTGCCATAGTCAGGTAAATTTTGCATTGAAATTTTGCTAAATTTTAAGCCTAAACCGGTGAAACTTGTGAAAACATGCCAAGTTAAACAGCCAATCAGAAGCAAGGAAACAAACGAACTTCCCTTTAAAACCTAAGTAAAGTAGGCCTACGTACGTTGTTAATAAATCCTGTAATCGCTTGTTAACGCCTGCATCGAACTTGGCACGTATTTAGATTTTAATTTATTTATCGGTACCTATCTAGAGCTGATTTACAATTTATAATGATCATGGTTTTTTTTACCCTACTAAGAAAAAGGAAGAGTATAGTAGTAGTAACATAACATACCATCACGCCTGTATTCCCCGAAGGGTTAGGCAGAGGTGTAAGTACTAATGTACACCCACATTTCGCCGGTATGTTTTTAGGTCCCATGTAATAGGGGGCGAGCTATTTGCCATCCAGACTCCGAGCTGCTATTGGGAATTTCATAGAAAAACCCAATAACACTTTGCTCGACCTGGGGATCGAACCCAGGGCCTCTAGCGTAGCAGTCGCGCTAAGGACCACTAGACTAATGAGGCAGTCCAAAAAGGAAGAGTAATGAGTTGATAATGATAAAAATTAATCTGTGGCAAAGTTTAGTTGGTTACTACCATTCAGGAAAGTAAAGTCACACACCCCCGCCAGATGCATTTCCCCCGCCAGATGCTTTTCCCCCGCCATCACTAGAGGTAAGGCCGCGTGCGTGAATATCTTTATGGTACGCACTATTGATAAAATTAACTGCGTTTTTTTTGCTGAGCTCGTAATGTTGAATAGCCTAAGTTACTCCTTAAACCATCAACCTTCTGCAAGTGAAAGTGTCGTCAAAACCGGTCCAACCGTTTCGGAGATAACTCGAAACAATCAGACAGATAGACAAAAAATATGATACATTTAGTAAAAAGTTGTTATTTTGACGCAAACGAACAGACATATAAACTTGTAAGTATACATAGATAATTATGTAGGTACTTTACATACCTAGATTGTTGTCTATACAAATCCATGGTTATTTATATCATAATAATATTGTTTGATATTGTGCAGTTTTCGAACACTAGACCAACTATTAGTTTTCCATCGATTTTCGATAAAAACTGGCAGAAACAAATCGGATCTGAACGATGCAATTGTATCAGCTTAATACCGACAGACAAGCGATTTCAGACTTTAGTCCAAGAACTCATGACTGATTATTGATATATAACTAGATAAACATTTTATTGATGTATTGTGACTTGAAGTGGCAATTTGACAGGATTACATCGAACATGGATAATTGTATGAACGCTATGTTATTCTTTATCCGACGAAAAAGGAGAGGATTTTGAAGTCGACCCTTATTTTTTTGATGTAAAACTTTTTACAGAGTTGTCAGATTTTGACGATTCTTTTTTATCAGATAGCGTATACCTGAATGTTGGTACTATTTCAGCTTGGAAGAAAAATTCCATCGCTTAGGATAGAAAAATGGATTTTCACATGTGAACAGATTTTCTTGAAATTTGGCACGCATTATGTTGTAGTATAGATATTACAACATAATGAAGACTTGGCGCTCTCGCTACTGACCAAAAACTATATTCCAGCGGGGAGAGAGAGATCATCACCATTGCTGCTACTACATAGATCATGCGCTGCTCGGCCCATGCTAGGCATAACTCCAATGTTTGTACTAGTGGTGACAAAAGGGCGTAGGCTTCCGACGTACGTATGCGAAGGATGACCTAGCTAGCTATAGTTAAAATAAGGTTGGTAAGGAAGTAGATTTTGGCCACAAAAACTTTAAATGAACGAAAAACCTGCCAAAAAGCGTAAATTAAAATACTTAAAACTTTTCGGTTTTCCAAGTAAACACGCCTCAAGACGGACTAACCATGAAGATCTTGAGAGCTAGCTGTAGGTAAACCTTTAGTTTTTTGTAATCTTGTAGGAATTTCCCTAATTCTATCTAAGCTTACTGCTCACTTACGTTATATAAGGAACTTCTACGCTTTGACTACTTCCTAAATGACGAAGTAAGTTGGGATGTTCATTGAGATCATGATTACCAGTATAAACGGTCGCTTTAGAATTAATAACATAATGAACATCCTTTTGTAATCACTCGTTATTTGTTCATCGTATTGTGCCTCGTATTCTGATGTTACAATTCAATTGTATCAAAGCTCTTACAAAAATAGATTTAGTATAAATAAATAGTGGATAAAAAACGACGTTAAGTGTTCAATACGCATGTTTTGTTAAACTCCGTTAGTTTAACAAGGGTCGTGCGCAACTGCAGGGTAGTTAGGCCTTTATTGCCAAATATTAGGGCGGTTTTTTCATTGGCCGGCGTAATTAGCATGCGCGTAGGGTGATGAGGCTTAAATCGGACTGGTACAGAACAGGAGCTAAGGATTACGAGATTGATGTCACGTCAATCAAATGTGAAGCGGTGGGAACGAGCGATTAATGTAAGTTTAACGATTTTAACAGTTTGATTTAGTGGTGCATGACCCCGGAATCGAAAGATCAAATATGAAACATGTTATACATGTGTTTTTATTGCCATTCTCATAAATTCAAGGACTATCTTTACGAATTTGGATCTAGCATTCGAATCGAGCAAAATGTATGGAAATTACGTTTATCAACGCACGGTTTGTTGATTATTTTCATTCCATTCATTTAGTTACAGTAGCTAGGCCTAAAAACATACATTTATTTTTAACTGGAAGTAGGTAGCTAAATCTTGATTTAATCTTGATCGAAAAATCGAATTTAAGCAAAAACTGCAGTCAAATCTTTTGCCAACTAAGCATTTAAGGTCAACGTTAATCAAGCAATTATCTGACATGATAATATTTGTCTACACATTACGTCTTAACCCAACGGTGAAGATATCTGTAACGCCAAACTTATCTTCCAACAGATCGCATAGAACTGAAGAGCGAGAGCGTCGCACACTCGGACTCGGAGCATGAGCATGAACATGAACATGAGCATGAGCACGAACACGAGCACGAGCACGGGCACGGCGAGCACAGCGAACACGGGGAGCATTTAGAGGCACTAGACGCCGGCAGACCGCGCAAGGTAACTTGATCTGAATTGATGGATTTATTTATTACCTAAGTACTTACTAACAACCCGCCCCGGCGCGGAATATCCCACCATACATTGTTTTGTTATAATTATCTCAAAGGGATTAGCCAGCGTTGTCGATGAAGCTCCCAGGCCACTTGTTTTATCGAAACCTCCCACATGAATCACAGTCTATCGGTGAAAACCACCTAAAAATCGGACTGCAATTTTCAGTTCATAGCAACATGCCAGGATTCGCTGCAGGGTTAGACAAAGATGAACCCACTTAGCTTAGGTTCCATATTAAGAGGGCAAGCCTATTTCCACTTGACCGAGCACTAATTCCAATTTCTGGTTCCTTTCAAAAATTTCGTAATGGAGTCTGTTATTATTATTATTTGTCTTACTTGCCTGTCCATGTGACATGGCCCGCGCTCGCCGCTCCTTCCCCACACCTCAAGCCTCACCCCGCGCGTCACTATAAATAGCTCTGCAGACGACGCGCGGCCTTCTTCTCCTTCCTGCTGCAGCTACCCAGTTAAGTGCTCTCTACCGGCCGGACCTCGCCTCGAAGCCTTCGCCGAACCCTCCCTGAGCTTAACTCACTACCTTGAACTATTGTGCTTTAAATCTTAACCCTAGTCTAAATAAATGTGTATATTTTGTGTTCTGAGTGTAATTTATCTCCACTACTTAGTTCCCGGTCGGCCACATTCCTAAAACGTGTCCACCACGTTACATCCATACTGACACATTGCTTGACCAGGCAATTGAACCAAGGACTTCATTTAATTACGCTTACGAATAATAGTTCCTGCGGCCTTCCTTTCTCCTCCAAGTTTCTAAAAAAGATACAATACTACCGTGAGAGCACGAATCATTAGCTTCTAAGTACTAAGTAAGTATACTTAGTACTTAGAAGCTCGTAAAAGCTAACAACTATTTTATCAGTATACCTGGCCCTTTTAATGTTTTTCCATTTTCCTACTTTCTATTCAAATACTATGAACATCGTTTTGTGCAACTTTTATTCAGTCGCATCTACTAGGTATAATTGGAATCCCATTCTAGAAAAATAATGAGAAATCATAAGCTACGGGCATACATTCACTAACGGCCGGTCACAACAGCCGATAAATCTGCCGATACATTTGCTTACTTTGTCAAAATTGTATGTAACCGAAACCGCCCGCCGCCGTTAACCGCTGCTTATATTTGGGGGGATACAGGCTCTCTGACATTTATAGTCGAAGAACGCTGTTCTTGTTATCCACGAAAGCTACAGGAAAATATCTCCGAAAAACATACTTGTAAATCCAATAATAATGTAACCTAAATGTTTCAAATTTATTCTTATTCTAATTTATGGTTATGTGTAAATTCCCCCATCGACCTGTACGCTGTCTGTCCAAGCAGGTGCGTCGCAGCCGCACCACGTTCACCACGTACCAGCTGCATGAGCTGGAGCGAGCGTTCGACAAGACGCAGTACCCCGACGTGTTCACGCGGGAAGAGCTCGCTATGAGACTGGATCTTAGCGAGGCGAGAGTACAGGTGAGAGACAATATTCCTACTATACTACCGATGATCTCGACTCTGTTGCGTCGCACTACTTATAAATACTAAATTTAAAATTTAAAAACCCCCGACAATTGCATTATATTTCGTCCGATTTTAATCAAACATAGCTAAGAACACTCCCGACTAATGCACCTTTCTAACAAAAAAAAACATAATCGGTTCATCCGTTCGGGAGCTACGATACCACAGACAGACACACACACACACACAGACACGTCAAACTTATAACACCCCGTCGTTTTTGCGTCGTGGGTTAAAAACTGCATTCACGCACAAAAAGCACTTACACAGCACGAATTACTTACCTACGGGATAAAATAATACTACGGACTAATCTTTGTGAACGTTTCGCAATATTTAATGCTAAAAAATAATAGTAAATCAGCATAATAAGGTAAAGCAACCTCGTTCGACATTGAACTATCTGTAAAGGCAGTCGTGTTGGTTGAAAGACATAGTAATGTCTTCAATAGATGGTGCTGACGTCGCCTAAAGACGTAGAATGTGGAAAAGAAATTCGACATCACAGGCAGTGGTCTTAGTTGGCAAAGCGTCTGGTGTACTTAACCAGAGAGACGCAGGTTCAAACCCTGCCTGAGATCGAATTTTTCTTTCAATAGAAATTTTCTTTAATTAGATAATTCATGTCTTTGTGGACTACGGACTAAATTCACGCACACACATATACTCACACACGATCAGTATACAAAGGCACGTTTTTACCCGACTGCGCCTGAAGGAGGGTTATGTTTTTCGAGAGTATGTATGTATGTATGTATAATTGCTTGGCACGCTCTGCAGCCTAAACGGCTCGATGGATTTTAGCTTGAGAGGTATCGTTAGATTCGTAATTACCGTGAGAGTGACACTGGGTATATCAAAATAAAAAAAAACGAAATGGCGGATTTTAGGCGCCAAGTACATACAAATGTTTGGCACGCTCTGTAGCCTGAACGGCTCGATGGAGTTTAGCTTGAGAGATGTCGTTAGATTCGTAATTAGCGTGAGAGTGACACTGGGTAGGTATATATATATATATAAATAAATATATATATATAAATGGTGGATTAAAGGCCAAATTCAAATGTTTGGCACGCTCTGCAGTCTGAACGGCTCGATGGATTTTAGCTTCAAAGATGTCGTTAGATTCATATTCATTGTGAAAGTGACACCGGGTAAAATTTTTGAATCAGAACGCAACATAAGCTGGGAGTACCTCCACTTGGTGAAGGCGGTAACAATTTAACTGGCATACCTATGCATATTATTCTATCAACTGAAAATAAAACTAAAAATGATAAAATAAAAAACGGTAATTTGAAAAACTAAAAAACCCGACTGCGTTTCTGGGTAATTTGAAAATACAAAAACGATAAAACAAGCAAGTTGTCATACCCGATTGCAATTAACCAGAAGTTGCTAATAAAATAAATTGTAGCAGTCGGGACCCATTCTAGAAAGTCAGCCCTCTAGTCAGTAGATTGGAGTAACCCGCAATGTAATATAGGTATCTATGTGCTCTCAATTCACTTAGCCTCCATTTCTTGGATTGAACACAGGACCTCTAGCGTAGCAGCCGCGCTTAGGACCACTAGACTAATGAGGCAGTCAGGTTCAAATAAAAACAAATCTCACGAGAACTATTTTTTATTTGAACCAAATGGAAGCCTCCTGGCAAGCAATAGTCGTAATCTGTTCAGTGGTTAAGACGGATGAACAAATTAACTTCTCCAAGTTCCAATCTATCTCTATACAAAAATTTAAGTATAAGTTCACGCCTGTATTCCCCGAAGGGCTAGGCAGAGGTGTACAGATGTACACCCACACTTCGCCAGTATGTTTATTAGGTCCTAAGTAATATGGGGCAAGCCTATTGTCATTAACCGGGCACAAATCCAGACTCCGAGCTGCTACTGAGAATTTCATAGAAAAACCCAATAACACTTTTCTCGACCTGGGAATCGAACCCAGGACCTTTAAACAGGACCCTTAAACAGTGCATGGGACCTAGACATACCGGCGAACATACCTTTTGCCTAATCCCTTAAGGAAAAGCAAAAGGAAAACGTGTTTTCATTCGCCTTTCCAAAATACTTCTACATCTGCTCGAGATATTTTAGTTAAAAGTAGCAGAAGAAGTATTTTGTTCTAAATTATATTTTAAGTTTACCGTTAATTATCGCTGCGCTGCGGTTATATTCTAACGCAATTGTTTCAAGTTAACAAACCACTAGCAATTCTGTTCGCATTTATGAAATGTTTGTTCCACGGCAAACTACAAATATTTTATACCTTTAATTAATTTGTATTGCGTTAATAATTAGTTTTAAATCATTTAATTTTATTACATTGATAAATTATACTTAAAAGAGTATTGCATTATATCTCGATCGATTTTCATCAAACATAGCCAAGAACAGTCCCGTTATTCACCTTTCAAACAAAATCAAAATCGGTTCATACGTTCGGGAGCTACGATGCCAAAGACAGACACACAGACACGTCAAACTTATAACACACCGTCGTTATTGCGATGGGGGTTAAAATAAAAAATAAAATCGGCCCAGTGCGAGTCGGACTCGCGCACGGAGGGTTCCGTAGCATTACGATTTATGACGTGTTAAAAAAAAACTACTTACTAGATCTCGTTCAAACCAATTTTTGTTGGAAGTTTACATGGTAATGTACATCATATATTTTTTAGTTATATCATTCTCTTATTTTAGAAGTTATAGGGGGGGGGACACATTTTTCCACTTTGGAAGTGTCTGTCGCGCAAACTATTCATTTTAGAAAAAATATATATTAAATCAATTTCATTTTGAAGATAGGTCTTCAAAATGAAATTGATTTAATATATATTTTTTATAGACATAGACACCCCACAGGTATGGGTTTGATGAAAAAAAAAATTTTGAGATTCAGTTCTAAGTATGGGGAACCCCCAATTTTTTTTTGTTTTTTTCTATTTTTGTGTGAAAATCTTAATGCGGTTCACAGAATACATCTACTTACCAAGTTTCAACAGCATAGTTCTTATAGTTTCGGAGAAAAGTGGCTGTGACATACGGACGGACAGACAGACAGACAGACAGACATGACGAATCTATAAGGGCTCCGTTTTTTGCCATTTGGCTATGGAACCCTAAAGAGCAAAGTTATACGACTTTGCAAGCGATTTCGAATTATGTAGTTCCTTTCGAAAAAATCATCATCCGTGACACTTACAATGATAGCTACATAATAGGAGCTCACACATTCAACCGCAATTCAAAGGGTTGTAGGTGCGAGGGTAATTAAAATTAGTTCTATTCTCACCGCGCGGCGTCACAATGAGCGCAAATTGTCGATGGTCCTGTCCACGCCGCAACACGTCACCACAGACTAAAGTGCAGGCCACACCGTCAGCTAGCGAGCGAGCGAGCGAGGCGAGCGACCATCGTTTCAATTCTTTTTAACCCCCGACGCAAAAACAACGTTATAAGTTTGACGTGTCTGTGTGTGTGTGTGTGTCTGTGGCATCGTAGCTCCCGAACGGATGTACCAATTTTCGTTTAGTTTTTTTTTGCTTGAAAGGTTAATTAGTCGGGAGTGTTCTTAGCTATGTTTGATGAAAATCGGTCGAGATGTAATGCAATTGCCTGGGGTTTTTTAAATTTTAAATTTATGATACTTCGGTTCACACCCTGAATTACAGAGATAAGCTACGTCAGCGATACAAACGATGCGCTCGTTCGCTCGCTAGCTGGGCGGTGTGGCCTGCGCTTAACTACTACTTGAATAACTTATATGAAGTTAGCAACAAACAAAGAATTTTGCGCACATATCTAGTGTATGACGTGATGCTAAAACTTCTCGATTGCACTTTTAGTATAGCGGTTACCTTGTCACTACCGTTGCGCCTGACAGATGTGTGCTTTACAATTTATTTCCAAGCCTAGATGTACCTAGGTACTTACCTACTTCGTGTTTATCAAAAATGTAAATCAAAAGTGGGTCCATTAGAGAATTCTCGTAGCATCACGGAGTTTCGTTTTTTTTATGGGATAATTCACTAATACTAAATTTGTACTCTGTTCACGGCAATAGCTCAATAGGCTCGCCTCCTGTATGGGACCTGAGTTAAATAATTAAATAACAGAGTTATTAAGACCATACAGGACGTAGGCATACATTAGGACACCTCTGCCTAACCCATCAAGGACAAAGTTAGCCAACCTGCACTGAGTAGACTGTTGCCTAATTTGATACTGAAACGGGACCCAAAAGGGGACAAATAGGTTAAGTGACTATATCGCACCTTCGGTAAGACACGGGCACATTGGACATTATGCGTTTTTAGGGTACCTCGAAATGAAAAAACGGAACCCTTATAGGATCACTTTGTTGTCCATCCGTCTGTCTGTCTGTCAAGACCCTTTTTCTCAGGAACGCGTAGAGGTATCAAGTCTACTGTCCTTTCGAGCTGTGAAAAAATCAAACTTCTAAGCAAACGCATTCAAAAGATACAACCGTTTTTTTTTTTTGTTTTTTTTTTTTTTTTTTTTAAAAAAAAGCTTACTAGCAATGTGGGTCACACATTATTAGTATTCTTGTTAACCCCTCGTGCTAAGCTAAAATGCTTGTGTTACGAGTGGGTTCACGTCGGTAGTACAATGGGTGGGGTTCGAACCGGCAACCATGTGATCACAAGTCCGACGCCCTAGCCATTAGGCTACCGCCGCTTTATGCCGAAAATTTCCGTAAATCTTCGGCACTCGCAAGGGAATCAAAACCTGAAAGGTTTTAAATTTTAGCCCATTAAAATTGTACATAATGATTAAAAAAAGAATTAGGATTCGAGTTTTTTATGTCTCTTTGCAAAATTGATAATTTTTCTCACAAAATTCTGAGAACATTTACCATAATGTAGTAGGGTAAAGCACCCTATTACTGACACCCCCCCAATTTATTGACACTCTATTTTTATTATCAAAATATAAGGAAACTTGGTAACCTAAGTGTATTATTTATTAAAATGATTTTTGATAGTTTATTTTTGTATGCCACTGGCAAAACTAATATGTTAAAAGAACTAAGACGGCGCCAAATAGCTGATTCAAATAGAGCAATCAGTGTTTTAGAAGGAGAAAGTTGGTTTTCTTAAAGTTTCGATAAGGTAAGCGTTCATTTTAATCGTGTTAAAGTATTCAGAAATTCGAAAACCTTTCTTTGAATGTTGTGTTATTCTAATTTTGAAGGTTTATATAGCAGATTTCAATGGTTATTCCTCACTTTACTGTATAAGTTTAATTTTTACAGGGTGTCGATTTTTGGTATGTCGAAAATAGTGAAATTCCAATTTATTGACACCCATGTCAATAATTGGAATTTTCAAATTAGTTTTAGAAGAGGCTAATTCAATTGTATATACCTAGTTTATGACTTGATATATGACTACAAATTAGATTAAAGTCAAAATACACCTTTATTCCAAATTCCGACATGGGTGTCAAATCAATATTCTCTATACAAACAGCAGTGTTGATAATTGGGCAAGGCTATGTCAATAATTGGAATAAAATGAAGACATAAGAACTCTCTTCCTCGAGTTACATGTTTAGATACTTCTGCATCCTTTACACTCATAAAATAAGGATTATGCAAGTTATGATCAGATAATAATGCGGTTATCATCAGACGAACATTTCGCTTGTGTCGCATGATCGCTTTCATTAGTGCATAGGTATGTGTTTTGTAGTTAGACAATTCCTACCATAAAACTTCGAACAACATTGATTAAAAGACTTCAGAACCCTCAACATAAAGCCCGTCCGGGTCCTGCTACTCTCCTGACCGAAGCCGAAGAAAATTACTTAGTGGAGTGGATCAAGAATCATTAATGATAGAGAAAATCCTCCTATGATATTAGAAACCTCAATATCATTTTTAAAGATCTAGGTATCCATAGATACCTCACACATATGGGAAAAAAATTTTGAGTTTCAGTTCTTAGTATGGGGAACCCCAAATTTTTTCATTTTTTTCTATTTTTGTGTAAAAATCTTAATGCGGTTCACAGAATACATCTACTTACCGAGTTTCAACAGCATAGCTCGTATAGTTTCAGAGAAAAAAATCTGTGACATACGGACGGACAGACCGAAAGACAGACAGACATGACGAATCTATAAGGGTTCCGTTTTTTGCCATTTGGCTACGGAACCCTAAAAATGAAGCATTGACTGTAGAAGAAATTGAAAGATTTTAATCACAAAGATAATACCCAAGTAGGTACCTATTTAGAAGTTCCTCATAAGAATTACCTCATTATTTCCAGTGATTTCAAGATAAACAAAAATACGATTAATTTGTTAAGTTGACTGATTATACTCAAGTTTTTCTATTCGTAAATACAATTTCATAGTAAAATAGGTTAATTACACACAATTAAGATTTGTTTTATTTAAAAAAACCGTATATAATTTTTATTAATAGGTATACCTACTAAGAAAATTGCAGTGTCAATAAATTGGTTCAACACGTGACGATAATAGGGCGGAATGTGTCAATAATTGGGTAAATCATAGTAAATCAATAAAACTTGAAAAAATAATACCAATTATCATCTAAATATGTTTTTTGGTAATTATCAAGGAAATACAATACTTGCTCTATTATTATAAACCGGATATCCAACGGGCAATACCATAAAATGGCAGATATTAAACTATTTTGGCACGATAGCCCTTAAAGTGTCAATAATTGGGTATCTTACTATCACAATATACACGACACCTAAGCGTATAAAGTAGAAAAAGGTAAATCTCCGTGAGATTCGGGTGTTGACCTAATGAGTATTTTTTTATACGCCATCAGAAAAAAAAGATTTCAAGGAACAAAAAGGCCACTGACTTTTAAAAAAAAACTGATATTTTGACGTAAATTTTCGATTGAAAATTAGGCTGCTTTTTCGATATTAAGTCAAAATAAGGTTATAAAAATAAATATTTTTAATCAAAAAGATTACAGTGTGTTTGGGACATAAGAAGGTAAGTTTTCACCAAATTTCGTAAAAAAATATTTTTTTTATAAAAGATAAAAATAAAATACCAAAAACTTGGTTATTTGAATTTTTCACATAAATTTTGAGGGTATGTGAAAAAGGTGTGAATACAAAAGTTGTAGGTCTCTTTATTACCTACAACTTTTCTATTTAACCTTTTTCCATAGGACTTGTAGTTTTGCCGGAAATCGAGATAAACCGTTTTTTACCCTAAAACCCCCCTCCCTCCCACTTCCCGAACTCAGATCGCCCGTAATTTATTTTTCCTTTAATTTTTGTTATATTCTCTTCCTTTTCCAATGGGTTTCATCCTACTATAATTTTTTACGTTTTCAAAAATTATCGTCACTGGTCTAAAGGCCCTCTGGCGAGATGAGACTGTACTCAATAGGTGACTGTTACTCCAGATAAAATAATGCTTTTAAAGCACATTGGCATACTTAAACAAATTTTAAGACTTTTTAACAATTATGCCTTTGTCTTAGCGAAGGTGCGATATGATTACCATGGTTAATCGCATTACGCGTATAGTCTAGCGGCACACTGACGCGGGCGCGGCTCGTGGTACCTACAATGGCCGCTAATTCGCCCGTCATTACGTTCTCGTCGCGAGAGCGCTAATGTTTGCAGCGTCGTCGCAGCGGCGCATTATCACGACTCCTTCGCTAATTGTCGCAGATATTGTAATCAGGCCTCTTACAGACTGCCGCGTTTTGTACAAGAATGAAATTATTAAGTTCCGTTAAAAGATAATAATAGCCAATGTGCATTTACGGCGTCCGTTCTTTTTCACTTTGCTAGTGAAGTCTGCGACATTGTTTTCTCCATTGGTAGCCATTATCGCGTCTTTGTTAAGATTTTTACGTCCCAGTCCATTTATTTATTTATCTGTATTCATATTTGTGTTTTTATAAGTAATGGTGATTTAGGTAGGCTCTCGCTAAAATGAGGATAAGGGGAAAAATTTGAACTCACTGGTAGACTCAATTAAGGACTGGAACTCACTCAAGAACTCAAACCACGTTTACGTTAGTACAAATAAAATAAAATATGCCAGAATGAAGATTTTAATTTAAATCTATTAATGATTAGACGGTACCTACTTATTTATTTATAACATAAAATCATCATGCCTATCTGTTTGTTTCGGCTAATCTCCGAAACGGTTGGACCGATGTTGACTGGAGTTTCAATGGCAGTTAACTGAGGCTATTTAACATCACTCCCTAGGAGCCTCAGAAACTTAATTATATTAATACATAGGTGTGTTAATTTCAACAGCATCAAACATGAACTTAAAAGCACGATATCTTTATCAATGGATACATCTTAATACTCAAGTATACCTTCTCCTACTTGTATCATACCGGTTAGCTACCTAATCAAATGTCACTGTACCATAATTACTCGTAATCTCAAGTAACAATGGTTAAATTAAGCGCGGTTTTGCGCGGAGTGCTCTTTAACTGCAGTTAAAGCGAGCGCCTGCAATTTGGTAATTAGGGACTTCATGCGGTCTGCGGGGGAGGGAGGATAATGGGGAGTATTAGACACCACACTTGAGGGATTTGCGGGAATTTTTGGAGGATTTAGGTGTCTCTGCACGTATGATGATGATCCTGAAGCTGAACCTAGCAAGCTGAAGATGTAATTTACGAATCAAGCCTTTGAGAGATGCGATCTTTTGTTGAGATCGTCAGTTGTTAATCGTACTGTCAGTAAAAAATTGAACTGACTCTTAGGGTTATTCAAAACATTTTATATGTAATAGTTGTTTACGTCTGGTGATGGTGATTTGAATCTGTTAACATAATACGTAGAATTTAGAGTGAAAACGTCTTTCCTAAAGTTTCCTTGTCATAAAGTTATACTGGAGCATCCGAACATTGCAACGTTAGTTGATCCACATCCAATTTGTGCATAGCATACAAAATTCTCCAAAAACTAAAAAGGTTTACTTGTAAGAACTTAATACCAAAGACATTTCATAAGAGCATTCGTATTTGCAGTTGTTAAGTAGGTACCAACCCTATTGGTAGCTAAGTATCAGGGGTGCCACACAGTTCTTAAATCACACTCAACAACGCAGTGCAAATTGCTTTTAATCCACTCCATAGATGCTGTTCGCCGACAAAGGACGTAGCACTTTTATTTTTCTTCACCTTTTTAAAATCAACCGTAGTTCAATAGAAATAAGGTTCAATACCATGTTTAAATTGACGTTCTAAGTTGAAATTTAGAATGGAATGGAGTGGGTCTCAATAAAAATGTCTAGTGATTGCTGTATGTAATCGACACGAGGCGTTCTATTCATTGTGAGTGGTACTTGACGAGCCGAACGAATTAAGTCCATGTTTAATTGATGAATTTCCCCGCTGGCTTGCGAACTTAATCAATAACATCCCACTGCAACGAGAAATTTGTGTAGAACAGGCCAGGGTAGGCCAGGCCAGGACTAGCGAAAGCAATTTCGAAGCCCATCTTCCACATTCTGATTTCAAATACTTTAGCAAGTTTTAATTAGCAACAGCTTGCGGCGTATCAACAATTATCTTGCTGGTTAGGTTAGGTGTGTGTTAGGACATTCGCGAAGGAACGACAACTCATTCCCGTGGCCGCAGCGCAAAACTGGTGGGGCGAACCACCCGTGTGGTTTTAGTCGGTAGGTCACCCACTCTGGGTGGAGTCCTGCACGCCCCGTCGCGTTCCCCGCGCGTCGGAAGACCATGAGGATTTACACACGTCACCAAAATCGAAGCCAAGACCTTTAGCATAGCAATAGCGCTTAGAATCACTAGACTAATTAGGCAGAGGGACTATTAATCGATATACCTAATAGTTAACTAACACAGAATAACCTATTGCCATTAATCGGAAATAAATTTATTTCTTTCTTCCAAACTCCCATCCGTCTCATCACCATATCGGTTACAAGGTCAAGAAGTGTTATTGAGTTTTTCTATGAAATTCTCAGTAAGAGCTCGGAGACTGGATTTGAGTCCGGTTAATGGCAAAAGGCATCCTCTATCCGCTCCCTAACTAACGTCTCAATACTTGAAGAACTCAGCATAAAGGAGCGTCTATCAACTATTGTACAGAAGCGCATTTTGAAATACTTTGGCCACGTGTCGCGAAGAGATGGTGGATCCATCGAACGACTGGTTGTGCAGGGCAGGGTTAATGGTACAAGACCTCGCGGTCGGTCACCTATGCGATGGACTGACCAAATCAAGAACGCAGTGGGTGGCCCTATAAGTGAGTGTACCAGGATGACGGCGAAAAGAGAGAGGTGGCGTGACATCGTGAGGCAAACAACATCTGCCCCCAGCACCACTACTACATGATTGCCACGACCGCTCTGCCAAGAGCGAATCGGCTGAGAAGATCCGCTCCCTATTACATGGGACCTAAACATACCGGCAAAGTGTGAGTGTAAATAGGACTCCTGTACCTAATCCTTCGGGGTGTACAGGCCTGATGGTATGCACCATGCTAAGAACACTTGAAAGCCTTACCGTTCTACTTGTGATCCATTCTAGTTGCGTCCAGATATGAGTCACAATTTTTATTAATAATGAAAATAAAAATACTATTGGTGACGGCGGTGTTAAGCCAGCCATAATTGTCGACTCAGCTACCATTGTACAAATGCAGTGGCTCAGTAAAACGGTCTCATTTGAAAATTATGAAATTACACCAATTTTTCCTTCTACAATGTCTTTTTATTAGCGCAATGTGGCTCGACTAGCTCAATTTGTTTCTATTCTCCATTTCATTACATGCAAATGTGAACTTTACGCCGATGGTATAAAGAACATTATGGGACATGGATGTGAAGGAATGGAAACCACGTATGCGTAATTGCTTTTCATTACGGTTCCATTGTAGTCGAGAGGTGCGGAGTGGGGGGTGAGGAAAGCGGGGAGAGCGTCAAATTGCCAACAATTACACAATAAAAAAAATTAAAATCGCCCACAGCTCGAATCCGAGTCATTATGCGCAAAGAATCTGGCTTGATTTTTGGTTCCGAGTTGATTCACTGGCTTTTAGCTACCGTACTAAAAGTCGATTTTCTATGAAGCAATGGTATTTCGGCTGGATTTGCACTATGTGATCACTTCCGTTTCCATCACTGATGGACTTTTGTAAATGGAATAAATTAAATCGAGTCCACCACCTATTGCCGAGTTTAGTTTATTTAGTCAAACTTTTTACACGTCTTTTAAAAACTTTGTGAAAATATTTGTTGCATCACGGCAAGTAGGTAAAATTAAATTTAATAGATCAGAGGTATACAGACTAACATTGAAAACATGCAACAAATCGAAATGGCTTCAATAGGTTGTTAATTAATTTTTAACCCCCGACGCAAAAACAACGGGGTGTTATAAGTTTGTGTGTGTGTGCCTGTCTGTGGCATCGTAGCTCCCGAACGGATGAACTGATTTTGATTTAGTTTTTTTTGTTTGAAAGGTGAATTAGTCGGGAGTGTTCTTAGCTATGTTTGATGAATATTGGTCGAGATATAATGCAATTGACGGGGATTTTTAAATTTTAATTTATTAAAATCCAAATTGTACAAAATATAATTTATTTTATATGTCATCTTAGATAGTTCACACGAAAAAAATATTGCGCTGTGTGTAGTAATGTGTTGTATTGGCATCGTTCGCAGGTTTGGTTCCAGAACCGGCGCGCGAAGTGGCGAAAGCGCGAAAAAGCGCTCGGCAGAGACCATGCGCCTTTCATGCACCACGACCATGGTAAGTTGACAGTAAAAATACAGTAGGTACTGTCTTTTATGTGTTTATTGGCGCTTTTCTAATGGGAAAGGAACATGTTAATTATTATTACGATAATAATCCTTTAGTACCTATCTACGTGCTAATAAAATAAAATTACCTATATACTAAAACATACTGTATATAATGTACAGTTGCTCAAATATTTCCTATTATTACCAAAACAAAATTAATAGTCTAATACAAACACATAATTACATTGAAAAAATATTTTTCTTGTCATACGACACCTATAATGACAAGGTACAGTCATCATCAAAACTCACAAGTTATATATTTCACGTAATTGGCACCCGTTTATCGGCCACAGAGCGGTAATGAAATACGAACGCGATTGCACCCGATGTTTACCGATCATTAACGATCGTTTACTGATCGCTATCGCTCGTGTGAGCAAGCAATCTGTACATAAACTAGGGTTGATGATAGTTTGGAACCTTTTCATAATGGCCCAATTATGAGCGAAACAGATTTATTTGATTTGCTTAGGATTGCGTTGGAATTTAAAACGCATCAATGCTAATTTGTTGTTAGCTTTTTTTGCCACGTAAACAGAACAGAAAAACCTCGTGTTTCTACTTGCTAGTCATACTTGCCTACTAAATAATTTTGTAGTAAGTACCTACTCAGAATTGAATTTTAAACAAAACTAAATGATTGAAATGTATCATAAATATTAACATTTGTGAATCAAATTCGAAAAAGAATTTTCTTATGATTTTTTATATGCGTCAAATAGTGAACCCTACTAAGTAACCCTAGTAACCATGGCGTCGCGGTCGCGGGCCGGGTGTCAGTCACACCGAAATCACCGGCAATTAGTAGTGATTGTGACGTAATTGCTCGTCACCCCTACACATAGCGAACCCCTGATTTAAAATGCTACTTTAAAAACTTCACATTTGTCACGAGTGTGTCGCATTGATTTCACATTTTATATCACTGCTATCAGACCGTATAAGGTTGGCCGTTGACCGTTGGTCAAATAGCCTCAAGCTTAAAGTGAAACTTGGCTGGGCATGTCTGCCGCATGTCGGAAGAGCAGTGGGCAAAATTCACCACTGAGTGGAGCCCACACAACGTCGCGGCAGGCCCAGAAGGAGATGGCTCAAAAAAAATTGCTATAGTCCTGGATATGTTGGTTCATATGAGCTAGAAGCATTTTCCATTATGAACGGTTACCTATAATCTTGTTTAATATTCTGTTTAATTGGTAATATGAATGGTACTATTTCCTACTTCATTCTCAACTGTGAAGAAAAATTGCAAAATTCATCTTTATAATTATGTACATAGGTACCTAATTAAAGTAAACCAGGAACCGAAATGTACGGCACCAAACTGTCAATTTAGAACTAATTGTTACGGAAGCTTGCTTGTATCGTTCCATAGAACGATATTAGAGCGTCATTATACTAATGCTCGTATAATGACGCAGCGCAGTTAACACGATGCCGCGATAACGACAATTACTGGCAATCCGTTTACCGGCCGATATGTTGACTGTTAGCACTTTTGTATTTGTTTGTACATGCGTACGCGCGGCTTGCGTACCCGTGTACGTGTGTAAAGGCTTTACGATCAATGCGAGGCTAGCCTTTACTGGATTTATATAGACTGATGTAGTCGTACGTACTGAGTATTTTTAAGTACCTATAGGCAAAATAAAGTGACTTGAATATATACAATTTTATATATTCGCTTTCGGCCAAAAATCTAAATAAAAAACATTTGAGTACTTAGTAACATTATAGTTATTATAGTGGGGGTCGCGTGCTGTCCTCGGCAGGTGTAGCATTCGTGTGCTTTGTACAACTCGTACAGTAACCCATTGTAAACGCCATCGTTGTGCTATCACCTGCCGTAACCATATTACACTGAACAAATATTTAATTATTTACTTGTGTGACTTTGTCAATGTGCAAACCATATACTTACCTAGGTTTAATTCGAGGGACGCAGCGCAGCTTCGAATCCTGTCTGTGATCGAATTTTGTTTCACTAAAATTTTAGAATTTCTCTAGCATTGAGGATCGTAAGATCTTTCTTATTACATAAACATACCATCACGCCTGTATTCTCCGAAAGGTTAGGCAGAGGCGTAAAAATGTACTTAAACACTTCGACGGTATGTTTAGTTCCCATGTAATAGGGAGCGAGCCTATTGCCATTAACCGGACACAAATCTAGACTCTGAGCTGCTACTGAGAATTACATAGAAAACGCTTTGAGGACCACTAGACTAATGGGGCAGTCTTTCTTATAATTTATTTTCAAACCAATCAAAGCCTACGTTGGTAGTCATATAACTAATCAATGCTCGTGAACAAGTATCGCTGACTTGGAATTTTCAAGAAAGTGGGGAGAGCAAGTTGGAAGGCCGCAACAGTCTTTGTACATGTCAACTTATTAGTGTCGGTATTCAAAATGTGATTTGTTTCAGTGGTGGGCGAGTGGGGTGGTGGCGGTCCGCCTGGGGGCGAGTGGTGGGCGCTGGGCCTGGGCGCTGGCCTCGGGGCGTTGGGCGTACCGGCACCACTGTGGCACGACGCTGAGCCAGCCGCTGCCTTCAGAGCGTTACTGCACAGGTAAAAATTCCATTGGGTAGGTATAGACTTTTAGAATTTCTATTAGCAGTACTTAGTAGCAAGAGTTGCGTTATTCTCACGTTTGCTGCTAGACCAAAGGGCTAGATGTGCTCTCTTCCCCCGTTCGCAGACTTGAATCTATTAAAGTTGTACCATAACCAATTAAGCGATGCTGGTTTCTTCAAAATTTTCTCCTTTACCGATGAAGCAATAAGGAATCTGCACTTGAAATCGACAACTTAGCCTGGAATTGAATTGTCCTGGATTTTTTGGTCTACTGTGCACACACAACGCGATACAAAATTTTATAGGGACAGACCAAATCCTATTTGGTGTTCATTTCGACACAATGTCTAACATGATACTTCACCAACAGGTATGTCCTCGCTCTTCCGCCGCCAGCGCTGCGTCCCCCTGAACCAGAGCCATCTCCCTCCTCTCCTCCGTCGCCGCCCTCCCCGTCCCCCTCGCTGGCACGGCTCGCGAGCGCCGAGGCCCTTCGTCTGCGGGCTCACGACGCCCTGCTCCAAGACCGCGTGGTCCTTCAACACAATAACAAGGTTCACACGTAACCTGAAGCAAGTCAGTGGGAGCTCTCGTACGTGTACACTCCTGGACATTCGTAGATCTGTTGCTGTAATGGGTAATGCTGGTGTGTTTGTATGAGATAATTATGCATATTGAAAAGTCAACAACCGCAGCCTTGTTCAACTGATGACATACGTCGCGTTTGATCAGACTTGACAGGTGAGTATATTCTGAATGTTTTTCGCGAAAATAAATCTCTTTTTTTAGTCCCGGTTACGGGTTCACAGCCCTTTTAGCAGGCACATATTGAATCTTGGTTAACGACCAAGATTCAATATGTGCCTACTAACATATTGAATCAATGTAAATCTGCTGTTATATTCGCAAGAAGGAGCTGCCTTCTGATTGAAAGCACTAGATGAACCCCTACGGTAGGCATCTTCTGACAGTCGGACTCGGAGCAGAGTTGCGGAGTGCTTACATGTCTAATCCCAGGCTAACTCCGGTCTTATACTATATGAAATTCCAGATGTAGAACACACCAATATTACCCCATTATGAAGCAATAGTAGGTGGTTGAAATGTAGGTACTTGGGTAATTAGCGACTGCACAGTTTTGCATACAGTGAAGTGTATCTGGTATAATTATGAAAATATTAGAATGTATATTGCACATTGTTAGTGTAGACTGTAAATTTAAGAACTGGGTGTTCTTTATCACTTTAAACCTTCCTTTGTTTATACTTATAAAAAAAATTTGATACATAATTAGGTACGGGGTTATATTTTGAACACTTACTGGATTCGCGTTTTATTGGTCGAAATATTATAAATAACACAAGTTATATAATATATGTATAACTTGTGTTATTCTAGGATAATTCAGATTTTCTTTGAATGAATCGAACCTTAATTTTGGTCCTTCGGTACAAATTTACGGACTATGGATCATTTCGAAGTGGCTTTAGGCATAACTTCTTCTCGCCACAGTGGCCCGACTGTCTATCTTTTATTTTATATTTAATCTAGAAAATCAATTGAATTACATTAGATTCTGAATGCAATGGCTTATAAAGTAATTGTAGTCCAACGTTTCTGTATTCTATGCTTATGTGAAGATAGACACTTGTAAAAAACAAATCGCAGATTCGTGAAAAAATGGATTGTTAATCATGTGCCGGTGGAGATGGCGTTTCCTTCCATATTTGGTGGTAACGTGCATTAAATTCCAATAAGAGTATGAAGACCTGCTGTTAGCTTGCATGGCGTTCATTATAAGCCATTGTGGGAAGATGCCATGCTATTAATAAGACGTGTGCCTTAACGTTCGACGTTAACTTGTATTATATAAAACTGTCTTATTCTTTACATTCCATTAGATCTCAACATGTATTGTAGTCAGTTAGTAGGGTAGAATATTATTGTAAATAGATACCTAATTAAGAGTATAGATTTTGTATTATTTAAGATAAACTTTAAAAAGAACTGGTTTCTGTAATTATGTAGTTGTATGATTTTGTCCACCGATCAATTAAAATGAATAAATTAATGTATATACTATAACAATAATTAACTACTTATATAAACCTTAAAACACTTATTTGATGATTCAATGTCGATGGTATGATGTTCTTGATAGAACAAATCATCATTTTTTAAGTACCTAGTTATAATTTAGTACCTAATTTATTTTATACAATATCCGATTTTGTGCCCTTCAATACAATTAATTGTGTTTATAATGTAAATATTATAATATTAAGTAGTGTGACTATATAATGAGATAGTGAGAAGGTGTAAGTGTATAGGCGAGAATTAGCTACAATATTGTAAAATAATCTCTGTCTAACCTTTTACAAAATGCAGTTACTTGAGATCTGATAATCAAATCTTTTAGTCTTCAGCATTTCCAGATAAAAAACATACTACCAGTTACATTATCTTTCATTTCAACGTTTTAAAATTTTATGGAGTAGGTACTCTATTCAAAAGAGATTTTAATATTTTGTGCTCTGTACTTTAGAGTTTAATTCCGAAAATGAAAGAACAATGACCGTTCATCGAGTAGTACTCATCCGAACGTGCTAGTATTTTGCTTTATTGGCTCATACATTAACACTTTATTTGATACTTCTCCTAGTTTAAATGCTAAATACTTCCACAAACTTCTGAAGCCGTTTATTGGAGCGTTGTGTTGTATATAGTGTAAAATATTCTAGCTTTTAGTGATCCACTGCACCTAAGCGCTATATACCGATGTAATACATTATATTTATTGGAAGGAATAGAAGTAGTCAGTTTGCAATAATGTGTCAGTGTAGTTGTGTTAATAAACAAGTGATAACTATTGTGCTATTGTTTTAATTTGTTGAGTCCCTTTCCTCACTATAGTACCTTTAAAAGTGATTTCTCATCTTACTCATAAGTATTTATATTTGAATTTTCAGAACATTCAGATTATTTTTTATTTATTTTAATGTTCAGAACATTCAGGAAGTCTCAAGTTCAAGGTTCAAGTTCAAATGTTTTTATTTCAAATAAGCCTTTACAAGCATTTATAAAACGTTATGACTCTAGTTGCACGGTTCCAAAAAGTTGATCCTATGGAGAAGAATCCGGCAAGAAACTCCATGGACACTCTTTTAAAATAAAAGTCTAAGTTCAAAGATTAAGTTTATAGTTAAAATTTCTGTACCCATTCGTTTCCAAAATCTTCATTGATATCGGCTGAGCCGTATTCATAACAAATTTTCAGCCAAACTGTCGGAAATTCTAAAAAGTTTTTGTCCGAAAATACGCACCATAATATTATCGTACTGATCAAGATCATACGTGATACAAATACAAATACAAAAATATTTATTGACCAAAAATACATAGTTACACTGTAAGGACTCTTGACTTCCAAACTAAGTAACAACTTGTATTATGGAAGTCAAGGAGTATTCTCTCGAGTGACAAAAAAATAAAAATAAACTATGCTAAGGGTACCTATATGGTATTTGATACAAATAAAAAGTAAAATAGATAAGACAACAAAAAAGACAGAAATTTGCTCAACTAATGACATAAATTTTGGGTGAAAGAATTTGTGTGTATACCTGTATTTTTATAAGGTGTGCATGTTTGTGTATGGTGTGTGTGTGTGTGCGTGTATGTGTATGTGTGGGTGTGTGGTATGTGAGTGAGTGTGTGTGTGTGTAGATGTGTGGTCATCGTGTGTGCGTGTGGGTGCGCGTGCATAAGAATATGTATAATCCATCAAGGTCTCAAAAAAATATTCTCTGTTTCATCATAGCTGAGACCCATAAGCCATTCTATTATAATAGATTTGCATTTATGTTTGGTGAGTTGATTTATATTTAGTTTTTTATGACATGTGTTGTATAGGTGTGAGCTGATTACATTGTAGTGTCTTTTTGCCAAAGTGGATTTGTGTTTATTAATTTTGAATATGTTAGCGAGTTTACGTTTGGAGGTGATGAATTTGGTGTTTTGATTACCAGCGACATGCTTCCGAAGAACCGTATGGAGTACAAACAGTTTTCTTACAGAGAGGACCTTGGTATCGGCGAATAGGTCGCTGGTGGGATATCTAATAGGCTTCGAGATCATGACCTTTAATACAGCTCTTTGAGCTCTTTCAACATTTATCATAAGGGTCTTTGGACATCCTCCCCACACACATATGCAGTATGATGTTATAGACTGGCATAGAGAAAAATAAACCAATTTCAATATATCCAATTCAGCACTATTTCTAAGTTTCTTGAATATGTAGATTAGTTTTCTTATACGGGATGTTAAATGAGTTAGATGGGAGGACCAGTTTAAGGTTTCGTTAATAGTAACACCAAGATATTTGACGTCCTTTTGCCTTTTTAGTGACAAACATGAGCAATCGTGAGTGGGAGATGGGCAGGAATGAGCTCTAACAACAAACTCAGCAGGTGGTAAGCAGGCAGCCTTCATTGAGAACGGTAGAAAGTTTGTGTTTGATAAGAATTTGAGTTAACAAATATCTAAGTATAAGTCCCAAATTTTATAACAAAGTCGTCGTAGGTACTCCACCACCTTTCTATTTGCCGATCACTGAATCGTTCATAATCAGCGAAACTTTTTGTTCGTGCCTCCCTTTTCCCCCTCACATTAGGGTGTGTGAGTATGAGATGGTGAACATCAAATTTGCTTCTCCATCAATTGTTCCACAAAGAACTCAAGTGTTTGAAGAAAGATTAATTTGGTAAAAATTCGGGAGTCTAGCGGGGAGCGAATTAAGCCGAGCCGCGCATGTTGATGTAAGTACGAACCAGGCAATTTTGGGTGATTTATAACCACTTTATTATAGCACATTTTGGCGTAATTTTGAGTAAATTGGGCACAATTTATTACGTACCTAATGAAGTTTTCTATGATATCTAAGTTTACAACCCAGAAAAGTAGAAGAATTTTGCAGCAGGTAACTGTCTCAGACAGTGTAATGTAATACAATCCTTATATAAGGACAATATTCTGTGTGTTCTGGTATTAAGAGCGTTGTATGAAATGACCCTGAAAAGGTCATAAACGTTAACTTAACCTTCTTTTTCCCTTGAGAAAATCTGGTAATTAACTTAGGCAGTTAACTAATAAATTACCGGTTATGCTCAGCTGAATTCTTGCATGCTATCATATCCTATTATATACAAATCCAAAGCCTAAAACATTTCAAACTTCATAATGAAATTCCGAATTACACCATCCACCTACTTTACCTTACATAGGAATTCAATAGTTAAGAAGTTCTTAACTCGGCCGGGAGCCGTCGCGTGGCGTTGCGTCGATCTACTTAGCGCGGCTCAGCCCGCCTGTAATCTCCTTAAACTGTTACTTATTGTTCGGGATGGGAGGAGGGACGAGGAGGGAAGAGGGAGGATCACGCCCACTCGCCAAATGTCTTAGACGAGTCTGTAATTGGTGAACATCTGACACATTTATTTCACACTTTCAAAGATACTTTGTGTGAAATGAGTTTGGTAGAATTGTAATTAAAAGGTGCTCCTTTGCAGAAGTGCTACATTATATACCCACTTCATACGTTCTTGTGAAAGTAGATGTAGATATAGTATCGAGTTTTTTAAGCAGATATTGCAAATTTCTATTGTATTTTGGCACGTTATATGACTACCTGCAATTATATTTTTTTGAGCTATTGTATCAAGTGGTAGCGGAGGGATGGCCGGCGGGCCTGGAAACCCAAAAGCACTTTAAATACAATGGAATGAAGTAAGTATGAGTTAGCTCGAAGTTTGGCTTAGTTCCCGGTGAGTGGTAATAAGTTCGGTCCCTATGATACGACGCCCAAATTGACGAACTGTCGGTGTACCTTAGTATACCTCTGCCTAATTCTTTAAGGATACAAGCGTGTTGGTTATAGTAAGTATGTGGGCTAATCCCTCTCATTGATATTCATTGCTTTGACTGTAATGAGCTTAAATAAGGCTATTTTAAAAAAGTTGGTACATTTATTCGCCCGTGTATCACGTTCCCGAAGGCTCCTAACTCAGTTAACTTTATGATGGACTTGGGTAACTGTGTGCACAGCGGATTAATAATGGAGGCTGTCTATAAAAAGCTTAAGAATCCTTTTATTCTGAGGTTGAGTTAGTCTCGTAAGCCAGTTTTTGGCTATTAATAAGTTCATACTTAGTTCGATCTTTTCTTACACGTAAGATATTTCTATGGATACTGCCTTCTGAGGCTCAGGATGGTTTCATGGGATTTGTGAGTACAATTCCCATGGTTTATAAAGATTACGTCTTTGAAATTGGAACCATTTACAAACTTTACAAAAATTTGACATCTGAAAGTCGGGTCTTGTAACAACAAATGCTACCTTAAGCACAGATAAATGAAAACTCTAAAATATTTTCTTATTCTTCGCAACATTACCAGTCTAGCTACATAGTAACCACTGCACACCACTAACGCATCAAACCGATAAAGTAAGGATTGAGTCATAATTAAAAAGGGTATAATAATGAGTAACTAGATGCTACTTAATAGGGTCGTTTCAGAAACATCTGTTGTAATTGACAATATCAACTGCTCTACAATGCGCCGCAAGATGTCGGGAGTCGCGCCAATAACAGATAGCCCGCAGAAGTCTAAAACATATAGAAATGCTGATTATTGAATTCTATGGTCAACCCACTATATTAGGCAGTAATGCTATGACCATTTTCTTATCTCAAGATAGGTGACACAACAATTATGTATTGGTTGTGAGTTGTTACGATAGAAACCTATTGCACAACCCTTTAATGTAATTTAGGGATGGGTTTACCCACTGCGATTTATGTATGTGGTATCCGCATCCCGGGTTCCAGTAACAATGCCTCCTAACCGCTGGGCCTGTCGGAGACACACATCCATTGTCTCTCATTTTAATTACTTATCTTACAATAAATATCCTTTTAAAGTAGACTTGGTGCTTCGATCCGGTGAGTTATCACAAACACGATTTTATGAACACAATTAGTTTTATTTCTGTGATGATAGTCTAGTTTTAATCTTTAACGCTCGTCATCACAATTGCAATAACGCAAGTTACTAGATTATGTTTTAAGGGAACAATATTTGTCCCAAGAAAGAAAGTAAAAGTAGATATTTATTTTCATCCGAAATTAACCTTCGTTTTGGATACGTACCTACTTCGCTAACGATGACGATCTTATGATCCCTATTATTCTGGTATTAATTATTAGTAGTTGGGCACATAAGAGTGTAATCGAATAGATACTTGGAGTTCTCGAATGGAGACCGCGTCTAGACAAGCGTATTGTAGGGCGCCCGAAGCCAGATGGTGTGACGACATGCGGAAGGCAGCTGGCAGTGACTGGATGAGGAAAGCCGAAGATCGGGCTCTGTGGAGTTCATTAGGAGAGGCCCTTATCCAGCAGTGGACGAATATAGGCCAATGATGACATCACTCGACTTGAATCGTTATAAAGAAATAGCAAAGGTTATTTCTAAAGTAATTATCGATACTTAAGCAACGAGGTACCTACTTTCATTAAATACATTGACATTTGAATCAAAGTAATGTATGGAGATGCCAATTCAGCTTGCTCAACTCATTACTAGTTATATATCGTTTATTCTCTCTCAAAAACAGGCGAGCGTTTGTTGTACCAGTACTAATTACATTTTAAATGCCACCCCACTGCAAATAATGTTGTAGAATTTTATTAAAACCCGTTTTCTGGATTGCCGAGTGATTCTTGGAGCTAAGGATAATGTTGGTGCTGTAATTATGTTGTGTTTGTAAGAGAGAATTACTCGGCAGGGATGAACATGTTTCAGGTTTATTCGTTTGTTTTTAATGCTGATTTTCTTATTTTTTATCTTTGGGTACATAAGGGTAATTTGTGTGATTGTGTGATTAGAATTGTGCACTTATATTTATTTTTAACGGTTCCAACCATGTTGAATAAGCTAAAAAGGAAACTGTTTGTAATTTTAAACTTTCCAAGATTGCAACTAAACACGCAATTCAAGATATGGGTAAGAAAAATCTCTTAGATGAAGATCAAAGCACTAGAAGGATCACGATTCTCCCAGCTGAAGTATTAAGCCAAGCCAAGGCGAATAAAAGACGACGCCTTCTTTCATAACCTCAGAAAACCACGAAGCCCAGATGAAATTATCCTTGTAATAGCGGCTTATGACCGGAATCAATACGCGATGATGGCAATAAAAGCTAGATGTTTGCCGTCCTCCCTCCCCCGAGCGCGTCAACCTCAGCCTGCCCCCGCGGCGCCCGGCAATTTAGCCGATATTAAGTTTATACAGCGATTTGTACCCTTCTTTACACCGGCCTAGGTTTCGGAGCGACGCACACTGCGATCGAAAAACGTTCCGATAAAGCGATTCAGAGCGTTTCGTGATGTTCAGGTAACGGGTATTAAAGTGTGACAATTGGTGTAGATGTAGATCACTCAGAAATTAAAAACTATCTTTGTAATTTGTAGAATCAAAGTGTTCAGTTTGCCGTAACTTAATATTAGTTGATGCCAACAACCAAAGAAGATAGCATACAATTTTGAAGTTCCAAATAGTGTTCGAGGATGCTGAAAAAATTTAAAGGAAGGCAGGACTTAGGTAGCCGAAAGACTTGGCCAATTTGTGTGCTTGCCAAAGGAACGCTAGATAATCAAATTCTGTTGGGTGATTGCACTATAGCAAATAATTGCCTGTCAACCGCTACAATTTTTCAAAGTTTCAAGATTCTAAGTATTTCCTTATACGTAACAATGGCCCTGAACGTAATTGCGGTGATGTTAACGAATCTGGATTTCTCTACTAAGACCAAATAGATACTTTAACCCTACGAATTAGTTGGATTGGCCTCCGGAATCACCAGTTGTAATAAATCAGTCGTGTTTTTAATCCAGTGTGCGCTGCTACCTAAGCCTCAGTTGGTGAACGTTATTATTGGGTCAATTGCCCCTCCCCTGGCGATATTAGTTCCACGCCCGCGGCTGATCGGCCAAACTCACCTTATATTCATTATTACAGTATTATATTCAATATATTTTTACGTCCTCTGCGGTGGATTACTGGTTGATTGAAATTTTATTTTTATAAGCCTAAAGGCTATCATGCATTCATGGATATTCTTCATAACACTTTATAAATTTCCTCTTATAGAATTGTATACGTATAATACTTTAAGCAGGGTTTATGATGTTTGAAGCGCATTAAGAATACACATAATTTGGTCCTTTGGCATGCAGTTTATTTCCGCTAACTCGTCCATTTTATTGGTCTGCCGCATTAGTACGTCCATGCCTTAACTTCCTAATATGAGATGTTTCTTCCGTCCCAAAGGACCAATAAATTAAATCAACGACGACTTCTCACGAAAGTCAATATTCACTGAGTTGCAGTTAATGTGTGAAATTATGCTTGCATGGCTGACCGGGCGCTTTGTGCCGGACTACTCGCGAATTACCCGGGTAATGCGAACAGGGGTTAATGATGATGTTGTGCCAATAGTTTGGCGTGGGAAAGGGGCGCATTGTGTACTAATTAATTCGTTTTCAATGCAGTTGTATTGTAAATTGTTAATTTATTTGAATGTCAATGGTGCCGTGATTGGCGTAGAATTTGTTTAAAGAATAATGTTGTTAAGTGGAACGTACAATGTGAAATACCTATATAAAATAATCAACAGTATGCATCTGTGCAATTGTGTTTTGTTTGGCTGTAGGTACTTATACCCCAATTTAGAAAAAGTATTTTTCTAGAGTGCTTAACAAGACAATAACTTGTGACCCATATTAATGGTACGCAAACTGATACATATCATTCATCTGTGTATAAGCTGTTTCATAATTCCAATGGTTTGTCTTGTTTACTTTCAATGGTAGACAACTATCTATTGAACAAAAAAAACAAAACCGTGTTGGTATACACAGCTTATACAACTTATAAAAAATTAGTCCACACTCACAAATGTTATAGAACATACTGTTCGATAAAAACAATAGACTGTCGCAAGACTCCTATAATTGATTAACGTGCATCACAAAACAGTATAATCGAATCCCTATCGATAAAAACAATATTATCGATACAAATTATTATCGATATGTGACACGTGGGTACTCAACTCGTGAGATCCACCACGTGTCTGATAGTGAGACACCTGAAGAGGAAGGGTTACTGCCGATGTTTGTTCTTACACCCTTTTATTTGGTGACAAAAACATTGGATGCAATTTTTAAGTACCGGCGTAAAAGTTTGATGTTAATTGTTGTGTAGACTTTTCATTTACCTCTCGTAATATCTATGCTGTACCTGTGTCAATATACATAAAACCGCTCTTTTCTCACCTCTTCTTGGCAAACGTGATGGCCACTAGCCATATAACTGCCTCATTACACTAGAGGAAAAGTGGTATTGGACGTTTTTATGAAATTGGCAGTAGCAGATTGGGGTTTGGATTTTTTTCTAGTTAATAAGTTCGCCCCCTGTTATATGGGGCTTAAACATCGCACTGTGGGTGTTATCTGAGCCTAACCCTTCAGAAATACAGGCGTAAAAAAACAAAATCAAACTGAATATTAATACCTAGCTATATGTCGTAATACTGTCTATTGGAAGTCTAACTTTTTATAAATACGGATATAATACTTAAGTATATCACTAGGTACACACTAATACTGCGTCAGCTGTCGTTTCCCGCCAAATGATCGATGGTGTAATAACACCATTATCACTATATTAAATTTACACCACTCTGACGTCACAAATTATCAGAAAATGAGCTTCATTACACTCGAGCGATAACGTCCGCGATATGATTGTAATTGGCCCTTAATATTGCGTTTATTGTTTTAGAGCGATGCTGTGTATATTGCTTTTTATGAGTAATCGCTTTTGGATGATAATGTAATGAAGTTGTGTATGTTATGATAGGAGTATGATCAGGCTTTTAATGTAAGTGTATTCTTTATAAGCCAAGACATTTTAAGCCTATCGAATGAATTGTGAATTCTAAACATTTTCTGGTCGAACAGATACCCCATTCCAAAGAGAATTCCGAATTCATAGCCCTTACGAGACATAGGTACTCGCTGCGGAAATCAAAGGGTGAAGTTCATAAATTAAAATGAATTTTACAGATTTGTTCTAATATGAGTGTTATTTTTGAAAAGGGGGTGCTTTTCTCTATTTTACCTTACCTTACGAACATGGGTCTCCCAGTGAAAGCAATAGGTATAAGGGACGGGAGGACGCTATTCTAGTCATATTTGTGGCAAATATTACGATGGCCGTGATAGGCCAAGAGGTCAAGTTCATACCCAGATCAAGGTCATGTTGCATCCCCAAGTGACAAGTATGCCGCTTTATGTGATTCTCTGATAGGCTCCACGTTTGTGTTAACCATGCATATCTTAAGATGTCAACCTATATTACCGCTGCGCGCTGTATGCATTTTCCTGCCTACAGGGTCACTCCTTCCTCCATGCCACGAATGCATTGAATGATGTACCTTTTTTATAATCTGCAATCGCAACGTTAACGAGAGGTACACGCCGCTTAATTGGAATGATACAGCGAGTTATACATGATGATTTTTTAACAGAAAATATTTCGCTCCCTGCGCAAAAAGTTCTTGAAAGTTTAAAGTTTTTTTTTCTGTATATAATGTGTTATAAGTACGAGTAACTAGACTTTTAATATCAAACTAGTTTCGTAATTTATTGCAAATTCCGTCTCGTGCTATACCAACTCAATACATGGTTTTGCATCCTCGGTTGTTGTATATTGTCCAATTTTGCAAAGGACACCCTCTAGGTAAGTAGCTAAGCCAATCAAAATAATTGGCGTAACTGTAGCGAATCGGTAACGATCAATTAGGCTCTCTACGCCGCTTTCATACATAGTATCACATATTGGTCCTTTTGAACGCGGGACGGAACGCAGGACCAATCGGGCGGGTAGATTGGAGGACAAAATAAAACTAGATTTGTGAGGAAGAGTACACAATGATCCGATATGTGTTCTCTTTAGCAGGTTTAGTGGCGACTGTAATGGGTTATGGCGAAGGTAAATTTTATTTTTTTCGTTTTACAGGAACTTGGTACCTCCTACCATACTTTTTTATGCATATGAGGTGGCAAATAAGCATACGGGCCGCCTGATGGTTACCGTAGCCGATGGACGCTTGCGAAACACCAGGGGTATCGTTCGTATGCTGCCGACCCTGTAAAGGAAAACGGAGGGGAACCAGAAAAGGAGATGGAAGGGGCTTGAGGAAGAAATTGGGTCTCCGGCGCTTCACACTCACCGAACGAAACGCAACAGTATGCATACTGTTACATTACGTCCATATTCTGTGGAAGTTTTTCCCCGGTCGTGCCGAACCATTCATGCTGGCACGTAGACATGCCAGCGAAACAGTACTACTACTAACTACTACGAGACACCATGTCTTAATAATGAGTCCATTAAACTAACTTATGATGTAATGAACAACATATATTTTGTCCTAGATCCCCGAGTGGGCCGGTCGCGCGGTGCGCCTCTGCCGGGGACGTTGAGCTCCGTCGGTGGAGGCGGCGAGGAGTCACCCCCGATATACCGGCCCGGCAGTCAGGCGTGAGTATCTACCTGCTTATTCTGTAATTATTTGATATCTATGTTAAAAACAAGGTCATTGTTGCCTAGATTAGACTTGCTGTTACGGCCAATGGTTTAAGAACTAGTAACTTTTTTGGATATTCATAGTTTTCTCGCTGTTTTCTTTCACCAGCTTACATATTTTCTGATCCACATTATTATTTTTCAAAGTTGTGGTCCCCAAGTGCGTATGTACGGCCAGCACATCAAGTTACCACAATATGTCCGATTGTCGCAGTTGATTTTAAACTTAACAATCAACATTCTAAGCTTTAAAATCATTTAGAGAAAGACAGTTTTGTATAACCTGATGTGCTGTCGACTGTACCCAAGACCGTTCACAATAAGTAAGCACTCATTACTAGGCTATTTATTCTTTACCGTTTATCATTTCCAACAGCTACGTAGTATCCCAATTCGTGAAGCCAAAGCCTCCTCACCAGTACTGGGAGGAGGAAACGTCGCTGACCATCATCCCAGAGAACAAGAACTGTCTCCTATGTGAGGCTCAGGATACCGGTGCGTGCAGGGCCATGCCGTCCTGTGTGTACTGCGAGCCCACTGTTACCGCGCTATGCGAGAGGAGCACACCTTGCCTACGATGTACTGGTGAGTAATTACTAGAATAAACCTTGAAATGATATCTTTCTATCTTTTTGTATTTTTTATGCATTTTCCATGCAAAGAATATAAAGTTATTTTAGGGAAGGAAAAAATCAACTACGGTCAGGATTCTAATCGAACAAAGATAGTTAAAAGGAAAGGTGGCATCGTATGACATCATACTTGCTGTTAAACAAGTCATGCTTGTTGAAAAGCAAACTTGCATTTCAACAGATGTCACTGACGTCACCTCAAAGACGTAAATACAAAATGTGAAAGCAAATTTCGCGCAGACTCGCGGAGGCTTAGCGGTCATAGCGTCTGGTGTACCTAACCAATAGACGCAGGTTCAAATCCTGCCCATAGTCGAATTTATCCTTCACTGAAATAGCTTGATATCTTTCTTTAATGATTTTCTCACTGGAGTATCATAATCGGCCTTTAATGTTCCCACTGCTGGGACACAGGTCACACAGGCCTCCTCTCGGTGAGAGGAAGTTGGCCTTAGTCCATCATCCAGGCCCAGTGAGGGATGGTATCGATCTACTTTTAATTGTCACAGGTTGATAGACAACGCATAGCATATTAAATTCTGTGGAAGAAGGGTGAAATTTTACACAGAAAAGAAAACAGAATTTGGGGAAATTAAAAAAAAATGAGATCATCGTGGATACTTACAATCAATAATTCCTACGATCACGCCCGTTATTTCCCGTAAGGTTGATCCTCTGTAGTAATGTACAAGTCCCATGTAATAGGGGGCGGTCACAAGTCCAAAGTCTGAGCATTGCGTTGAAAATCCCATTATTATTTGGCTCGACCTAGTAATCGTACCCACAACATCTAGCGGAGCGGTCGCGCTTGGGACCACTAGATTAATGAGCCAGTTAAGAAAATTACCAAATTAAGAACTTATTTCTGAGTAAAAAGATCCCTAGGAAGATACTCCTAAAGATAGTCAATATAAAAGAGCAGTTAGAATAGCCTGGCCTTGGGTAGGAATTTCTTTGTCCTAGCCTATTAGGCCTTACATTAGTGCCATAAAAAATAAAGAGAGGTACTTATTTAAAAACAAACCCATCAAGCAACAAAAACAAATACCTATACTGAAACATGGCTGCGTAAGTGTGTAGCCAATGCAAAAAAATACGAATTGTACAATCGTGAGTTTGTTGCTCAAACATTTTAGCAAGGCGTTAAAAACGTAGCTACTAAAAGTTCAAATAAGCTTTCAGTTTTTTATTATTTAGAAATGGGTAGTAAAAACATTTAGTTATACGACAATAAAGAAGGGAGGGAAGAAATAAGCTGTCTTCGACAGTGGCAATTTTGGACAATAATGAAATATGAAAACATTACAGGAATTAGAAACGGGCAATGTGATGTGTAGGTACCTATAGGTAATATAAAACTGACAAACAGAATAAATATCGAAATAAATAGACTATTACAATACGGAACGGAGAAGTTGTATGCGTTTAGGGGGCGAGGTTTGTGCAAATGAATGTTGCCATTTAAAAGGAGCCACTTTGATGCAGCCTGTATTCTGTTTATATTTGTACTAATACTGGAAACACTCTTTCCCAGTTATCAAGAATCCGTTCTTCAAGTGCAGTCCAGGTGAGAAGTACATGGACGAGTGTGACTCCTGTGCCGCTGCACTGACGGCCACAACGGATGGTGCACCAATCAGTTCTGCGAGTTTCGCTCCCTCTATTTGTATGCGATGAAACTAAGCGACGGGGAGTTCTACTGATAGCCATCAGCCCTATTAGTAGCGATCCATTTACTGATAGAGATTAGTTGTATTAACAAAATATATTGTTTGTAAATTAATGGTAATAAAATTCATCTTGGTTATAAATCCTCATTACACAATGGATTGTTCATCAGCTACTTCGTCAGATGTCAGCTTCGCTACTTCTACGTTCTGTGCAGTGGCGTAGCGTGGGTCACTAGCACCCGGTGCGGATCCCGAATTTGCCGCCCTTTAATTTTTTAAATGAATAACAGTGGCGGGTTTACCAATAGGCTGAGTAGGCTGGAGCCTAGGGCGGTAGATTTGAGGGGGCGGCAAGTTTTGGAAAATAAATGACATCTTACTGAATAAAAAAAAAATATACCTAAATGTTATTATTTTGAGTGGATTCACAATTGAATCAACGTGTAATGTGTTTCACCACATTTTTTTAAAACAAACCTCACTTAAATAACGGAAATTGTATGATTTCGGATTGTTAGCGGAATACGATCCTTTCTTATTTGGGAATCAAGGATCAGGGAGTGCCAGTTACATATCAAGCACCGTTAGCGAAACCAACAAAACTTTTCACTTTTTAAGTGTTTTATTCTGCGCATTCCTTATATTGAGAGGAGTGTCTCTCGCGAATGCAACAATGTTACACAATTGTCGCTGTCTCCACCCCTCACGATGCGAACGCCTGCCCGGGAGGTGAAAGAACAATATATTTGCAACATTTTCGCGCGTATTTCTTGTTCCAAAATTTGAAGATTACTCTTTTGATATAATTAATACGTATATTTTTTTCTGTACAAGTATATTCATTATATTATCTGGGTTCCCCATGAGTCACAATGGTTCTGTATCGACACTTTATCTTAAAATAATAGCATGAAGTTGAGTCGTTTTCATAGAAAATTACCAATCTTTGAGCTCGTGTAACTTTTTAACTGTGTACATATTTAAATGAAGTTCTACGTTCAAGGAACACGTATTCTAATGATAAGATTGTTATTGCAAAATTTCAAAGACTTTCATTGGTTAACATTCAAAATAGGATAAAAATAAATTTAATACTGAAAAAGCGTGAAGTCTCTATACACGATTCAGTAGCTGCAGTTGCCAATGAATTAAAAGAATGGGGTAGAATAAGACACTTAAAAAGCAAAAGGTTTTGTTAGTTTCGCTAACGGTATTTGATATGTAGGTAACTGGCACTCCCTGATCCTTGATTCCCAAATCATTGAAGGGTTTAGGGTAAAAATCAATTTATCTCGATTTCCGGGAAAACTACAAGTGTTATGGAAAACACAACACAAAAATAAGTGACATATGATTTTAAATAACCCTCCTTCTGGCGAAGTCGGGTAAAAATATTTATGAGGTGTAACACATTAGACGTTGACAAAATTGCGAGTGGATCTAATAAAATGAGGTGTAACTATACTTTTTTTAAGACAAAAAAAAATGTAATCTATTCTTTCGGTCTAATATGCGGTCGGCCATCGCTGTATTAAAGCATACCATACCCCATCTTTAGAATATCTTTTTTCCTTTTCACAACTCAGAATTAGACCCAAAACTATTTCTTGTGTACCTAATCGTTTAATAAATCTTTGGTTGTTTAAATAAATTAGGAACTGACATATTGTTTCCTTATTCACAATCATAAGGAAAAAGTGGTTAAAGGAAGGCAAAATTGAAGAACAACAAAGAAAAATGTAATAAATTGTGTACTACGGTATTAAATTGCAGAGGTCAGTTAGAGGCGGCAGTATTTGTATAGCCTACTAGCGGCAAATCTCTAAATCCGCCACTGATGAATAACAAAAAAATTAGGGCATGATTAAACTAAACTGAAGAGTAAACAAATGTTCTCAATAAAAAAAAAACATTTTTTTTTACCACCCTTGAAATGCCGCCCCCTCCAAAGTGCCGCCCGGTGCGGACCGCACCCGCCGCCCCCCCACGCTACGCCACTGGTTCTGTGACGTGGAATTCTACTGATATCAAGCAATCTACTATTAGAAATAAGTTGTATTAAAAGCTTAGAAGGAGGTAATCATATACAATATCATCATCATAATCATAATGATAGCTCTCCGATGTAAAGTAAAACTTCAAGTCAATGTTAATAAAGTTTTACCTACCATGGTTGTTCTTACTATACAAACTCGGTCTGGGATGAAAGGCCTGAGATGGTACCCTGGTATTTCGTTTCTCAATTTTACATCAAGAACATATGACCTGATGAATTCAGAGACACGTCATCACCGCAAGACTACCGCCTTTTCTACCGCTGAACATTTCACAAGAATTTATTTCTTCAAAAGAAGAATCCTACGTTCCTTCACTTAGACTAAACTGACGATCACTAGCTACTATGATGATATCACTAAAAACATTGTTGACTAGATTTGGTTTAATAAAGAATATTAAAACGACGTGAAGTTGAATGGTCCTTTTAATTAGTCTTCACAACATTTGTGAAGTCTGTTCAATGAATTCACAACAACATTGAAAAGTTTAGTCTCTAATCAACCGCAGCACTTTCAGTAATCAATCCGACCGGAAATCCTTCCTTAAAACTACTTTCCTTGCAACAAACACCAACTTATTGGAGGCATTCACCAAATTTTTGTCAAAACATTTAAATAATAACAGTGACAACCCTATAGATCTTACCGCCACATCTGAGTAACCGCATTAAATCGAAACGTTGCTAATTGACACAAATATTTACTTTCATACAAATTATACGTCCACCGATCTGTATATCCGACAGCCCTATTTGGCACGCTCTTATGTTGAAGCATTACGGATGATATTCGTTTGAAAAGATTAAGAAAGCTGGGTGGGTGGTCAAGTAAGGATTAGTAGGAAGTAATTATTGGCTACCGTGAGATAGTTTGGGTTACTAAAGAAATTTGGATAACCCTTTTGAAAGCTATTTTTTGCAATACCACTGGGTTTCTTTGTTTGGTGGTATTTGAAACGTGTTTTAAGAGATTTTTTTAATACTTAGGTATATTTTACAAAGATTATGAAAAAAAAACATCTAATACAGTAGTTAAGCAGTTTGACAAATACTTTAGATCAAGTTAAGATTTGAAGTGTGGGAACACTGATAACTTAGCCAGAATATGAATCATGCTAGGATTAAAAAGAGTTGTCAATAAGTATAGTGAATGAAACCTACTTATATTTTTTTACAAATTACCTAGATAAGCGTGAAAGCACATTCATTAGTTTAGACACAAAATAAGTATGTACAGGTACCAAAAGAACCTATTTTGGTTTTATAAATTTCAGGAAAATTAGATTGATAATTTTGTCAAAGTATCTAAGTAGTTCTAAAAGGTTTTAATTAAGTCTGGAATATTTGTTAGTGACCTACATATCTATACTAATAAGCAGTGGTAGCCTAATGGCTAGGCGTCGGACTTGCGAACATGTGGTTGCCAATTCGTAACCCACCCACTACCAACGTGAACCCTCTCGTAATACAAGCATTTAGCTTAGCACGAGGGGTTAACAAGAATATTTATTAGTAATGCGCGCCCAACAATGCTAGTAAGCTTTAAAAAAACACATACTGAAGTAAAGTTGAGGAGTTTGTGACGTTGTAGGGGGTACTCAGAATCTACTGAACCGATTTCAAATTTCAAAGTTCTTTCAGCTATAGAAAGCTACATTATTTCTGAGTGACATAGGCTATATATTATCCCGTAAAATGAAAAGAAACTTATAGTCCACGCGGGCGAAGCCGCGGGCGGGAAACTAGTACACAATGTATTGTAAGTTTGCTGTGTGCTGTGACACAATATTCGCAATAAATAATACTCATATTACAAGTTCGTTGTATGAAGCGGGTTTGTCACTGGAAGTAATAACAATATGAAACAGTCAATGTTTCGAAGGATGCATGAAGTTTATTGAATAAACTTTAAACAATAAACTTTTTTACGGAGTTGAAACAACGAATGTGAAATCACGATAGTGAACTTAAAAACACTAAATATGCATCTCTTGAATCCTTTGGGGAAAATTGATTATCTACTCTATATTATTTTGTTTGTGTATAGGGCCGATGTCTGTACATTATAGATATTGAAGAAACCAACTTACTTACTTACCTAACTTATCTTACCTATATAAAGACAATCAAGTTAAAAAACATTACCCTTCGGTAATCGGGTAATAAGCTACAATACGTTATTAAATCCATCCGTTAATCAAATGCATAGGTAATCCGTCACTTTTCAAGGAGATGAATACTACCAAGAGTGTAGTTTTTGGGCGGAAATAAATATTTTTTCTTTCTTTCTTTCTTTGTAGTGTCTGTATTGAAAATCCCGTAAAGTTATTCCAAGTAATATTAACCTTGTAACGCATAAGACTGTGTGTGGCGCCTACTGGATTTATAATAGCAATTTAGTAGGATCTTACTTTAGTGCTAAGAAATTTTGGAATGAGATTCGTTAGTAGGGTCGTTTTGAACAGGTGGCGGTAGAAAATGAAAAGCTACTCAGCCAATAGATGGCAAGGTCTGGCCTCTATGGCACCATGGCCCTTCATTCATTCAGGACATTTATTTTCCTTTTTTTGAAGGAATTAAGTCGTATTTTCGAACCCGAAACTCATACTTATGTCGTCCATCGTGTTTATTATACATGGGGGGCTAAAATTGCCACTTTCGATGGATCATAATATGATTTAAGGACACACGGCCACACAGTTTCAGCATAAGCTGAGATGGCATTGTATGGACTTTTCATACATCCAAAGGTTAGTAAAATGGAATTTGAATTGATACGTTGTTTGTGTCTGTGAATCATATTCCTATTCATCAAAAGTGGCCATTTTAACCCGTCTTCCGTTAGTTTCAATTAAAAGCCCCACCGCTGGGCATCAAAGACCAGCAAATCAATATCCACACATGTCGTCACCATGATCCCCTTACGAAACTCTTCACTGGTACAAATTGCCTGCTCTTTGTGCTCGCAAGAGGACCGCCCGCCGGCGCACATTGTGCGTATGCGCATAAAAACTGCTCGTGACGTCATTAGTGCGGTTATGATGAACAACATAATAATGCTTGTGGCAAAATAAATAAATATCAATATTGAAGGGATCGTGTAAACGGGTTATTATGGTTTTTTGTGTTGCTTTTATAAGATTTTGATTCTGTTGTAATAATGTTGTAGCGATATGTAATTATTATTGTAGATTTGTAGCGGAATCAGGGTTACTTCTTAAAAGTGTAGGGGTAGGTATCAAAATGAAACTCAATTAGTAATAGTTATAATGAATATCTGCTCATAACTTACTATGAATAAAAAACTTTATTGATGGTTGCTGCAAAATGTTTACTTCTAACTATACAAATAAAAGCAAAATTTAACCGTCTGTTTCTAATGTCAAATAAAAGGTAAGCTATACCTAACAAATGCACTGAAAATAAATAAAATAAAAATATTTTAAGGTCATGTTTTCGTTTGACAATTATTTTGAATTGTTTTCTTTAGTTAAGGAAGAGCGGAGTCTTCTACTACAGGTTTTTTTTTGCTTAAAAGAAGGCTCCAATCACAATCTTACTGTATGAATATTGTTAAAGAAATAAACTATCTTGTATTTGTATTTGTTCGGGAAACTTATAAATATAATACCAAACCCCATAAAATCAAGGCAAGCAAGTTTTGTTACACCATTCCTTGTATCCAAATGTAAAAAGAACAACGCCAGACGTCTCAAGATGTCTTATTGAATAATGATATCAGTGTTAGGTATGATTTATTTCATTCATTCATTCATTCAAATGTAGGTAATAAATATGATGTTCATTACACGGTTCATTTATTTGTTATACATTATTGAGTCTTTGATAGACACATTCTATACATAAGCCTCGCAAAAAATATTATTGGTTACACGTGCGTGCAAAATTATATGACTCTATTTGCTGGAACAATAATTACCTACTTATTATTATACAAAATTAAGTAGAAATAAAACTAACCTTAAAAAAATCCTAAAAGGTTTAAGGAATTTTATCGTTCTTATAACTACCGTACTCCGTTATTTGTTATTTTAAACCTTGATAGCATTGTGACAACGATATCCAACTTTTACCAAGCGTCAAGTACACAGATACTTTGTACCTAATTAAGTAGGAATTTATAGAAAAGTTGCCGTAGATACTTTTTTAGACCTAATAACTCGTTTTACTTACCTAAATAGGTAGGAAACAAACTATTTTGATTCACTTATTTAAACGTTGCCACTCCGCCCTTTAATTGCACGTAAGTGTACACCCAAATAACCCAGAAACCGCATTCACACAGACCGACAATCTCCAAAAAAATGCGTATCGATGTCGCCCGCTGCGCTGCGACAATCGCAAAGGAAATTGTCGGATATCACCCACAACTCCTCGTAACAATATGGTAGTGTTGGTTTACTCGACCGTATATATTATGCGATTTTTTTCAATCTATTATGAAGATTGCTCGATTGCCAGTTGACATTATTATTAAGTCTTCACAAAGATTGTTACCAACAATTCACCAAAAAGCGTTAAGCGGAGTTTAATTTGCGGCAAATGGGCGGCGGAAACGTTCTGTTGTATCCGATCCCGGCCATATAAAGCCTGTTGTAGTCGGAAAAAAAATCATTTACCTATGTGAAATGTATTTTGCTTTTCTGAACTTTTTCAATTGTCAAAAATGTACTTGGAAAATGTTAGTCTGTGTCTGATTCTGTATCTCAAGCATGAAGGTTACCTACTTCCTTGCTTCCTCACAATGTTTTCCTTCTGTCCCGTCAACTGTTATTTTTTAAGTGCTCCCTTAAAATATATTTACGTTACGATCCCAAATACTTATACCTACTATAATATATTCAAATAATTTAGTTAAGTTTAATTTAGTTAAGTAAGTTAGCTTGAACAGGTTGAAATCTAACTAATTACGAAAAATGTCAAAGTTAGTTGCCTAGACCGTATGCATTTGCATACGCTAAACGTGATAAGTATAGAATTTCTAGTGTATTCACACTAGAAATTGTATATACCCACGAGAATAACTAATAAGAGTCCAATTAGTATTGGAGACCTTTCAATGCAACTATTAGACAAATTGTCCACCGCAGTGCACACAAGCAAGTATCTCCAAAACTGTACCCGTAAACTACAAAAATTAAATAAGCGGTCCGACTAACTTCTCAGCTACAAGAATAAACTAGGTACTGAATGTAGGAGTAAAGGACTTCATAACGGAAAGGAAAGGGTTCAAAGGCGTGGGTCCACCGCGGCACCAAAGACATCTGTACAAATATCCTAAACGCAAAAACCACCAGCTGATCACAATTTCACATTCAATCTGCAGATCAATGAATAATTCCTATAAACCTTTCCATAACAGCTGTGTTCCGAAACGAAATACTAGAACATCACTTCAGGGTCACGACACTAGAGACCGTGAACTGGCCTTTGCGGTGGAAGTAATACAATATAAAGAAACTTCGTTGAAGCAAACATAAGATATAGTACCTATCTAAATTAAGGATGACGTAGAAAGACGTTTACATTAAACAGATGATACGCTGAGCTACAGCTGTTTTCCGTGCCACTTCGATGTTTAAAATCGTAAATGTAAAGAGAACGTTTTCACCAATTCTGCAGATTACAAGTCAAATTAATTTAACACACAAGGTTAACGGCTGGTTTACAATTATTGATAAACTAATTAATGTAAGAAATAAAATAAATGATTTTATAGATTTCCCAGATTATGGCTTAGTAATTGATATCGTATACACAGGGATTCCAGGATTCCCATTTCCCCACCAACAATCTTCCTAATCAACGTTATCGTATCGTTATGTCACCGACACAATATCCTTCCAGTTTCGTCGTAACTAACATCAGATTAACCACACATTAACACGTGGACTATCACAGCTTTTAGCTCAGGTTAAGTTTCACTAGTAAACATGACAATATCGGAACAAGAAAACGAACAAATGTTCCCCAAATAATCCAGAATAATGTTGTTTAACTCAGTCCAGGGTTTGGTGCCAGCTAATTTAGAACTGATGAAACGTAGATGATATTGTATATAAACATTCTTAACTCTTAAAAATTATATAAAAATCTAATCAAAACCATCGTGCGTTCAGCTTCAGTGTAGGAAAGATACTAAAATTACTGAGTTCTGAAACCTGCGCGTGAGCTGGCGAATGACGTCAAACGGCTGATTTTAGTTTCGTTAACTACAGTTAACAAACGGATGACTAACTATAATTACACAATATTGGATTCCTAATTTACCTATTCATGAAATATGTATTGATAATTCGAAATATTGACTACGAGATACTACTGAGATCAAATTATCAGATAGGTACGATGCAAAAGCGATTGTCTTGTGTGAAAAGAACTACTTAGAATAGGTCGTAGGCTATTTTTAGGGTTCCGTAGCCAAATGGAACAAAAAGGAACCCTTATAGATTCGTCATGTCTGTCTGTCTGTCCGTCCGTATGTCACAGCCACTTTTTTCCGAAACTTTATGAACTATGCTGTTGAAACTTGGTAAGTAGATGTATTCTGTGAACCGCATTAAGATTTTGACATAAAAATATAAAATAAAACAATAAATGTTGGGGATTCCCCATACAGAACTGAAACTCAACAATTTTTTTTTCATCAAACCCATACTTGTGGGGTATCTATGGATAGGTCTTTAATAATGATATTGAGGTTTCTCATATAATTATTTTTTTTAACCGAATAGGTTGCGCGATAGACACTTCCAAAGTGGTAAAATGTGTGTCCCCCCCCCTGTAACTTCTAAAATAAGAGAATGATAAAACTAAAAAAAAAATATGATGTACATTACAATGTAAACTTCCAACGAAAATTGGTTTGAACGAGATCTATCGCACTTAGCCAGTTTTTTATATTTCCTACGCTCATCCCCCCTTTTTTAAGTATGGAAGAACAACGTTGGCCGGGTCGGCTAGTAAAACCATAGTTTAATGGAATCTCATTACACTATGGTATGGTAGTATGGTAACTATAGTAATTATTACCTACTCTTATTGATTTGTTGTACGCACGGCTACAGGTCAACCTATACAAATCCAGTATAAGCTAATCTCGGTTTGTATTGGCGTCCCACATAATAGAAGACCAGCGCAATCTGGTTTTGTATAGCTTGATATTTAGCCGTGCGTACCTACAGCTACCTATATTAAAATTATTAATATGGCAATTAGTACTTCTATGATAATACCTGGCAGGCCATATTGCTTGACCGTACCCGTACTTAACCAACTAACCAAACGATAAGCGAAGTTGTCAAAAACTGTATGCCTGGTAATAGACAGCGTCGCACCGTCGAGAGTTTAACAAGGACTAACATAAGGTTAAATTTTAAAAACCTTTTTGAGACCTATCTTGATTAACAGGAAGTGTTCTAGGGCCTTGTTTTTTTTTATTTTTGCTTTATTTATCACAGTATTGTGAACAGAGGTGTCAAGGGACACCCGGATGGAACGAAGTTCGTTTTAATAATTATAAATAATAATAATAATACTTCGTTCCAATATCTGGCTTGCTTTCTATAAGAGAGAGAGAGAGAGAGAGAGAGAGACAGACAGAGAAACATGCGCACGCTGCATGGCTTACAATAGCTTACTATAGCAAAAAGTGTCGTTACAACTTTTCGTCTTAATTTTTTCCATCTAGCCCCCTTTCGCAACGCGCGATAAGGAACATCGTTCCAAAACTTCGTTCCAATAAACATTATCGTTCTACTTAACTAACTGTAGATTAATCAAGACGGTAACCTGAAACAGTTCAACTGAAACGATCACACACATACAAACCCTCCCACACAAATGTTAATCGCACGCAACACACGTGGGGATTGCCCACGCGCATGTTACCAAACACAGCTGCGAATAGACCAAACCACCTAGATCCCCCACTCCCCTCTCTCTGTTCTAATTTGTATGAAGTATAGGGAAGTCGTTGGTGCAGTCAGAGGTCTTTTTGTACTGGAGGTTGTACTGGCTTCAGCGCCGCTGTAGTAATACGCGTACGCACCATATTTAGCGATCCCACGGAACTTTCAGTGGCTCGCAGTGCAGTATCGGAGCAAAAAGTCCAAAATATGAATAATTTTATGTGAGCTTTTATTTAATCACGATTTTATTTAATCTAGTTACTAAAAAAAATATAAAAGAAAAATGATTGTTCTAAAGGACATATTGGCTACACTTTTTACTTATGTTTGTACCGTTATATAAATTTGCACACAGCTTCGTTCGAAGAGCGACTCTAAAACGAATTCTTGGTAAAGAATGAAAATAGATGTAAAAGATAGTTGTGTAGGAATAAGCAAAAAATTTTGAATACAGATTTTGAAACTTCTTGTTATTGCTTCATTTATGATGAACTGTAATAAACTGCCAAGATGCAAGGTTAATTATTTATCTGCTCACTAAGATTAATGTTTATAATCTCCCCCTGACTGTACCGTCGCTGAGCATCTGTTTCGACTATTATTGGGATATTGGGATAGTGAGCACCTAGTACAATTCAACACGACATTCTAGAAAATAAACATCCATAGTATATATAACGCTAATTACTTACACAACGGTCATCATTCCGACATCTTGTTTATATGTTTTAACTACGAATGTAACTGATTCGAATGAATATTTTTTTACATTGTAACCAACTTTAGGAAATTAAAAAAGGAGGAGGTTATACGTTCGTCTGTATATTATTTTTTCTATGCATGTTCACCGATTTCTCCGTCAATCGCGAACCGATTTTGAAAATTCTTTTTTTTTTCCTCCTTTTATACTCCGCGGTGGGCCCATTTTTTTTTTAAAAGCTTACTAGCAATGTGGGCCACACATTACTAGTATTCTTGTTAACCCCTCGTGCTAAGCTAAATGCTTGTTTTACAAGTGGATTCACGTCGGTAGTGTAATGGGTGGGGTTCGAACCGGCAACCACATGATCGCAAGTCTGACGCCCTAGCCATTAGGCTACCGCTGCTTCTAATTCTCATCAAGTTAAAATCTGACGATGGGATCCTGGAAAAATCGAGGGAACTCTTCAAATATTATATGCATACCTATAACAAGATTTATAATTTTAAAGTTACTCGTGCATTTGCTCTCATAAAGCATCATTTGGTGAAGTTGAACTGATGATGACGATCACCGCTGCACCGCAACTAAGTATTTCAGAGATTGTGATTCGATTACTTTAATTTAGTTGCTTTTTATGCTCGTTTCAATGCATATGGTGAAGTCGCAGCAGACTGCTCAATAATTAATGTATTGCGAAGAGCAATATTTTGTTAAAGGTAATGAACGATTGACATTAGGTGTAACTGATGTAAATTAAAAGTTAACGTCTTTTATTCACCTATTTGAAAGTGTATGCTCCTGGAGGTGATCTCGTTCAAATTGGGTAAGATGTGATCAATAAAAAGTTCTGTCTAAAACAGTTTCAGTTTAACACATTGTTTGATCTTAAGGACGTACGCCGTTAACTATGGTAAGTTACATGACTAAATCAATTAATAATAATATCTTGCAGTGTCTAATGTACCTAATTCTTAAGTCTCCAGCTATAAGTTTTTAATAAAAAAACGATTACTGATAATTCTGTCTTCTATTGATTATTCATATTCAGGTCCTACGGGATATGTTGCTCCTACAAATAAAAGAGCATTTAGCATAAGATTTACTTACGTCGGTGATGTGCAAAAAACAGCATGTAAGGATCGATTTCGCGTCTAATTAATAAATTAATCAATAACACCTGTAATCGTCGGCAGGACTAGCGACAGCAAAGTCTTGAGACCGTACCATGACGTATTAACGCAATTATTCATGAGAAAGAGACGCCACTATTTAATTTCCAAAGCGGCATCCCTCTCTCTCAATCGCAAAATGAGTACAATAACAAGTTAGGACTTTTGATAATTATTATCTAGTCTCACAAAATTTTCAATGGAATCTACAGTCCTAAACTCGTGCAACTAAGATGTTCTACTATTAGTTTCTACTAATAGTAGAACATCTTAATTGCACGAGTTTGCAATTGCAATAACGATCCTGAATATATTCAAATAACATTTATGTTTAGGTTTAGAGTAGCAGATGATGTGCCTCCGGGTGTCGATATAGGGAATAATATTTTTAGTTGATTTGTTGTGGTTTAAAAATTATTTGAATAATTATTCTAGTATTATAACTTTACATTATTTAATAATTAAGATGCGAATAGCAACAAATGTCGAAAATAAAAATAGTATAGCTTCATTTTACTTTATCAAATGTGAATATAAAAATTTAATGTCAATTGCTCCCGTACGACACCGCGAGCCTATTTCGACTCTCTCACCAAATAAGACAGCCCTCGCGCGCATTCTGCAATATTCTATTAATATATCCATCCACCTGCCGCGATCACAGTATTAACAATCTTATCAACGCGATGTAGGAGTCATTTCAGCTTTTATGATATAATCAAGTCTTCTTTTTACCTGCCGTGTTATTATAAATTGTATCTCATGGGCATATGTGCGTTTTCCAACTAGAGTTTCTGTGTCAGATTCTCGTAGGATATGTCACGCTCTGTGTCAGGGGCGCTGTCTGTGTCGTTATGCAGAAACTGCCTTAAATTGTGAATACAGCGGGCCTCCACTTCCACCGCTGCAATATTTATATTGCACTTTAAACTTTCGGCGGTTGAAATGAAATTTGTTCAACGGTACTTTGTAAATCCAGAAATAACTCGACTCAAACTGCTCGAGTCAATTCCAACTTTACTTCGGTGGGATAAAGTTTTAATTACCTTGTAGAAGTTTAAAGAACTTAAGCCATATTTAGAATCGACACGCAGCGGGTTTCGCCTGAAATGGTGTCGCGATGCATCGGTTTTGTCTCTCTCGCACTAACGGACGGATACATTCAGAAATGTATCTATCCTTATCTAGCTAAATTGGTTGGTGGGCACATGTTCGTTTTAGTCAATAGAATATTTTGAGAGTGCGTACCGCGGATAAGTTTGTGTTTACGTTTTGGAGTTTTTCATTAAACTAAACTATTTATACACCTGTAGGTAATGGCAACACCGTCCAGTTTTACCAAGAATTTATGAATTGAGATTGTGTTACTTGAAATTTTGTATTGTGGCCCAGCCAGAAGTAGATACAATCGAAAATATTGACATGTCAACTGAAATAAAATCTTTATTTATGAACTGTATTTTCGAATCAACTGCTATTTTGACGAGTTGAAATATTTAATTTGGCTATATTCAAAAATGACAATTTTGTCCATAAATATGTCAAAGTTACAATTTTCAATCATTTCATTGTAGACAATTTATTTTATAAGTATTATAGTCTGTAATACCTATCTCACTTTGAAAATTGTCTATAATAGGTATCTACTTATCTCACTTTGTAAAAACCTTCTTCTGAGTATGTTTTTCTTATGTAAAAATTATTAAATTAAGATAAAATTTTGGCAATCAATCTATGTTTGTTGAAATGGTAGTAGGAATGAATCTATGGCATAATAGACAACACTCTTAGCCATTTTTTTTTTGTAATTAATCATATTTATTTATTTCAGTATTAAGATTGATATTTCGATTAGCTACAGAATGACACACAGATTAACAGGTGCTGCGACAATACGATTTATTGCCGCAGTGTTCTTATTTTGTAGTGACGACAAAACATTACTCTTTAAATGCTAAGCAATTGAGCATTCAAATTAATTGCGCTTGGAATCAAAAGGTTGAATACATCGATTGGTTTAATTGTGATTAAATTAATTATCACTCGTTAATGAAGTCAACCGTGAAATATAAATTAGATAGTTATTGTTGCATATTGGGTTTAGTCTGGACTAGCTGTACCTAAGTGTTTCTTAGCCTCTCCGACTCGCCCAAAAGGATATAGGTACTTACTTTTACGCCTAATGTTAAGCGGTTACCGTAGCCTATAGACTATTGCAACACTAAGGGTGTTGCCGACAAAAAAGAGCGAGGAAGGAGAAAGGGTGAAGGAGGGCACAGAGGGAGGAATTGGGCCTCCAGCACTCCACTTACTCACTCACTTACTATAACTTACCTAATGCATTCCAGGTGGCACATCAAGATGAGGATTTTTAAGTTAGACCTCCATCAATAGCCTGTGAACCGCATCCAATTCCGTGCAGTAGTTTTGCATGATGGGCGGACAAGCATACACACAGACTAAACAGTTTTGGCTTCTGTTGCTCTAATATAGACCCCTCAACAACCCCTGAACAAACCGCGATCAGTTGCAATTAAATACTTATATGTTTTAACTTGCCATGGTCTATTTTTGAAATGACAGCTGTCTCATTTTTCCCAATTAAATAATGTGGGTATTTAGAAATCACATAATATACCATCACACCTGTATTCCTCGAAGGTTTAGGCAGGTCTGTAGGTACTTATGCACACCCACAGTTTTCCGGTATGAAAAAAAAAAGAAAAACAAAAGATTTGTTCGACCGGGGAATCGAACCCAGGCCCTCTAGCGTAGCAGTCGGCTACGGCTAATGTAAAATAATACATTACTTGCCTATTATTTCAGGGCATTGTGTTATGTAGCGTCAATTTTAGATATTTATGTAGAAACGTTTCGAGCTCAGTGTGTCAGTGAGGCGACCACCCACACAATTGTGTGGGAAAATATAAAATGTACCGCAGTCCACATTATATATAGCTAGCTCTGTATGATATTCAATACAAACGAAGTGTGAGGAGTTTGATCTCTGCAAACGATTTTATGTTATGTATATGCCGGATACCTACCTGTAGCAATTTGTTTCTTATAAATTCAAGGGAACTTTATAGTTTTAATTTTGGTCCTTTGAGACGAATTGTCTTTCTTGAATTAGATGTTGTCGGTGGTTTGCACTGGAGTCCGAAAAGTATTTTTTTTGCGCGGACTCCTAATTATTTTTCTAAACTTAAACAAGCCTTAATTACCTACTCTTTAAAACGTCAGCTATGTTCCAGTGAAAGTTCCATCAAACAAAGGAACAAAATTATATGCAGCAACCTATCTATATTAAAATAAAAAAACATATTATATACATTATAGTAAAAAGCTGTTATTTTTATTTTATTTATTTATTGTACACACTTCCAAGTTTATTTACTTAGGCATTAAGCAATATTGGTACTAAGCAATATGGCTTGGCTTTATAATCGTCTAAGCCCATTACATGAATATTAATATAATGTAATTTGAATGAATTTTGGGAATCCGTATGGATGCTATGTATTCACACGAGTGTTACAAACAATGAAGGTAGGTATGGATTTAATTTCAAAAATAACTTTCGTATGGCTGCTCGAAGTTTGATAAACTAACAACGACATTCAATACGAATTCGAACAAGATTAAAAACATAAATAAGATTGGGTATGTATATATCACTCAATTAATTCACCGCTCCCTATTCGAACAATGGCAACAATAACATTCGCTGGGTAGTTTATTTGCACTATTTGCACTGACCTGTGGGAACGCACACTGGCTGCCAGATTATTTGTCGCACCCGAATCACTAATTTGTGTTATTTGTGGCTATCATTTGTAATTAGCAATAAAATGGATGAATTGCCTCATGAGACTAGTGGTCCCAGTTTTTCTATGAAGTTCTCAACAAGCTCAGCTTCTCAGCAACTTAGAGTTGAGATTTGTGATCGGTTAATGGCAATGGGACCATCATACATCGCTCCCTAACTATTTAGAGAATACAGACGTAATAGTATTTTATATTATGTTTTATCTTGTAACAATAAACTATCAAAATGTAGATTGTTTCTTTTACACTTCTTATAAATGACACTTTGTAGGTACAGGTTGCGCAGTAAATGTACCTATCTAATTTAGGTTTTAGGAGTAGTTTTTATCTTTAGATAGAAATGACCTGCTACCTAAATGATACTTGCTTTATATGTAATAACAATACACCTAAGTTTCAGTAAAATTGAATCTTACGAGTACAATACATACATACTGGGTGGTCAAAGATAAACATTATGCTAATAATAAACAACGTACTATAACAATAATAAAATACTACCCTGCACTATCGTCACCTTCAATAAATTCAATAACTCAATACCGTCAGTTCAATAAGCATGTTACGATAAATCTGTCACATGTAAAAATCTACATTAGTGAACTCCCAAAGGAAATATTGCCAATTAATTGAGCAAACGAGGCGCGAACGACCGCTTATTATACGGGGGATAGAATCAACATAATAAAGGACAAATTAAGTACACAGCCCCCGTCCAAATATCATCGCACAGAGGATTAATGACGTGTGCGCAGTATGCACGTCGGGACATAAAAATCACCAAAAATATTGGGTTGCTCTTTTCGTCAAATCAAATAAAATCAAATGTTTTTATTTCAAATAAGTTTTTACAAGCGTTTATGAAACGTTATTGACTCTAGTTGCACGGTTCCAAAAGGTTGATCCTATGGAGAAGAATCCGGCAAGAAACTCCATGGATAAACTCCGTCGGTTATGTTATACTAAAATATATTTTTTCTTAGCTTTATAACAATTATAAGACGTCAGTCAAATTAAAAAAATACGCAGTAAGTATTTTAATGTTAGCGAAGCTTATTTCACATTTTAATTATTGTTTTTTTGTTTGGTAGGTTGTCAAAAAATAATAAAATAATTTTGTCCAAAACAGTTTGGGAAGTCGGTGGCGAAAACAAAAGCACCACTCAAATAGAAGTCACCGACTTCCCAAACTGTTTCAGACAACATTATTTTATTATTTTTTGAAGGCGGTTTGCCTTTTTTGTTAAAAGTAATTAAAGTAGAATATGAATGCAAAAGTATGTCCTTCTACACTTTGACATTGGATTCCCTGAAAATCTTCTTACTTAGACCCAAGTAAGAAGATTTTCAGGGAATCCACTGCTGAAAATGCAGAATGTACAATTTATAACTGTGAAGCAACCAACAGTATGACTGTGTGGTAGTTCCACTGTCCCGCAGTGTACTGGGCAGCAAATCGTCAATTAGTGCTATGATTGCAGCGCGCCACGCGACCAGCGATGTGCACTTTGTAACGCCCCCTTGTGGGATACATCCGTGTTCGCAGATTAACCCATCGCAGAGGTGACACAAAAACTCACAATTTAATTTTTATCTTCACAATTTTTTGTAAGCAACGTATTTAATTTATATAGTTGACTTGAGTTCGCCTGACTTTATGAAATGCTGAAATATGGTTCGAGATGAAGCGGGAAAATCAAGATGATAGTCTTTTAGGCTCTGGCTCACACATACACACGATGGAACATCTACAGTAAGACTACTTGATGCCGTTTTTATATTTGAGACTACCTTCAAATGTGCTGAAATAGCCACTAAACTGTCTGGGTAAATTATTATAACCTATAATCAAGCGTGCTAGTTTTTTTTTTAGTTTTACGATACATGGTGTCGGTAGTAAAGGAGATTTTTATTCCTTAAACTGGATAATAGTGTTATTAATAACTACTTAATTAAAAAAATAAAAAAACCCCGACAATTGCTTTATATCTCGATGGATTTTCATAAAACATAGCTAAGTACACTCCCTACTAATTCACCTTTCAAACAAAAAAAAACTAAATCCAAATCGGTCCATCCGTTTGGGAGCTACGATGCCACAGACAGACACACACACACACACAGACACGTCAAACTTATAAAACCCCGTCGTTTTTAAAAGTAAAGAAAGAAGCTGAAACTAACCTAATTTACCACCATTAAGAAAAATATTATACTTCAAAGGCGTTTTGAATATTGCCTACCTACCTATTAAACGTGTGTCGAGTCTGCAAAAGCAATAAGCGGAGCAAAGGATTCTTTGACAGCACGATGCGTGTGACTCGACTTATGATTTAATACACTCACTTATTTGATCTGTCCTCTCTACAGAAATCAGATTTTATTAATTTTGCTACAGCAGTATTTTTGTAAAACAAATATACCTAGAGAATAAAATGTTCGAATGTTTCATCCTCGTAAAACACTTTCCTGTTCCAAATTTTGGTAATAATAAGTTATAGGTTTTTACCTAATTATGGTTTTATTTAAAGTTATCTATACTTACTAATATTATAAAGCTGAAGAGTTTGTTTGTTTGTTTGTTTACTTGAACGCGCTAATCTCAGGAACTACGGGTCCGATTTGAAAAATTCTTTCAGTGTTAGATAGCCCATTTATCGAGGAAGGCTATAGGTTCTCTAGGCACTATAATATCATCACGCCAAGACCAAGAGCGGACCAGAAATGAAAAATGTTTCAAAAACGGGAAAAATTTAAATGAAAAAACCACGCGGGCGAAGCCGTGGGCGGAAAGCTAGTAATATATAAATCTAGATTAGACTAGCCTTTGAGATTTATAATATCTTAGTGATCTTTTGTACTTTGATATTAATACATGCTTTGATGTAACTAATTAAGTTGATCAAATGTTTTTCTTATCTCTTTTGGATAGTTAAGAATATTTTTTGCTAGTTCGTTTTATAATTTTATATTAGTTCCTTAAACAATTACAATTAAAAGAATCGCAATTTAAAAAGAAGGTCTTATTTCCTTTATCCACGAAACAATTCCAATTTGTGGGTCTTTTGTGTGCTCTTTGTCATATTAATAATATTCATGGATCATAATCGTACCATCAGCATCGCTCTCACGTCATTGTGTTACACCGCGATGGTGATAACAAACAAAATGTACTCGACGACTCGCGAGTATCGCATAACACGCGTGCGGATAGAACTAATAACTCAATGGACGGGATGCATCGGACTAACATTCCATTCTAAAACAAATGTAACCACCATACTGAATGATTTAAAAATAAACCTTGCAGTAAAAGAGAGTAGGTTAGTTATTAAGTGTATGCAGATCCAGTACGATTGATGTGTTTTGCAATCCCAGTGAAAAAGTTCTTCGGATGGGGTGCGCCGACCACTCGACCGGCAAATATCGTAGATTAAACTTTTTGCGAATCAATTTGTACGCCAATTAGGGGGATGACGTGACGCGAACGTTTTCATTTAAACAATTATGTGGATCAACGAGGCGAGCTTAAATTCTTTAGTACGACTGTATCTGATCTAACAGTATTTCGTATTTCATTTATTTGAAATGTCCAATTTAATATTTGCTATTCAAACAGTAGGACTGATTTCGTGTGAACCATTTGTATGATGTAATAGCTACTGCAAAAGTGCTAACGCATAGATTTTGACTTCGGAACCAAGGATCACATCGTTGACTTTTGTGCGTATTAATAACTAATTATGACTCAAATCGACATTAAAACAAAATTGTGATAACTCCCTCATTAGTCTAGTGGTCCTAAGCGCGACTGCTACGCTAGAGGTCCTGGGTTCGATCCCCAGGTCGAGCAAAGTGTTATTGGGTTTTTCCATGAAATTCTCAGTAGCAGCTCGGAGTCTGGATTTGTGCCCGGTTAATGGCAATAGGCTCGCCCCCTATTACATGGGACCTAAACATACCGGCGAAATGTGGGTGTACATTAGTGCGCCTCTGCCTAACCCTTCGGGGACTATAGGCGTGATGGTATGTTATGTTATGTGATAACTCCCAAAAGATTTACGTGACGGTGCGTAAAAAATATCTGCCAACATTGTTTGACGACATTATGCAAGTCAAAGATGTAAATTTAAGCGAAACAAAAATCTGACCTCGATGTCAAATTTATCTTGCATATTATCTTACGCGTTGTTTCAATCCTACACACATTCATCTTCTATACATATAAAATCCTTTGTCCTGAATGACAGACTGACTGACTGACTGACGGAACAACGCACAGCCTAAACCGCTGATTGTAGAGACCTGAAACTTGGAGGGTGTATTCTTTGTATGATGTAGGCATCCGATGAGAAGGATGGATAATAATAAAAGGATTTTCCGAAATTATACCCCTAAGGGGGTGAAAAAGGGGGGCAAAGTTTGTATGGGATAACGTGATTCCTTGGTCCAATCTACTTAAAATTTTGCATATAACATTCTTTAACAGAATTGATGAAGACGTGTTTCATATTTTAGTGAAATCCATCCCCTAACGGATCTAAAAACGGGAAGAAAGTTATTTTGGGAGTGATTTGCTTCGAAGTTGATATCAATACTCCTTAGTGCTCTTGATTTAAATTACTTTTTATTTTGACACAAATGTCATGTTTGAAAACCAACGTTTCTTGAATAAAATGAAGACGACCTCTAAAACCAAGGGCAAATACTATGCAGCTATACAACCCGATATCCAACGCAGGCCTTGGTTCTTTAAATGCCCTAAACTGTCGAAGAGAACTGTTTCGTCACTCTGTAGACTGAGACTCGGACATTGTTGTAGCCCAGTGTTCCTGAATAAGATCCATGTTCGGGATAGTTCCCTGTGCGAGTGTGGTCTTGCGGACGGCACTCTAGACCATATTTTCTTTTCTTGCTCCTTATACAGCAAATCTTTCGACCTCTATCGAAAAAATCCCACGTGTAACATCCCTCTCCCAACCAATTTTCATTCCCTTATCTCCCACTTCTCTCCTAAATTAATAAATATTTTGGCTACATTTATAAATGAAAACGATCTTAAATTTTAACTACTAAGACTAACATCTACCACGAAGTCAAAAGCTCGACGGTGGTCTTTAGCGAGTCGCCGTCTCAACGTGACACTGGCAGAATAGCCGCAATCGGCTCAATTGCCACACAAAAAAAAAAATGATTTTATTCAAGAAACGTTGGTTCTTACGTGAGTGGATTTCGGCTCTGGTTCCTCATCATTCTTGCCGAGTGGAAAGTCGAGTCGTAAGTCGTAAGTTGTAACGTAAGTCGGAAGTCGAAAGTCGAAAGTCGAAAGTCAGAAGTCGGAAGTCGGAAGTCGCAAGTCGCAAGTCGCAAGTCGAAAGTCGAAAGTCGAAAGTCGAAAGTCGAGTCGGAAGTCGGAATCGGGAAGGTGGAAGGCGGAAGTCGGAAGTCGGATCTGAAAGTTGAAAGTCAAAATCGGAAGTCGAAAGTCCGAAGTCGGAAGTCGGACGTCGGAAGTTGTCCGACGTTGTCGGAAGTTGCACGAGTTACTATAAAAATTATAATAATAATTTTAATTATTATTATAATTTTTATAGTAACTCGTGCATTTGCTCTCAAAAAGCATCATTTGGTGAAGTTAAACTGATGATGGAGACCAGAAATGGCCCCGTTATGTATTTTTCCCGATTTTTCGAAAACAGAGACTGATTTGGAGAATTCTTATTGTGTTTTAATGTGTAGGTATACTTCTTAGGGACCCAAATGGGACTACCATTGTCATCAAGTTAAAATCCAACGATGGGATCCTGGAGGAATCGAAGGAACTCTTCAAATAAGTATTGTATTTGAATTTCTCTAGGAAACTCGTGCAAAGCAAATTCAGTTTCTAGGAAAGCTTCATTTGGTGAAGTGAAACTGATGATGATGGCACCCGCTGCACCGCAACTCCTCAATAATAAGTATTGTAGGGGTCGCGATTCGAAAGCATAATTATGGTGAAGAACCAGGAGGACTCCTCAATAATTAAATTCCCTGCATTGGGAATAGCAATATTTTGTAAAAGGTGATGAGCAGTTGATACCTATTGGGTTATTGTAATTTAGGTCAATTACAAACTAACCCACTGAAAAACGATGTGATCATTAATTTTTTTTTAAATAAAATAACTTCTAATAAAAATGTAAAACCGCTTACAAAAATAAAAAGATGTCTAAACGTCCGAAAATGTTTTAGACATATCATTATATTTGAAGGCGGTTTTACATTTTTTGTTAAAAGGTATGTTATTCATAGCATATTTAAAACTAGCTTTCCGCCCGCAGCTTTGCCCGCGTGGACAACACGATTTTGACTTTTTCGATTTTTCCAATTCTGTCGGGAAATTGCAAATTATATTACATACTAGCTTTCCGCCCGCAGCTTCGCCCGCGTGGACAACATGATTATTACTGTTTAGTTTTTTCCAATCCTGGCGGAAAATTGCAAATTATCCTTACATATCTTTCCGTCCGCCTCTTTGCTCGAGTAGACTACAAAATTTACCCAACTTTTTAATTTACCGAAATATAAACGCAGCTTATATCCTTTCCCAAGGTCTAGTCTATTTTTGTACATAATTTCGTCAAAATCCAAATGGGCTTTCATCCCCTATTTCATCCCCACACAGTTTGAAATTTCAAAAACCCCATATCAAATATTTATTTATTTCTTATGAAGTGCCTTAATTCGAAGTCTCAACGTTTTATCTTCAACAATGACAAACTCCCATACAAATTTTCATCCCTTATTTCAACCCCTTTTTTTTACAACGAAACTTAGCTTATATTCTTTCCCAAGGTCTAGTATATTTTTGTTCCAAATTTCATCAAAATCGGTTCCGGGGTTAAACTTGATAGCGTGACTTTGTTTGGACTTCTAAACGAACTATCATCCCCTATTTCATCCCCTATTAAAGAAACGAAGATGGTGGTAAAAAGTTACAGCAATGATTAAATATAGTATACCAATGTGTCAAAAAAATACATTAATTAGCAATTACTATTGTAACTCTGTGAGCAACAGATGTTCTTCGCGTTGGCTGTGACTGTGAATACAGAAACGACGTGTGTTCAGACGGTTCGCGTCCGCGTTGTGGCCAGTAGAACAGCGAGAAATCTAGACAAGCCAAGAACTATGGATGCAGTAAGAGTTCTTCACACTAAATACAGCATACCGCAATGCTCTATGAACAAAAAAACTGGCCAAGTGCGAGTCGGACTCGCGCACGGAGGGTTAACGTACCATTACGATTTATGACGTATTAAAAAAACTACTAACTAGATCTCGTTCAAACTAATTGTCGGTGGAAGTTTACGTGGTAATGTACATCATAATTATATTTTTTTAGATTCTCTTATTTTAGAAGTTACACCTTTTACCACTTTGGAAGTGTCTCTCGCGCAAACTATTCAGTTTAGAATTTTTTTTTATTAAAAACCTCAATATCATTTTTGAAGACCTATCCATAGATACCCCACACGTATGGGTTCGACATGTGACATACGGACGAACAGACAGACAGACAGACAGACATGACGAATCTATAAGGGTTCCGTTTTTTGCCATTTGGCTACGGAACCCTAAAAAGTTCAAATTAATAGGAGATTTTCGTGGATATCTCCTGGTTGCCAGCATAAATGGGTCGGGGAACCACATCCGGGGACGTACTACCGTCTCACAGAATCAGTCAAATCGAATTATCGACGTCAAGAAGCAGTATGCATACAGTTGCATGCAACAGTCCAATTCCTCCTTGAGTCCTCCTCCTTCACCTTTTCTCCCTAACTCCTCCTTGTTATGGCAATATATGGGCGGAGATGACCATGTCCGACGCCCTTACCATTAGGCCGCTTCAAAATATTTAGCTATATTAGACTAGACTTAGACAGCACTTCAAACCGTTAGAATGATATACGACTTCCTATGACACACCTCAGTTGTGGTCGAAAGCAGCCAAAAGTAACTCCAAACCCAATCTACCTAGAAAGTGGACTGCGATTCGCAGGACATCTAGCCCAGCAGACTTAAGAGACTACGACAAATTAGGCAGTTCAGACATGCTATATCATTTGAGAACAAAGTGCACGACTGTAAGTGATAACACCGAATGATTCAATGAAATCTATAATCGTTTAGTATTGCGGACACAGGGTGGAATGGCGCATATAAGGGGAGGCCCACCCTACATCAGGTAGTGGACTGATATAGGCTGGTGATGACGATAGCTATCACAGTGCGGCTCGCTGCCCTTGCGGCCCCGAAGCACTTACGGATCGGCAGTGAACTTGCGCTCCTATTTATAATCCTCCCTACTGCGCTTGAAATAAATACGTCGATACTGATCAACCACTGGACCAAAACGGCTCAATACGGGTTACAATGTTGCCACTTTAATACACGAACTTGTGAGCATAATTCCAGAGTCTAGCCTGCTAAATAGGCGTCGTCATTTAGGTGTGCGTGGCTCCGTCACGCAACTCACTGGCGACGTATTAAAATTCTTCTTAGAGGGACCGGGCGGCGGCTTCGAGCCGCACGAGATTGAGCAATAACATGTCTGTTATGCCCTAAGATGTTTTAATCCAGGCACATTTTAGAACTTTTTACAATCATCAGTTACAGTTTTTAACAAAATTTAAAAAGTTACCTATCAGAATTGAATGCAACGAGTTCTCCATTCCATTAAATTCAGCCCCATTAGTGTTCACGTTTTAGGGTCATCTACTTTTGATACAATGCCTGTTTTATGTCAGGTATTTCCTTAACTCAGGGACTGACTCAAAGACCATTTTTGGCAAACGTAATAACGACGAAAGAAAAGATGATTCACACTCACTGGTGTAGGTAGGTAAATAGTAGGTATAGTCAGCGGCGCGCCAATGATTCTGGCAGATAAATGGTTTGAAGTCATAACAAAGTTTTTCATTATGATATCTCGTGTTTACATTTATTTTGTTTGATTTTACTAGTTGTGTATTTCAATATTTTTCGCAGACTCCGCAAAGTCACTTGTCTGGTTCTTAATTCTTATATTATCTCGAATTATTTGAGGGATTTTGATAAATTTGTAAAAAAAATATGTTATTAAGTACACATTTGCTTGAAAATCTTTGAACATAGGTTCAATACATAATAACGGTTATTGCTTCAGTATTTTGCATAGGTATCGAACAAAACTCTGGTTTAAAAGTTTATACAAATGATTATGGCGCGATTAACTGAAATATAAAAGAAACATTAACAAAGGTTTCCAAAATTATTATGGACTACTAGTTTTTACCAGTGGCTTTCCGTGGACGACTATGTAGAATTTAATCGGAACTCTTCTTTCTATAGATCTGCATACAACAGAGAGGTCAAGCTCTAGCTCAGGATCTGTTTCAGTAATTGAGATAAGATGTACCGCAGTCTTTAATACGGAGCATAAGGTTTCTAATAACAGAATTAAAATCTGGTCAGTAGGTTTTGCGCCAACTCTTAACAAACGGTTCAACAGCAACGGAGACGTTTAGACACAATAAGCCACTTGGTTTAGCATAGAAAATAGAAGTTGTAAACGCCGAACAATGCACTTCTAATAATACCTCCCTTTGATACATCTCGCCAAATAAGCGCATGCAAAAATATTTTCGTAGTGACACAAAAATAAAAAACTTTTGCACCAACGATATGCTGATAATAATGTAGTACTCATTTGTTTATGCATGGCCTATTATTAGCTCAGTGATTTCCACCTAAGAATATGTCACTGCATTCTTTTCGTTAGAACAGACTTACGAGCCAATATAATCAATTGATGCTATAGCCCCTTTTTAATGAAGTCGATGTACATGATTTTATTCTGAGAGCCAGCTCTGGGGAGTGTGTCTCGTGGATCAATTTACTTCATAGTATGTTTTAGAGAGATCCTGAAACAGCCAGGGTGTTCGAGTAATGCAGTCATAACTCACTATACCAACTGATTGGTATTCTCTGAAAGGGCTCGATATACCTAATTATAAACCTCACCTGTTTAGTGCAGAGGGCGGTATATCCGTAATTGTAATTGTATAATTAGGGCGTAGAGATGAAATTTTGAGGCGGCATGGTCGACTCGACTCTTAGGACCAAAACAATCCATTATTTTAATGTAAGTAGACTTCTATTCATAAGAATACAAAGCATACTGAAATTTTTGAAAAGCTGGAGATGAATTGTTTCATTAAACACAACTTTCAACATAGATTGTATTTTATCTCCATCGTCACAAAAATTGATAAACCACACAGTAAACGAAGGTAATAAGACAGTCAATGTAAAATTATTATTCCGAGACAGAATTTGAGTACTTACTTTATTATTTTAATGATGTCGTGTCGTATGTATGAGATAACATACGACACGACATCATTAAAATAATAAAGTAAGTACTCAAATTCTGTCTCAGGAAAATGTTTCGTCTATCTTAAAGCCGAAGCGGAATTCATAAGGAACGAGAATCTACGTGTAGAGGTTTTTTTACTTTAAAAGTATTTTGAAGAAGCAATCGCTGATTGATGCCGACAATCGCAACCTATAAATGACACCACAGCTACCCTTGAAACTAAAATACAAACATATTAGAGCACATTATTGCTTAGTGGCAGAATATACGCCTAACGCTGTGATACCACCCAAAACGATCTCAAACGGTGAGTCCAACCACGCTAAAAACTTTGTTCCTAGGGTAATTTTAAATAGTGAGCACCGCCCAATAATATAGTTGTGTTCCATTTCAAACTCAGCAAAGATACAGAACATATTCTAACACCCTAGCATCCGCGCAATGATTACACACATCACACCTGCTACCACAAATAGCTGCGGCCAATGCACCCGATGCACTTGCATCATACCCTTACACCCCACATCAACCCATTCACCTCCATCTAGCTTTAACATATACATGCTTTTATATTTGAAATCCTCGCTGTGTGGCTCGTATAGAAAATCTTCAATGGATGTTTACGTTACTGATAGTAACGATAGTTTAGAAGCAATTAGTTCAGACGCAGTAGCGGTATTGGTATGCAATTGAGAGAATCAATGAATGGTAAATGTGACAGTTCGCTACCGTGATCCAAATATATTCTGTTTGTTGTCGTAGTATAATTAAACTTGACTAATGAACTTCTGGTCAATGTTACGATGGCGGCTTAGTCACTAGACAACAACATAAAGATTGAAAGCAACAGTTCTAATCAAATGAAGCAAATAGGCTGAGGAAGAATGTGTCCAGAATAAACCAGTTAAAATTCCTTAAAAACCACAACGACAAACCAAAAAACTAAATTGCAGAATTGGGTTTTATATTATTACAGGTACTTACCTAGTTTATATTTATCCAAAGCTGGCAGCACGATTATTTGTATGATTAGCAGTGTGTTGGTTGAAACTACTGCAACTAACACACTGCTAAGATAGTCATAGTGATAGTATATATGTATTCACATAGGTTAATACATACATACGCTCACGCCTGTATTCCTCGAAGGGTTAGGCAGAGGTGTACTAATGTACACCCACGTTTTGTCGGTATGTTTAGGTCCCTTATGATAGGGAGCGAGCCTATTGTCATTAAACAAATCCAGACTTCGCGCTTGAGACCACTAGATAAATAAAGCAGTCATTTCAAGATTAAAAAAATATATGTTTTTCATTGACGTTGTCTCTACTACTACATTTTATATAATACGTATCATTAATATGAAAGATTTTGTAAGATGTTTCAAAGTATTGTTTTGATCTAATTCTGTCAACGGTAACGCTACTGGTGGAAGGTCGTTCTTACTGAAACATCGTTATCTGGAATGCTGTAACTACAGAAAAGAAAACGTTAATTTCTTTGGTTCAAAGTGGTTAAGTATTATAAATAAGTAATTTCAGTCTACGAGGCGAAACTGCACAAATCGAAGTCATTTTATAAATTTGTGAGTATTCAAAAGCGTCAGTCCCGATTATTTGTCAATGAACATGATGTCGGGAAAGTCAATGAACACGAGACAAACATTATTCATAGTATTTTCAACCTAAAGAATGTATCTGTGAGGTTAAACTGTACTTAATGTGGTCAATCCATGGATGGGTAACTATTTTAACACTACGAGAATACTGCGTGTCTTGGAGCGCAGGCATAACATTAACTAAATAAGAGATGAACGCACAGCGCGATTAAAAAAAATAAGTTTGATACGAATTCCCGATAATAACAGAAGTAGGTAATTATCTCCACAGGGACTAAATGACATTGAGTACAAACTGACCAATCAGAGCTTAGCCCCAACTAAAATGTTTGACGTAACAGCTACGGGCACTGTCGTAGCGTACCGCCTTACCAAGTATATAATGTACATATTATTTGTTAATATGAATATATTATTAATAAGAGTATTTGGTTTGTCAATTGGAGAAACTCCCATCCTGCAATCAACTGGTATAAAATTTAATAATAGGTATCATTTATTTAATCCTAGTGGTCATTCGTTTCCTACAGGGTTTTAATGATGGATTAAAATTACTGCATGTTTTGGCCACTTCATAAAATAATATAAAATATTGGTGGTCTTTATTTATTAGTCACCTAAATAAATTCAGCTGTTTGATCAATGCAACAAATTAATTATACAGGTTATTTCAGTTCCGTCAGTCCCTTTTCAAAATACACTAATCTTTAAACACTTATCCAAATTTATACGACTAATTATGATATTCGACTCAAAGTACTAAATTTAACATAGATATGTTTTCAGGGAACATAATCTGAAAGTTAACCAAATTACGAGCGTATCACCACTACCACAAAATAAAACACACACTAGAATTTCATGGGAAAACTTGTTTTCTTGGCATCAATCTAACAGCATAGTGATAGTTAAGAGATGATAGATTTACTCATACTTAAATAGTTTTTTCAGTAATTATTTAATATTATTGAATTTTTGCAATATTTTATTGCACCAAAAACTAATATAAATTCGAAAACAAAAAGATGCGTGATTTGCATTTAAACTTAAACAAAACTATCTCTTATTTTTGATGCTAGTCGTTCTTCCTACCATAAATAAACTTTAATGAGTTGCGCAAGTAATAACAATTATACCAAACCCGTCTTTATCTATTCTATATCTCAATATAATTTCTACTCATCCACTAACATATCACACCTGTAACATTATTGCGAAACCTCCTCTAGCCAATCAAGTGATCAATTAACCTCCGCATACCTCCGCCTTGTTGAGATAAACTGAATACGTTGAGGTATTCGGACAACGTTTAACAATTAGTGAGCAAAGGTATTTGATGAGCAATTTTATTATGCCTTATTTGAATTATGAAATTTAATGACATGACTGTACCAGTTATTATTATATACTAAGAGAAAAGTAAAGAAAGAGAAGTTTTGTGGGAAGTTGATGCATAGAGTTTTGTGGAAAGAAAGTAGGGAAAAGTTTTAAAATAGACCGATTGTTGTGTTTAGAGACCATTTTCTATAACCTATGGATAAAGTTGTATTCTTGTAATTAAATAATTATAAATTATTTAAACTAAAGTAAATATACAACTCATTTACTTTATAATTATCCATATATGCATGTATTAATAATTTATAAGTATCCTGAAAACATATCAACGATAAATTTGGTCCTTTGAGTCGTGTATTATATTATAGTCGTGAAAATTCGGATAAGTGTTAGAGTGTTTAGTGTATTTGTAAAAAAAAGGTTCAATGGAACTATAGTAACCTGAATAATTAATTTGTTACATTGATCAAACTGCAGAATTTATTTAGGTATTACGTGACTGCAAAATAAAGTCCACCAACATTTTATAGTATTTTATGAAGTACTAGCTTTCCGCCCACGGCTTCGCCCGCGTGGTTTATTGGCTTTTCTATACTAAAATATGTATGTATTATACATATAAACCTTCCTCTTGAATCACTCTATCTATTAAAAAAACCGCATCAAAATCCGTTGCGTAGTTTCAAAGATTTAAGCATACAAAGGGACATAGGGACAGAGAAAGCGACTTTGTTTTATACTATGTAGTGAAGTAATTTGTAAGTACAGGAAACTAATTACCACTACTACAATTAATAATTATAATTATTCGTACGAAATTGCCTGGGATTTCAAATTTCCATAGCATGAAGTCCTTAACACGAGTGCTACGATACAGGTCTTTGGGATCGATTCGATTTGGGTCGAGCAAATTGTTATCAGGTTTTTCTATAAAATTCTCAGTACCAGCTCGAAGTTGTGTCTGGTGACTAGCAATAGGCTTGCCCCCTATGACTTTACATTAACATACCGGTGAACTATGGATGTACATTAAATACACCTCTGCATAAACCTTCGGGAAATACAGCCGTGATGGTATGCTATGTTATTGTTCAGCTGGATGTCTATAGTTAATAATTTATCATCAACCCACTACTAGGCATGGGTCTCCCCTCAGAATGAGAGGGATTAAACAACATAGAGAAAATTATGTCCGCTGAAAAAATGTAATAAGTAGTAAATAAAATCTTTTAAGGTCTTGGGATTTTATAGCATACAAATCTAATTCCAAAAATCCTAGGTAAAAAGCCGTTTTATTTTAGCAGTTAAGTGTTATAATTGCGTTAGATTTTTTTATAATTTGTCCTTAGAAACCTTTAGACCTAAAGTTAATTGTTTTTATACACAGAAAAAAAACTGGATTGTCTTGAGAAAACGTTTCTAATCACATAGAGAATCAGAGACGAGTATAATCTGAAATGTTAGAATTTTTTATAGTATTAATATTGAAATGGTAAAAATATTAACACATTTCTTAATTCAAGAAAAACGTTATTAGGTATGTATGTCATCAAACTTTATTGACCTAGTACTTTGTAATTTGCGAATATTTTCATATTCAAAACAACTCATGCCGTTTTCATGTTTCTTGAGAGAACAACTTATAACTCACTCACATTAATAAAAAAAAAAAAAATTTAAGGGCTGCTAATATTGTTAATTGTTTTAATGATTTAATCAGTTGTCGAATATTTATTTATATTTAATTGAATTACTGTATTTAAAATTGTATGGTATAAGTGAAGTTGTTATCTTTATTCCAAGTTTGATAGTATCTGGAAAAGAAAAAAAAACAATATTCTTGTTTGAAAAACTGCGTCCGCCCATCGCCTGAAATGGCACAAGGCGGGCGGGCCGTCGCTCGCACCCGTTACGGCGCGCAGGCATTTCTACGAAAATAATGGCTGAAGATCCTTTTATGAACCCTTAGAAATGTCTAGGGGATGTAAGAATGGGATAAAGTTAGTAGATTTGTATGAAATACTGAAAGAAAGGCGGGGGCTGTGGCCGCGCGGGGGCCGGCGCGCTCGCCATGTATGGCGCGCGACGTCTGCGCCGCCGCTCCTATAAAAGATTCCGCGACCGCTGATCGCCGCACTCGCAGTCTCGCTGCCGTAGAGTCAATATCCACCGCGTCCCAAACCAAACACAAACGCCAAAATGTGTGACGACGATGTTGCTGCGCTTGTAGTCGACAATGGCTCCGGCATGTGCAAAGCCGGTTTCGCCGGCGACGACGCGCCCCGCGCCGTGTTCCCGTCCATCGTAGGTCGCCCTCGCCACCAGGGTGTGATGGTCGGTATGGGTCAGAAGGACTCCTACGTGGGCGATGAGGCACAGAGCAAGAGAGGTATCCTCACCCTGAAGTACCCCATCGAGCACGGCATCATCACCAACTGGGATGACATGGAGAAGATCTGGCACCACACCTTCTACAACGAGCTGCGCGTCGCCCCTGAGGAACACCCAGTCCTCCTGACTGAGGCTCCCCTCAACCCCAAGGCCAACAGGGAGAAGATGACCCAGATCATGTTTGAAACCTTCAACTCCCCCGCTATGTACGTCGCCATCCAGGCTGTGCTCTCGCTGTACGCCTCTGGTCGTACCACCGGTATCGTCCTGGACTCCGGAGATGGTGTTTCCCACACCGTCCCCATCTACGAAGGTTACGCCCTGCCCCACGCCATCCTCCGTCTGGACTTGGCTGGTCGCGACTTGACCGACTACCTCATGAAGATCCTCACCGAGAGGGGCTACTCATTCACCACCACCGCTGAGAGGGAAATCGTGCGTGACATCAAGGAGAAGCTGTGCTATGTCGCCCTCGACTTCGAGCAGGAGATGGCCACCGCCGCCGCCTCCACCTCCCTCGAGAAGTCCTACGAGCTTCCCGACGGTCAGGTCATCACCATCGGTAACGAGAGGTTCCGTTGCCCTGAGGCTCTCTTCCAGCCTTCCTTCCTGGGTATGGAATCCTGCGGTATCCACGAGACCGTGTACAACTCCATCATGAAGTGCGACGTTGACATCCGTAAGGACCTGTACGCCAACACTGTCATGTCCGGTGGTACCACCATGTACCCCGGTATCGCCGACAGGATGCAGAAGGAGATCACCGCCCTGGCTCCCTCTACCATCAAGATCAAGATCATCGCTCCCCCCGAAAGGAAGTACTCCGTATGGATCGGTGGATCCATCCTGGCTTCCCTGTCCACCTTCCAGCAGATGTGGATCTCCAAGGAGGAGTACGACGAGTCCGGCCCCGGCATCGTCCACCGCAAGTGCTTCTAAGCGTGCACGTGAACCTCGCGCATGCGCGGGGCTCCTGCGCCGCTGCTGCGTGACCCTAGTGCTGTGTATTGTGGTGCTCTCGTTCCGCAAGGAACTCTAGCATTTGTACGTTGTACGTAGTGATACCTGACAGAACTGAACATCTAATATAACGCCATCTATTGTAATGTAATTTATTGTAAAATTTATATAAATTTAATTTAATTTTCTTTTTTATTTTTATTATATACACGGGATCGTTATGGATCTCACGCCAAATGTAATTAATAAATAAACGGTTAATTTATTTATTTTAATTACATTATTTCTTTTATACAACCGTTGACTTTGGTTTTTGTTTGGAGTCCCGCAACCGCATTCCCCATGCGGTGTAGTGTTACAAGTGACAAGCTATGTGAGTCAGTAGATCGCACCTATATGTAGGTCACACTCACTGCCAACATTCCAGCGATCAATCGTCACCTACTTAAAACTTTTGAAATTCATTTAAATGACAAGCAAGCATAGCAAAATTACGAGAGTACACTTCCCCTCGCAAGAGCGGGGTTCGGATTTAAAATTAGAAGCGGAGGTTACCACACGCGTCAGAATTAACCACCGCGTGCACTACCATAAATAGTAAAGACAACTCCCGCGGCCAAAAGCATTTTCTAAATTTATCGTAATATCTTGGGGCGGCGCTGCCTGGTATGCCACACGATACCGGTCCTTACAAGCTTACGATAAGCTAAAGTTTTGCTTACATCACACGTTTCCATAAATATCGCGAGAGTCCGCTGGAGTAAAAGAAGCCATCGGTTCGGCATGTCTATTAATACAACAGACTCCCGGCGCGCTTAGTTTACATCTGTACGACGAATATGAGGCGCAATACGTGGATATGACGACAATACTCGTTTACTGCCGTGCGATTAGGAACAGTTTAAATAGTCATCGTTCAAATTCTTGAGAATTTCAGGAATCAAATTTGTTATCGTATTACCGCTTTAGCTTTTTTCGTTGATATTCATAAGGGCTTTGATAACTCTTCGTAACAGGGTTCATTCAAGTGCATGACTACTACACCGTAGGTTGTAAATGAATTGGAACCAATTACGTATGAGTGTGACTACAGAAAAAAACATATTAGATAATCTTTGTGTATTTCTCAGTGGTGTTTAATATCATATTCTAATTTGGGACTGTAAGAAAACATACTGCTACGTAGCAACATCGGGCTGCGTTTTGGTCCTTCAGTACGTTTAAATATAAAAGCCATGGAATTTATTTCCGTGATTACTCTTTGGCTGTTTAGTTTTCTATTGACTTCAAATGTTACGGGTAGATAACATTTTAACTTTTAGAAATATTTTTTATAATGAAACGGTTCAACGAATTTTGCGACGTTGTGAAGGCAAGCGGTGAGTGAATGAGTAATCCGCCTAATATTAGAAGAAAACACGACTTGAATAAAGAAGCGCGAGTTTAGAAACTTTAGTTCTCAGTAGGTACTTATTATGAATTTTAATTATGATCAGAGTATAAAATGACAAACAGTAGTAGCCTAGTGTTATGACCATTGGACTGTCTAGTCGCAAGTCTCGAGTTCGCATCCAAGGCACGCACCTCTGACTTTACGTAATCATGTGTGTATTAATAATTAATGTATCACTCGCTAAAACGGTGAAGGAAAACAACGTGAAACCTGCAAGTTTAAGAGATTTTCTCGACGACGCGGCGGCATGTTAAGTCTAAAAACCCGTGGTTCAAGCATGGTGGACTATAGCTTAAGCCTTCTTCTCACTTTGGGAGGAGACCCATGCCCAGCAGTGCAACAGTAAATGGGTTAATGGTAAAAAGACCAACCAATAAGTCATATTATTAACATAAAGTATAGTAGCCTCAGTTCTGATTTAGATACATACTAGCTTCCGCCCACGGCTTCGTCCGCATGGTTTGTTGATAAAGAAGTAGCCAATGTCCTTCCCCAGGCTACAGACTATCCATATCAAATTTCATCACAAACGGCTCAGTAGATTAAATTTTTTAACAACAATATGCTCCTGTAAACTATGTTACTCGTAAATGATTTGTTACATTCAGCGTAAACATGTAGATTTTCCAAATACGAAACACGTGAGCAAGCTACGAATAATTTGGGATATATTGGCTTCCACATAAAAGGTAGATATATACTGTCCCGGACTTTTATTTAGAACTGTGTAAGACAAACAATCCCACGATACAAAATCTTCATTTAACTCCAACGGTTTAGGCAGCGCACGCCCATAGGTATAGCTCTCAGAGGGCAGGTTTTTTTCCGATTTACTTGATACTTATAGTAACATTATGGCCAAAATTACACAAAATCTTTATGGATTGTAGTCTATGTGTTATTCTGGTGTATAAGTTATATTACTGTCAAGTTTCATCAAAATCCGTTCAGTAGTTTTTGCGTGAAAGAGTAACAAACATACATCCATCCATCCATCCTCACAAACTTTCACATTTATAATATTATATATATATATATAATAAATAATAATATAGTAGGATAGGAAGTAGGATTAGTAGGATTACCGAATAGTGACCACATCTTGCATTCAAGCAGTGGCTTAATGTGCTACAAGAAATTGGTAGCTTTCTTTACATTTGGTTACTGGGTCCTCATACCAGCTTCGCAGGTTCCTTAAAAACGACTTCTCGGAAGTTGTTTCTGAGTCCAGTTTATTCAGCGATTTCACTGTTTTTTTTTTTCAAATAATTTGGTAATGCCACGCAACAGCTAAAACTTGGCTGTTCAAGAAGTACGCTTCTTGAACTTGAAATACTCACATTGCAAAAATGAAGTCACGAACAGCATTAAAAAAATTTGAAAAGAGTATCTTTCATATCAATACAATGATGAAATCCAATAAGTTTCTTCGTCACGTTAGAGCAAGCATCGATTCACTACGTGTTATTGGATGCCAGTCTATTATAAATACGTATCTTTATAGCGAATTAAATATTGAAGGATCCACTAATGTTTTAGTTTAGCCCCGCGATTTCACTCGCAGTTTTTAGGTTTTGTTTATGCTTGGCTCCTAAGGGTTATACGAAGTTCAAGTTTCATTAAAATCGTTCCAGCCGTCTTGGAGATTATCCGGATTGTTCCGGATAATCTCCAAGACGGCACACGGACATAATAAAAAAAAAATATTTTAGAATAAGTACCTTACTTATGGACTTGGGTAAGTATATTTTGGCGGAACAATAATAACTGTTTGTTTGAGGATGCCACATAATTTTCTTCAGATGTTTAAGAAATGTTGGGTTCAGAACTAAAGTTTTCGAAAAAAGAATCGAACTTTAAGCATTTTAGCTTGCATTTTCGGAACTAATGGTTAGGCATTAAAAGCAAATTTATATGGATCCATTTCAAAAGGATGGCTTATCAAATACTGAAAATTACATTAATAAAGTCATGCGAACGTACTTTAAAACTCTAAATAGAAATTAAATAAGAGCCTCCTTTAACATTCGCGTCAACGACCCTACAATAATGCTAATTGCATATTAAAGACACTCATACGAGTACTACAAAAGCTCTGTGTCATTTTTCTACAAATAAACAATGATTCAGTTCTGTTATCAACGACACTGCCATCAGTGGAGTTTGGCAACTGCGCTTATTACTGTAGAAGTACGCGTCGCTAACAATAGCATGGACCAGTTTTAAAAAGTGTCAATAAAAAATATAATATTAATAAACACTCGATATTAAATCTGGAAAAATAAATCCATCCCTACTTATAATTTTATAAATGCGAAAGTAACTCTATCTGTCTGTCTGTCGGTCTGTCTGTTACGCTTTCACGCCTAAACCACTCAACCGATTTTGATGAAATTTGGTACTGGGATAGACTAAAGCTTGAGAAAGGACATAGGCTACCTTTTATTGCAAAAAATAGTTTTATAGGGGTTGAAATGGGGGGTGAAAGTTTGTATGGGAGATCGTCATTTTTCAAGATAAAACCATGAAACTTTATATTAAGGCACTTGATAAGAAATAAATAAATATTTTGTTCTACCGTTTTTGAAATGTCGACTTTTGAGGGGATGAAATAGGGGATGAAAATTCGTTTAGAAGTCCAAACAAAGTCACGCTATCAAGTTTAACGCCGGAACCGATTTTCATGAAATTTGGAACATAAATATACTAAACCTTGGGATAGAATATAAACTACGTTTTGTTGTAAAAAAGGGGTTGAAATAAGGGATGAAAATTTGTATGGGAGTTTGTCATTGTTGAAGATAAAACGATGAAACTTCGAATTTAGGCACTTCATATGAAATAAATAAATATTTGATATGGGATTTTTTAAATTTCAAACTGTTTGGGGATGAAAGTCCGTTTGGATTTTAACGAAATTTGGTACAAAATAGACTAGACCTTGGGAAAGGATATAAGCTGCGTTTATATTTCGGTAAATAATAAAGTTGGGCAGATTTTGTAGTCTACTCTAGCATAGAAGCGGACGGAAAGATATGTAAGGATAATTTTCAATTTCCCGCCAGAATTGGAAAAAACTAAACAGTAAAAAACCGTGTTGTCCACGCGGGCGAAGCTGCGGGCGGAAAGCTAGTTAATAATAAATACACACATCTCAATCAGGATGGAAAGCTGAATAATGTAACGATACTAATAATACTTGGGTAGGAGATATTTAAAGAAATATATAAATTTCAACCGACCAATCTCAAAAAGGAGGTTCTCTCCTTGTTTTTGAAGTTGGTTAAAAAATAAGGGATTTTTTATAGAACAGTAGAAACCAAAAAAAATAGTACTTACCTATGTATGTTTGTACGCGCAGCCCGCAAAAATGACTGCTCGAAATTGGATGCGGTTTCCACGGTTGTAATACTGGGGACAGGCGGGCTCAAATCAACTTACTTGTCGCTATGTAAACGCCTGTGTCTGGTAATTATGACAGCATGCGATAATGGCTATTAATTGGAAGCTACTGTCCCTGCACATAAGAAAAAAATGTTTCATGCTTTTCAGTTGCTTTTTAACCTCCGACGCAAAAACGACGGGGTGTTTTATAAGTTTGACGTGTCTGTGTGTGTGTGTCTGTCTGTGGCATTGTAGCTCCCGAACGGATGAACTGATTTTGATTTTGTTTTTTTCGTAGTCGGGTGTAAGTTTTAAAACTTTTTTTTATGCATAACATACATTACCGTACTGGTTCTGACACTTCGGTATGCGAATATTTGGACATTGAAATAAAAGTAAGTACCTACTTTTAAAAAGTTGTATTTATGACTATTTTTGATATAGGCCCGAGGCTATAAATCAAATCAAGGTACGTATATGATAGGTACTTATTGATACGATGGCCCAATCTATGAGAACCCAATGTTCAGCTGCCAATATTGGGACCAAAAGACCAGACATAAAGCAAAACAAACTCTTAATTGATGTATGACAAAGATTTGTCACCATGCAACAAGCAGCCGTGAAATGTCAACCGCTTGCCAACACTTTCATTGCTGTTCAATAGTGAACTTATTTTAACAACTTGCCATTGTAAATAACGCCTCATCCTTATTGACAAAAGGTTCACAAGATACAGCATTGCGGTATGACTATGCATTGAACATTTGTTTCTCATTAATCCTCGTGTGTCTAAGTGATATGATTGGAACAACGGGTCCGTGGTCCGTGGACCAGGTACCATGCCCATCAGGGGGACAATGTAATGGGTTGATGATGAAGAGAAGAAGATGTAAGGTGTTGCAGGTGTCAATGGCGGCGATTGCTACTTCTAACTTATAAAAAGTTATAATATAACATTATTCATCTAATTATGTGAATTGGTGTGTCAGAAAAGCTCATACAATGTGTGCTCGTCCGATGGCGCCCAAACATACCAATAATGTAAAACAAATACATGAAAGTTCATTAGTAGCTACATTGTAATCGGATTGCTAGAGATGGCGGCGAGTGGTGGCGAGCTAATTGAAATAGCTCCGCGTTTAATATTCAGTCCTCCGGTACAGCGCGGGAGCTACCGCTAGTTACAATTTACTTTTAAGTATTTATTGAAAAAAAACCACGACATTTTTACAATGACAATCAAACCAAATTTTGAAACCACTGTTGTTTAATATACTGTATCCAATGATACCTCCCGCACTCTCGGTGTATCGGGGGACTTCATAAATATACAATTAACATGAAGTACTATTCAATATAAATATCCGTGGCGCATACAAATTCCCCAAAGTGCGCCAACCATCCCGGTCTTGGTAAGCTCGTATCCATCCGCTGCTAGCCACCTTCTTCAAATCGTCGGTCCATCGTATCGGAGTGGTGACCGCGTTCGGGTAAGTGTAGTGTGGGGCGCCCTGCGATATGTTCCGTAATTGCGTGCAATTTTAGATTCATCGTCTAAGAAATAGGATATCGTTCTATTACCCGGAGCCACATGGGACAAGATTTATTCCTGAATGTGGACGAAGCAACTATAGTTCTATAGTTTCAGCCTACACATATTATGGGGAAAAGGTGTGAGTGTATTGTATGTTCATGTAAAAATGAACAAGTTCTACAAAGGTGGACCGAAAGGAAAACAAACGAGGATGTAGTATTAATTGTTGAGGGGAAAAGTCAGTTGGTGATAAGTATAGAGAACAGGCGAGGAAACATGATTTGCCACTTGATACGGCACGACCACTTTTTTAGGAGGCAAAATCGAAAGAAAGCGAGGAAAGGGAACACCTAGAAAAAGTTTGATTGAACAAGGGAATGAAAAAGTGGTAGCCAAGTGGTATTCAGAGGTGAAACAGAAGGCAGAGTAGAGAGAGCAGTGACGATTGCTCCACTAACAAGAACTGAGCTCCTAAATAGAAGAAAAGTCTGCAAAGATAAATAGGTATTACAGTATCGCGCTCCCGGGCTACCGCCAACCACGACTATTTGCGCGCTGCGATATTACTCAAGTTGTCGCGGCCGCCTCATTTAGACCTAACGACTACTAAACTATATTAATAATCATTATTAACCTGCCCCAGCACGTCCGGGTGGCGGGGGGTGCAAGGGGTGACGGAACAAGAGACCATTGTTGGAATCTATCTGTCAAAGGATAGACGAATTTAATTGACGCGCGCTCAATAAAGGCTATTATCCTGTAACTGTGATGTTGCTCTTTCGTAGCCGGTGAACCGAAGCGGGTGACAGCTTTTTATTAATTTCGCACTTAATAACTTTCAGATGATATTCGACTGTGAAATTTTTCATAGCATACAATAGCTCGGGTCGATAGAATTCGTTTGATGTTCACGTTTTTGTTATCTGTTAGCATTTTATTGATTTGTCGCGTTACAAATTTTACTAATTGGCTTTACCGCTTTTGCATTACTTTTATAATTAAAAAAAATAATAATAAAGGAGGTTGGTTTCTACCACATGGCGTCTTTGCTTATCAATGAAAACCGATTTGATACAGAAGAGTTTTCAACACTTTATATTAACGAGATCTTTATTGATAACTACCGCTGGTGAATCCGATCTAAAGTCACTTCAATTGTTTTACGCTACAGTCCTGCTTCCGATTCCTTGGTCTACCAAAGTGTTATTGGGTTTCTCTATGAAATTCTATAAAAGTTTAGTAACAGCTCGGAGTTTGGATTTGTGCCCGGTTAATGGTAATAGGCTTGCCCACAATCATATGGGACCTAAACATCCCCAAAGTGCCTAACCTTTTGGGGAATACTGGCGTGATGATATGTTAAAGTTCTTAAAATTTTGTAGGCCAACCGCCCTGTGCAGTATTTTGTTGACAACGAGTATGTCGGTGTCCGTTGGCGGCGCTCCAACGAGTGGACGCAAGCAAATTGTTGTTGAAACCGATAAAGAGATACGGTACGAACTAAAAGTAGATATTTTTCAAGAAAACACGCGTTGATTTTTAGGTTAAAGTAATTAGAGTCCAAAAGCACGGACCTCGGTTTTGGATGAGAGATATTCTAAACGTCTGTCATATTGACTGAATTTACTAATGACATAAGTCAAAATATTGTAATTAATTTCATTATCGAACCATATGATTGAATCATAATTTATTTTGACTTGTGCCACTATTGAATTCAGTTAACACTCCTTCTTGCTTGGGTAGGTTAGATTGTTGCCGCGTTGGTCCCAGGTGTCATACGACTAGCTGTTAATGGGAGTCATAAGTCAAAAAACCAGAAAACCAGTCCGTCCAAAGAATATCGGTATTGAATAACTATAGTCATTTGGTTGTTTAGACCTGATGGCAGTTCGTATGTGAACAATTCAGCGGCATCTTTAGACTGAAAGCTACCCCCAATTCAGTCGGAGATAGGGGTGACCCCAAACCCAACCGATATAAAAGGTATAGTATATTCGGACATAAGGACCATTTTCATACAACTGATAGCTATTTTATTTCTTTGTCAGGCTGACATAAGACAGAGACAAAGCGATTCATTGCTAACTAGCAAAAGGTAATAGATTATGATTTTGTTCTTGATGTCCCGTCTATCGTTTTATATGTCTTTGTAGCAAACAGATGTATTAAAGTAACACCTATTGATGATGGGACGTGTTAGCGTTAGTAGGAATCTGGAGATTTATGGTAATCCCTATCATTAAAGCGCGAAATTATATACTTGAGATTCTTCCAACAAAAGTCATCCCCTTACGAATGGAATCAAACTTCAGCAAACATATAATGTAATTTGAACATAGCGGTGCGGTGGGGTGGGGCGGGGGGCCGGGGCGCAGAATTTAATATTGGCAGCGCGCGCGGGTTAAGGCGGCGTGCAAATAAAACTCTATGAAACCGCACCCCCGAGCTGTTAAGGGGTTGAGCTCTGCGGGTAATTAATTTATGATTTGTTTTAAAACTTCATCATACTAAAAATTACCTACTTACTTACAATACAATTTTAACTGGCCGATGTATGTAGATGTAGATATCATTTAGGTTCGTCTTAGGAAGAGTGGAGTTAAACTGTCTCAATGCAGGCTGGTAGACTCTCTATCGAAAAAAAATCTCCTAGAATGCAGTTTTCCTCTAAATTTTTTCCTTCGACTGTAAACATCTAAACTAAGCCGTAGTTGTGTTTACATCTAGTAGGATATAATCATAAAATGTTTAAATAGTAAGGTTTTATACAACTACTAGCTTTCCGCCCACGGCGTTGCTCGCGTGTTCATTTCAATTTGACAGCAAAGTCCCCATTAACAAAATGATCCGCCATTTATTGAAATATTTTGTTACAAAAAATGTGATAAATGAAGAACTGCTCGAACTATTTTGTGCAAACTTCACATAAACCATCTACTAAATAGTCCGAACAAAGCCTAAACATTTGGTTTGGATAAGTGAGCCCGTTCTTGAGTTATAAAATTACAACGAAAAGTGGCATTGATTTTTATATATATAGATATTTAAGATTGTATCCAGTTTTGTGAACCATAATAAATAAAAACAAAAAAAAAGCCATCACTGCCATCCAGGGAAAAAAGACAGATTTAAAAGAAAGATTAAATAAAAACATTTATTTTATTTTATTTTTTCAGGTTTGCTAACAAATGTAGATAATAATATTAAATGCACGTTAAAAATGACAAGATTCAGAGTTACATTATTTTACAAGCAAACACCACATGCACTATTGATACCATATAGGATTTAAGAAACCACATAAGTATTGCTTATTTATTCTAATTAATTTAAAAAAAATAAAAACCCTCGAAAATTGCATTGTCTTGACCGATTTTCATCAAACATAGCTAAAAACACTCCCGACTTCAAACAAAAAAAAACATAATCAAAATTAAGTAGTTCATTAGTTCGGAAGCTACGATGCCAGAGACAGACACACACACATAGACACGTCAAACATAATCAAAATTAAGTAGTTCATTAGTTCGGAAGCTACGATGCCAGAGACAGACACACACACATAGACACGTCAAACTTATAACACCCTGTCGTTTTTGCGTCAAGGGTTAAAAAGGGAAGTTAAGTTTACCATAAGTCATTCTACTGGACAGCTGCTTGTGCAACCTGGAATGATGCACTTCTCCACATTATTATAAAACATTACGACACGATATTTGATGAGGTTTTCACAATTGTATTGCTGGAGGTCTAACTTAAAATCTGGTACATGGTTCATGTTGACACGCCACCTAGAAAACGAGTAAGTACTTAAATCATTTTGGGGCGTCTGCGTCAGTGAAACTACGGAAAAAAGCTTTAAAATAAAAAAAATCTACTAAATAAAAGTTACTTTGCTTTGTCACATTTAAGGTCACAATGAATCAAATCCCTGACGAACACGAAAGACACAAAGAGAATATCATCTTATGATTCATTGAAGATTTTATTATGTAAAGCCTTTATTCATGTGATCTTCCCCTTAACCGTGTGTCTGCGGATATTTTTACAAACGTTATTACTGTGCGGTGCGCTTTAGCTTTCTTTATTAAATTGTCGTTAGGGGTCGCCGCATTAGCCGCTCGGCTTTCGGCTTTCAGCTCTCGGCCTCGGCTCGGCAAACGCCCGGGGACATCACCGAATGAATTGAAAGCAACAATATTTTGGGTGTAACGATAACGATGGTAAGAGGCAAAACGAACGTAAATTGTAATTAAAACGATTTCAAACAGTGAATGGTATTTTTATTATGTTTGAAGTTATTAAGACCGTTTAATTCACTGACGCACAAAGTTGCCTAATGAGGGCAAAACAATTGATTTTGCATTGTGTTCCTCACCACAATATTAAGTTCACAAGATGGCTAACACTTGGTTATCTATAGGTACCTACCTACCTCTGTAAAAAATAAATTAAATTGTAGTAAATAAGTGAAAAAAAAATCTCTTCAGTAGTTTTTTTTAATATTTTTATGTTCAGAGACGTTTGTATACTTTAATCTTTATAAAATATCTTCAATGTACAGAATCAGTTTTTAGGGTTCCGTAGCCAAATGGCAAAAAACGTAACCCTTATAGATTCCTCATTTCTGTCTCTCTGTCCGTCCGTATGTCACAGCCACTTTTCTACGAAACTATGAGAACTATGCTGTTCAAACTTGGTAAGTAGATGTCTTCTGTGAACCGCATTAAGATTTTCATACAAAAATAGAAAAAAAACAAAAAATTTGGGGTTCCCCATACTTAGAACTGAAACTCAAAAAAATTTTTTTCATCAAACCTATTCGTGTGGGGTACCTATGAATAGGCCTGATGATGTTGAGGTTTCACATATCATATTTTTCTAAACTAAATAGTTTGCGCGAGAGACACTTCCAAAGTGGTAAAATGTGTCCCCCCCCCCCTGTAACTTCTAAAATAAGAGAATGATAAAACAAAAAAAAATATAGGTATGTCGTACATTACCATGTAAACTTCCAACGAATTTTTTTTTAATTCGTCATAAATCGCAATGGTACGGAACCCTCCGTGCGCGAGTCCGACTCGCACTTGGCCGGTTTTTTTTCTTACCTAAGTACGTACAGGTAAAAGTCTCTGATCTCATTTAATTTCATTCATTTTTAATATTAGATCAATCTACATACTAATGTAGGTAGATTTCAAAATACCTAATAACTATTAAATTAAAAAATTTATACACCCCCATCAATTGCATTATTATCTCAACCGATTTTCATCATACATAGCTAAGAACACTCCCGACTAACTCACACAAAAAAAACACAATCAACATCGGTTCATCCGTATGGGAGCTTCGATGCCACAGACCACGGAAGAGATAAATAAGGTTGGAAAGGCCCTAGCTGCTAGTTTGTACTAGGACGAGTGTCGCCGCTTTACTCCCACTATTTCAATTCTCAAACATACGCAACATTATCTTTACAAGTTTTTCGCACACAATCAAATCACACACACATAAATCTGTGGGCAGCAATTTGTTCACACACTAGCACCAAGCTACCGTAGGTATTAGACACACACACGCAACAAGCATACGCGCGACTGAGAATTTATCGATATTTTTATCGATAAATTCTCAGTCTGTTATGTATTTTTATATTGAATGGGAAAAAGGGGAACATAAAAATCAAGAACTATTTTCATTTAATTTAAAAGAATTACTGTCCTTGGAACAAAACGTAATAATTAAGCAATTGGGGGAATCTAACATTAGAGGAGTTATAACATAACATTATTATAATTAATTGTATAATATGTCGAATAGAATCAAATATTAAAACACGTATAAAATAGGTAGGTATAGTATTTGACTTAGATTTGACTAGACTATATTGTATCTATTCAGTATTAAAATCTAAGTAAAATAAAATGGTCTACATGCCGCTTCATCTTCATTCATTCAATGATTAATATAATATAAAATACATCAAACTAAAAAAATACTCTCATCAATTAAATATATATTATTTCATAAATAATCTTTGTCAAACGTAAATATAGTTGAGAATTCTATCGATGCTTTTATTTAACTACACGGTCACCTCGATATCGATAGATGTACGCCGTGCATCACTCACGGCCAACCCCGGTAAACGACGAACAACGGCCATGGTTGAAGTGTAGAGAACGCAATGCATGCAGTACATTGCAAGCGGACTACGACATCGCGTTGATTAAGCGCGAACATATCGGGCAATGCATTTTATTTGTAACTTGTTGCAATAATATGATTGATGCTTGGAATTTCATATTGATCAGTATATTTTTATGTTTTTACCAATTATTCTGTAAATAAATGCTATTTTTGACTTACAGACGGAAAGATATATCTACTCGCTATATACTGGAGGTCTGACAATTTGTCTGTCACGTAAGAATAACACAACAAGGCATTTTAAAGCGGAGCTGTGTTCTGTGAAGTAGTCCTAAGCACACTAAACGCGGCGAATGTATGATTCGGGCGAGTTATGATTGTCTAATCGAAACTGTGGCGCGCCTGCCCCGCCCACATGGCCATTCCAACCTTATTCATCTCTTCCGTGCCACAGACAGACACACACAGAGACACGTCAAACTTATTACACCCCGTCGTTTTTGCGTCGGTGGTTAAAAATGAGTATCAATATGAAGACTGCCTCATTAGCCTAGTGGTCTCAAGCGCGACTGCTACACTAGAGGTTCAAGGTTCGTGTGTTATTGAGTTTTTCTATGAAGTTCTCTGTACCAGCTCGGAGTCTGGATTTGTACCCGGTTAATAGCAATAGGCTTGCTCCCTATTACATGGGACATAAACATACGTATAGTACACCTCTGCCTTACCCTTTGCGGAATACAGGCGTGATGGTATGTTTTGTTATGTATGAAGTATTAAAATTATGGAGTGAAAAGAAAATGTGGAGTCGAAATCAGCGCCATCTATTAGATAGTATAATAATGACTAACGATTGTACTGTGCTTCAAGCAACTGCGGTTTCAAGCAGTTCCAACAAATTTACTAGATGGCGCAAATACAAAACAATTTAAAAAATATATTATTACACCATCGAAGGACTAACCTACTCAGTAGGTATTCAATGTACTTACAGCTAGTTCTGCTAGTTTATCAAATTAAAACAAACAAACCAAGTAACCAACACGCCTGTATTTTCCGAAGGCTTAAATTAATTAGGATAGGCCTGTACACAAAAATATTCACCCACACTTCGCCCGGCCTATCAAGGTAGGCCGGGCTCAAATTCAAACTCCGAGCTGCTACTGTCAATTTCTAGGGTAGTAGAAAATAACTACCTACATATTAAAAATATTAAATTATTTTCTTAGAACCAGTTGCATTGCATGGTTATAATTTAATTACATTCAGAATCCAACCCACGCATCAGAATAAAATAATTACTTACCTAAGATGTGTTTAAATGTGTTGCATTAAAAACCTTTAATTTTAAACAGAATTACCAAAGTACAGAAATATTGTATTTTTATTATACAATATTTCTGTAGGTACCTACAAAATATACTCGTATTTTTTATGTAAAGAATATTGTTAAAAAATAAACAAATTTATTATCCGCACCATCTATTACAAATGGCAGAAACAATGCATTACCACTTATAATTCAAGTTCTACTCACCAACAGATGACAGCGCTCTACAAGTTTTTCATACCAAACGCCAGATGGCGGGTATGAAGTGATTCCTTTCTGAATTTTTTTTTTACTTTGTATTTTGAAACTGGAGGTCATAATTAAAATTACGTCCACTACTTAGTCACTATTATACGTTTCGTCAGTTTGTTTATTAAAGGTAGGTAAGTACAAAGGTATAAGCGTTCGCCGGTATGTTTAAGGTCCCATGTAATATGCGGACCCTATTGCCACTATCCGGGCATTAATCAGTTACTGGGAACATCATAGGAAAACTCAATAAAACTTTACTCGACCTGGTAATCCAACCTAGGACCTCTAGCGTAGCGGTCGCGCTTAGAACCATTAGACTAATGAGGCAGTATCTTCATGTACATTTTCATATTCAAATCAAAAGATAATTCGTGTACTTACCTATCTTAGTCATAAGGCCTACACGAATTACCTATATTTTAGATCTACTTACTAGAGAATAAAGGGACTGTGCAATTTAAAAGAAAATTAAAAACACGAGTCCCTCACTTAACTGGAAACACAATTTCCCAAGCGCTGCAGCACAAAGGTAGCATTACATACAAGGCTGCACCGTACAAAAAAACGCCGTGAACTTGCACTTGCAGCGCTTTAATGAAGCGGTTACATAAATTTCTCTCTTTATAGAGCCAATAAAGCAATCCAATAAGCCGTCGGGGCGGGGCGAGGCGGGGCGGTCGCGGGGCACGGGGGGTGCTCAATAAACCCTCATATCTTCAGCAATTACGACAAAACAAATGAGAGCTAACGAAATTCACCTCCGAGAGAGATCGACCGTGGAATTACGCGGCCGTAGAGTAGACTTACGATGTCAAAAGTTTGTAATTCAAAGACGGTATCGATAGGTTAAACTTCAGATACTTTATAAATAGTTCAGGAATCGAGTCTCGCAGTTTTATTTATTGTTTTCAGATTTCTCCCTATACTTGTAGTCTATGACGGAATCCATTAGGTACTTCCCAAATTTCATAGCTCTAGGTCAACGGAAAATACATTGAGAGTGTCGAAATATAAGTCTTTTTCGGCATAAATGGCCAAAACTTTTTATATACATAAATATCTTTACAGTAAGAATAAATACTAATTAGTACCTACATACAACTAATAAAAAACATTACTTATCTTTAGAATTAAGTGGTACATACGTATTACTATAAGTCCGTAAACGTATCGTATCAAGATGAAAAATGTGTGGTGCATGTTTCATCGCCACCTACAAGCTAAATTAAGTATGTAAATTAGCTTTCTTTCTTTCTCTTCCCTTCACAAAAATAACTTTATAATCTTAGCAAGAAAAATGCAAAAAAATAAGTAGATATAGCTTTTTGGCACGCAAGTGGAACCGCGATCAACAGCTAGTAATAATTTACATACATAACATTAAGCTGGTATTCCCCGAAGGACATACAGAGGTGTACAGCAGCTACTGTACAGCCACAGTAACCCGATAATTATACGAGTACCATAACTCTTGAGAAAATAGTAATGTTCATGAGACGTGTCTTGAATTTTTTGATGAACAGTGTGTTACTCTACGTCTCTGTTCCTTGTTCCCCGCGGAGTGCCAAAGGGCTGTGTGTCGGGTGTTTTAGGGTTTTTTCAGCGGCTTTGACTTGCAAATTGTCGCAACGCCCGCCGTCGCCTGAGGCGCGAACGTAATTAAAAATCAGAGGCGACGCTAGCGCTGCTTCGCCGGATAGCGAAACTAATGACAAGTCCTAAAGTCCGATACTATAGCACTATAAAATGAATTGTAAAAACTGTACTACCAAAATAAATAAAGCTCTATTATTAAAATGTATTCTTCTACCTACTAGTTTATATTAATTTTAAATACTGTCTGGTTTCATTACTGTTAATTTATTCGATAACAGATGGCGCCATTACCACATCTACTCGTGTAATTATCTTGAAAGCTCATCTTTTAGTAATCGTGAACAACGTAAAGTACTTTTAGATTATTAATAGTTTTACCGCATTTAGATAAGTTTGTAATTCGAGTTAGGTACTACCTAATCACATACAGACTTAATTCTTACAAACTTCTAAGACACTATTTAAAAGCAAAATAAACTAGGTAAGTACATAGGTATACTGTAAAATTAACGAGCATATTTATACCTAATTAGGTACCTATACTTATCATGAAAAAAGACACATGACAACCTAACTTAGATACGGACCTACTTGAAAATATTTGGGTATACAAAACTTCAAAGATACGATCAAGAAATTATTTTCAACCGATTTTAACTAAAATAGTGTATGAAATCTACGGCAGTAATTAATAATGGTGCTTAAAACAATAAAGGTTAAGTCGACGCGAGTGCGGGGTGCGGGTTAGTCACGATACCGCATAATTATACACAACACTAATTGTTACCGAAGAAAATGAATAATTAGTCGAATAAAATTCGTATAAATCCCACATTATTTCACTTGATATGAGTGTAATGTTTGGGGTTACTTAATTTCATTTTGGGTTCCGCAACTATTCACGAATCGAGTTTGTTTCTCATGCATAAGTACGGGGGCCAGCACATCAAGTTACCACAAAATGACAAATTTTCTCAGTTGATTTTGAGCTTTATCTTCGATAAATTAAGGCTTAAAATCATTTGGAGAAATTGGTCAGTTTTGTATACCTTGACCTGCTGGCGACTGTACATATGAATTTCTTGGGCCTAACCCACTATATTAAAATCATGGTCACTGCATGCATAGTGAGTCTACAATGGGAAATAATCAAGAGAAAAAAAAACTTATTTCGATAAAGTTATTTTACTTTATTAGAATTCGTATTTTATAACCATTTTCCATCCAGAAAATCTTATAGAATCAATACTTACCTACTCATAATATTAATAGAAAATATTTGTTTGTTGGTTTGTTATCAATAAACTTTGAAACGACTGAACGGATTTTAAAATTTCTTTCACCATTATAAAGTAAATCCAAGTAAATCCAAATCCAAGGCTCAATCCAACCTCTGACTTTTCGAAGTCATGTGCGTATTAATAATTAATTATCACGCGCTTAAACGGTGAAGGAAAACATCGTGAGGAAACCTGCATGCCTGAGAGATTTTCTTGACGGCGTGTGAAGTCTGCCAACCCGCAGTAGGCTAGCGTGGTGGACTATAGCCTAATCCCTCTCGTTCTGAGAGGAGACCCGTGCCCAGCAGTGGGACAATGCAATGGGTTGATGACATTATAAAGTTACGTTATACTGCACTAACATACTTAGGCTATTTAGTAGGTACCTATTCCGCGGGATAACGGGATAACCGCAATTCTATGCGAGCGAAACTGTCTAGTAGGTCCTTTATCTGCTAATTATCTACAGCACAGTCGAGCAATACTTACTAATAGAATAGAGGACCCTCTAATGCATCGCAAGTGACTAAACTATCGTAAGTGTAGTGTCGCTAATGCGCGCCTCCCGTGTTCGCTCGTATCAGCGGCTAATTACCGCGCGATAACCGGCGCACGCCCAATGCATAGTCGCAGAGTTAGGGTGCCGGCAATCTGTTTACTATTTATTTATAGTATCTTTAGAAACAGGTACAATTACTGCTTTACCTACTTTACTACGATTGGTAATGTTTTCAGACTTATTTAACCCATTCTCTTTCTAATCAACAAATATTCAAACAGAAAATTATTTGTTACCTCAATACAATACTTAGGTATGTGATAGCTTATGTTACTCAGAGATAGAGATTTTTATCAGTGAAAGGATTTTAATGCCTCATTAGTCTAGTTGTCCTAAGCGTGTCTGCTACGCTAGAGGTCCAGGATTCGATTCCCAGGTCGAGAAAAGTGTTATTGAGTTTATCTACGAAATTCTCAGTAGCAGCTCGGAGTTTGGATAAGTATGTGGCTGGTGAATAGCAGTCACTCGGGGAACAAAACTTACCGGCAAACTGTAAAATACACCTCTGACTAGCCCCGGGGGAATACACGCGTGATAGTACAATGTTAAAATGTTATACTTTCTTACACGAAACAGTCATAATCCGTTATGACACACACATTTTTTAAATATGTATAAAGTTCAATGCCCACCACGTCTCCTAAACTAGATCGTTATAATTGTTATGAGTTAGCCAGTGATTCAGTTCAACTAACCGACGCAGATATATTTTGATTAATGTGCACAACCTTGCTTTAAGTTAATTAACTGTAGGAACATTAACTTGGTCTTCAGTTAAACAGCCAGAGGGGTTTTGTGGTTGGACTGCTAAGCTATCAATGAGTACTTACGTTATGTATCTGAATATGTATATGAATGAGCTACGAAATCTAGTTTCAGTTTCAGTTTTCAGGTTGATAATGAGCCGAGAGATATGCCCTAATAGGTTTTGCACAGGGATTCTGAGATATCTTTTCAGACAATTACCAACCAGGGTGGTTTCAGTTGATAAAAATCCCAAATTCCCTGGTCTTATCACCGAAAACCGCACGCTTTATGAAGGGTTCTCCGTGTCATAAAAAAAATATGTGAGGTTGTCTGTGTAAAATGCGCTGGATCTATCGGGAAACGTATGAACGAAACTATTCAATTAGGTCGAAAATATTTTGTAAGATGAATATTTCAGTGTCTCCAGTGAAAAAGGGCACAACTCAAAATGGGCACTTTTCAGGAGAGCCAAAAAACCATACTTTTGATGTTTTTTTGTATTTCGGGATTAAATTATTATATTTTTTTTATTGCACATTCTAGATAATAAATAGTTCTTTTATTTAACGTAAATAACTTACCCATTCAACCACTTCTTCTATATATTTTTTTACTTTTTGTTGAGTTGTGCCCTTATTAACGAAGCATTAATGGTATAACGTCTTTTGTTCTTGTAATTTTGCTCGTTTGTAAAGGAATATTACGACTTATTCCCTTATTTTATCAATTTTTAAGACGATTATACGACTTAATGTCTTTCTGCTATCAATAACAAACATACATGATAAACTTATCTAATATTATAATAAAATAAATAGACTATTAAATACTTCTATTTATTGAAATAATCAACCTAAGAAATGAGGAATCAACATAATAAAAATGAATTTACAGCACTTACTTACAAATGATTTTTTATTTTGGCCGCCGCAAGTGTCTGAATACAGGATACATATAAAATACGTGGGACACTCAGAAAGTTTTGAGAAACTAAAAAACTAACTTCTATGTTTTTTTTTATTTAATCTTTTCAAGGAACTCTCCACCAGCCTCTATAGAAAGTTTCATGTGTCTGAACTAATTTAAAAAAAATTTACAATCCTCCGCAGACACCTCTTCCACGGCCTTCTCAAACGCTGCTAGCGCGTCTTCCGGCGATGAAAACTGTATCCCTTTGAGCTGATTTTTAATTTTAGGGAATAAAAGGAGTCACGCGGAGCCAAATCAGGACTGTAAGGAGGGTGTCTCAATACTCTGACCGTTGTGGAGACCAGGAAGTCCCTCGTTTTGAGTGCGCGGGCGCGTTGTCGTGGTGAAGAACGACCCCTCCACGGGGTCGTTCTTACTTACAAATGATTTTTTATTTTGGCCGCCGCAAGTGTCTGAATACAGGATACATATAAAATACGTGGGACACTCAGAAAGTTTTGAGAAACTAAAAAACTAACTTCTAAGTTTTTTTTTATTCAATCTTTTCAAGGAACTCTTCACCAGCCTCTATAGAAAGTTTCATGTGTCTGAACTAATTTAAAAAAAAATTACAATCCTCCGCAGACACCTCTTCCACGGCCTTCTCAAACGCTGCTAGCGCGTCTTCCGGCGATGAAAACTGTATCCCTTTGAGCTGATTTTTAATTTTAGGGAATAAAAGGAGTCACGCGGAGCCAAATCAGGACTGTAAGGAGGGTGTCTCAATACTCTGACCGTTGTGGAGACCAGGAAGTCCCTCGTTTTGAGTGCGCGGGCGCGTTGTCGTGGTGAAGAACGACCCCGTGGAGCCCGGTGTTCGGGCGCTTGTTGCTCATTACAGAAAAAACTTCTGGCAGGCATTTTGTGCTATACCATTCGGCGTTGATGCTGCTTTGGTCTCGAAGTGGAATTGAAACTAGGTAAACTAGTAAGAAACTAGCGAACAAAACTTTTCCTGCGCTCCTCGATCGCTTCACTTTCGTAGGCGTTGGTTCATTTTGAAACAGTCAAACTTTCGACTGACGCTTTGTTTCTGGACCGTATTGATAAATACAGGATTCGTCACTTGTCACAATGTCGTAAACGCGCCGTGACGAGCCTGCATCAAATTTTTGTATCATATCACGGCACCAATCCACATGGGCCTGCTTCTGAGCTTCGGTGAGGTTGTGCGTTACCCAGCGGGGAACTATCCTCCTTACGCGTAGGTGCTCGTGCAAAATCTTGTGAACACTTCCTGAACCAATCAGCAGAGTATGCTGAATCTCTTCGTACGTAATTCGTCTCTTTACTTGAATTATTTTTTTTACTGCCAACACACTTTCTTCGGTGACAGCCGTCGTAGGACGACCACTCCTTTGTTCATTCGCCAAAGTAAGACGACCGTTATACCAGCGGTAGATGGTTGCTTTTGAAGGTCCTTCATCCATAAAAGCAATTTAAAGTCGATCAAATTACTCATCAGGTTTTAAGCCACATTTGAAATCATTGAACGATATTGTTCTCGATGCAGATCCATTTTGAATTGGATCTCAAAAAATTGCGGAGGGAAATTTGGAAATCGAACAGTGGTATTTTTACTTTAAATAGTAATCGAAGTTTCCAAAATAAACTTTTTGTCACAAAACCTTCTGGTATACCTATTTTTACCAAAGTTGATGTATTAAGAGCATGTCTTAGTAAAAATCAAAGTCAAAGTAATTACATAAATAAAATAGGTACTTACAATTCTAGCCGGTTTTAACACAAATTCAGTAATTTTTGACTGCGTGTCATTTTTCCCTAGTTTTGAAGGAAACACACAAATCACACTACGCTTTTGACTGAACTAACCACGGCTACTAGCGTCGAGTACAACAACAAAACTGCATTAAACAGTTATAAGTCTTAATAATTGGCTTTAATTATATTTTAGCTCAAAAAATATGAAATGACTTTTAAATGTTTGTATATGTTGCAGTCAATTCATTTATTTCCATTATAGAAGCGAAAAATTCGCGGCGAAATTCTAAATACACATATCGGTTAGGTTAGGTTAGAACTGTGACCACAGAACCAAAACCACTTTTGACGGATTCAGTTAGTCAAAAGTACTTTTAACCAGGTCCATTGGGCAAAACTACTTTTGACTGTTATTTAGTCAAAAGTATTATTGTCTAAATCATACGGTTAAAACTACTTTTAACTGATTTTGCTAGAGTTTTGACTGCAATATATATATTATTTAAAACAAACACACGAAACAGTATTTACTTTATAAAGAAAAATAAACAAAATAGAAATTATAAAATAAAGAATGAAACGACTTATTCATTATACACGTGCCAATCCACCAATAGCGATAGCGCTAAGTGGGGATAAACATTTGAAATTACGCGAATCAAACGATACAAATCGAGTTGTTCCCCTAAACACATGCTCACTTAAAGGTATTATCTGCATTTATTTCTTTCTACATTTAAATCGCTTTGGAACAAAATGGTTTGTGTCTTTTCTGTCATGTCAGTAGTTCAATTAACTGACATTATGTCTTTTGTTGGTTTGTGTTTTCGGATTTATTGCAGTTGTATCTTTTTAGCTGTGAAATTTACTTGATATCAGTGGATATGCCTTAAAAAACGGCGAGTTATGTCCTTGATGCAATTCAAAAAACCAGGTTACGATTGAGCTAGAGTTATGTCCTTTTGATATGTTGTGTAACAGAACACGGAGATTACAATGGTGCAATAAAAACAAAAGGGCATAACTCGACTTATGCCTCTTTTCACTGGAGGCACTGATTTCACAATTAGGAACATTAAATTTATTAATCTATGCCTAGTTTTGTAGTTGTGTTTATGACTGCCTCATTAGTCTAGTGGTCAAGACTACCACGCTAGAGGTCCTGGGTTCGATCCCCAGGTCGAGCAAACTGATATTGGGTTTTTCTATGAAATTCCCAGTGGCAGCTCGGAGTCTAGATTTGTGCCCGGTTAATGGCAATAGGCTCGCCCCCTATTACATGGGACCTAAACATACCAGCCAAATGTGGGTGTACATTAGTACACCTCTGCCTAACCCTTCGGGGAATACAGGCGTGATGGTATGTATATGTTTTTTGCCTAGTTTTGAACAAGTCATTCGGTATACTTACTAGCTGCTGTCAGTGATTCAACTCGTGCCCCAAAAAGATTTACTTAATATAACTCAGCTTCTGAGCGGCTCTTATCATGATGAAAATATGCACCTAACTTTTAGTTAGACCGTCAGCAGTACAACTGTGTATACCGAATCCAATTCCATGCGGTATTTTTTGCGTGATGCGTGTACAAACATACAGACAAAAAGCCAAAAATATAAAAAATACCAAATAAATGTTTTTTTGGCTTCTGTTGCTCTAATAAAGACCCCTATACCTACATCAGTTTTTCTTCAATATTATTAACTTCCTAGCTTTCCGCCCACGGCTTCGCCCGCGTGGTTTATCGGCTTTTCTGCATTTAAAAGGAATAAGTTTTCCCATTTTTGCAATATTTTTCATTTATGCTCAGCTCCTATAGGTCTTAGCGTGATGATATTATAGCCTATAGCCTTCCACGATAAATGGGCAATCTAACACTGAAAGAATTTTTCAAATCGGGCCCGTAGTTCCTGAGATTAGCGCGTTCAAGCAAACAAACAAACTCTACAGCTTTATAATATTAGTATTGATGTATACATACTTAGATTAGGCCGAGCTTCTTCCGGTTATGTACTCGTAAGACAATGTAACAAACAAAGCAAATTAGTTAGCCAGATTAGCCGGAGTAAAGTTGGGTCACAGTAGCGATAAATTCTAGTGTCGCGAAGCGAGCATGACGTGCAAGATAACTTGACTGATGTTAGCAACAAGGGACGGCTTTATCAAGAAAGTAGTCAGTGTACACAATGTACACTGTGCATGTTGCAATTTAAGTAAGTATTCAAAAACCTAGCTGTTTAAATTAAGTAGGAGTTTAATTGCAAATGTAAGTATATTTGTATCCTTTGCTTTAGGATAGGTATTAGCCTTCCGCTCGCGGCTTCGCCCGCGTAGGCTATGCGTTTCTTTCATACACATACATACATACTATCACGCCTGTATTCCCCGAAGGGTTAGGCAGAGGTGTACTTAATGTACACCCACAGTTCGCCGGTATGTTTGGGTCCCATGTAATAGGGGGCGACCCTATTGCCATTCACCGGGCACTAATCCAGACTCCGAGCTGCTACTGAGAATTTCATAGAAAAACTCAATAAAACTTTGCTCGACCTGGGGATCGAACCCAAGACCTCTAGCATAGCAGTCGCGATTGGGACCACTAGACCAACGAGGCAGGCGTTTCTTTCATTTTACGGAATAATAGATAGCCTAATAATAATAGAAAGCTACATTATTCCTGAGTAACATATTACTTAGGAATAATGTAGCTTTCTATTGGAGAAATAATTTTCGAAATCGGTTCAGTAGGTATTTTCAGAGATTATACCCCACAAACTCACAAACTTTAGATACCTCTTTATAATATTAGTTTAGAACAGCTTCCCGCCTGCGGCTTCGCCCGCGTGGACTATAAGTTTCTTTTCATTATATAAATATCCCTAAGTCCTATGTCTATAATGTACAGACATCGATATATTATCTACAACTTTATAATAGGTATGTACCTACCTGTTAGAGGTATAGATAAGAGTAAAATTAAGTTCCTACTAAGACTTTAATTTTAACCCCGTGTACCAGATTTGGAATACATTTTTAATAGCTTATGAATAGGAAAACCTTTTGTGTTTTACTTAGCACATAACACCATCCATCCCGCGGTGACAAGCGACGTAAATCATGGCTAACTCTGGCATAACACACAACTATGTCATGCTGTGAGCTAATTTACATTTCCCTTATAAATTGCCTTTGTGGCTCTTGATGTGAGGGCCTGATTTTTTAATAGCATTTGATGGTTGTTCTGAGGAAGAGGTATCCCAGGTAATATGAAATGTACCCAATGAATAGAAATGTTGCGCACTGTAGGTATATGAATTTAAATATATTATACTAGCCAGCTTTTAATGTTGCCCGTTTTTGCAACATTTTTCATTTAGGCTCCACTCATATTGATCTTAGCGTGATGATATATAGCCCATAGCCTTCCTCGATAAATGGGCTATTCAACACTGAAAGAATTTTCAAATCGGACCTGTAGTTCCTGAGATTAGCGCTTTCAAGCAAACAAACAAACAAACTCTTCAGCTTTATAATATTAGTATAGATTAAACATACCATCACGCCTGTATTCACCGAAGGGTTAGGGACATGTGCACACCCTTGTCATAGGAGGCCAACCTATTGCCATTCACCGGGCACATATTCAAGTTCCAAACTGCTACTGGGAAAAACCAAAGATAAAACTGCTCGACTTGGGAATCGAACCCAAGACCCCTGATACAGCAGTCTCGTTAAGGACAAACAGTTTAAACCCATTTTACTTATAACTCTAAAAATTAAAATTCAACAACAGCACCAGGATAATAAAACTAAGTCATATTAAAAAAAAACTGTTTAAGTAGTTGCAGTTCTGATCGTGCAGCAATAACTACTACCTACTGGGTTGATTAACGTTGGTTCTGTATTTTTATTTTAAGGACTTCGATGTCTTTACTAATGCCAAAAATTAAATATTAGTGATAGCTACGTCTTTGAGAATATGGGTTCACAAGAAATACTTGACTGTCATGATTTGGAGGGTGAAAACAAAAGACTGTCGATGAAAGAACACATTTATTAATCTCTCGTTATGTATAGTTATATATCTCTTAACTACCGCTAAGCACTCACGTATATACAAACATATAAATAGTACATCCACTTACATAAGTATTTACAAGGAATTATGCCTACTAACATTACAAAAGTACGAAACGTAACAGGCATGAATATTATTGTTTGAATTTGAATCTTTTATCAATCAACATAGAAACCCTACGCAACGCCAGCTAATGGAATGCAATAATTATAGGTAATTAACTGGATTGTTAGTTATCACAATCAGGCTTGTTGTACCTACGTAAATAGGGCAACTTAAATCAGGCTCACTAAAAACGACTTGTGTAGTTGAGATGAAAGTATAATGAGAAGCAATTCGGTAAAAGATTCACAATCAGATTTTTTGTAAGTACATTTATATTGTTGAGAGTGTAAAATTCAACCGCTGACAGATCTGAGCGCCCACATCGAAAATTGTAGTACAAAGTGTCAGCCTACAAAACCCAAGTTTTCCCTACATTGGCCTTAGATACAACCAAATGCTATTTGACTCTTAGTAATTCATTATTTCACAATATAGCTAAAGTAAAATCGTGAAAAGAGATCTCATTGCCTGTGTTCAAATTTTGTAGTAGGCTATGCACGTCTTAACGCTTCCTCTGTAAACATTTCGTACTTTAATAATCTTGATCATCAATTCGAACACACGCTAATAGTTATCACGTTTTGAGCCATTACTACAATAACTAAATTATCCAAATTAAGAATTGCTGATCTTACAACTACATTTATTTACAAAGCTTATTTTAATTTTGAATCACTGTCTTTTACATATTATATCTAAGCAACACAGATATACTTGAAGGACTTTTATTTGAAATAATATTAAACTATATAGATGCTTAACATTAAACGATTGTTTCAAAAAATATGGTTTCCCCTCAGAATGCAAGAAGAATTTAATGACAATTTAGCATGTCATAATAAGGAGGCCAGGTTATTTTTATATAATGCCAAATAATATTTATATATTAACAACTGGTGATCTATTTCTTAGTTGTATCATTCTTATATATTTGTTGTTATATAACACAAGAGAAAAATAGTTTAATTTGATTAAGTCAAATAAATAAGTGCACAGAGAAAAGTCCAATGTGAAATTTAACAGAAAATATATTAGAAATAGTTTACAATATTAACATCATTTTGAATTTTATGATCAAAGTTAAAATTAAACTCACATTTCTTTAAAGAAGTCAGATTTTTATTTCCTACCTGTTATGGTAATAAAAAAAAGATTTACATTCATGAAATATTTAAAATCCGTAAGATCTTAGACAATATTACCTATAGGTATAAAATAAAACCATGTAGAATTTCATATAATTTCAGGGTAACAAAATCTAAAATATAATATTAGCTACTACACCTTAGCGACAAATATTTACAAGTAGGTACATATTGCTTCGATACACTAATCATATTATTAGAATTTAAATATTATCAATTTTTTTAAATAATATACATATTAGTAAAGGTGGAATAAACACTACAAATAAAAATACACATTATGTCAAATTTTACGTATCAAGACGGATAATAAAAAACCTTTCACAAGTAATAATAAGTAAATCATCAACGTATGCCAAAAGAACCTTGAAAATGCCTCAGACTTGAGATACTGATTTATCATTTGATACAAACTTAACGTAGTTAATGATTTTTATATGCAGCTTCCCAAATATGGGTAGAAAGACTCCACACGGGCATTACGAGGTGACATGAATTGTCAGAATTAACTGTATAAACCTTATCGGGAGGTCTAGTAATGAATTTAATATAAGTATTTTATGAGTGAGAAAATTTTGTAGATTTTCATCCATCAGTGAATGACTACTTGATTTACTATGATATTTTGGAGCTAGTGATCTGATTTGGTGTTTCAATTTAATTTAATCAGGAATCTTGAATTGGCTGAATTTTCAAAGGCCAAAGTTTTATGCTTCTCATTAGTCAAAACTCTTTTTACGAATCGCCAATCTTACATTACTGAATAAGCGGATACAATTCAAACATAACATTACAATCAGAGAAAAAAATTAGAATGTAATCATACCCTTGACACTTTCATGACTATTCACAGTTACTTTTAATTAGAGACTAAGTAACTTGAAATATACACAATTGGAACTAGACCATTACTTTAAATACTGACTCTCCTTACTTATTTTCAACTTAATTTTACTCTAATATAGCTCTAACACATAACTTTTTAAACCATTAGACCATTTGTAGGCCCTTATTGAGGCTCTCGACGTGTTCCTTGGCTTTCATGCGTAGAGCCGCGATGGAGGAAGACCGGGGGTCTGGAGGGGCGCCACTCGTCGCCGGCGCTGGCGGGGTCAGGTAGCTCGGGTAGCCAGACGGGGGGTGGCTCAGGAAACCTGAGGAACATGGGTACTTTCTTTAATATGCTATAACCGCTCTATAACGCTTTTGACGACCGCTGCATGAACTAGGGATCCATCGCAAGTCCAATCGGAAGAGGCAGACCTTTTTTATTAATGAATTATCTTTTAGTACTACAACCGTCATAATAACCCGCGGTCGACATGGAGACACATTTTCATTATGCACATCGGGAACGAAGAGTGATATCATAATGATCTCTATCTGAATGTATCATCATCATCAATCTGCTCTTTGAACGAGAGGGATAAGGCTATAGTCCACCACGCTAGCCTACTGCGGGTTGGCAGACTTCACATGCCGTCAAGAAAACCTCCAGCCATGCAGGTTTCCTCACGATGTTTTCCTTCACTGTTTTTAAGCGCGTGATATTTAATTATTAATACGCATATGACTTCGAAAAGACAGAGGTGCGTGCCTTGGGTTCAAAATCTGAATGTACGTAAGTAGTTTATTATCTAGAAGTCAAGTCATATACCTCACAATAACCGATATTAGCAGTTTTAGATCCAGTTTCTACGAAAAAAAACCTTTATGTAAATTTACCTGGTAACGCTGTGAGCAGCGGTGGTGCAAGCCAAGGGTCAACAGGGAGTCCTAAGCCTCCAAGTCGAGGAAGACCACCTCCCGCACCACAGCCGTAGTCAGAGAGGCCAAGACGAGCTGCCTCCATCTTCTCCTGACGTCGCCACTTCGCACGCCGATTTTGAAACCATACCTGTAAGAAAATCAAAGGATTATGTAGATTTCTTTAAAATCATCTCTAACAATGTACAAAATGCATCATGTATTTAAAGATCCTACGGGAATTAGGCTGAACATCTAACAAAAATCACAAACGTGAGTAGAATAAAAATGACAAAGAGACTAGACAAGTGAAATTCTATAAGCGTAATTTTTTAAACTCTCAAAATGATTGCAGTTGATATTTTTTGTTCATTGTTCAAATCTAGTTAAATTTCATAAAGTATAAAACCTTATAATTCATGAAATTTAACTAGATGAACGATGACACGAACATGAACGTTTCCTTGAGTTCTTCATAATTTACACAGTGTTAAAGGAGTTATTCTGAAAATTATGACCTGTAACAAAATTTGTATAGCGGCATTAACGCGCCGCCTATAAGAGCATCAAACTTTACAATCCACAGCAATAAAACCCCTAAAAGGTTTGCGCTTAGACAATAAATCAGAGAGTGAACACGTCACTTCTAAACAGTTTGTGGAGGCAGACATAACAAAACTAACTTTGAATACGGCAAAGCATGAAACACGAACTCAATCACATAAATGGTGTACCATCATTGTGCCATCCACCCTAGAAGCTCCATCGCAACATTGCAATATAACTTCTACTACAATAAAAATAAGTATTATTTTAGATTATTCATTGCAAATATGTATGGCATGAATGTGGTGTCAAATTGTAGTGTGAAATGATATATTCGGCGGGGGTCGCTTGAACGGTAAAAATACGCGCGGTTTGCGTGACCGTTTCGATTTCAGTGCAGGAGACAGCAGGTTAGGGGCATGCAATATTTGATGGCTTACCTGTCACAAGTATTAAATTTGTTCAACAGTGAAATATCAGAGAGCGTCACGGTGAGCTTATCTGATGACAACTCCGTGAGAAGTTATGGTATTAAGTCTCGTAAGGCTATGCGATCATCTACTAGAGTTTGAATCAATTTATTGAATCTATTGCTTGGGTGTAATCTAGAGAAGAATATCAGAGGAGATAATAAGGTAAAATAGACACTGCGCAGATAGCATCCACTGAAAGAGGCAACGAATAAGGACTGAGCATGATAATTATTAAACTAAATACAGGGTTAACGGGACTTTAATGCTTTCAGTTATCCTGAATTCTCTGCTCAGCCAATATATTATGTATATGTGAGATACTACTACTATCAAAGGATTATCGATAAGTATCCTGACCTCTGTCACTATTGCAGTGATAACTACACACACACTGGAAGAATTGTTTTAAATTTTTAATTATTATTTTCTGTCACGATATCCGTCGTTCCGGTACATAACAGAAATGGTCTAAATTATGGCAAATTCACACATAAGTAATTATATATTCAGTTTTTTTTTCAGTGTCCATCAGGTTATACATCCAACTTTAAAAATAATGGTAGGGCGAAAACAGTTTAATACCATTATAATTAATTATCAAAGCCACATATCGATAATAATTATTATGGTGTCCTATTTTCTGTTCTTTGGGCCAAATCCTTGCCCACAATCATATTTAATTTTAGGGCACAATTCATTGAGGCCTTTGAACTGAACTTTTATTCAGCTTTAGTTAGAGCTAATTTAAATTTCGAGTCACACACGAACTCGCCGAAGACATGAGACATATTCATAAAAGTTGTTCGATTAATAACGCGTGCGCGGCCCTTACCTTATGAAGTATGGTGTCTGGTCGTGCCACGAGCCGCACCACTATTCAGTGTACCTACTGCTCCAAACGTGCTTGACGTTTTATTGTATTATTGATTCTAATAGACACTGCTAAGATTCAATGAGTGTTTTATTCTAGGACATTAGGTTCGTAGCTAGGAGAACAGTTCCTACTGCTGAGTTTGTTTGGTTTGATACCATAACATTGGAAAATATTCTGCCAATAGACAACATCTATTATTATTATTAAGTGCTGATTTTATACATTCAATATATGTAAAAAAAGTTAATTTGAGTATAAAAAATTATCGAACAAAAAAAAAATATTTTTAAAATTCATTTCTCGTTGTAGAACAGCAGATTGAATTTTTTTTTGACTGTTGGATGACATAATATGCTTCAACTTATGAACGTGTTTGGTTCTATATCATTAATATCTACCTATTTATATCTCTCGAATTTTATTCTGCAATCTTAATAAAGTGAGGTCGCTCTTTATAGAACAAATCCATATAAGTTATAATAACAGAAACATGTTTAATTTTAATTGTCGCATGACCTTTCTCTTTTTCAAGTACAACAAGAATTACGCACAAATTGCTACTAGCTTGCTTGCCAGCTTATTTAATACTGCGACTATAACGTTAATAACAGTAGACATTAAGATATAAAACCTCATTAACCCATGTTGTAAAACGGGAATGGATATTGTTCCGTTAATTAACAAAAACGAAAACTACATTAAAAATCATAAAACGTCTAATTCTTAGTGAGTGCTCGTTGAGCACGCAACATTTTGCCCACGCTCACCCGGTGTCACCCACTGTGCATCGCATTAAAAATTATACAAACGATCGTCAACTTGTTATGTTCAAAGTTGTTTGTTTCGTGTTACTTACACTTTACACTGCGAAATTGAATTAAGACTTGCTTTGTATTACTTGACAACGAAATTGCCTATTTACTGCGAAGCTTATTTGGTTAGTCAATCAATCTTGAATATTTATACTTAAGTTTGATGAGACTAAATTAATTACCAAACTTCTATTGTTATTAAGTCAAACAATAATTTGTGTTCTAATATTTTTGTGCTAGGTTATAGGTATTGAAAACGGTCCAATGCTAATTAAATAAAAGTTATTTAAATATTTCAAGTATCGCTCCAAATAGTTAAAGCTACTTTTGGGACAGACGAGAGCACCCCTTCAAACGCTAAAACAATTCCATTGTACTCTATTCTTGTCACTGTCAAATAATGAACAAGAAAATCAACGCGCATTCATATGCGTTGTTTTTACTTATTCGCGACAGATTCAATCAGTCGGAACAACAAAACAAAATAACCGAGAGGATGGCCGCGCCAACTGTCGCGTTTCAAAAAACGAACGTCACAACACTAACAATGCGGTTCAAATATGACAGATGTCAGATTTGCGCGTTCGGGTGGCGCGAGACGCTATTGGTTGAAAATACTGCGTTTAAATATTATTCGATTGGGACAAGAGTCGATCCCGCTGTTTGTTACATTGGATTGCGCGAAATTTAATTATTCTCCGCTTGTATGTCGTCTTTTGACTTTAATCGAATGTACAAATTGAATTTGCGTGTGATTATTTTCGTGATTCGAATGAAGTTTTATTTCTGTTTGTTTTGTACGTCGCGTCGTACAGTAGTTCCTAAATCAAAACTGCACTATAACAGAATTAAGTAATTGACATTATTTTTTATACTTGAAGTCTCATTGCTTACCTGTGAGGCCTTCGGTCGCTTCATAGTTGAAAATATTACATTTTATTACGACTGTGTTATCGCGGGTGCTGGCAGGCGGGCGGGTGTGAGGAGCGGTGGGGGGAGGCAAGGGACGAATTAACGTGTTATTGGGGTGAAATTAAAGCGGTTAAACAGTTCGTGCTCGGAATTGTTCAGCTAATTGGTCCCGCGACACACGCGCACCGTCGCAAATGGTCTTGTGCTGCGTATAACTGTGCCACAAATAGCAACACTGTGCTAAAAATTATTGAAGCTAGTCTTCAAAAGAAATGCGTAAGCTACGTAATATAGATCACGGTATTATTACATTATTGCCAACCCGCAGTAAGTTAGCATGGTGGACTATAGCTTAATCTCTCTCATTCTGACAGGAGACCGGTGCCCAGCAGTGGAACAATAATATTTGGCCTGATGATGATTTAATGTACTAACCTAGGTGAAAATATACTTAGTATATAGCTTTAAATTAATTAAATAGGTAGAAACCTTGGTAAAGGAATATTTTCGACGTTACCATTTGGTGGGAACTAAACATTTCGTAATTTTTTTGTATCATTCCCAACTTAATAAAATAGCGTGTTTATTGTGAGCGTGGTTTCAACGTCTCTATACAATTCTAATATTCTTTGCAAGACGCGTGCCGCGGTCGGTGCGCGCCGCAATATATCACCCAAATTATGTTTGAGAGGCACATAGTGGAGCTGGGTGGAACGGAACACGATGCCCCCACTACTGGCTGGAACGACAACGGCGGCAACTGTCTTTGTAAAACATTATACAAGAAAGTTAGAACTAAGTGCGAAGAAAATCGGCTCATCAACACCTAAAAGTAATTCCTGGATGATCATATTGTTGAAACAGTGATTCAATCAAGCAGAAAATCTATGTACTTAATTAAATTTTTATTTGGAAAAGCAGGTTGTTTGAAACTGACTTCATTTTTAAAAGTATTACATATATTGAAACTAAGTTAAATTAAAACACTGCAAAGATTTCACGGTCTATTCTCGAATATTATGTAAAAGCCAAAATGGTGTTGAGTTCTCAAAATCAGTGCTTGATACTTATTATTTGTAACAAAATAATGTCGGTACTTATTGCGTAAATTGGAACAACAACCATAACATCGCTGCCATCTTCGTATGCTCCTCCCAAGACATTGGCTCATCAATATTCCATATCTAAACAAATTGTAACTTTACGTCCGATACGAGTCAATATGACTCCTCAAGCTCTGCTCCTTATTAAATCGGAAACGCGAGCAAATAAGGCGCCCTGGGGAGTGGGGTGCGGGAGGGAGAGTCACTGACACTTCCGTGAGGTAACAAGATACGATTCGCTTATTTGTGTGTCAATACACCTGAAAACTTAGCTCATAATACCTGCGGTAGCAAGCTATGGCAGAAACAGAATTTGGTGTAAGAATTTTAGGTGCACCTGTTCAGTAGGAAATGGTTGCAAGATGTAATTTAGTTTCTAAATATTTTTTTGGGAAATTTAGCTTCATATAACCCACTTTATAATAGTTTCTCGTTTGCCATTAAAACTACCATAATTATAATAATTGGTAATACACAGATACAAGATTGTAAATCTTGCTTATAGTTAAAACTTTCACCAGATCGCTTATATTAAAACAAATTGTAGGTAATCTTCATTTCTGATCTAAGTGGAATAGGTAATAATTTGTGTAATTAAAGTGCTGAATTGTATTATCAAATTAATAATAGTATGAAAATATTTTAATATTTTCCCCTATGGGAAAAAGGCGTGAGTGTATGTATGTATGTATGTATGTATGTATGTATGTATGTATGTATGTATGTATGTATGTATGTATGTATGTATGTATGTAATAGTATGAAATCCAAACTGAATTTAATTGAACTGAACTATAAAACAAGGCTTTAGTATGCCTATATTTGGATGACGTCATATGAGTTCAATCAATTATTTATGTACATTCTATATCCTTGTCTTCAAACAACAGACAACTGCAATATAATACGTTATCAACTGTTCAACGTGTAATTCTAAAAGATTTTTTTCAGTCCTTCAATTCTCAATTCCCTTCAAGTCTTTATTCGCAGCTATCCTAGGACCCGTGCAAAAATATTTTTATTGCGTCCTGTCGGTTACCCTTCAATATAAACTTGACAGGTAAAAAGAACAACATTGTACAATCTGGACAGGAATTGAAAAAAGGAAACTCGACGGTTGGTGGTAAATGGAAAAAGTTGGCGTTCCTGACAAAAATATTTTTATCCCTGTTTTGTACCTACCAGAAAATGTGTGGCAATAGTTTCAATTAAATAAAAAGATTATAAGACCTACAATTTGGGTGTCTTCAAGACGAGAGTGAATAGGAGTACCTTCTAGGCAAGCGCGCTCCATCGTAGACCACTTCGATGCTTAACATCAGGCAAGTTGTGGTCAAGCGTAAGCAAGTGATAAAAAAAATAAAAAATTAAGAGATAATAATAAAAACTATATCGGATATTTTTATGCTCCGCATCCGATAAATATCATTTTTACCTAATCCAGGATAATATTTGCAATAAATTTCTCAAATCAGGGACACTATGAAACAAAACTGGAAATATATATTTTTTTATATCACACTAAAAGTTTTTGGCTAATAAGTATCTATACTAATATTATAAAGCTGAAGAGTTTGTTTGTTTACTTGAACGCGCTAATCTCAGGAACTACGGGTCCGATTTGAAAAATTATTTCAGTGTTAGATAGCCCATTTATCGAGGAAGGGGAGGGGGAATCTATATATCATCAAGCTAAGACCAATAGGAGCGGAGCATAAATGAAAAATGTTGCAAACACGGGAAAAATTTAAATGCAGAAAAGCCGAGAAACCACGCGGGCGAAGCCGTGGGCGGAAAGCTAGTTAGTTATATAGAGACACCGGTAACTATTGTCCACAACTTCATTTTCATGAAAAGCCCGTGGTTTTTAGGGTTCCGTAGCCAAATGGCAAAAAACGGAATCCTTATAGATTCGTCATGTCTGTCTGTCTGTCCGCCCGTATGTCACAGATTTTTTTTCTGAAACTATAAGAGCTATGCTGTTGAAACTTGGTAAGTAGATGCATTCTGTGAACCGCATTAAGATTTTTACACAAAAATATATAAAAAAACAAAAAAAAATGGGGGTTCCCCATACTTAAAACTGAAACTCAAAAATTTATTTTTCATCAAACCCATACGTGTGAGGTATCTATGGATAGGTCTTCATGATATTGAGGTTTCTAATATCATTTTTTTCTAAACTGAATAGTTTGCGCGAGGAACACTTCCAAAGTGGTAAAATGTGTGTCCCCCCCCCCCTGTAACTTCTAAAATAAGAGAATGATAAAACTAAAAAAAATATATGATGTACATTACCTTGTAAACTTTCAATGAAAATTGGTTTGAAAGAGATCTAGTAAGTAGTTTTTTTTAATACGTCATAAATTGTAATGGCACGGAACCCTTCGTGCGCGAATCCGACTCGCACTTGGCCGGTTTTTTAGAAAGCATTACGTCAGCAAGCAAGGTCATGATTTATTCTGAAAGAGGCACTGATAAATATTATGATTCCAGATATAAAAGAATTAATGGATTTTTTGACATCATAGTTTACTCAGAGTTATACTTACTAATATAGTCGTGTCAAGAACGACTGCTACGCTAGAGATCCTGTTTTCAAATCCCAGGTCAAGCAAATTGTTATTAAGGTTTTCTGTGAAATTCTCAATAGCAGTTTGGATTTGTGCGCGGTTAATGGCAATAAGCTCACCCTCTATTACATGGGACCTAAACATACCGGCGAACTGTGGGTTATTGGAGGTTGGTTACACCTTTCTCTAATCCTTAGAGAATAATAGTCATGATGATATTTTTGTTTTATAATAGTTATACATAGATATACACTTATTGATGAACATCTTGCTGATAACTAATTAATAGCAATCTTTAGCTTATAAGCATTATTACATTCTAAAGTTACTGCAGGTATCGAGCAGTATCGATCGTCTCCGATATCTCTTTATTTACACTACAAACGCAATTGACTTCTTGGGCACTCTCTCACTCTAACACCCTACATAAACACGAACAAAAAGTACTTCACCTTCTTTCTATTACGCAAGAAAACAACAGAGACAGCTCCTACGGCTAACACGTGTGAAAGAAAGAGACAAAACACATCGCCATCTTAGATGCAGCCCGTGGACCAGAAGTTAGCCAATAACCCGCTTTGTAAGACGAAAAGGAGCTTATCTTAAACACAATTGCTGAAGTAAAATGAACTGTTTTCTTTGCGTGTTAAAGTTGAATGTTATTCGTTGGGGTCAGAGGTAAAATTAATAATAACGTTTGTCAGAGGCTAGGGAAGTTCTTAAGGGGAGGGTTCATGCGACGTGCGGAGAAATAATGATGGCGTGTCTTTGATGGGACCTATTGTGATGGAAGTCTGGTTTTGAAGTGGCCTTTAATATAATAAGGCCTATTAGTTAACTTGAAATTGTATTTTGTTCCGCAATTCGTTTAGGGTTACGTAGGAAGCCAATTACGAAGTTTAATCCCTGGCTAATAATATACAAGGAAATGCAAGGTTCTTTTGTAGTCAAGAACACTGTCACGATAGAAGAAACATTATAGTTTTAAAATGTATCTGAAAAATATACAAGGAAAAACATAGAGGGCTCTCTTCAAGGCATTTTATGCCTTAGGTAATCGTAAAAGTTTAAATAATTGCATTCGATAAATTAATTAAAAAATAAAGTTAACACAGAATAAAACTTGAAAATGATCTAAAGTCCATCTTACAAAAATTGGTAATTTTTCCGTTATATCCCAGAAGAAGAGAAAGAGACGGAGATTCGGGATCTCAGCAATATAAGGTCCAATCAAAATCTATAAATTGAATGACTAGTGCTGATATCTTGCATCCTCAAGCTAGACATAAACTCTGACACAATATTGCGAATACTAATTCTTTTCAGATGTGAAATAATGGTATTGCTCCCTGCTAAACTAGACATTCTTCATAGTGGATATTTAGTAAATCAAGAAGGTATAGGTGAAGGTAATAAGGGAATAACAGCAAGTTTACTAAACTGCTACCTATCTACTTATTTTATTGTTTTAAGTAAGAAGTGTCTGCGCGAATCTGATTTATGTTGAAATAGAATAAAAATTGTGTGTATGTGAAAGTATCCCAAGTTATTAGTAAGTGGGTAGTACACCAATTCAGTCTAGCAGAAGAAATGCAATAGTTAAAACAAAATAGTCTTGCAACAAAATCGTCCGGGTTCCGTACACCATGCTCGCACAAAAGCTCTAAACGCCGGCAAACGCATCAAAAGCGAACCCAAAAACATCAATCACTCAAACTGAGTTAATCCACAACTAAATTAACTCGCGGCAAACAAGACCACACTCACCCTTAACTCGCCAACTGACGAACCATAATTGATTTTATTCTCTAACAATAAAGTTCATTTTCACGTGACTGTGCTAACTGGCGTTTGATACGACTTCCAACTTTATCACAGCGGTTTTACGATTCAGAATCGAATGTAACACAACGTTTATCTCTTGATTTCGTTCTATCTTCACATCATTTACTTCGATGCCGCTTATAAAAGGCTTAAACGACGTGGTGTGAGAGAATATAAGCTTTATTACTACGGTACAAGGTTTGGTGTGATTTTTAGCGAATTCGTTGGGGTTTTGCGGGAAGAGCCGGGTCGAGTTTTTATTTCATTCATTAGAGAGATATTTAAGAGCTATTAAGGCGTAAATAAGCACTTCTTTTGTGGAATTCGACGTAATGTGTGATGTTTTTCCGGGCTGTTTCCAAGAATCGTTACGTATACGTATGCTTGTAAGGTACTTGTTAATTATAATCGTAGAGCGCATAAACCTTGAGAAGTGGGTGTTAAGTTATAGGTAATGGAAACAGTACCTGGTTACTATTAGTTGGTATAGAATTTTGAGAAAACATTTCTAAAAACACAATATCTTTGCAACACCTACATTTATAAAACAGACACACATACACACACCAGCAACCTCTCCGCTCAATATATTCGAACAAATTCAATAAAGTTCCGTACAAACAACTCCAACGTTTATTGCATAACGCATCTTCTAAAACGCAGGGTAAACGCTCCGGTTGTGGGCCGAGGGTGGCGCCCTCTGTTTATACGGAGTGCGCCCGACTACTTAATAACGACTTATTTATTTGCACAAAGGATCGGAGCTAGTAATTGCGTGGCCTATAATATGAGAACTATTAACTGGTGCACGCGCCTCGATGTTTGCCCGGACACTGATGACGGGTTGTTAGTTTTAAGTAAACATTGTTTTGTATTCATTTTGGGACTGATTTGGTCAATAGGACTATAATTTTACTTCTTCGAGTGCTTCTCCATTTCTCTTTTTTTTGTTTGTTAAAGTCAAAGTCATTCTCAAATTGCTCTGCAATTTTGTACCCATTTATTGGGGTTTTAAAGAATGAGAATCCATGAGAAATAATAATTTACCTATTTTCTGGATCACGCCACTGCTAGCCATGGGAACCACATCAGAATTAAAGACATAAGGCTACCATGTACCTATGTTCACAAATAAAGATTGATTTGCTATGGGCTACCACACTGATCTAGTATGGGTTGACAGATTTAAAACCACCCTGAGAATATCTCTCAAACATGCAGGTTTCCTCGTTAGGTTTTACTTCATTGTTTAACCATGGAAAATAGTTATGGTAGATGAAAAGTGAATACTTGATTAGTTAAAAACCTGGAAGAATAATATGGATAAGAATTCTTAAGAATCCTCTTATAGCATATACAAAAATATTGAGCCAGTATGAGTGAAAGATACTGAAAACGGTCGATGATATTTATGAAATTACTTAATTACATAAATTGAATACCAACACACTACAAGTAAAATTAATTTGCAGGTCGATAATTGAAAGCGACACAAACTATTGTCAACAAAACATTTTGTAGTACGTAAATCAAATACAACCACAGACACAAAATTGGTTTTTAATAAAATTCCGCACCGTTCGAAAGCAATTACAGTATTAAGTAAATTATAAAAGGTTCCGTTCTAAAGGCGAACTTGATTAATTGACTCGTCGACGCAACCGTATAGAATTGCTTGAACACGACAATGGTGGCCAAATAAAAAGGGCAAAATCAATCGAAAACAAATTACTTACAGAACCGAATAAAATTGAGTCGTTAGTAACATTGTGTGTTGTGAAAAATAAACGAGAGGCAATCGAATCAACTTTGTAGAGGTGAATTATTGTCCTGCACTGTCGGCGATGTCGACTACGCCACCAATATGTTTTTAAATTGCTTCTTTCTTCATAATGGCGATTAATTAATTGTTCGGTATGCGCTTTTATTGGATGCCAGTCAGTTTGTTTACGTTTGTAGTTTCATTCTGTTGGTTCATGGGTTTATTGTGTTTGCTTTAACACTAGCTGCAGTTTGATTTGTACATTAAACGTGTATGGTATTATGTTAATTATTAAAATTACCAGTTCATACCTATTTTACAAATCGTACAGTTTTTATTCACTCAATTTTAAATGATTACCAAAAGTGACAATTTGTTTTTAGTATCTTCACTTTTAAACTTTGCCATTTTAATTTTTCGCAATTCTTAATGATTCGAATTAATAGTAATCGATATAAAAGTTCTCAAATCTCCAAAACCTAGTTAAAATGTAATATAAATCGCGAAACGTGACAACAACACGATTCCATTGAGGCATTGCTCTCATTGTGTGAGTTCGTTCTCACCACATTCATAACTAGCCATTAGCTATATCCCTCGAACAAACACAATAGAATACAATGCGATGAATAGGGTTGCAATTACATGTTCCTAATTCGCTCATTTCACCCTTGAGATACGCGGCAAAAGTGCGAAATAGTTTCTGATGGTGCTAATTATTTTTGTATTCTATTTGTCATTTTGGTGTAAGAAATTAGAAAAAATATATTTTATTATTATTAACATGATTTTGAACATAGTAATATTGTAGGATGTATCCCAGTAAGCCCCCTTCGGTAAGATTTTTGTCTCCTAGTGATAGGAGACTCTCCGATCCACGTGATAGACTTCTTGTTAACGAAGAAAGATATATCTACTAAGGTTAGGTTTGGTTAAGTTCTATTATTTGATTAACTTTAAATGTTAATTATTAAGGAAGAGTACTATTAGGGTGAGTTACCTACAGATATTAATTTATCTAGTTTAGACCCCAGATGTCTTAACAGTTTATGAGATAAGCTTGTTGATGATCATATTACCTTACCTTGTTGTATAGAATAGAAATAGAATCAGAAGGGAGGTCACTTTGTTGATTTTTGTGGACTCCGTAACGAATACATAAATCGTCTTATTTATAAAAATACTAGCTTTTGCCCGCGACTTCGTCCGCGTCGAATAGTTTTTCCCCAATCCCGTGGGAATTTCCCAAAATATCGTTATAATTTAAAGCCTATATGTTATTCTGATGTATAAACAATAATACTGTAAAGTTTCATCAAAATCCGTTCAGTATTTTTTGCATGAAAGAGTAACAAACATCCATCCATCCATCCATCCATCCTCACAAACTTTCACATTTATAATATTATATAGTTTAGTAGGATAGGATAGTAGGAAGTAGGATAGGATAAAACATCTTATAAGCCTCTTAGCACTATAATATGTTTTGTCTTGTTTTGACACGTAATATGCTGTGACAGGGAAAAGATTACAAAACACATTATAGCTAATATATTTGAAGTTTTACATTTTTTTAATTAGACGGTAAATGTTTAACTAGCTAAATGCCCCTGCATAATCATGCCATTTTTTTTGAAAATATGAAAAAAGTAAATAGCTCCCTTAGTGGCTGTCGCCTTTTAGCTTATGCTTAAACTTCTTTAGCTGTTACAATGAGTCCCGTTAAATAACAGAGTATCATTGTTGTCATTAGCGTGGTGGTGGCGGTCGCGTGGCGGAAGCGTGGCGAGCGTGTGGCTGCCACGCGGTACGAACGCTGTGCGACGTTCAAACTCTACAGTCAATCTGACGTAAGTTGCAACACAGCAACGGTGTAAGGTTACACCAGTTAATGACAATGCAGATAATTAATTTTTAAACCTTATGTCATGTATGTACGGCTGCACATTGAGCTAAGTATACAAATCCAGTTTACGCTGGCCTCTTATAGTTTTGTAAGCATCTTCACTCACTCACCCACGCTCACTCTCTTTGGTAGGTTTGTCTGATTGTTTGTTTGTTACGTTTTCACGCCATTTTTTAGGGTGCGAGTGAAAGTGACGGCAACAGCAAGTAGATTCATTAAAAGCTTATTTCCAGATGCAAGTGAAATATAAAAAAAAAACATTCAGCCGTCACGCGTTATTTTCATAATGGATAGTATCCAATTTTGTGAGATATCTGCTAAATATATAATTTGCATAAAACATTTCAATAGGTTTATGTACGGTACATAAGCGGACAAATCGTTCGCACCGCCGAGCCCGCGCTAATTAATTTATTGTGACGACCTCTGTAAAGAGAGGAGACAGCTTTTATTCCTAAGAAATCCAATAGATCCTCATTATAAATGTATCATTTACTTTTCTCAAACACTTACCCAGTTTTGTGGATAATATTATATTTTTTCTTAGGGTCATATAATTTTATACACCTATCCATACTCTTAACGAAATTAAAGAGAATGTTATGAATGAACCATTCCTATAAGTAATAACAATATTATCTACTACTAAAACATAAATTGAAATAACCCCACAGCATCAGTTACGGTTACCTACTATATTATTCCAATAGCATTGAAGCAACAAGAAACCCCTATGAAGCTTGCTCACATTCCTTTAGCAACTAGAAAAGAGCTGATGATCTTCAAGTGACTGAACAGAATTTGTTGAATCAGAGCCAAGAACACTAGATCATATTGTCAATTGTCAGTATTGTCACCCTTGAAAAAACCTGTATCATAATCGGTCAATTCGTTCGGAAGTCAGGATGCCACATACAGACCTAAGCACTTTAAACTTAACACCTCAGTTATTGCGTCGACGGTTTAAAAGGAAACCAAAATGACTAAATTAAAATTGAATTTTAAACAAATGTTCTCCCATCACAGCACAACTTCATACTTGAAAACCTTGAAATTCCTAATTAAATTTTGCACTAACGCGAACCGCCGCCATGCTTGTCTGGCTAAAAGGTTAATTTAGTATTTGTCAGCTGTGCCCATTCGTACTAAGCGTTACAACCGCTACCTTTTTTACTCGGGCAGAATCGACTTTATTGTTACCCAATTAGGTTGATTTTTGCTTGTCGCATATTATATAAGCAACTTTTCAAATTGCGTTAAGCCAAGAGACGGCGGGCACGTTAAGTTTGCAGAATCTCGTTGACTTATTCTTATTAGGCTCCATTAATGGGCCCGCTTGAGTGGCGAATTGTAATTAATTCTTGAGCTTTGTCTTAATTGAAGTAATTATGTAATTAAGAGATGATTTGAGTCGTTCGCTTTAGAGGCGTAGGCGGTTCGCTGTTTAGCTTTAAGGGATAAAATTATTAGGTGAGAATTTATTTTTACGTTTAAAATGTCACAATCTTATAAAAATTATATTCTCGTCTGTAATGACAGAAGGATGTGAAAATGTTTGCTACAGGATGGAGAGAGTTACGACTTATTCAATTTACTTCTCTCCTCCTTGAGTTGTTTTCCTCACTGCTAAGGGTAAGCTAAACTTTTCATTGACCAATAAAATGGGAGAACCCATTTTGCATCAGTAGGTGTACCCAACGTATTGTGTCCACTGTACTGTTGCATATATGAAAAAAATAAATATAAATGTTACTTTCTTTTTTCTTCTTCTTTTTAAATAGCCAATCTACAGTATTAATTTTGAGTAAGTACTTTTGTTATACACGGTTCATTAAAAAATCTCAGCAACAAAAACGGAAATATTCCGATGAATCTTTTAACACTTGCAGCTTACAATTTCCTAGTACTGCAAGTCAAAAGCACCGTCTCAAGAACATCTTACACGAAATTAGCCGATGTTTTAATCCTGATCCCTTACAAAGGTCCCGAGAACTTAATACATCTGGGTATGAAAAGAAATCCCTGGGCTCAGTGACTATCTCGAATATCACTTGCGCAAAGCAAGCTTATACTGGACTGTGATGCAAAACCTTATAAATAAAGAAATAGAGCCTCTTATAGATGTTTTGGAGGTTGATAATACGTTGGTGGATAAATCTTTCAACGGCCCGCCACTCGAACCGAATTGTAAAGTTTTCAATTGAGAAGAAATTTGTATTTGTATTGAATTGTTTGGCAAATTGGATGGATAATCCGCTTGTGCGCTTGCGCAAGCCGCCATTGTTGACAACAACAAAATGGCGTGAGCACGCTAATGGTGCGAATACGAGACACTTCCATTGTTGTAATCAATGCAGATGTACGCATTGTTTGCGACTAATGACGATATCTGAAAACCTTTTTTTTTTCACATAATTATAATAGCCCATTTAAATAATATTTAATAATCAAATACTTCAAGTTCTATATATTTTTTGAACAATGGATTAGTTACAGAAGTTTTAAAAATATTCTTTGATCCGAAATCTTTATGATTTCAACATGTTGGACTAAGGGGGCTTTGAAAATTAATACTTATTAATAAAATCTGCAAATAAAGGCTGGCAAAGTGAACGGAAATATCAAGTTTAAAGTTCCGTCGGTCTTTCGCGTAATCTACACCGACATGATACGTACGGAACCTACCATTAACCATTCAATGCATTATTCTTTCATATTTCTTCTTTGTACATCTACCAATATAACTCGACCTACATTTTTAGAATCAAAAGTCCATCTCAGAGCTCAATGTGAAGTGGCTGCTGTATTATAAGCTGTAATTGAATTACCCTTATTTAGTTGTTTCCTGTTATTTAAAAGGTTTTTTTAACAGGATGTAGCTGTCAAAGTTTAATCAAATTATTATCGAACAATAGTTTAGAGTTATGATTACCTTCGTCTACCATTGAACTGGTTTCGCCTATTAGTTAGGGGCTTATAATACACTCCAAGTATTAATTTACTAACAAGGTCTTTGAAAGTTTATTCGTCTCATGTTTTAGGCCAATAATTCATAACGGTAAGACCTGTCGGTATAATTACTTCACGTGCTAATATTTATAATTAATCTCTGTGATTAACTCAAGATTGTAGTTTTATTAAGAAACGATAATAAAATCCTAACGATAATTTAATCCAATTTTCTTATTTGTGGTGCAGAACTAAAACAGAAATAGAATGAGTTTTCAAATAATTGCAGATGTTAATTTTAAAGTTAAAGTTGAAAAAAATCCTTAACATAGAGATAATATTCTCAACGTAGGATCTTTAAAACCGTAATTTGCTATCGATTAACACAACAATACCAATAACAAAAACTAGAAAAAAGTTGAAACAACGACGGTTATGGGTGTTATAGAATGGAGCAGGGCGAGGGATCAAACGAAAGAAGCGGGAGTAAATGATGTGATCGCAATAAACACAATTTCCCGTTCTGCTGAGCAAATTGCCGGCATGCTGTCGCTCCCACGCGACTTATGTGCTCCCTGTATTAAGGAATCATATTTAAATGCGTTTATGGAGGAGCTTGTGGCTAAATAACAGGCGCTCTGTCCAATAGATAAGCAAGGTCGTTGCTGCAGGCATTGGATCGATTAGTAGTAATTTTAATTTCAATGACACTTCGTTCTAGCTTTCTAAGGAAATCTGTCGTTCTCAATTGTTTTATGATTTATAAACATTACCGGCAGTCAAAAGCCAAGTAAATGGACCATGGAGGATAAAAAAAATCTCTGAACTGGAAGCCAACCCAAACAAAAATAAGATTGGTGATCACTTATCAGGTTGAAATTGCTAATGACAATTAAGTTGGAAAAATCTTTCAATGAAACCGTGCCGTATGTTTATAAGTACCGTAGATTAAGTCAGCAGTAAATAAACTAAACAAATCTCGATTTAAAAGTTCATAACAATCAATTATTGACGTTTTAACAGCGCCATATATATAGTTCTCAGACAATATAATTCAGTTAAGCGTAAATTAAGCAATGTATCGAGTGTACGTCCACGTTGAGCTCAAGTTAAGTTTACACCACGTCGAGGCGATAAGTGAATTATGGAAGCGCACAGGTTACAGAACTCCGTCGAATTGGCGCAAACGTTTCTTCATTGATAAAAAAATAGGCAGTGGATAGAGAGTTTTCAAAAGAGGTGATTGAGAGAACATAACCTAATAGGTGAAAGTCTTATACAGTGTACCTAAACATTATTAGAAAATATAAAGATATATGATAAAACTGCGTATTCTATCCACTTTGGAGATAATTCTTCACTTCCCTTGACTTTTCACAGTGTAGAAAATATCCTTTAATCGATTTCAATTTTAGAATCAGACTGAAAGCCACAATTGCCTTCGTTTCCTCTATAAAAAGAAATGGAAGAACGAGACGGACAGATGTCAGCAATGGCTTTTTGGGGAAAGAGCAGCCTCAAATAACAGTCACGGTCTTCGAAATATGGAGATATGTAATTCTTCTATGTAAGTCCTGAATGACAAAGACAATTAATGGCGTCACGATGACCACTTCATAAGTAATGACGCGCCTTATATAAAAAATAATGGGAAGAGATGCGTTATTTAGCTATTGCCGCATTAGGCTTGGCACCTTGGAACATTGTTGATGAATAACCAATTTAACCAGTTGTAATACCCCACTATATTACTCTTAAAGTAAAGAGAACAATAATATTTGCAGACTATTGATTTGAGGCTTGATTTCTGACAATGAATTTGTAATAAAAATGAAGTTTCATCAGATTTCTACCACATAACATCAACACTCGAAGGGTTAGGACCTCTAGACTATTGAGAAAGTTATGATTTGTACCACGACTTCTTGCCTGGAGTGGTATTTCTAAATCTTCGCCAGTTATTCAACCCTGTGTCTCGTCTAGTCACGTCTAAGCCCACAGTTTCACGTGTCGGCTCGTGTGGGATTAAGTTATAATAGTTATTAATTGCGCACTAACTCGATCGGCGACGGCGCTCCGTGCTAATGCAATACCAGTCTACACTGTTAACTCATTATTGTGCAGTTTATATCAACGTGTTTACTTGTCTTTTCGGGAAGAACTTATTGGTGATAAATTGTCTCTCAGTCTCTCCTAATTGCGATAGCGAAGATTCTTGGCTCTATCATCTCAAGTTGGAGTGTCCGAATACCAACATGGCATTAATGAAGCACTCGAACTGAGACGACTTTTTGTAGAAACCTGGGGTTGACACCGACTGATGCTGTTTGTCTCAAAATATTTGGTATTCTCTGATAAATTAGTAGATCACACATCCCGATCACGTTTCATTCATCGTTTCCGATAATTTTCTATTTGCTCGTATTCTAAGGGTCATACGTCATCAAATATCTGAAGATGTAAGAAGTAACTCAAGCATTAAGTCAGTGAAGTTTCGTCATAATCGTTCCAGTCATTTCAGAGATTAGCCAGAACGAGCTAGACAGACAACAAATTTAAAAAATGTTGTTTTAAGTACCGTATATACTTTCATATTACAAACAGACACATCCATTATAATTAATTGCATGCATATAGATAAGATAGGTACTTCTCAGTTGTACATTTTGCAAACAAATAAGCATTTTAATAGTATTTTATATTAAAAAACTTTAGCCACAAAATACGCTGGAATACATAATAAGATCTACCAAACTATATTAATACTATACCATATAATATACCGAAGTATATATTGAACAATACACAGGCTGTACGCAGACACCACAGCTGCATACGTTTACACGCGGCGCGTAGGGCGACCACATTTCGGCATCGCGCGATCCTTCCCCGATTGGTCATGGGATTATCGGTTTTCTCGATTATGATCGTGTAAATTGCGTTTATTTTACCACATTATTTTTAATGGGCTGAGACATTTTATGTAAGCTATAAAATAATTATTAACGTTAGATGCGGTTTTTCTGCATCGATTATTTAAGTTTATTGAAATTAATGCGTTGGTTATATTATTTATCCTACATTTTTTTACGTTAATTTAAAGTTTATTTTATAGCACAAAATTAAAAGAAAAACTGGTCATGAACCTCAAATTCATAAAATGTATGGACTTTTAATTAAATTACGATTATTTTCTATCTTAATTTACTTAATCTTATACAATTGAATTACTTATTAATCAAAATGATACACGCTGCTATTGCAAAAAACTTTTTCTACAAGCATTCAGGAGAAACCCTAATTAATTCACATTGTAGAACGTACCACGTTGGTAGGTATCGCGTCACGAATCACTTAGTGAATCAACAAAAGTAATTATAATTAGTGTCGGAAGCTAGAACTAGACAGTGTGCTAACGACGTGACGTGACGTAACAAAACCTGCTAATGGCTCCGTGAACCCTTTCTTGTGGTAAACGAAACAGCAATTATAGCTTCACTAGAAGAAAATTACGGGTTTTCTTAACAACTGGCTTAAATTAACACCTTAATGTAGTAACTACCGTTAGTAGTAATTTTCTTTTGCCTTAAGTGATTTTTATTGTGTAGTAAATTTCCCTTCTCGGGTAAAACACATTCTAGGAATGAGTAAATTTATTATTATAGAAAATATCACATTTTAAGGACAAGCAAATAATATGATACATAGATAACAATTTTAAAAACTCAAATTAAAAAACTTAATTTAAGCGAAGTATGAGCTGTTTTACATAAAAGGCACTCACAAATTCACAAAATAGTATTACACTAAACAAACATTATAAAACTCATTTTCCGAGACCCTTCACACAAAAAAACACATTACCACTGAAAATTACACTCTATCACCATCCTATTATGAGGCGTAGTCATGTGAAGCGTAATGTAAGGGGTATCACAACCGGGGCGTTTGGTACAAAAACGTTTATTAGCACATTTTGTCGCAAGTGGAGCGTGACAGCGATAAGTGACAAGCTATTGAGATGTTTGGGGTGAGCACCTAATGACTGCACATCGAGAAATGCCCCGTAAAAATAGTGAAAAATAGTGATACGCCATACTATGGAAGTAAGGCTGTAGATATTGGATAGATTGTTCTTTATTTTCATGTCTATTGACAGAACTGTACCTGACACTTTTAGTTTAGTTTAGTTTTTAGCCCACGACCACATAATATTAGTTCATAACTACATGTATTGGGTAGCGATACTTTCGACTATAAGGTAGTAATTTTAGTATGTGAAGTTCTTAGTAGAAGTGAAATAAAAATACAATCATTAGAATTAATTTACTCAACCAACATAAATTTCAATCCTGTAAATCGTAGTCACCCTACCCTGATCGACGCAGCGAATTCGATTACCATCGCTTTCTCATTGTTGTCTATTTGACGCTTAATGCACTCCTCTATTGTTGCTAGTCCAATTACAACAGATCCCTCATTCCTAACCACTTCAACAGTTGGAGAGCCCAGTGTATTTTTGGCACATACTTTGATAGGTCAATTGAAATGGCCAATAAAAGCAGAACCCTAAATTCAAAGTTTTGTTTGGTATAAGAGGTCTCTATAAATTGGTATGTGACAAAATAGAAGTGTTTATGTGTGACTGACTTTATAAAGAACAAAATCAATCTGTATGAGAGATTAGATTAGATTATGATAAGGTTGCAATTGTTGAGTGTTGCTTTAATGGGTTTTCGTATATTTTTCAATGTGGGTCGTCGTGAAGTGTAACGGGTTTGTACTAATGTACGTACCAGGTTTCTTGTAAAATGTCATATTCATTACCATCCTACATCCCTCTAGGAATCTCTTATCATATCAGTTTGTACTTAGTCACAGAACCGGGAACTTACCATAAAGAGTGGAAAAGAAATGAAATTTAGTTTCATACTCTAATTAAAATGACACATCAGTGTCCAGTAGTAAACGGTACTTAAAGTGATTATGGGAACCTCCCACGGGTTTGGAAAACGAAATCATCGAGGGTAAAACCTCTGTTCGTAAATTTATCAATTCTAATGTTTTTATTAAAATCCAACATCCTATCTTATGTTTTACGTAATTTGTACAGTATTTTTTATATTTTTTTACCTAACTTAGAAGTTAGCAGGAACCTCAAATGATGCCAATATCTAAGTAGCCAGTAACTGACCGAAATCCGCTGAACAGATTTTATTTAAAAAATACAAAGTGATGGAACACTTTACCTTGAGGAACGCCCTTCTAACTAAAAAAAACTTTATAGTCATGGTAATGTAAAAGTTCAATTTGTTCGAAATAACTGCACTCGTCTGAAGTAAGCCATTTCGAACCGCCGCACAGGCAAAATCGCAAAATTAAGTGTTTGTTATAGTAAAGAAAATAATCATTAATGCGTAACATATCGATACGAATCGTCTTTAAACAGACTCTTTCTATTAAAATGTATCACTGCTGAACCACTTGCAGACAACTTCAGACGCGCTACTACAGTTGTACAAGTGTGCACCACCTATGCTAGGTTAGGGGTGTCCGTGTCTGGGCGCTAGTTTAAGCGAATTACCGGCCGCTTCCGTAGCAGACGTGTCTTTGCCGACACTACGCGATCGAACAACACTATATCTACCACATGTAGGTATAGTAGATGTTTTCATGCCAGGAATATGTTGCAGAAATTCAGTTTCACCGCTTGAATGGTTAGATGTAAGAGATACTATTGTAGAATACGGTTATGAACATGAAAATTCCTTATCACTACATATAATAAAACAAAGTTCCCTGTCGCGACTGTCTGTCTGTTCGCCATAAACTTGAAAAGTACTGAACGGATTGTTATGCAGTTTTCACCAATAGACAGAGTGATTCGTGAGGATTTTTCAGGTATAATTGTAAATGTAATTTGTTAAGATTCTGAAAGCATTATGATGATAATTGTTGAAAATTTCGGAAAAAGTTAAGCCGCCTGGGAGCTTTAATCGAAAGTGCTGCCACCGCTTTGAGATAAAACAAAAAAATATTAGGTAGGATATTCCTCAAAGTGACACAATAATTTCCTTACATCGGAAACACAACTTGATCGGTAAGTAAGTACCAACTACGTGAACAGATGAAGTCAACAAAAGGTAAAATATTGTTCTCAAACACAAATCCTAAGATTGGAGCAGAACTTATTACAGCTAACAAAGAGTATGACATTTTGTTACACACTATTAAAATCAGCTTATCCTTTATTGAAAACCAAGTGTCAGATTAGTCGACAACCGCATTACTTGCCAAATAATCGTAGAACAAACTGATTGATGCGATCCGAAGACTCTAACCCAACCGTATAAGGGCTACAATACTTTGAACGCAGCTGATTTTGCAACTACAAAAAAAAGCAATTAAGATACGACCAGTTTAACAAGATCTACAAAATTGGTAGAGTTTTGGGGTAATGCATTAGTTTATTTTCGTTTGGGAGAGGCGGAGAGGGTCACGGTATTTGGTGGGGCATCTTTACTCCCGACATATGTTCGGCCTGCAAAGCCAAAGGGGATTGAGTGGCATAAGCCCCTTGGGATCATTATTACCCCTTTGCCCTTTCCCATAGGGCCCTTCACTCAATGTTTGCGAAGTGTACTTATTTCACTTAATAAGAGAAAATTTTATTTAACCTATTTTAGTACGCGTTGAATAAGTGGTTAAGATGTTTAGTTTTACTGAAGATGTTCTTGGTCCGATTACCGGGCTGAGCGAGCGATTTATCTATAGACTTACTTCCTAGTACCAAGCTTGGAGTTTTAATTTTTCCGATTAATGGCAATATCAAATAATAATGGTACCTTATATTAATAGGTACTAGGGTAACGTAAACATAGATAGGTACTGGCAAACTGTGGGTGTTTAGCATTAGGTACACTTTTGCATAACTTTTAGAGGAATACAAGCCTTATGGTATGTTTGTTTTGTTTTGTTTGTTCATGTTTAGTTCTAGTTTCCCAGATTTGACTACGATGACAAAGGATTATCCTTCGATGGAAGCGTGTACCTATACTAGGTACCTAGTCGGTACCTACCGAAGCGATTGGCGCTATAAAAATTCTGTATGTGTGCATGTTCTTATTCGCGTTTTTTCAATGGAAGTAAGCATTCCTAATGAAAATATATCGACATACTGTACTATTTTACTTCCGAGTAAGAAATTTTCAAATTCGGAAATATTTTATCAATGTGATAATGTTTCCAAAAAACTACAAACATACAAGACTCTTATTCAAATCGAATTTAAGTCATCATTAGTTTTTTGGTGTAGGTACAATAAAAATATTATATCCGTCTATCAAAAATAAATCCAAGTCAAAATATAAATGCTGCATTCTACTAACCTGCACCCTCACTTCAGGGAGGTTGACCTTCATCGCGAGCTCCTCCCTCGAGTACACGTCAGGGTAGTGGCTTTTCTCAAACGCTCTCTCCAGTTCATGCAGCTGGTAGGTGGTGAACGTCGTCCTGTTCCGCCTGTGTTTCTTCTTGTTGTCTGCCGCGGACCCTGGGCGAGCGGACTCGTCGTCACTGCCAGGGGGAGACTTGTCATCTGTGGGCGTTCGCTGGCTGTAGCCGTCGTTGCTGTTGCAGGAACCCTCGCCTGGAAAATGAGAGAGGAGATTTTTTATTTAAAAAAGATCCTTAGGGGATCTGGCTAGGTCATAAATTCGTCTGCTATGTGACAAACTTACTTAGCACAATAGATATAATCTAAACTAATATTAAAAAGAGGTAAAGTTTGTGAGATGGTAGGGGGTAATCTACTGAACTGATTTTGAAAATTCTTTCACCAATAAAAAACTACTTTATTCAAGAGTGACATAGGCTATTATATTAGCCCGTAAAATAAAGATAAACCTTTAGTCCACGCGATATACATATCTTTAGTTATCTATAATTTGGTCTTAAGCGCCGGAACTCGAATGGGAATTAATTTTGAAATGCTTAATAATAATAAGATGGTTATTAACTTAGTTTTAACCAGATATTTTAAATTGCTGATATTTGAATTGTGGTGACCGTAGCCCTAAACAAACCATACTTACCTGTAAAATATTACTACACTAGCTTTTGCCCGCGACTTCATCCGCGTGGAATAGTTTTTCCCCAATCCCGTGGGAATTTCCCAAAATATCGTTATAATTTAAAGCCTATATGTTATTCTGATGTATAAACAATAATACTGTAAAGTTTCATCAAAATCCGTTCAGTCGTTTTTGCGTGAAAGAGTAACAAACATCCATCCATCCATCCTCACAAACTTTCACATTTATAATATTAGTAGGATAGTAGGATATTAGTAGGATAGTAGGATAATACGACAGCATTGTTAAAATCTGCAAGCATATTAAGCAAATTGGCGAAGGTATTGAACACTAATTATATCTTAATGGCAATATTTCTGCTATAATACGAGTATTAAGATAGTTTATTAGAACATTATCTTGCGATCAAAACAAACAGCAGAAAATTTAGTCTATATCCTGCGTACAATCCGCACCGCAATTACGTTGAGTCAGCTAGCGACCAACGTAATAAATCAAACAGAGCAATTTGAGCTTGCATATGCTAATGTCGAGTCGTGTCTTGCCGATAATGCAATTATATTCAAATATCCCACGCACTGTGGGCAGAATGCTAACCAGCAGATACCTACTTACAATAATATTTCTTAAAATTTTAAATATTATTTTTAAATAATTATAAATTCAAGTATTCCATTCAAGACCGCCCCATTGTACCATTTTATACCATAAAACTTGTACTTGAAAATATTTTTGGTGTGCAATAAAGAATATTCTATCTATCTATCTATCTATTCCTTTCTCTGAGTGACAAGTTATTATGCAAAACGTTGTGAAATACAAGCAACTATCTAAGTTCTATCTTTTGTGTGGTGATATTCAGACGAGGCTCAAGTAGATGAAATTAGAAACCTGCAAGGTAAATAATATATTCTAAGTTACATTTTGTTTCTTACAATGGAAACACTAATTTGAATCCAATCAACAATTTTATTTTACTAACAGACTGTAAGCGATACAATCGCACAGTGGGCTAAAAGCGGTACGCGCCAGACAATAAACCTGAACACAATTCGGATCGTATATCATAGCATATCGTGTCATCTGTAAACTAAGGCCTCCCTGCATGGCAATTATTTCTAACTTGTAAAACATGATCGTTTAATAGTTTCATTTCTGGGATATTTATTTCAGCAGTCGATTTATTTTATAAAATTTAAGCATGTTTCAGAATCATTGAGTAAGCATAAAACGTTGAAATAATAATCATTTTAATATTCATATATCTACTTCTGCTCTCAAATTTTTCAGAAAAGTAAATATTGAAAGACACGCCCCCTTGATTTTTTAATTTCAAATGAAACTCATAGCATAAATTCACATATTTTATTCGCAGAAAATTTGGTACACTGTTGAAGTGTTGATCTAACATAACATTAATAAATTGTTCTATAACTGTCAATTATAGTGTTGACATTTTGACATGCTTTATGGAATATTCTCGTGTCACAATGTTAGTTACCATACTCCTCCGAAACGGCCTGGACATTTTTTATGAAATTTTATTTTGAGAATCGGCTAGTAATTATCTATTTTTCATACCCCTAAGTGATAAACGCGGGCGAAGCCGCGGGCGGCTTTTTCTTTAATTAGAAAATTCATGTCTTTGTAGATATAATTTTACAATTATGTAATTATTAATTATTTGAGCAAATCTGTGTTTATTTATTACTTAATAAACACAGACAATTATTAATTACATAGGTATTTACTAATGGGTACTAATAAAACATCTTCGAAATAAATAAAATATACCTGTAGGTAAATTAACATTTTTTAGCAATAATATCATTAACTTATTATTACAATCATGTCAATCAAATTATTCAAAAAAAAAAAATTCACTCATTAATAAACTCCATGTCAGAATATAATTACAAATATTTTTTACGAGAATTGTCACAATTTCTTTTATTTTAATAATATTTAAAAAAAGTAAGAACATGAAATATTGTTAAAACAATAATTCTTATCTGATTCGAGCTATTGCTAAAATATTCATACCAAGTATAACATGGTGAAGTTCCACGGCGGAAACGAGAAGGGTAATTGTTTGCGGAAACTCCGCATTTATCACTTCCATTATTTTGTCCGCGGTGAGTGATTGAGTGGCCCACTAGGCAGTTATTAAATATTTATGTACTTTACACGCTATATTGACTTTTATGTGATTTATTCAACATGGTCGAATATAAATAATTTTAAAAGCGTATTAGTACAACACAGACTACTGTATTTTTCATGAACCTATTTCGTCTGTCAGTTGTAAAAACGATTAAGAAATCAAAAGTGAACAAGACAGACAAAACATCCCTACACGCCGAAGTAGATTGAGCGATCAAAAGTCACAACATTGTGCTGTCTCACTCACTCTTACTCGTTTTAATGTCCAACGAAAGAGAGCGTTGTGTCACATTTAGATTACTGAAGCAGATTACATGTGGCATACAAAACAAATAAAAATATTGTGGGCAACGCATTAAGACATTTTACACTTATCACGATACGATCTGGTGCTGGATTTTTTTTCCTTTTGTAATAATTATCGATAATCTGGCAACACTCGCTAGCATTATCGTCCATAATGGCTTGTCTTGTTGTTTTTTATGTGGCAACCCTAATCATGTGTCAGATTTGCCGTGTTCGTATACATTAAAGTCTTCGCGGCATTAATGACTTTTTCAAAACGGATTAATTATTGAATTATTTGTATTTAACGGCCCATTCAATATACTTAATCAGTTTAGTCAACTCCATATCTCATTCCTGTGAAAATCAAGTCACAAGTAAGACTTTTAGCATAATAAATTGCAATCGTTCCATGATACGGCTAATAAGATTCCTAACTTTAAAAACCAGTGACAAGCAAGCCTTAAGTTTGAGGAGTTAGGAATTGTAGACCTAGATTTTGTACAGGATTTGTTATGGACTTGGGTCCACAAAAGTCCTGATTCATTAAAAGAATTAAAGAGTTTGGAACCTGCCTACCTACTTTAAATTAAAATTGTTTTTGGGGGATAACTATGACGCCATAAATTCTTTCTTTCTTCTCTTTCTTAAAAGTAGTTTTATTCCATTTGTCATACTTAGTTTCCAAAAGACATCAAGGTTAAGGACGTTTAATGTATTAATGAATCGCTTACGAGAACAACAGCAAAATAAGTATGAGTAATCTGAAGACTTCGTCGTCAAACAAAACAGTATTACAATAAAGAGAATCTAATATTTAAACACACACATACGTACAAAACGTGCTTAGTTACAGACCAATGAAAGCTTCATCACGACCGCTCGATTACGGGAACTCGATTGTGCGGCTTACAATCGATTTGCAATCGCTATTACGAGCCAATATTCGATTATGTCCCCCTGCGGTGCTGACCGCAACGCTAAATGATCATTCGATCACTATTAATGGCTCCTAGGCACTGCATTTATCGTTGTGGGTATATTATCGAAGTGCATCATAGCTGCATATAAGAAATCAAAACATTAGACGTGAATGTTTGTTTTAATCACTCATCATTAGAGATTTGGAAGTTATTGTAAAATTATTTTCTATCTGGTTGTTTGTTTGTAGGCATGTCTGTCTGTTGGTCTGTGTGTGTATGGTATTCCTAATATGAAGATTTTAATGGTGTTTTAAATTTCAACATTTGTTCAGTCAGGTTAGTTGTTATAAGTGCTAAAGGAATCGGATAAGCCGTCGTAAGATCACTTATAAAGAATCGTATCAGGTTATTTGAAATTTCTTAGTACTTAACTGGTCTGGTCTAACTAGTTTTCTCTATGCCAACTACAAGATGTGTAGTAATGCTAGATGCTCGTGATGTTTTAGCTGATAAAAATGTCTGTCCTTACAAATATGATTAATACAATCCTGATTAAATAAAACATGGATATACAGGGTGCAAGGAACATCGACGCACAACCGCTTACTATGAATTCAGTACATAATTCTGGAGCCAATTTGGTGTATGTTTCCTCCTGATGGCTATATTCCCCTAGAAGCAGAGTTTATAGTAAGTAAAACCATTTGGGAAGCGAGTGAAACACCTAGTGGTGGAATACAACCTGATCTCTCTCATGCCGACTGCAGGCCTTGAGCCAATAAAATTAGTAAAAGCGAGCCAGGAAATTATGTTCTTATTTCTTTCATCGAAATGAAAACATTGATTCGATTATAATAAGTTTAAGAAGTTCCAAAACTGGCACGGCCTAATAATTGTGCTGTGCACCGCACGCCACGGCTGATCAAGGCGATAACACGCTAACTCGATTAGCTAATTAATAATTTCACACAAATTATACTAGCCAAGTATTCGTGACCTCGTTAGCTTTTATTTCGAGCAACGGATTTTATTGGTATCAAATTGTTTCTACACGTACTCGTACGAGTACGAGGCACGGCTACAGGTCAACCTATAAAAAACCAGTTTAAGCTGAACTTACATTGTACAGGCTTCGTTTACAAGACGAGGCCAGCGTAAATTGGTTTTGTATAGATTGATGTGTAGCCGTGCGTACAAAGTATCACGCCTGTATTCTACAAAGAGTAAAGCAGAGTTATATAGTTATAGGTGCAGTGATAGCCTAGTGATATGACCAAGAGACGGCAAGTCAAGGTTCTCGAGTTCGAATCCAAGGCACGCACCTCTGATTTTTCGAAGTCATGTGCGTATTACTAATTAATTATCACTCGCTTAAAACGGTAAAGGAAAACATCTGAGAGATTTCCTTGACGGAGTGTACAGTCTGCCGCAGTAGGCTAGCGTGGTGGACTAACGTGGTTGTCTTTTTCTACCATCTCATGAACATCAACACACCTCTCTTTTATGGTGGTAAAAGACCACTAAGTTGGTACTTGGTAGCTTGCATACTGGGACTTATGTATGGAAACATTATTATTTTTAAATTTTATAGCCTTCCAGCTCTACTATCAGAGCTACGCAAGTTCCAGTCTATGGCGCACCGTCCGCCGGAACTGCCGCGCGACGTGTTGGTGACGTGTACCTACGTGAATGTGGATGACGTCATCAACCAGTTTATACCTACGCATTATGAATCAGTTTTTGTGTGGTGGATAATTTTTTGGTATTGGATTAATTAGCTTTTTGCTCAGATTTTAAACCGAATTTTAAATGAATCTTTCAACCCGTCAGTTGATCTTATAAATTACAATCATCAAAATTATCGTTAAGTAATCGATAAAAAAATCAACTCTTAACCCAAAAGAGGCGTTTTAAAATTTTAGTCTCGTTGTCGGCCTGTGGAGTAGTAGCTCCAAAATAAATTAACCAACTTTTTTTTTACTGTAGGCTATAGAAGAGGCCCAAATATAAAACGATATTATAAAAACAACATAATTCGTGTGTATCTCGCGTGTAACACTTATAGAGTGAAAATAAAAAGCAAACAGCTTCGCTTAACAAAGTGTTTATATGCAGATACGATCTTATACGTGTCACAAGTTACGAGGTGCATTAGTCAGTCGCTACCGGCGCAGGCGGCGCGGCGCGGCGCCTATACAGCGTGATACTATTCTGAATCTGAACATAATTATTAATTTAAATAACTATTTAGTTATATGGTGAAATAGAATCCCCAAGTATAGGTAATTCAGTTTTTAGGAAAAAATTAAAGCAACGTTAAGTTTTTTGTGGTAAGGAACTTTTTGGAACCGAAGGGCCAACACCAGCCAAATTTATACAGGACCATAAAAAAGAAAAGTCATAGTTTGCTTGTCTATCCTCAAAAATATCGTTAAACATAGGTATGAAATAATTGTCGTTGTATTAAGAACCTCTATAATTATCATTGTCCTGTCTTGTTCCAATTTATTCAGTCTTCTATTCATCTTTGTCAGCCGTCACTTGATAATTTCTTGATCTCTTTTCCATCATTATTAGTTTTGTCAATCCACCCATCTCTTTTTTCATGTCTTTCTACCACTCCATATTCATGTCGACCACTCTTTTAGTCCCACGCGTTTCATTCCTCCTCATCACGTGTCCATACTAAGGCCAAAAGATTCCTTTTCATCTTTTTTGGCACCACTTCCAGATTCTTTCTATAAAACTCATTCCTTATTTTGTCACTCTTTAGTCTATGATGGTGCTATTTAATCACTAATAATATTGTAAAGAGGTTAAACTGTTGAGTTTGTGAGGTTGTAATATCTGGATCTAAGAAACCGATTTTGATTTTTTTTTACCAATACAAAGCCACGTTGTTTGTAAGGCTATATCATCCAACGAAGTGGCCACAGGTCAGCTATCTTTAATTAAAAAGAAAACATTTCTTATTTATAAACGCAACGTTCTCTCTCAAAGGTATTGATGAGCATCCTAATTGTCAGTATCCATTAGGTAGAAGTTAAGATCTCAAATAGATAACGTCTCACGCACCTACAGAACTACTGATGTGAACACAAACATAGAATGTGTTACATAACTCTTATAGCTGGCTCCGCGATCGAACTCTTATTGTTCTTGGTTTACGCAATTCCATGGGAATTTCCCAAATTCCTTAGCTTATGTCTACACCTTATAAGGAACATATAGGTATGTTAAATTTTAAGTTTGTGACCTATTATAGTTTCTGTCTCTGCCTCATGACTACCTCATTAGTCTAGTAAGCGCGACTGCTACGCCTGAGGTCCTGGGTTCGATCCCCAGGTCGAGCAAAGTGTTATTAGGTTTTTCTATGAAATTCTCAGTAGCGGAACGGAGTCTGGATTTGTGCCCGGTTAATGGCAATAGGCTCGCCTATACATGGGACCCAAAAATACCGGAGAAATGTGGGTATACATTAGTACACCTCTGCCTAACCCTTTGGGGAATACAGGCGTGATGGTATGTCTGTCTATAGTTTCTGTGATTAATCAATAAGAGCCAATTCTAATAACATCAGTCAGTAGATATTTTGCTAATGTGTGGAGCCTATTGCCCAGTAATCCCTACTAATATTATAAATGTGAAAGTAACTCTGTCTGTTTGTCTGTCTGTCTGTCTGTTACGCTTTCACGCCTAAACCACTGAACCGATTTTGATGAAATTTGGTACTGGGATAGATTAAAGCTTGAGAAAGGACATGGGCTACCTTTTATTGCAAAAAATAGTTTTGAAGGGGTTGAAATAAGGGATGAAAATTTGTATGGGAGTTTGTCACTGTTGAAGATAAAACGATGAAACTTTGAATTCAGGCACTTGATAAGAAATAAATAAATGTTCTAGCGTTTTTGAAATTTCAACCTGTGTGGGGATGAAATAGGGGATGAAAGTTCGTGTTAGAAGTCCAAACGAAGTCACGCTTTCAAGTTTAACCCCGGAACCGATTTTGATGAAATTTGGAACAAAAATAGACTAGACCTTGGAAAAGGATATAAACAACGTTTTGTTGCCAAAAAGGGGTTGCAATAGGTAAGAGGTGAAAATTTGTATGGGAGTTTGTCATTGTTGAAGATAAAACGATGAAACTTTGAATTTAGGCACTTGAGAAGAAATATATAAATATTTGATATGGGGTTTTTGAAATTTCGAACTGTGTGGGGATGAAATAGGGGATGAAAGTCCGTTTGGATTTTGACAAAATTTGGTACATAAAATAGACTAGACCTTGGGAAAGGATATAAGCTGCGTTTATATTTCGGTAAATAATTAAGTTGGGCAAATTTTGTGGTCTACCCGAGCAAGGAAGCGGACGGAAAGATATATAAAGATAATTTGTAATTTCCCGCCAGAATTGGAAAAAACTAAACAGTCAAAATCGTGTTGTCCACGCGGGCGAAGCTGCGGGCGGAAAGCTAGTAGAATATAAATAAATCTAGACAACGAGTCCAAATAAAAATTCCATCAGATCTAACATTATATTCTAATCTTTCACTAATGCACCGGATACGGCACGTCAACGCTGCACACATGCCGATGATTATTGTGAAACGAGTGTTTGTACAAACTTACGATCAGCGCATTAGGCGATCGATTCGATAACTCGATCAATTCTCGCGTATCCGCTTGTGAAACGACTACTGTTGCATTGTAACTTCTGAGTATTTGAGAGCAGTTATTAATGTGATTGGGGCAATTAGCTTTTTTTATTTACGCCTTTATAATTGATTGGTGCTGTTAGAGATCCGTTTCTGCAACTATGAATATTAAATCGTTTATTTATTCGCAAGTTCTTTCGACTAACCTTTTAAATCATTTGTTTGCAGGAAATATTACAATAACCAGTCATCTATAAGTACCTACTCACAACGTAAAGTGGTGAAATGTATTAGGGCACTTATTTATTATCTGATTCACTTTACACAGATACTTACGTAGCTACCTATATCCATTGACACGTAGCGTGAAGATAAATCGCACGCAGTTCATCTAAACCACGCATCGGATTTTGATACAGTTTCACTAACATTTAGAATTTACTTTAGCTTGTTTATATGTAAACTTACGTGCATATTATTCGTCCCTTCATTGCAGCCGTGTGAAGCCGAGGCGCAAGTAGCCTTATAACCATCAAATTCGATTGATTGTTCCGGACTCAATTGAACCTGAGAATCGAGTCTAAAACCTCACGCTTAACATTATGCTTCCGCCCGCGGCTTCGCCCACATGGTTTGTTGATAAAAAAGTAGCCTATGTCCTTCCCCAGGCTACAGAATATCCATATCAAATTTAATCACAAACGGCTCAACAGATTAAATTTTTTAACTACAATATGCTCCTGTAAACTATGTTACATAATTTGTTACGTTCAGCGAAAACATGTAGATTTTCCGAATACGAAACACGTGAGCAAGCTACGTATAATTTGGGATAATAATATATTGGCTGCCACATAAAAGGTAATAATGTACTGTCGCGGATTTTTATTTAGAACTGTTTAAGACAAACAATCCCACGATACATTATCTTCATTTATCTCCAACGGTTTAGGCAGCGCACGCCAAGATAGCTCTCAGAAGGCAGGTTTTTTTTCGATTTACTTGATACTTATCGTAACATTATCGCCAAAATTATACAAAATCTTTGTGGATTGTAGCCTATGTATTATTCTGATGTATAAGCTATATTACTGCCAAGTTTCATCAAAATCCGTTCAGTAGTTTTTGCGTGAATCAGTAACAAACATCCATCCATCCATCCACACAAACTTTCACATTTATAATATTAGTAGGATGATATAAAACAATTACAGTTTTAAAAACACATGAGGCTATGTCACAGTGTTTACTTGTGACTTGTTACGTATGTAGGCCGTCAGTTGTATTTACAATTGTCTACGTCGTACATGACATACAATATGTATGGTTGTGTCAGCCATGACAAAGCTATGGTTAGCCACACTGGGCAGTGTGGCTAAATGGAAAATTTACGCACTATTATTCTAGGTATGGGCATACCTAGAATAATTGTGCCTAAATTTTCCACTTTTGTCAGCTGCAGTGCTAGAGGCAAATGGATATAGTAACAACTTATAAGTAGGCCTAAAAAGTTCATTGTGTTATAAGGATTAGATATAATTTAATTGCATGCTATAGCTCACAAGCAGGTTAAGTAGGTAGGATGTAAGTATTATCTAGTACACAAAAAACTTATGAAAAAAACATTAGGTACCTAATCCTGAAACCTGAGATCGTACCCGATTATCTTTCGCAAAAAAAATTAATAAAAATCTTCACTAATGTTCGTACCATCAAACAAAAATGCACCATCTATTTTATAGGCCTCCTTTGTATTAAGTATCTACTGTAATAAAACTAAATGAATTATGATTTTCTAACATTACTACCTATAGGTATAGGTAATTGTTATTTTTTTTTGTGTGTGATGTGGGCCATTACAAAATTTTGTATTTTGTTTCTTTAAATATTTCAACCGTGTTCAAGTTAAAAAAGAGGTACCTAATATTTTTATCCCGACTTCAAAAAAGAGGAGGTTCTCAATTTGTCTGTAGGTTTTTTTTGTATGTTTGTTACGCGGTATCTCCGTCAATTATAACTCGATTTTAATGATTATTTTTTTGTTCGGTAGGTCATACTTCAGAGGTGGTCCCGTTTAAATTTTATCGAAATCAGTTGAGCGGTTTAAATATATATATATATATATATATATATCGATGATATTATCGTTTATTCCGAAACATCGCTGTCTTATTGGAGCAGTCCGTTTAGTTGGCTAACAAGTACTTCTAAACAAAACTTTCCACGAAAAATTAAAATTACTTTTAACAAAAAAGTTAAACCACCTTCAAAAAATAATAAAATAATTTTGTCTAAAACAGTTTGGGAAGTCGGTGGCGAAAACAAAAGACCCACTAAAATAGAAGTCGTCGACTTCCCAAACAGTTTTAGAAATAAAATTATTTATTTTATGTTTTTTAAATGTAAAAAAAACATTCAGTTTTATTAAAAAGGCAAAGTGGAGCTCTACTCTAAAAGATAGTTAACCCGTCGGCGGCGCGCGGTTGCCGGTCGGCGGCGGGCGGGCTATTTCGCACGGGCGCGGGCGGCGCTTATAATGCAACGCCTATTCGCGCAATGTGCAATTCATTTCATAATGCGGTTCTATTGTTTGGTCGTTGTATTATGTATTCGCTAAAATTTAATTGGACATTATTTTGAAGTCTATAACATATTAAATGTTTACTTACAATCGATTACTTAATTAAATGGAGTTTGTACGTGGGTAATGTAAACACACAACTTGACTTTTGCTTGACCTAATTGTTCCCAATATAAAGCGGCACTATTTATTTGACCTACGGAACTTGAAAAGTAGCAGAGCGCCTCAGCTATGCAATTTAATAAGAATACCTCCTTATTTTTTTTAAGATTATCTTTAATTTTGTATGAAACTCAATACGATTTTAATATTATAAATGAGATGAATACAACAATTATAGATTTAAAATTAATTACTTATTTGTTAATTTCCTTTTTGTTTATATTATTCTTCTGGTTTATTTAGACTTGTTCAAAATATTTACCGACCGAATATAAATACGCCTACATCTTTATAGTTAGGTATTTCGCAAAAATTTATCGAAAATATATCTGTAAAAGGCACTATAGGTACCTACCCACAGTTTTCCAACAAAAGCATCCACAGCACTCCAAGTTCTTCTCTGAAACAAATGCGCCTAACCTAAATAGTTTTCTATAGCTTTTATGCCAAATTTTAGTTGTTACGTTGGAAGGTATTCACAATTTTAAGCATCTAAGTAACTACCTTTTCTCAAAGTGATGAAGACTTGTCCAATCAGCAACAAAATCACGAACTGCGGTGTCTATTATTTTTAACTACTTACTTAAGATAGCCTACTTGCAATTTAGAGTTCATCCTAATTAAGTAGATTCAGACCAGTAGCATCCCCTGCAGCTGAGGTATAACGCTATTGAAATAGCTACAAAGCAACTCGGGTGAAGAGTCCTTAGTGCGTCCTAAAACTTGGCAGGGAATTGTCATGGGTATGGGTTTAATCACATGATGCACTGCCGTTCATGTAAATAGCCAAACGTATGTATTTTAATATATGATAACAGAAGTCCAACATACCAGCACTCTCTACGGCTCCTGGCGACACCGACACAGTCTCACACTCCCTCTCTTCTCTCCTTTGTTCAAATTCACTCTGCACTCTAGTAACTTGCCTCTGGCCGTTTAGTCCTAATATAGCGTCTATCGTATGCCTTGGGCCTGGATTAACACTCGTAGGCACTTGTGTCAAGCCTAACCTAGACTTAACCGCGTCAAAACTCTGGTTTAAATGCATTTGTTGCGCGTGAAAAAACATTCCCATTCTGTTAAGTGTCTCTAAGTTCTGTTGATGTTGAGAAAGTGATATGGATTGGTCGGTCACATTGATAGAAGAGTTTGAATTCGGACTACTCATTTGTGAACGCGGACTGTTCGTGTCGGAGCGGTCCGGTGTTTGGTTGCCGAAGTATCGGTCGTCAGGCGCGTCCATCTCGCAGCGTTACGCGTACGTCACTGGCGCTCCGAAACTACTACTAGAGTCGGCGGGGAAGAAAGAGGCGGGGCTTATTGGAAGGGGGGCGAGCGAAATTGCCCATTGAAAGTGCGAAATTTGGGGTCGCGAAGTGATTTTGTTTGGTAAGAAGCAAGAAGCGGCGTATTAGCATTTTCCCCTCGGAGTTTCTTTGAACGCTATTGAGAGTTGGTGATGGTTGAATAGTTTTTTTTTCTGTTTGATTGGGTCGATTGTGCTAGGTGTTAGAGTGTTGCCGGGAGTTTGTTAGCGATTTCTTTGAGGGTTTTCCTCACATTTGTGGCTTGTTACTCGCTTGTTGCTTCTTTGCATATTATTGAAGAGGGTATAAGGACTCGTAAGTTGAAAGATAACAATATATTTAAGTCTCCGCCTTTGTACAAAATATCTATGAATTATTTCACTAAAAAAATATTTTTTCATTTGTTATGCAATCATAACCTTTAATACAAAAACATACGAAGACAACTTTCACCAATCAACTTAGGCTAAATAACTAAGTACTCAACGATCCGTTTTTGCATACATTACACACGTTCAAACAAGGCAGCAAAAAAACAAACTAAGCGCACGGTATGGTAGTGAGTCCAAACTTCCAATTACGCAAATGCTAATGAACTCAATTCTAATTAATCACACTAATCAATACGGGGCCAATCAGACGCTACCTGTCTCAGCGGAGCGCGGGGCGAGGGAGCGAGAGCACCGCCGGGCATCTGCCTGTTAACACACAAATTTAACCAAATCGGTTAACCCGTAACCAAACAATAACAGCTTTTCCAACTGACCAGTCAAAAGAACGCTTTGGGACCTATAAGCTCAAATTTTACTTAGTAAATAAAACCTTATCGTAAAGCATTTGGTTCGAATTTACTTGGACTCATTTGGGTACATAGTTCGTTTAGACATCGGAGGGGGATGCATCAATATAATTTTGTCTTCTTCACACTTACAAAGATCTCGCTCGCTCTCATCTCAGGTGTAGCGACGGTTGTTAGGGGGCGGGGCGCGTGGTGACGTCACACGTCGATCGACCAATCGTATGTTAGATTTTGTTTTTTTCTTGGCGCGTCTTGTATTGTCGATGCGTTTCTTTTGTCCGGCGCGTTCAGTGATTGTTCGCGGGCGGCAGTTACACGGTTAACTTTAGGAATAACAAGCTAACGGCTTTTTGATAGAGATAAGTGCATTATGTTTTTATTTTTTCTAAGTAGGTAAATAAACTTGAAGTATTCTAAGTAGTCATAAAGTAACTTACGTACGCTCCATGATTAAATATCATGAAGCTGATGAAACTTGGATAAATTCCAATGGATTTTTTCGTATTCTTTGAATTTATTAACTTTGAAAGAGTTTATTATTTAGCATTTCTTAAAATACAAATACTTAAATAAAATTTGAACTGTCTGTTTACCATGTCTAAGCTTTTTAATTAATAAATATTATACAGTATTACAAAAAAAAAGATAAACATTCTTGGCTGGACCGATTTTGACGGGACCTACACACATTACTTACATTGTGGAGTGCAATAAATATATTGAGTATTGAGTACACTAGCGAATAGCTGATGTTATAAGAAGTAACTTGAGACCTCTAAGGCCAATGAGGCAGTTGAACAGCTTTTTTAAAGTAATAAAAGACATTCTTCATATCTTCTCATTAAAAAACTCTCATAATCAATCGAAAGATTAATTTAATACACAGATTTCACCTCAGCATCAATATGGCGGTTTAATGGATGATTTGTTCATTGATCTACGTTGCAATATTAGGAACTATTACTTATGCACTATTCTACAATGCAAACCGAAAACCAAACATTTGATGTATTCAGTAATCTTAGACAAAAATACAAGAAGGTTTTTTATCCCAAATTGTTCATAAGTATGGACCCACAGTGTCTAGGTACCTACACTGTGGGCCATACATTATAGTGATTGAAAGCTGAATATTTAAAGTGCCAACAAAATTAGTACGAAACTCTTCACATGATTGAATGCACGCGAGCGCCACAATTGAATGACTTTTAATTGCACACTCCAGGGTTTTATTTTTAAAAGCATTCATAATGTTGTCACCCTGCAACTGGTCATTATGTAGTAGATTTTCAATTTTTATGCAAGCAATATTGGCTAATGGATTAACTAATCAATTTCCTAGATTGAAGCATTTGCTTAATGATTTGATTTTACAATAGGTAGATTTATAGATCTTTGCCGGGAAAAATATTAATCTAGAATATGCATTATAGGTATGGAAATGAATATTAATTTATAATTACACAGAGAAGTTACTCAAGTTGATGAATGATTGAGTAAAGGGTACAAAGAGTAACATAATTTTACGTTGAGAGAAACTGCCTCATGAGTCTAGTACCAGATCTTGGGTTCGATTCCCAGGTAGTTCGAGGTTTTTCTATGAAATTCTAATCTTTAGGAGCAGCTCGGACTTTGAATATGTGCCCGGTGAATGGCATTTTGCTCGCCCCCTATTACATGGGACCTAAACATTTCGACGAACTGTGGGTCCACATAAAGTACACCTCTGCTTAACCTTTCGGCGAATAGAGGTGTGATTGTATGTCATGTAATGTGAGAAGGGGATGGTGCTATCTAATCTGTACTTCGGCATCCCTCCTTTTCAATCACAAAACTAGCGCAAGCGTCTGTCTATTCTAGCTACCCAATTTTATTCAGATTTTGCGTCCTTTAGAAAGACATAAAGTAGCCAAATTTTCTATAAAGCTCACAAAACTTCGCTGAAAACTAATTAAAACTCTCCAAGCGAACAGACACAAATTTACGCATTCAAAGCTCAATAACGAGACCAAATATAATAACGACCGCTAATGGCGGATTGATGGTTAAATTAAGCGAGTTTGCGCTGGAGATTGATTGGGATAAGTGTGGAAGGAGGGCGGCCCAGGGGGGGGGATGAGGAGGGTGAGTCCGGGACACGCTAATCTAGAACGACCATATAACAATTTGTTGACAGTGATGGGTTATGTCGATGTAAGTAATTAGATCATAAGGTTAGGAAGGTACACGCGAGATTGGATTAATTAAACAAATTCAAGTTCGATTTGAAAAGCAGCTGTAAGTAGGTAAAGCAATTTATTTTTCAAATGGCGATGAGATATATTCTCGTTGAAGCTAAATGGGTGTATTTAAATAAGCTAAGGACCATTAACAGTGGCTAAGATTTTTCTACAACATAAGTTTCCAGAAATGGCCTTGTTAATGATGAATATGAAACAATCGAAGATCGGTCATGTTGAATATCAATGAAAGTTTCAACTAGATGATGCTTGAAGCAAGTTCTTGAGTTTTTTGATCCAGACGATTCTGACCTATACCGAAAATGGTTCACCCGGTTTTACATTTTGCATTTATTTATTTATTTATTATTATGACATGACATTTATGACATCATCTCGAAATTGCCACGTTATCTGCTTACATTTTTACCAACTATGATAAAATATGCATACACTTAAGGTTATACTAAGGTTCGCTTCCTTCCTATAGGTACTTTATACTTAGGTATTTTATTTGAGGTGACTACTTATTCACCGCAAGCCTAACTGTGTTATGCCGATAACTTAAGCATTAACTATCAGGCTTACGGGCTTGGTGAAAACGGGCATGAGACTGCAAAAGACTTACTTAGTACCTACATATTTTTATATACCCCCTTTGACGTATCTGTGTGTGTGTCTCTGTGGCATCGTAGCTTCCAAACGGATGAACCGATTTTGATTTGTGTTTTTTGTTTGAAAGGTGGATTAGTCGGAAGGGTTTTGATTTTTTTTAGTTATTTTTGGTTGCATGTAGGTAAATTTACCTAGATATAATAACAGCTTACCCTTGATCGATTGATTTGCATTGCTACTTAAATCACCATCTTTTTCAACTTTTTTTTTTAAAAAAAAGCTTACTACCAATATGGGTCGCACATTACTAGTATTCTTGTTAACCCCTCGTACTAAGCTAAATGCTTGTATTACGACTGGATTCACGTCGGTAGTGCAATGGGTGGGTTTCGAACCGGCAACCACATGATCGCAAGTCTGACGCCCTAGCCATTAGGCTACCGCCGCGTAAATTATTCATTACTCATCATTTCTTACCTATATTATTTCATTCTTTATATTTTTATCGACAGTGTCTCATCCCTAAGCCACCTGGCGGCTGACAGCGACCTCTGTAATTGTTGAATGAGCCAGCATTAAAGCGCCAATTAACCAACATTGATTGGTTTTGAACACCCCTCCCCCTTCCCCATGCCGCGCCCCCTCCTGCGCCATCGCTGTGGTCCCGGATAATTCTAGATTTAAAGGGCTGGTATGGACGAGTGGGTAGTCCTAGGATTTTCAACATTGGTATAGGTACCTACTCATTCAAGATAGGGTGACAGATCGACTGCCTCGTTAGACTAGTGGTCCCAAGCGCGACTGCTACGCTAGAAAGCTTGGGTTCGATTCCCAGGTCGAATGTGTTATTGAAATTTTCTATGAAATTCTCTGTAGCTGGTCTGAGTCTGGATTTGTGCCCGGTTAATGCCAATAGGCTCGCCCATGGGACCTAAGCATACATACAACATACAACAGGCGTACTGTGGGTCCATTAGTACCTACACCTCTGCAGAACCCTTCGGAGAAGACAGGCGCGATGGTATGTTATGATATGTCAATAACTTTGCTGCTTCATATTTATGAAGCAGCAAAGTTATTGACATAGCTATTTAGCTGTTTTATACCTATACCTAACTTTTATTGTTAAACAAAACCCAATAATACTTTGTCCAACCAGCAAATCAAACCCAGGACCTCTAATGGTAGCCGTCGCACTTAATACCACTAGACTTATGAGGCAGTTGTTTAATTATTCGCTCTGAAATAAGTTTTGGTATCGGTAGGTATACCTACATATTAATTACAACTTATGAATTAGGTGAAATTAATGTCTCCAAAAATTACAAAAGGGAGACCTTTTAGCGAGTATTGCAAGTTCCTCCTTAATAGTCAAACAACAAAGTTCAAATTTAAAGTCGGAACCAATTTAAGTCAATCAAAAATTGCGATTGTTTATAAAAATCCCGCAACCTGTCTGTGTCCAGCCACCACAAAAATGTCCAGTAAAGGGTTACAGGTACCTTTGAGTTAATTAATAGCGAGCTGGCCGTGATCTATTAATGGTGGACCCAGCGGGCGGTGCGGTGAACATGCGACAGACATTGCTCGGACAGTCCAAAAAATAAATGATTACGAATTGTCAAAATCGGTTCGCAATTGACGGAGTAATCGGATAAAATACGTATAAAAAATAAAACAAATATACAAACAACCGTATAATCTCCTCCTTTTTGAAATTTCTAATGTCGGTTAAAAAAGGAATACCAGAATTTAAAATTACCTATAAATTGAGTTCGTTGCTTAGATCTTGAACTACTTCATAAGCAGTGGTGTATGTTTTCCCTCCCTCGAATTTTCTTAAATGACCCTGTAATGGAGGAATCAGTCGATTTAAAATAATTAAGAAGCTACTCCCAGAACACAAAGAACCTACTTACCACCATCTCAACGTTTAACCCATCATTCGGTTTCGAACTTCTTACTGTCAGTAAAGACTGACAAATTTCTGGACAAAGGTGTAACATGCTCTCCAAGACAGGGAGCGGACGGAGTGCATATCATAGATTAGAGATCTATAATCTACAATATGGCTTTATAGAGTCATTTTTTGCATACAAAATAATATTCTTACGTAGGCGATTATTTTTCAAACTGCTATGCTGTGAGAAAACTAGTACAATATCTCTGAGTAAGTTAAGCTATATTTTAATGTGTTCACATCGACGCAAATAAATCCGCGGGTGGCCGGTGGAATAAATCAATAAAGTTCTCTAACTTTATTGATTGTTCCACCGGCCGCCAGTTATTCAGTTTTATATCTCTCTTAATCTCATGGTCACCCTACCACATCTGTTTTTGTCACGCTTTGATCACTTGAATTATCCTTTATCTATTCGCTGTCCCTACAACAAATCCATTTCATTACGGGCCACCTTGTTTAGACGTGATTGTTAACGTTCTCATTAACGTTAGCTAATTACTAGTTAGAATGCTCAAAGGGTTTCATCGGCTGAGCTGAAATGTTTAAATAACAAGGTAAAATATCACTCACTCTTTAGTCGAGTTGATGATGATATTACGATGGAACGGTGAAGTCGGCTGGAATTTATATGGCTGCTAATTTTATTTGGCTAAAATACAGCCATAGTACTCTGAGTGGATACTTAAGGTAAGTCGTCGACGCCGGGACAGACCAAGAAAGGTCTGGCGAGATCGATGCGTTCATGGATGGTTGACTGGCCTGTGAAAACAACAAACAAAAAGATGTGGAACGTTATGGGGCAGACCTTTGCCCAGCATTGAGACAGCATATATTAGCAAAAAAAAATACTAGCACTTAGGAGACTTTACGAGGCGGTGACGGCGCCTCAGTTGAGCGTCGATTGAGCTATCTTTAAAGTTAAGAATCTTCGTCAGGAATAAGATTACTAAGTATTCCACCAAATCACTTAAACAGTTGCTGAGTCATTATTATGTCTTTTTGATCTTTGGCTAAACTCTTCAGGTTCATGTTAGCGATCTAACAGCGATGGGCATCCGCAATGGAAAAGATAAAGGGGACTAACTTTGGAGTCGCAGTTGGAGGGCACGATAATCAGAACGATGAATGTTGCAGTAGTCAGTCAATATTGATAACGTTTGATGTCAGTCAAGAGTTAGGTTTGCTAAATAAATAACTTGACGTAAATTCGCAATAATCAATAATTATTACCCCTACTTCTAGTTGACAGATTTCACACGCCATCGAAAAAATCTCTCAGGCATGCAGGTCTCTCCACGATGTTTTCTTTTACCATTTAAGCGCGTCATCATCATCATTCACCATTACAATGTCCCACTTCTGGGCACGGGTCTCCTGTCCTGTCTCTGACAAGCCTACAGTCTTCGTCACGCTAGCCTACTGCGGGATTTAGGCGCGTAATAGCTAAGTATTAATACGCTCATGACAGAAAAGTCGGAGATAGCCTTGGGTTCCACCTTGAGGCCTGTGACTTAGCAGTCCTATCGTCATATCACTAGGCTATCTGCACTTATGCACAACACTCAATAGCGCAATAGTATACAATGGTCCAATCAGGTGCGAGCGGGCGACTAACACCCCTAACACCCGCCATGAGCGCCACAAGACACAGCGGCTCATCTCAGCTCGCAATCGAGTTACTGCGCTGTTACGTGGACGCCTGGACACGACTATAGAGTAGTCTCAAAAGACAGAGTGAACATAGCGAATCTGCTTTATAACTATACAGACATTGGTTGACTCTGCCATTGGGCTGTTTCGAGCAATATATATCTTTCTTGTAACTGTAGATATAAGTAACTAACTATATGTTTGAAAATAAAGTCTTCAAGACAGAAGGTGCAATGCACTGTGAAAAAAAAATGATAAACATGCTGTTTCTCTCTACATAGCATAAAACAAAGTAATTTTCAGCTCAGCTCGGAGTCTGGATTTTAATGGCAATAGGCTGACCCCTATTACATGGGACCTAAACATACCGGTGAAATGATGAAGACATTAGTAGACCTCTGCCTAACCCTTCAGGGAATACAGGCGTCCCTTTGAACGCTTAGATATTTTAAACTGCAACGGATTATAATTCAGTAATCTTCAATAAATACGAGGGATACAAGAGGAAGGTTTGTATTATTAATGTTGAAATTGGACGATAATCTGTTCAAGTTGTCGGAAGAAATCAAGCTGATCACTAGGAATTTTCATTGAAAACGCTGTCTGATTCTTTTGAAATTTAGAATATAACAAATTATTATTCATAAGTAGAGATGGGCGTCTACCCGGTAAGAATACGAACTTTGGGTAAATAATAATTAATACCAATTTTTACCTTCCCAATTATAATTTATACCGGGTAGAAATTAAAAAAAATAAACCAAATAACATTATAATTTTCACATGTTTGCCAGCAGTTTCAGTGTTGCCATTTGTTGTACGGCTATTCTGTACTATCTTAAAATGGTACACGGCAATACATTAATTAAAGTAAAATAATTATGCAATTCTAATGTTCCAATATTAGTTTTCCAATACAGTTTTATCAAAAATATACTGTACCTACATATAAAAATAATAATTAAATGTACAGTGGGTTATAGCTGTTACCTGACCCACCGAGACCCCGCCGTCGCACCTAGGGCGGGTCAGGTTACAGCTGTAACCCACTGTACATGTAGAGATAATAATATATTAAATTATTTATTTAATCAAAATATTGTTTACCCCTACGAATAAAATACCCAAACATCGGGTTTTTACCGGGTAGACGCCCATCTCTATTCATAAGGCCTCATTGCACTCATGCAAAGTAGGAGTGAGTCGCTCAGTACAATTATAAAAGGTCTGGATAATTATCACGGTTTTGTTCTAGGAAAACATTTGCAAGTACCTACTTACCTACCTCAATCATCAATTATAAACGACTAGCTTTCCGCCCACAGCTTCGCCCGCGTGGATAAATGGCGGGAAATTGAAAATTATCCTTACATATCTTTCCGTCCGCTTCTTTGCTCGGGTAGACCACAAAATTTGCCCAACTTTATTATTTACCGAAATATAAACGCAGCTTATATCCTTTCCCAAAGTCTAGTCTATTTTTGTACTAAATTTAATCAAAATCTGTTCCGGGATTAAACTTGAAAGCGTGACTTTGTTTGGACTTCTAAACGAACTTTCATCCCCTATTTTATCCCCAAACAGGTCGAAATTTCAAAAACCCTAGAACAAATATTTATTTATTTCTTATCAAGTGCCTTAATATAAAGTTTCATGGCTTTATCTTGAAAAATGATGAACTCCCATACAACTTTCATCCCCTATTTCAACCCCTTTAAAACTATTTTTTGCAAAAAAAGGTAGCCTATGTCCTTTCTCAAGCTTTAGTCTATCCCAGTACCAAATTTCATAAAAATCGGTTAAGTGGTTTAGGCGTGAAAGCGTAACAGACAGACAGACAGACATGTAATATTATATAAGTAGGGATTAGTAGGGATTCCTTGATACTGTTTCCGGGTCCTGCATACATTCTCGGCACGTTACAATATGACTGACAGCAATGTGGGAGAAGTAAGTAAGTTGGCCCTTTGTGACTCTTTTGTCTGTTATAGCGCGCCACATCAGAAATTTTTTGGCTGAAAAGTCTGACAACCAATCGTGCCTAGACTTCATTTTTTTTTAATCTCCTTGTATTAAAAGGCAAAGGCAATTTACGTTACAAGTGTACGACAGCGTCATCGTTTAAATTAAATATTACAAATATTATTTTTACTTTTAGACTTGATATTGAAAGGAATGACCGGATGGCGACTGATTTCGCTTGCATCTGTTGTGTAGATTACTCTGTGTTACCTCGTGCAATCACAAGACGCGGAACAAGTAACTAACTGACCGCTGCAACAGTGTTTGCCGGACACTATCAACTCACATAACTGAGTTTACTGCGCCAGTACAAACACATGCACACATTGACCTGATGCCAATGTCATTAACACATGTAATACCTGTGATTACAAATGTTACCAGTAAATCTGTTTATGAACTAGTTGATAGAGTGGGATTGTGCAAAATCGACTTAAAGATATATACAACACGAGCATAAAACCTAATCCTTTTAAAGTCGGTTAAAACATACCTACTACCACGCCAGTATTCTCTGAAGAGTTTGGCAGAGTACCTATTATATCTATTTATATAGGTACACTAGCTTTCCGCCCACGGCTTCGCCCGCATTTAATTTTTTCCCGTTTTTGCAACATTTTTCATTTTTGCTCCGCTCCTATTGGTATTAACGTGATGATATATAGCCTATAGCCTTCCTCGATAAATGGGCTATCTAACACTGAAATAATTTTTCAAATCGGACCCGTCGTTCCTGAGATTAGCGCGTTCAAGCAAACAAACAAACTCTTCAGCTTTATAATATTAGTATAGATATAATAAAATTGGAACAGATACATAATAGATATTGAAAAAATAAACTAATTTGGAGGTTTTACTAGAGCCAAACATTGATTTTTCCTTTTGTCTGTCTGTTTATTTTTGTTTGTTCACGCATCGCACAAAAACTATAATACGAAATCGGATAAGGTTTTCACAGTTGCATTGCTGTAAGTCTAACTTAATATCTGGTACGTGTTTCATGTTGATACTACCTAGAAGCTGTTGTAGTAAGTTAATATTTTTGAATGTGAAATCTTTGCGGGCAACCGCTATGATATGCATAGTACCGTAGCTACATTTATTAAGAGCGCCAAATTTTCCAGTTCCAAATGACGATCAAATTTAGCTTCGTTTGGTTTCGTACAATGTAGATCAAAACGAGAAGATAAGTTTTTAGTGCGACTAACAGTGGGCTCGTGCCGCCTCTTCAAACTTTTTGCATCAACCGAAAGTTATAGAAAAAATTGCACGTAATTCTTAAGATTTACTATAAGAACACTCTCACTTATCACTACGACCAGTGGTTAGGGATGGCTCAGCATATTTTTTTATTAGGAAGACAATATTAAGAGGAGTGTCCCTCGCGAACGCAACAATGTTGCACAGTTGTCGCTGTCTCTATTCCTCGCGATGCGAACGCGTGCCCGAGGGGAGAAACAACAATACATTTGCAACATTTTCACGCGTATTTCTTATGTTCCGAATTTTGGAGATTACTCCTATAATATTGTTAATACGTAAAAAAAAAAATTGAAAAAATATATTCACTATATTATCTGGGTTTCTTTCGAATCAGAATGTTTCTGTATTGATACATTGTCGAGAAATACTAGCATAAAGTTGGGCCGTTTTTAAACGAAAATTGCCAATCTTTGAGCTCGTGTAACTTTTTAACCGTATATTAAAATGAAATTGTATACTACAGGAACACGTATTTTAATGATAAGATTCTTACTGCAAAATTCCAAAGACTTTCATTTGTTAATATTCAAGATAAGACTAAACTACGTTTGTATAGAGCGCGGAGCGGATACTATCCTCTTAAGGCTACTTTGTACATATTTTACTTAAACACGGAAGGCTTTGTTTTACTTCGACTACCCATGATATTGTTATACAATCTGGAAATTTATTATTTTTAACGCTTAAAAACTTTTCTTCGAATAGCTTTTCTTCGATGCTGCCCAACGCACTGATATAATATTGTAATAGCAAAATATGCATAATATGTGGGTTAGGCCATCAAAAATGTATGAAAAAACATACAGACTATCACGCCTGTATGCCCCCGAAGGAGGGTTAGGCAGAGGTGTACCTTCTAGAGTACACCCACACTTCGCCTTTATGTTTAGGTCCCATGTAATTTACCTTATTAACCGGTCACAAATCCAGACTCCAAGCTGCTACTGAGAATTTCATAGAAAAACCCAAAAACACATACTTAAATGTATGAAATACTATGTGATTAAGCAGCAGATTAGTTTTATTTATCTGGAAAGTATAGATGTCTATTAATTAAATGAGACGCATACTGCGGGCAGCAGAATAATTATAGTTTTTGTAAGTAGGTACCTATTTATTTATTTAATTTGTTACATACAAGTCAATATCCTTACAGGCTAAACCCAATAATAATAAGAATCTGTTCGTACCTAGTTTTATGTGAGTTTTTGATACTTATTACAAACATTTGGTCCAACATTAGCTTAAAATGTTCTGAAAGCAAATATTCGCTTACTCATCCAATCCATCACAACGGATCGTAATAACACTCACTCAAATTAATACCTGCCCACTCAAAAATAGAATTGAAAAATGTATGTCCAATATAACCAGACCTCTGTTAACGTTCCCTGATTCTTTTTGGATTCTAAAAGTTAGATTTCCAAAAGGAGGGCGACGGTTCTCGAAAAACTGGTCATATCTTAATACGGGCTTATTACTGATGTTAATTTTTGGGTTGTTTCGGGTGAAAAAAGTCTCGAATGGTATTTAGAGTGCTTTTAGAATCGCCATCGATATATTTACGTACAAACTAGTAGTTTTATTTTACAAATTATTATCATTTGGCTACTTTGCGCGTAGATTTGACGTTTAAATTGATACTCTCGTGCTTGATAATTTGTGCAATTATTGAATTTCTTGAGTAGTTAGGTATGTTTGCGAATGTCTGATAGACAATAAAAAAAATGTATCTTGAATGATAATAATATCTACAATTATTCCCTTTATTCATTAAAATACATATTTTTTTGTATTTCTAAATATTTTCTAATATAAAATACATATTATATTTAAAAAAAACATTTAAAAATGTATACATATAATAAAATTGTAACAGGCCTACCTATGTCTGTAGAGTACAATATAGAAATTAAAGAAAAAACTTTTATGGGGGTCTATAATAAAGCATCAGACGCCAAAACTTTTTTTTTAAATGTTTTCTGTCTGTCTGTAGGAATGTTTGAACACAGCCTTGTGCCTTGCAAGCAAGGCAGAGGAGGGCCACCGGTGCGTTCTTTGGAGATCTCGGAGTCCTACTCCTCATTGTGCTATGGATGGCCGTGTGTTTTTAGTCGGTAGGAGTCCGACACAGTCCTCCGCTTTTCCTTTTGAGAGGCGGAGGACATCCATGAGGATTTTCAAACGGAAAAAAGGTATGTTCGAACACGCATCACGCAAAACTACTTCACGAATTTGGATGAGGTTTCACAGTTGTATTGCTGGAAGTTTAAGTTAATAATTATCTGGTGCACATTTGATGCTGATACTTTTTATTTGATAGTAGATAAGGAAATCCTTTTGGGACGTGAATGAAACCGCAGTAAGTAGATAATGAATAGATGAAATAGTAGCAGATAACTAGAAAATATGTAATAATTATTTTCTAAGATTTAATTAAGTAAAGGGTAAGTCACTTTACTTACACTTACTGTCATAAAAGTAGTAATTTACTTAAGAACAGACTGACGACAATAATTAGGTAATAGAACAATGATCGTTACAAAATCGAATCAAAACAGCACTCAGGGTGTAGCGCCCAGTTGTCGGCAGTACGAGTGGCTGTCAATTACGATGCTTGTACAAAAAGTGTAGATTGCCCACTATTTGATGTTACACGTGTTTTGTAGATGCTTTTAATGTACAGTAGTAATAGTTTAGTTTTTTGTTTCAAGCATTGAATGTTAAATGGCTAACTAGATAATTTGTTTTAAGAATGCTTTTTAGCTTACGCTCATATAATTTAAAAGAGTGTTTTTTTTATTGAATGTATTATGAATTCGAACAGAGCAATGCGTACTAAATCTTGAATTAAGATTGAAGATAGACACAAAAAAACGAATCGCACAAATAGGGTTCCATACCAATAGGTACCCAACTGCACAGTGTAGATTCGGTGAGCATTCAAATATATTTTTTATTTGATTTCTAACATCAAAAATTATTCGTTCAAGTGAGCAATCTATTAAAATTTCGCAGAATACTTCAAAGAGGTACCATGGACAACTCTTGGAGAATGGGTCATTCATTCATTAATGTTCCTTGGGTACTTTAATCTTGTTTGTATAGTTAAGTATAAGGTGTTATTATGTTATACATTTCAAAGATGTTTTGAAAAATATTGTGGCTCCATTATTAGAATGAAGGATTAAGAATGATATAAACCTATTTTTGCTCAGAGCTTTAAGAGACCATTGTAGTCTGGGTTTTTGGTACATATGCCACGTGTAATACCAGTATTGTAGACGATCAGGCGCCTTATGAAAAAAGTACTATTTTAAACTAAATAATAGTTTTAATGCAAATAAAAATAATAATGCTAGCTGTAAGTTCAGATAGCTTCTCATGAGCTGCGATAAAAAGAGATAAGTAGACAAAAAAGTTTGTAAGCCTTAAAAAATAAAATATTACTGACGTAATTAAAGCATGATTAAGAACTCCTTGATTAAGCAGTTGGCGTTCAATCAAAATGATTACACAGAGATAAATTGAGTGTAAACAGAGCGGGCAAAACACGAAATAAGCTCATTTATAACGAAGAGCGAACATCTCGCTCTAATCTTATAAAAGCACAGACTAATTTGTAGACAATTGCAGAGTTAAGGAGCTTGAGGCTTGTTACCAGTTCGGTACTGACCTCATTGAGTCCTACTAACGTTAATTATCTGTTGCGATAACCTACGCCAGTCTTACTTAGTTGACAGGCTCGCAATGAACCTGCACCCACCATTAAAGACATTTTATTAGAAAATCAAGCAACCTCTGCTAGTTTCAAATGTTTACAATTATTTTTATGAATATCACCTAGTTGTTATAATTTAATTCTAACCAGCTTTCCGCCCACGGCTTCGCCCGCGTCTTTTCTCGACTTTTCTTTATTATAATATGAATGTATTATACACATAAACCTTCCTCTTTTATCACTCTATCTATTAAAAAAACCTCATCAAAATACGATGCGCACTTATAAAGATCTAAGCATACATAGGGACAGACAGACAGCAGGAAGCGACTTTGTTTTATACTACGTAGTGATAAATGTTTTATAGACGGTAAATCACCGATAATTTTTTGAGGCTAGTCACATTTACTTTGTATATACATACCATGTACTTAGTTTTATATATTAGGTAGTACGTCCGTCTTAAAGAACATACTTACTTAACTGAGACTGTTATCCAAGTACAGTAATTACTCAATCAGTAGCCCGCCTTGTTGTTCCAGCACAATATAAAACAATAAAAAGCCCATTAAGTTGGAACAATATAATCTTCGTCTCCCCCGTCTCCCCATTCCTCTACCTCTCCTCTCTCGTCCACCTCGGAGCACTCTGGCGTCCAGCGGGCGGTAATTACCGACGCCTTGAGACTCGGCAGGCAGGAGGCAATAGCGTTATTTAGCACCTCTACAATTTGTTTCTAAGAAATCACTTTTATCTCATTATACACGTATTTGTCGTTTTAAATGGAGTGTTTTTTTCATTTCTTGATAGCACGATGTAATCAAGATTTTTCATATGCTACTCTTTTACTAATTTTTAAATGTTAAGTGGTATCTCATGGTGCTGTACCAAAATAAATGTTTAATTCTTTTGAAAAAAGTATTATATGTGCTAGTTAATCTTGTTTACTTTCAAATAAATCATTTCTTAAGGAAATTGACCCTATGTTTGAAAATAAGAACATTTTATGAGAAATTGAAATAAAACGACTTTTTACGGATTTTAACGAATTATATTCTCAACGTTTCGGATCGACCAAAGGACCATCAGCATCCACGGTCACGGGTGGACTTTATGGATTTTATGAGAAAGTTAAGTTTAATTTTATGAGTAAACTTGAATATTTTGTAGCGATGAATTTACCTATTTATAATAAAAAATATGATGTGCGAAGAACATCCGAAATTACAAATTGAACCTTTATAAAATAAACCCAAATTGTAAATGGGTTGTAATCTAAATTCTAATCCAAAAGATATTTAAATAAAGAAAATGGTGAATAACAAAATAATACGGCAATTTGTCACAGAATGATTTGGGGCCTTTAAAATGAGTGCCAAATTGAATCATAACAACTAACAAAACCAAATAATGCATCTAAATAACAAAATGTTATCAAAGAGAACAAAAACCTCTCCAGCACTACGGTATCCTCCGCCCCTTTTGCTTGCTATATCGGTGTCTCTCTCACTCTAATCGTATTAAGCATCCATTTTTGTAAGCGCTCCGAGCCCGATCCAATTTCAAACTCATTTGTTAGAGCATAAAACAATTATTAAAAAACGCCAGTGATTTGGCGAGCAATTTTTGCCGTTTTACATCACTTAACGTTGGCTAGGAAAGCTGTGGAGACGAGCGTTTTTATTAAAGACGACCTAAAGCCTCTAAAATGTCCCCTGTCTCGTTTTCTTCTATTAAATAATTCTGACATTAGTAATACTATTCTACTAATAAAATAAAACACTATTCTTGTCAGAGTTTCCGTCTTACTAAAAAGTCTCAATATTTTTTTTGACGGGAATCGCAGGAGAAAAAGCGACTACCTATAACTTTAACTCCATAATTATCATCATGAACACTTTTTAATACCTAGTTAGTTTTCTATTCTTACGAGTACCTAAATACCTAGTAGTAAAATATTTTTTACCTATGAACTTCTTCAAGAGTAATCTCTTTAGCCACCTCTGTCCACATACGCCCGTCCTGTGTTTTTTCGTCGGTGTAATCGAATGATCGTGCGTGCAAGCCAACAACGGGTGCGCTCACCCTGCTCGCGCCGCGGAAACAATAAAGCTTGAGTGATGTACTCTTGTATTATTTGTTAACGAACATATCAATGCTGAAAATTATAGACAGAAATAAAAAAATGGAGTCCTTCAAAAAATGACTGCCTCATTAGTCTAGTGGTCCTAAGCGCGACTGCTACGCTTGAGGTCCTGGGTTCGATCCCCAGGTCGAGCAAAGTGTTATTGGGTTTTTCTATGAAATTCCCAGTAGCAGCTCGGAGTCTGGATATGTGCCCGGTTAATGACAATAGGCTCGCCCCCTATTACATGGGGCCTAAACATACCGGCGAAATGTGGGTGTACATTAGTACACCTCTGCCTAACCCTTCGGGGAATACAGGCGTGATGGTATGTATATGTATATGTTAAAAATACCTATTTAGTGATTTGAGACACTAAAACCATGTCATCAATTTATATGGAGTAAACAGGATATACCTACCTAGTCGCTGATTCTCCAATACCGCGTTGCTAACACATTGCTGTAGGATCCAATTAAAAAAAACTATGGTATTTAAATCAAAGTAAGATCATAAATATAATGGTACTACAGTCATATCACAAGGCTATCAGTGCAGTGATAGCCTTGTTATCACAAGGCTATTGATTATAGGACTGCCATGTCAAAGGTCTCGAGTTCGAATCCAAGGCCTCTGACTTCTCTCTGACTGAAGTCATATGTGTATTAATACTTAATTATCACGCGCTTAAACGGTGAAGGAAAACATCGTGAGGAAACCTGCATGCTTGAGAGATTGTCTTGATGGCGTGTGAAGTCTGCCAACTCGCAGTAGGCTAGCGTGGTGGACTACAGCCTAATCCCTCTCATTCTGAGAGGAGACCCGTGCCCAGCAGTGAGACAATACTTATTTGGGTGATGATGATGAAGATCATAAAACATAGTGTCATTTACGCACTTTTTGAGTGTCAGCGACGATATGGCATGACTACTAATTTCCACACCATCACGCCTTTATTCCCGAAGGGTTAGGCAGAGCTGTACTAATGTACCCACATTTCGCAGGTATGTTTTAGGTCCCATGCAATAGCGGGCGAGTCTATTGCCATTAACCGGGCACAAATCCACACTCCGAGCTGCTACTGAGAATTTCGTAGAAAAACCCAGTAACACTTGCCTGACCTGGGGATCGAACCCAGGACCTCTAGCGTAGCAGTCGCGCTTAGGACCACTAGACTAATTACGCAATCAGACTACTAATTTGTATTCCATATAACTACAATTGCCTTGCCGATTGTTAGTTCACTACCAAATTCGTTTCAAGGTACTTGCACCGGTTGGCACTCCTATCGCAACATGTTTCACTCGTACACTGAACATGTTATTAGCAACAAACCTATAGTTTTCACCGCGGGATGCCTGGCGACAATCTCGATGTATTCTTTTATGTGTTGCTGTTTTATTAGGGTTGCGCTGTACTCGCGCACAAACGGTAACTGAAGATTTGTAAAACTGCTTCGAAAAAAAAAATCTGACTTATTGATGGAAAAAACAAAAGAAACAGGTTAATATACATTTTTGGGAGTTAAAGGGATATTTTGATATGCTATTTATTTATGTTTGGGAAACTAGGGTACAAAAGAGCCTCCTTTCTTGACGATAACGATTTTAAATTTTACTCCATCTAATTAAAAATAAACAATCTGCTTCTAGGGGATGTGGTGGAGATGTCCTTACCGACTTTGGTAGAGGCCATAGGATATCTGATCATGAACACCTTAAAATCAACCTTACGAACTATGAATATAAGCCGATGGCTTACGTAATGTGGAATTGCATTTTACAGACCTAACGATTTTTGTCAAGAAAGACAAAAAATATACAGAACCATTGTAAACATCATGTTAATAACGTTTAAAGTAACAATATTAGAGACGGGATGTCGCCAGCGGGTGGCGAGCGGTCGGTCCTAAGTTCAATCCCGGCAGGGGCGGGGCAAGCTTTGACGCTGTTACCGGGATCATATCCCGGGGCAAGCAAACTGTTCAAATCAACTCTATAATATGAAACTTTTGAAGGGGAATTAGATTTTAAATTAACTGCAAGCATACAAACTATGGTATCTGCACGCACTGTAGATAAAAGGGTATTTAAACAATAAGGATCGATTAGACCTGGTAACTCTAAGTATTGCACTTGTAATATCAAAATCAGTTGGTATCTAGTTAGTCTATTTTTATACTACCACAATGTAAACCAGGTCTATTTTGGATTAAATAAAATTATTATTATTTATTATAAGTTAACTTTCAAAAACATAAGCACTTCAAAATTTCAAATTACATAATTTTTTAATCTACTTATTTTTAAATAAAAGAAAACTATCATATAAAAATTACTAGCTTTCCGCCCTCGGCTTCCTCCGCGTGGTTTCTGGCCTTTTCTGTACTATAATATGTATGTATTATACATTATATAAACCTTCCTCTCGAGAACCGCGCTATCCATTGGTGAAAACAGCATGGAAATTGATGCAGTAGTTTTTGAGTTTATCGCGAACAGACAGATAGACGCGCGCGGCGGAGGACTTTGTTTTATAATATGTACTTACTTAGTGATGTTCCTTCTATAGCCGTGTCTATAGGGCAATGGAATTCAAGTGCGGGTTTTATTTGGTTACGAGTCCGTAGTCCCTAGATAGTAGAACTATACATAAGCATTTCCTATATAACTACCAAAAAAAGTAGGTACTTAGATACTTAGTAGAAGAAAGCAAGAGTCTTTAAAGAAAGTCTTTGACACCTAACAAAGGCAAGAATAAAAGCTTTTAAAAAGAAAAACTTTAACGAAATAATTTAATAATTACTATGGTTTTTCCCCTATAGCTTATTTATTTTTCTACATTCTACGAGTCGTTTCATCGTTTCTCCCAAGACAAACATTTCCCTAAGTTGTCCAAACGCGCCCCAATGATGATATGTTCGTTATTGCATTACTCACACAAAGGGACCTCGAGATACTATCGGATCGATTAACTCACAACTCGATTCCATAGCGATTGTTCGCGGCAAATTGCTTGAACATTAACAATCCGATCGTGTGATAACGTCTTAATAAGGACCTATTTAGACATTGTTAGTTTTTTGCGAGAGTACGGCAGCTGGGCAGGTTTGTTGCGATTAATTGTGAAGTTAGCTACAAATTAATGCTATTTCATTCGTATTTTCTTGTTTGATGAAAGGTATTTAACCTTCCAATAAACATGGCAGGTAATGAGATAGAAGAAGATGGATACAAGAAGATTATTTATCCTACATAACTAAGTAGGTAATATCATTAATTTTATATACACAGACAACTTGGTAATAGGTATTTCATTCAAGTTCTTCAATAAAAGTGACTAACAAACTGATCAAAATCAACCTTACCTAGTAGACCTTTTTGGTGCCAACAAGCGGACGTCTATTTTTCAATACACTAAATCACCCTTAACAATTTGCCAAATAAAACATAACATCTAACAGCTATTAGTTCTAATAACTTCCCAAATAATACTCTTAAATGTGTAGGGATAACAATTGCGCCATTTACCCAATACATTTACATTTATTTTATTTTTATTTTTATTTTTGTGTATAATGACGTCAGCGTTTCTAAACATAAAATAAATTTTGTGTAAACAAGTAGTTCTACAAGCTAAGCTTAGGGTATTATAGTTCTGTAGATTTGCTCTCATCATTATCTTACGTTGAAACCTTGTTCAGCCTTAGCGCCAAATTCAGTTTGTATTTGTTTTTTTGCAAATTAATTATCTATATCTGGAAAATAAACTTTAAAAAATTACTGAGGGTACTGCCTTATTGTTCTTCTGTATCATGAAGAATGGGTTTCTGATTCTCCGGTCAAGCAACTAAACAGCTAGCAGAATATGGACATGTTTTTCTGTGCCCGACTAGTACCTAAAACGTACTGGTAAACTGTGGATCTCTGCTTAATCTTTTGAGGAATAAAATTGATATTTTTCAACAATCATAAAGGTTCGATGTACCTACCTATGTATTTATCAACAACAAATAAATAAACGCAGTTGTCAATGCACAGTGGTTGAAAACCAAAAGGAGAACAACAAAAACTTCGACAAACGTGGACGGACGGAAACCACAATGCAACAAAACAAATCATATTACATATCGCTATCTCCTTCTGTTACGGACTCTCGCTCGCACAGGCTCCCTGCTGACTCGTTAGCGACGAATAAACCTTGTAATACAATAAAACAGAAAATAGTGTAAAAAATACTTGTTGCAGACATGAGAGTGCGGATTTAACAGCTTTATTATCTAGTGATAAGGGTGGTTTTGGTGTGTTTTTTATTAATTTAAGCTTGTGCAATATGCTAAGAGTGACATTTGTTTGAGGCGTTCACCCAATATGGTGTTAGAGAGAAATAAAATTGTATTTTTCTATTTTTAATTGGCACAAATTCTCGTTTTTGGAGGGTGATGAATGCGAAAATAAATAATTTTAACTAGATACTTCTGAACGTTTATTATTATTTTGCGATCAAGTTACATCAAACTAAACCTAACAAAGTTTTAAATCATTATTACCTAAGGCCAAGATCGTTTCCAGAGACATATTATTCTGGTTTTGAGGTCAATAATTACAGTTGTAACAAAAACTGTTTTCTTTCAAATGTATAGTATTACTATCAAATTGTCGGCTAATTCAAAGATGAATTCAAACAATACCAAAGTCGGTGATCTTTGTGCAACTCAATATGTTTCAGATCGCACGTTGATATAGTTTGTGGTGCACTCGGTTATTATGTCAATGAAACGGATGTCTAACTAGTAATTATGTGACAAATTGTTGCCACAATTAGGCGTTTTAAACTACATGTATATCAAGCTATGCATTTACAGTGTGTATTGACCTCGTATTACATACATTTTCAGGGCAGTAAGAGGTCACCTTATACTCTTGAGCTACCATGAGTAGGTACAATAAATAATAACATTAGTATTCATCACTTTTTATACAAAATGGATGACTAAACAGTTTCACATAAGACAGCCATCAGAAATGGAAAATCTATTGCTATACTAAGTACCTACTAAAAGAAAACACCGTGAAAATCCTGTACTGTATAATTCATAACAGTATGTGGGAACTCCATAAATTTTTGAAGATGGTGTGTAGTTTGTAAGATTGACCAGCGAGGAACTTGTTAAAATTAAAAAAAGGTAAATTGCTTAAATATTTACAGTGCAACACGGAATAATAAAGTCTCAATTCTGTTTGCAAAACTACATTCGAAAACGTCCACAAACCTTAAATCCATAACGCACTTCAAAATCAAAACCTTACCGCGAACGCCTCTGAACAAACCTTTGAATCAGAGCCGATCTCTAATAACATGTATGAAATCCTTTTATACGTCCAACAAAAACCCAATACCACTAATAAAGCCGCAAAATTTCGAAGAACCTTTTTTTCCGAAGATATCGCGTAGTGACCACTGTGCGGCTAAGACTTTACGAATACAATACAAAGATCGGTTTTGTGTCGCTTCTCAAGCAGCTCGTATTACTGTGTGAAGTGTGAGGCACAATGCGAGTGAAGCAAAAAGTTTGTCCTAAAATGACCATTGCACGGATTATGCGTTTGAAGTAGCACATTGTAATGATGTTTTTATTGATGTTTGTGATAATATTTCTGTTTTTATACGAAACATATTGATCGACGTTCAAAATAAAATGTTATAAACTGAACACACAGAGCAACGTTAGAGGTAGATCAAAAACATAATACTTAATTATATTTTTAACAGGAGTACCGAATGAGCACATTTTTTATATTTTTTTTTATTTTCTCAGATTTTTTCCAATCAGTATCATAGTCTTTTTGCACCACAATAATTGGTTTACTTTGAATATCTTTTCAGCAGCGGTGTAAATATTATAGGCTGATAGGAATGTCTGTCCTTGGGACTAAACTTACCTAAATCCATATCACAGCTAAATTACAAACTTTATTTGAACTTTTTTACAAATAAATTCAAATAACTAACACGAGGAATATTTACAGGCGCTCAATTTTAGATATATTGTACATGTTGTACCCGTATGTACATGGACCCCGCTGCCAGGTGTTCAAAGGTAGAGAGCCAGAGCGCGGGGGTCGAGGGGGGCGGCGAACAGGGAGGTGCCTGAATTCGATTCCGGGCTATTGAAAAGTTTCAAGAGGCGAAAAGCTTCGACAAACGAAGCTAAGTGAATTTCGAGCCCTCGGAAAACCCAGGGATGGACTTGGAATGTGGAAATATCAGTATAAAAGTGCATCAAAAGAAGTTCCTAGAGTGACAATATAATAAGAGAATTAGCCCTGCCATCAATTAACCGGCCTGACTGGTGAGTATTTTTAGAAAAAAGACAAAAAAGAAACAGTTTGTCTTACTGCCGTCGGGCATCACAATGATCTTGAAAGAAACTAATATTGAAATAAAACTACTTTTTACGGATTTTATCGCGTTATATTGATTATTTTAAATTCCCGACGTTTCGGATCCTTTACAGCATCCAACATGTCAAGCAAGTACTGCACGACAACAAGCTCCAAATACCGAAACCTTATCACAGAAACCGCGTGAAACGTACCACAGTTGAGCGACTACCTGTTGTGTTACCATATGTAAGAGGAGTCACAGACAAGATTGGCTATATCTTGAAGCGGGCTTCAATCAAAACTTACTTCAAGCCGCTGAAGAAGATTAGTCAGTTCCTACCACCTGTCAAGTGCCACATACCTCTACAAGATGCAGGAGTATACAAGCTTGATTGTGATTGCGGTCTCTCATACATAGGCCAAACTAAAAGAAGCATAGGGACCCGCGTAAAAGAACACATCGCCGATGTCAAACACCGCCGTTCCGGGAAGTCAGCAGTTTGTGAACATACACTTGACAAGACCCGGCACTACATCAGATTTGATAAACCACAAGTCCTTGCAAAAGAAAACCGATTCCTACCTAGGATGATTCGCGAGGCTATTGAAATTAAAAAACATCCAAATTTCAATAGAGAAGATGGCTGGGTCTTACCATCTGCTTGGAACCCCATCATAGATTCTATTAAATCCAAGCACAAGACTGCGAGACCTAAGGATACGGTGAGCTCATTCTGCGTGACCGGCATAAATAATAATCAACAAAATGTAGGGTAGCTGTTGATAATTTTGACATTAGGACGATCAACACCTCAGTCCACCCGTGACCATGGATGCTGTAAAGGATCCGAAACGTCGGGAATTTAAAATAATCAATATAACGCGATAAAATCCGTAAAAAGTAGTTTTATTTCAATGTCTGATATTCGCGTAAATGTTAGAAACCAGAAACTAATATGCAAATTAGAGAAGCTTTTATACGAAACAAAAACAAATCAAAATGGGTTTGGGAGCTATCGTAGAGGTTTCCCACGGAAGAGATACTTATATGAATACGACATATAATACACATAATCCCTACTATCCGTATCCCTACTAATATTATAAATGCGAAAGTATGTAGCTCTGTCTGTCTGTCTGTCTGTCTGTTACGCTTTCACGCCTAAACCACTCAACCGAATTTGATGAAATTTGGTACTGGGATAGACTAAAGCTTAAGAAAGGACATACAGGCTACCTATTATTGTAAAAAATAGTTTTGAAGGGGTTGAAATAGGGGGTGAAAATTTGTATGGGAGTTCGTTATTCTTCAAGATAAAACCATGAAACTTTATTTAAAGGCACTTGATAAGAAATAACTAAATATTTGTTCTAGCGTTTTTGAAATGTCGACCTGTGTGGGGATGAAATAGGGGATGGAAGTTCGTTTAGAAGTCCAAACGAAGTCAAGCTTTCAATTTTAACCCCGGAACCGATTTTGTCCGTTTGGATTTTGACGAAATTTGGTACAAAAATAGACCTTGGGAAAGGATATAAGCTGCGTTTATATTTCGGTAAATAATAAAGTTGGGCAAATTTTGTGGTCTACCCGAGCAAAGAAGCGGACGGAAAGATATGTAAGGATAATTTGCAATTTCCCGCCAGAATTGGAAAAAACTAAACAGTCAAAATCGTGTTGTCCACGCGGGCGAAGCTGCGGGCGGAAAGGCAGACAAACTCTTCACACGCATAGTCGGCCCAGACGAAAGTGGAGTGATGAACTCGACTCATACGAGAGAGATTGCGTATCTAAAACAACAGACAAAGCGACTTGGAAATGAGGAAAGAGAGGCCTTTGCCCAACAGTGGGGGGAAAAGGGATAGAGAAAACACCAACAATTTATTTTAGTCGTCTTCTTTCTCATCAATTAGTTCTTTTAACTGAGGAATCTTACATGATTTATCCATCACTTATTTTGTTGTTATACTATCCAAATTCCCGCGTTTTCTACATTTTCAGCACGTAGTAGGTACGTACGCTATACAATTACTTTTAAAAACCGAATACGCCCCTGCACGGGCGGCTTGGTTCCAATTTTTATCAATCCCATTTCATTTCCCCTTACGAAAGTTTTCCTCCAATTTCGCGCTCTCGCCCCCGCCCTTTTAGTGAAGAGAAACTGTAAGAATATTTTGAGCTATCGATAAAATAATTTCATTCTTAAGATCAATTACAAAATGTAAAAAAAGAACTAAGCCCCCTTCAATAGGTGGCGAAAACTAGAGATCCAACCAAATTTTGGCGTTGAAGTACCTACCTTCCGAAACTGTTTTAGACAGAACAATATTTTTATTAGTTTTTGAAGGCGTTTTAACTTTTTGTTTTAAATTAAGTTCTTACCTTGTTTATGTCGGTAGGGCGAAGATAATACTGCCTATCACATTAAGACTAGTTCAATGCGTTCACTGTGTCCATAAAATAACATATATGACCACTCAAATAAATGGTTCGATAAACCCTGACTGTAGCACCTCACTACAGTTTAAACATTAAAGTATTTCTCGGAGACGCGGACGTATCAAGCGATCATTTCTCTGTTATTACGCGACCGAATTCAATTGACGACCGTTTACATCGACACTTGCTTATTAACTGACCCTTAAAATTCGATTGGATCATTTTGCAATAATAAACCGCACTGATACTAATTAATAATAATGTTTATGGTATTTTGTATATGGCATCGGTGAAGAGTTAACTTTATGTGTCTACTCATTTTTAACCCCCGACGAAAATAGAGGGGAGTTATTCGTACAGACACGCAGAGTATCTGTGTGTCTGTTTGCAATGTCATAGCTCCTGAACGGATGAATCGGTTTTATCTGCAGTGACCATACTCTAAACTCAAACTCAAGGAAGTGATCATTTCTCAGCTTGTGGTTAATTGTTCATCCAAGTTATTTTATTTTAAGAATTGCCTAACTTTGTACTTATAAAATAAACAAAATAAAATTATATTTCTATAAAAACTCTCCGTTCTTTTTAATTTGTTTTTGTTGAGAACCGTTTAAAGAGCAATTACAAAGTTTCGTGTCATTTATCGGACTTCCAAATAATTTAGTTTCGTTATAAAAATGTTTAGTTTACTTATTTTCACGGAAATTTGTATTTTCATTTAAATTGGTTCGCTTGATTTAATCACCACAGTTTTAACAAAATTTGAGTGTCTTTCGGTTCGTGACGTTCGCGTGACGTTGAAAAAATTCAACGCCAAATGGTTTAATTTTTTTGTAGTATGCTGGTTTTATAGGTACCTAATATCATCATCATCATCAACACATTACATCGCCCTACTGCTGGGCACGGGTCTCCTCTCGTAAGGAGAGTGATTAGGCTGTAGTCCGCCACGCTAGCCTACTGCGGGTATGCAGAATTCAAAAGCCCTCAGGAAAATCTGTCAGGCATGTAGGTTTCCTTACAATGTTATCCTTGACCGTTTAAGCGTGATAATGAAGTAACTAGTAAGAACAGAAATGAGTCAGAAAATCAGTAGGTAAATTGCTAGTGACCAAATTTTTTTAATTTAAGTACACAATCTATTTTTACAATGATTTTGCCGCACACGGAAACCTCTTAGGGCTTATCTGTGTACTAATTAAACTTCTCCAAAACAATGTCGTACATACTACCAAAAAAATAGAGCCGTGTTGACAATTACTATTAGCCAAACAGAAAATTACATCACTTAACAAAAAGGTGTTAATGTTAGCTAATCCTTAGGCCCCTTACACACGAGGCGGCGGACCGCAGCGTTTCGGCAATTACACGCTACGATGCGCGCTCATAATGTGCTTCATTGTAAGTTTGAGTTAAGCGTATACAGGATGCTCGGTTTTATTGTTTCCGTGAAATATTTTAAGATAAACACTTTTTTGCTTTATAATGTTGAGCCGAAATAAGTAACAATTTTACTTATTGTTCGCCTAAAATGTTTAACATTACTATTTATAAAATTACAAAATTAACAAGTAGGTAAGTAGTATAAATACTTGGATTTGGATGACAAAAATTACTTACCTAACGGTATCTGATAAGGTAAGTACTTTTTTATCTAACCTACCCTAAATCGCCGTACCTACACCTATCTAAAAAAACCTTGTGATTATAAAACTACGTCTGTTAGCATCAGCTCTTATACTACATCCATAATCCGATATTATCCGCTCATTCACGGATCATAATCATTCGTTCACGGAACATATTCATTCATTCATTGAGCATATTTAACGGTTTACCGCGGATCCTCTGGGCGTCAAACAGCGGGCGGTTGCGAACAAAACGCGGTTTAAAGATTTTTTTTACTTTTAATATTATAAACAGGATTTTTTATGCAAGTAGTAGGTACTACACTGCTGCTGGAGTGATTAAGTAGGTACAGTTTCTGTCCAGAGGCTGTTGAAGAAGTTGTCAACATTTTTTTTATAAATCCGATTTGTGATTTGTTGTGTCGATCTTGAATTTATTGACATTTAGGGCAGAAGCGTCGGTAGCCTAATGGCTAGGGCGTCGGACTTGCGTTCATATGGTTGCCGGTTCGAACCCCACCCATTGCACTACCGACGTGAACCCACTCGTAACACAAGCATTTAGCTTAGCACGAGGGGTTAACAAGAATACTAGTAATGTGTGACCCACATTGCTAGTAAGCTTTTTTGAGAAAAATAAATAAATAATAATAAACCCCCTCTGGGACAAACGTTACCTCACCATGAGACTAACGTAAAACTGGAGGGTAGATTAAAATCGCTTTCTACCAACCCATGATAATAAAACAAAAAATATATCACAAGGTCTAAAGAAAAGCGCACAAACCGCAGGGCAGCTTGTGGCGAGCTGATGGTGAGTGGCGACACTGCGGTCCTTATTGCTCCAGAGAGTCGGTCAGGGCCTCGTCTCCAGTTTTCCCGTATTGGGTAGCTGGAGTGGAACTCCAAGAGCGCCCGCAGGACTCTCGACTCTGTCTTGCCTTAACTGGCCGGCCAGAGGGGGGCCGCCAGAGCTACATGCTCGGGGGTGGAAGTGTCTAATGGCATAATAGCGGGGAAACCCACTCCGAGTCTCTTCTGGACCCACGACGGTGAAACCGGGGCCGCACCTCTCTACACCCTTAGCCGCTCACGCCGGTGTTGCCGCCTTCTGCCTGTACTGGCAGGTTTTGGGGGGCCCAGCTAGTGAGTTGTCTAGTCACCGTCTGCCATCCCTAAGGATGTAAGTTCGAGGATTTAGGCAGACGCCGTTTTCTTCCGGCAGTAAAAGTTATCGGTCCATCAAACACCCACATCCATAATCCAATTAATTTTAATTCCATATTTTACAATAGTACTGCTCCCACCCGGGATACTCCATGGCTGTACTCCTATAGTGCAGTTGTGGAGTGTCCTGGGTTGGTGCCCCATCCCATATTAGATTAAAGGTCTCCAAGGGGCCTCTGCGCGTTGGACCTGTGTCCCCCCGCACGACTGCCAAAGGACCGGATGTCTTCCTCACGGGAGGCATGCCGTGATATCCAAGGTGGAGATACAAATAATAATTATTATTATAGAAGAAACAAAGAAATTTATAATTAAAAAGTAAGCATTTGCATATTAAAACATGATAAATTAATAGTTTATACCCTACAGTGTACATACAATGATCTGAGAAAGCCGATGAAATGGAAGGAAAAACAATTTAGTAAAATTAGGCTATATTTCCAAAATGTATTTATTTTCACTATCTAAGTGTACGGGCAATAGCCTCCCGTTACTTAATGACACAGACCAAATCATAATCTGCAATAGAACATTAAACATCAGTTAAATAGGACGTTTAGTAATTTCCACGGAAATTGTAAAGAAAATGCATTCAGTCTATGCAATTAAGCCGTGTTACAAGACAAGAGAATTCAGTGATTTATTAAAAGAAGCAATATTCATCGGTGCCATTAAAAAAACATTCAAGAGATAAGTATAAGGAGTCAGTAGGTAGTAATAAATCGGAGAAAAATAAAAGCTAGAACGGGGAGGAATCATTTTTATATCTTGCACCGTAGTAATTTTAATAATTTTCTTGTCATCATCATCGGCAAGATAAATTGACAAAAGGCAATTTGTTTGGTATCGGCGCAGCATGTTCTTTTCTTCCTTTCTTCCATTGGTGCCTGTTAGTCGTCCTCTCATCATTCAATCCCTTTTCTATCATATCTAACTTAACAACATTGGTTTCCCTTTACCCCTCCATCTCTCCACATTTATATTGATCACTCTTATAATCTCATTCACTCCCTCCTCATCATGTATCCATATGAAAACATAAGATTCCCTTTCAACTTTTCTGTCACTGGCGTGAGGCGTCACTTTCAAACTGCCTCTGATTTATTTTCTTATATTCAATAAAATAAAATAAATCGATGTACCTAATTAGTCGGTGCATTCCTACGCATATTAACCATATTTGACCAGTGTTTAGTAGTACCTACCTAAGTCGGAACGTATCATATCGAAAAACCGTATTCAGCAGTAGATATAGGCTTTGGGTGATGATGAAAATTATGATTACTATTGAGCTCCATTGACACCCGCATTTTACTATTTTCTTAGAGATCCTCTAGATACATCGATGATACCGCTTACCAATTTTACTATAACAAGGTACTTACAAAACTTCTATATCCTGAACATTTCAGTCAGCTCCTCACTCGCCGTACGTATAGAACTTGTTCCACACATCATCACAATGAATGAGTATCGTTAATCTTGTTATATTTTCCATTTCCACTCGTCCTCAGCGTCAGTTCCTTTCCATTTCACTCACAATTAGCTCCTGCAGTTGTGTACCGCTTATTAATTAACTTAAAATTTGAATATAAGGAGGTTCTGATAACAGGATCGTACCTAATATCGTAACTTTGGTAATCAGCTAACCAGGCCGTTGTAAAAAACGGCGGGTCGTGGTTATTTTCTCGATATCGGGCGTTTGTCGAAAAATCATCGTCACTAAGATATTTCTTGCTGCCACAATGAATTCAGTATTGGCGTTCACGTGAAAAGTATTTGTCATCAGGGTTCAAAGAAACGAACGCAAAACACAGCCCTTGGACGTCTTAGCTATTGTAACCACTAATAATGCGGTTTGATCAAAACCTCTTTGTGTAATGTATCCGTTTCCTTGTTGTATTTCATATTTGCGCAATGATCTGCTTTAAAAGATGTATAACACTTCACACCATTGTGTTTAGCTAACACTCTTCATACATTTTGAGCGAGAGTTCATAGCTATTCCAAACCTTAAAACTTGGCAATAAGATACTAACAACTGCAAGAATATTTTTTTAATATTTCTAATCCACGAAAACAAAATCCATTTGTGCCAACCGCCCTTACATTACAAATATAAGACGTGCGTTCAAAGTTGAAATTTATTGAACTTTTTCTTGTAGAATTTGAGTTTCGAAACTGCAGCAACATTATTGTTTTCAAAGTTCTTTTGTGGAAAGGCGTTAGTTTTGACACAAAGCAGTTTTTTGTATATATTTTGTAGTATTTTGCACAAATCTCGAGTGTGTATTATATCGGATGTTTCGGAACGTGTGTTGGGTGTTAAGATTATAATTTTTTGTGTCAATATAATGCTTTCGGCGTGTGTTGTCTGTTTGTTTGTTATCTAAAGTTAAAAAAAATAAGAACTTATGGGATAATATCATCAGAAATAATACGCAATGGTCTGAACAAGACGAAAAGAACTCAACGCGAAGAAGTTTTTATGCATCAGTTGTATTAATGTCTCCATTGGGAATATAATAATATGATTATATACTATGTAGGTGGTTATTATGTAAGTACGTTTATTCTGCGTCAACAGCCATCAGCTTCGCTTTCTAACTGTTAAGTAAGTAGCTAATGCTTGTCTTCCATAATTTTTCTTGGAAAATAGTATTTAAGCAAGAGATACCTACGCCTATTTCAGGAATATAAGCAAGAATACCGTGTGGTGAAACTTGGAGCTTTTACCGGAAATGTTAATTATTGGATTTTTATTGAAAATTTAGCGCCATTAATAGGTTTTTTTTAATGGGATCAGTTTATTCATAAATTGAATATTCATCTTGCGATTATAATTAGAACAAATTGGGACAAAATAAGCGTTCTAATTTCTTGAACAGTACACAATCAGCTCCAGTCAAAACTCGATTATCTGCAGTTACTAACACAGACGACTAATTTCGAGACCCGACAGCACGACAAATGCGAAATCGCTCTCGAGTAATCGCCCAGCAATTAAAACTGCTTATTTCCTTAATTCAGAGCAATCGGACGTATAAAGAGCCTTTGCAGTATTATCAAACAAATCTCAGCCTTTACTATACGAGATTAGAATCTAAAATAGAACACTCTATACAGACGATTTTCCTGTGACGGATTTTTAAAGGAAAATATAGTTTAAAGATGTGTTTTAAGATTGAATGTTGTTTGGCAAGCGATGATGAGCGACGCAAATGGGAAATTGTGCGCTAACTCGCCGCCGTCGGAATAAAACAACTCTTTGCGCTAATAATGAGAAAGAATATACAGAGTAGCCTAATTTCAGATGCTGCAGCACATTAGTTTGACTAAACGATCACAATTCTTCCATCGCTACGCCTTCTATCGCTCTCATGATAGACCTTAAATTGGTATTTTGTTCCTGACTAAAACAGTTTTAGTACTAGTAGTGTTTTGCTGGCATATCTACATACTAGCATGAACGGGTGACCGGGGCAGTACTACACTCCACAGAGTATCGAAGTCAAGTAGCAGTATGCGTACTGTTGCGTTAAAATTATTTTTTTTTAAAGAAATAACTCTGCTAACGAGCAGGCGATCCACCTGATGGTGAATAGCCGCCCATGGACATCTGCAATACCAAAGTAGTTGCAGATGCGTTGCCGAGCCAAGAAAAAAGAATGTGAAAAGGAGAAGGACTGAGACTGAGGGAGCAATTGGGTTCCACACTCACGGTACAACACGCAACAGTAGGTATACTGCTGAGTAGGTACTGTAGATAATTGTTCTAGCGATTAACTGACCATTTCCTTGACTTGACATTCGTAGTGATGTCTCTGGATTTTGAAGTTACTCTGTATTACAGATCGTACGGAATCAAACGTCGAACATTAACCATTAAGGATGTGCACTCGGCACAAGAATTGCTTTCTTGCTTGATTGCTTCGTTGACTGTGAACCTATACATATGTGCTGTTTACTCAGTAATTGCTCTTTTACCAATCATTCGCTTCATTTGAAGTCCGACTTATTAAAAACAATAATTTTTACTTTGATTGCCTCAATAGTCTAGTGGTTCTAAGCGCGACTCACTACGCTAGAGGGCCCGTGTTTTATTCCTAGGTCGAGCATATCCTTATAATAGTCGAATTGAAAACCTTTCTCAGTTTGTCGGCAGTTAGATTAGGTACCTACTTATATCAAATTCAAATAAAAGTCTTAGAAAGTAATTTATTCAAATAAATTATTGTAATTATAAGTAAATAATTTGTTACATCAATAGGTACAAGTTGTGCCTAAAAATATTCACGTTTACTTAGATATCGCGGTTTAAGCTCCAGCAATTCAATTTTGGACACCATATTCAATTTCAGGCAGTCGTTTTTGCGAGATGCGTGTCGCCCTAGTAAAAACCTCCATATAATAATGTTTTTCCACAATATCTATAATGTAGGTACCTACATTTATTACAATTTTATTCTTATTGGTAAGTGTCGATAAAAAGATTACCTACATATTGACGTAGGTAGGTATACCATAATAAATTATGGGCATATACAGTTTCTTTAAAACCTGAATTATAAAATTACCTATGAAATGGAGACCAAGCGCATCTTATATTATGAAGGTATGCTACAGTTTTTGCAGCACTGACATAAACTTAGCTAATTAATTATAATAATGATGATATTATACTATTTTTAATACCTTACAATACGTACTGCTATAAATTTAATTAATCTTTAAAACTTAAATAAGCGCCCTCTATCCTTCAGTAGCGAGCCGCTTTGGTTTTTGCAACGCCCTCTGTTGCTCATCACGGATAATTTCCGCTAGAGTGCGCACTGCTATGTCCATGTCTTCGTGACGGATCTTACTAAACGTTAGTCGTAAATATGGACAGGGGGCGTTACTGTCATACAAAAATGCTTGCCCCGGTACCAACATAAGACCACGCTGAAAAGCTGTATGGAATACCTGAAAAAAATATTTGTATGAATAAAAATCACAGACATTAGTATAAAATAAGTCGGTTTATAATTTTTTTTTTTTAAATTGTCATTGTCTGTGGAGAGCATTATTATTCTATGGGTGTTGTAATAATGTGCTAGCCATTGGCCAGAAGAATCTGTAATACCGTCACGGATTGGCTAGACTTTTCTAACAGCTAATGGCGGATTGGCTAGTTACTAAGTAGTCAAAAGTCAACCTCTAAAATTTAAATGCTAAATCAAAATATGAAGAAATTAATAAACAAAACAAACTTCTCTGTTATTGGTAAACCAGAAAGTAAAGAAAACAAAATTAAATGATTGTGTAAATTATTGAAATGGTTCTTTGTGGTGTAATACAAAGACGAATGTTTGGATTACATGGATTTTGTTGGTAAGTTAGCAACAAATTATTGCTCAAGTCTCCTATTTTAGCGCATTCTTCAGTGATAATGGCTTCTAATGTTACTCCGACCGTTGCCTACTGCACTGTTGTTACAGCCTTTATTTATATAAGTACTTAGAAATATGAAAAACCTAAGGGTCAGAGGGGTGGAGTACCCTTTTTGTGATACCTAACTTAAATTTGACCGTAATGATGGGTTCACTACGGTCATTAGAAAAGCTGTCTGTGTGAGACCTGCATGGATTCTTGTAAATAGACACCTAAAACAGAGTATCTTACCATGTTGTAGACATCGTCGACTCCGTTCACTCGCAGCCAGAAGAACAGGCCGGCGTCGGGTAAGCAGAAAGGTGCTAGATGTGCTATGGGCTTCAGAGCTGTGTGCAGCGCGTCGCGGCGCTGGCGGTAGAAGTCGCGCGCGCTTGTCAGGTGAGAGGCCAGGAATTGGCGGGACTGCATTAGTTGCAGTAGTATAGCCTGGAAACATACCATTTTATAGTATAAATACCTACTTATATTCATAATGTTGTTAAAAACCTTACATTATGGTGTCAATGTAAAAGAATAATAGTTTGACCTATTATCTCTGTACTTTTCTTAGGTGAGGAACTTGCGACTAAGCCATAACTATGCTGATCAATAGATAGATAGATCTGCTAGGTGCCACTACAAATATTGCAGTCAGGCTGTGGATTTGTAATGTATTAAGACCTCTCCATGCTTAAGAGAGCTTGTAAAGCCATCAATCTGTTTGTCATTTGAACACCTATTACAATATTTAGTGTGATACGAAGCTCAAAAAGTGACCAAACTCTATCCTTCAAATATCAGTGTTGCCCAGAAATTGAGTTGCAGAGGTCTATACCACTTATGCAGGTACCTACTGACTTCCTAAAAACCTTAATCCTATTTGATGGTGAATATGCAGTTTAAAGTCACCGAAGCAGGTTTATAGACACTAGAGGTTTTACATTTTGCCATCAGTGAGGTACAGTCACCATCAAATATATCGGACCCAACAGACTGTTCGAGCAACTAGAGAAATTAAACCATATCTCAGCGACACAAAGTATGTTTTAGAATGAACACTACACACGGCAGCTGTCAGTCTGACATGTATTTTATCCCAATAAGATAACGTTTAATTTCCCTAGTTGCTCAGATGATTATGAACAGTCTGTTCGCTCCGATATATTTGATGGTGACTGTACCTATATGTCAACAAGTTAGAAGCTCATTTATGAGGTAGAAATTTTGTAATATTAGGGAACACATACTTCATAGGTTTTTCTGTCATTGCCACAAAGTTGATGATAATTAGGGAATCTTATGCCGTCAAATACCCCATGTTTTACTTACCTGTGCAAGTGTACAGGAGTGTAGCAACTCAGCTTGTGTATGTAGCTCTAGTCTTTCCAACAGTGGCTTGGGGGCGGTCAGCCAGGCACCGCGGAGGCCGGCGCTCACCACCTTTGATACGGAGTCGAGACGAATCACCCGGCCGCAAGTGTCCAGGGACAGGAACGATGGGATAGGACGCTGGAACATACCATATATAGGTACTAATTTACAATCACACTAATTTTACTAGTGAAGGAAAAATTCGACTGCGGGCATGATTCGAAGCTGCATCTTCTGGCTAAATACACCAGATGATATGACCACTGTTAGAGTTTGCTCTGCTAAAGAATCTAAATCTATCTAAAATAATTATTTCCATCAGTCGAATTTATCCTTCATAACGAATAACTATAATCTTAGCATGGAAAATAGATAAAAAAGATAATCATACTAATGCATAATGTTTAAATTATAACTACTTGGTACTTCTTGCAACTCAATATTTAGAATTAATTTAACTTTAAAAAAAAAAATTGTATAACAGCAGACCTAAACATACTGCAAACTGTGGGTTTACATTAGTACCTACACCTATGCGTAACCCTTCGGGAAATACATGCGTAATGGTATGTTATGGTATTATTTTTTAACTAGCTTTTCGCCCGTGGCTTCGCTGGTGTGGAATATACGTTTTTGCCTGCTCGTTTTATTTATTTCTGATCAAGTGCCTTAATACATAGTGTCACGGTTTCTTTTATCACCATTACAACCCCTCCAAGACTTTTTTGCGATAAAAAGCAGCCTATGTCCTTTCCAACCTTTATTCTATCTCAGTACCAAATTTCATCAAAATCGGTTGAGTGGTTTAGGTTAGGTTAGTGAAAGCGTAACAGACAGACAGAGTATCTTTCGCATTTATAACATTAGTAGGGATATGAACTGGAAAGGGAGCGGATAATTTGTACTTGTTTTAGCATTATATTTGTTAGTCTTTTGAAATAATTGCGATAAAGTCATGCAGTATCGTAACTTCAAATCTTTGGAACTCACGTCTGTGTAATTCAAGAACATGTAAGGGTCGTCCTCCACAATCAGGAAGTCGTATTTACAAGCGAGTTCGTAGATCTGTCTCCGTCTATCTTCCGGCAGCACCGTGCCCGTGGGATTGCTGCCTGTCGGTATTATGTACATCATCTTGGGCATCTTCATACCTCGTCGCAACCGCTCACCGAGAGCTGAGTCGAGTGTTTCAGGTATTACACCGTTCTCATCTTCAGGGATGCCGATGATTTCTGGCTGGTAAGGTTTGAGCTGAAAGAGAATGTAGAATTTAGCTTACGAATCATAATCATATTTACAACAACAATGGTTCTACGTGAAATATGGCCATATTCTTTTTATCCAAAGATAGGAGTAACTAGGCGAAATAATCCAATGGTTTTCTTTGGGCAGTTGTTTCCTATACGAATAACTTATATATTCTTAGATCACCGTAGCTTACATACACTTCAAAAGTTTAAAGTATATCGAAGTATTTTAAAGTATATTGAAGCGGCGGTAGCCTAATGTAGGGCGTCGTACTTGCGATCACGCGGTTGCCGGTTCGAAACCTGACCATTGCACTACCGACGTGAACCCACTCGTAACACAAGCATTGAGATTAGCACGAGGGGTTAACAAGATTACTAGTAGTAATGTGTGAACCACATTGCTAGTAACCTTTTTTTTTAAATATCCAGCAGGGAAAAAAAATACCCTACGAGCTATTCTCAGAAGTACCAAATATACCTACTCAAAATTATTAAAAACCGTCAAGCCATTTCGGAGCAGTTCGATAACAAACCGTGACGTGAGATATAATAATAATGATAGCATCCTCCTCTCTTCTAAGTTGCCGTGCACTGCAGGGCCCATAATATGCCTTTTGTGATAATATAACATCTAACAAGATTATGGAGTGCAGTAAAGATATTGAGATTTTTGTATGTTAGGAGATATAACTCATTGCTGCCTCATTAGTCTTGGGACCTAAGCATACCGGCGAAATGTGGGTGTACATTAGTACACCTCTGCCTAATCCTTCGGGGTATACAGGCGTGATGGTCGGAGATATAAACCGAACTGTGGTATAAAAAGGTGAACGAATGCCACTCACAGTGCTATGTATGCCTGTGTACGCGTACTCGCTGGTGATGACGGGGTCTCCGGGCTCCACCAATAGCTCCACACACTGGTAGATGCCGTGCTGGCCCCCGTTGGTCACCAGCACGTCGCGCGGCAGTTCCGGCGGACGGTGCGCCATAGACTGGAACTTGCGTAGCTCTGATAGCAGAGCTGGAAGGCTATAAAATTTTAAAAAAAAGTTTCCATACATAAGTCCCAGTATGCAAGCTACCAAATACTAACTTAGTGGTCTTTTACCACCACAAAAGGGAGGTGTAGTGAGGCTCATGAGATAGTAGAAAAAGACAAGGTACGGTCCGCAACGAAAGTTGCTAAACACCGCCAAGTTGTGAAAACAACACAGCACCAATACTTTTCAATAGATTCACTTAGGAAAAAAATGATGGTCCAGTATGTAGAAGCACGTACTACTTACCACATCTCGGGTCAGTAAGTTTTGGATAATAAATATGTTTAAGCGTTTTGAAGAATTCATCGTGTTCAGCAACTTTTATTGCTGACTGTACATAGGTAAAGCACACAGATAAAACGAAGCTGCTAAGATCGAAGCCTGTCAAATTACTAGGCAAAGAAGACTTAACAATAGCGGTCTTAATCTGTATTAACATTTTAAAGAGGTAATGTTTGTGAGTTTGTGAGGTTGTAGGGGGTTAATTTCTGGACTTACTGAATCGATTTTGAAAATTCTTACACTAATAAAAAGCTTCATTATTCCTGTGTGACATAGGCTATATATAATCCCGTAAAATGAAAAGAAACCTATAATCCACGCGGGCGAAAGCTAGTAATAGTATAATTATTTGGGACAGTACTAAATCAAGATGAAAACACGCGAGTGATACCACTGGTTTTACTGGCGTCTAAAGGCTACGATATCCATAGTATAGTAGGATAGTATCCGCTCCGCGCTTCATACAAACGTAGTTTGGTCTTATCTTGAATATTAACAAATGAAAGTCTTTGGAATTTTGCAGTAACAATCTTATCATTAAAATACGTGTTCCTGTAGTATACAATTTCATTTCAATATACGGTTAAAAAGTTACACGAGTTCAAAGATTGGCAATTTTCGTTGAAAAACGGCCCAACTTTATGCTAGTATTTCTCGACAATGTATCAATACAGAAACATTCTGATTCGAAGGAAACCCAGATAATATAGTGAATATATTTTTACAAGATTTTTTTTTACGTATTAACAATATTATAGGAGTAATCTCCAAAATTCGGAACATCGTGAAAATGTTGCAAATGTATTGTTGTTTCTCCTCTCGGGCACGCGTTCGCATCGCGAGGGATAGAGACAGCGACAACTGTGCAACATTGTTGCGTTCGCGAGGGACACTCCACTTAACATCAGACGGCCCGTACCCTTGTATAAAACTGTATAGTTATGTTTATTTTCAGATTGCCAGGATTATGAAGCTTATAACAAGCGCACCACACATCCAACCAAGTTGTGTTCAAAAATTAGTACCAAGAAATGTGACAATGACCGTGCTAATGATGTCAAAGCTGAGAAACTAAGAAAACTCAGTATACTCATATTGAAAGTTTTAAAACAAATGACTGTAAGTATCACTGGTGTGCTCAACAGCTAGACTCCGCACTTCTTTCTTGACGTAACTGGTCGATGTCTGTACAGTCAGTCAGTGGGTCAGGTAACAACTATAACCCAGCTGTTACCTGACCCACTTAGTCGCCGCTGGCCCACCTAGGGTGGGTCAGGTAACAGCTATAACCCACTCATAGGAGACAGTTAAGAACAATTTATATGAGTAGTCTTTATAGCAAGAGCAATAGAAGCAAAAATCATGTCTAGTAGTTGGTACGCGCGTAACGCAAAAGCTACTTCATGAAATTGGATGCAGTCTTCAAGATTACGGGCGTCGGACTTGCGATCATGTGGTTGCCGGTTCAAAACTCGCCCATTGCACTACCGACGTGAACCCACTCGTAATACAAGCATTTAGCTTATACTAGTAATGTGCGACCTACATTTCTAGTAAGCTTTTTTTAAAAAACATCTGTTAGGAGGACGACTAACTCAAAAGTCTATTATTATAAATTTTATTGGTGTCTGACTATCGTTCTGAAGTTACAGTTACGACAAAATAGAAATCAAATCCTGGAAGTAATAAAATATTATTGAACTCACCCTTGCGAAGGCACGTATTGCAATGCAGCGGCGAGATCTTTTCCCTCCAACACGAGGCTGGTGTCTCTCATCTCCATGGACAGGCGTGTGAATGGGAACACTTGCTCGTTGGGCATGCCCTCAGCTAGGGAAATCATTTCCTTGCCTACTTTGTAGGCAAGTGATGCTGTGGGCAAAAGAAATAGTTATAGTTATTTTTATATTTTTGGTTCTCATGGTTTTGGTTGTTTGTAGGTCCAGATTTCATAGGACACTTCAGTTTACCATACGAGACAATCTCTTACTTGAATGCAATAAAACATTGAAGTTCCGAGCGAGTAATTGTTGGGCGATCGGCCCTATACATCATTGGTTGGGTTAGGTTAGGTTAGGTTTAATCCCCACACAGTAACAACACTTTTATGACCTAGTGGTAATTGTTTCGGGTTTTCTTTGTGTATATAAAAAAATGTGGTTGCAAACTTACCCACGACGCTTGTTTAAAAAATGTAAATAGAATATTTGCGAAACGATAAATGGTATCTAAATTATCAGTAAAATTTGTAGCTCCAGAGATTTTTGTAAATTCCATGGTCTGATTGAGTGAATGTGAAAATTAATGTTGAAAAGTATGAAGTGATTATTTATCGTTGCATTTAATAATTAGATACCGTCTAAATTTTATCCATAGACTTGCCATACGGCAAGATTACGCATATAACACGTCCATCTAAGACAAAGCCTATTTAAAGCGCAAAGTTTTCCAGGAAAAGATCAGTATAATCACACATAGATTGTGTATATTAAATGTGCGTTATCTAATGCTACATAACATATCAAATGTATTTCCTTTTGGTGTCTTATCTTATCCTGTATTAATCACTGGTATTTGAATAAAATTTATTACGTGACTTAATGGCTTAGCCGTGATTGGTTACTATGTTTTGTACAAAAGTAACTTGAATCGATGAAGCCGCTTATAATACTTGCTTCCTAATTAATTACATACAAATACTAGCTGACTCGACAGACGTGCGTTGTCCAGTCTTACCAATTTTCTGTGCAATTTTCCTAATTTTATTTCCGTAAGAATCTTTTACAATGTATAAGAAAATTTTAAAAAAGATGAATGAAATCGGTAAAGTCGTTCTTAAGTTATATGGCGTCCAAAGGAAATTTATTTAGAACTTTAATGTGTTTTATCTTGGTTTGACAAGTGATATTTTTTGTGGTCTTCTTAATAATAATATTCTTGAAGTCTTAGGTGAATTATTCTTAGGCTAGGCTTCAGTAGTATATCTACTGTTGGTGCGTAACAACGTTTAATATGTTCCATGATTAATTAAAAAAGAAAAGATTTACCACTACCTGCACCGCCCATAGTAATAAGTATCAGCTGACTTTCTTGTCTTTGCAAATCGTTTTCGATTGCCATTGGAACTTTCTCTCTGTTGTAAATTTAATCCGCGAATGCTTCCCAGGAACAATTCATCTGTCGTGACGGCTCGTTCTACGTTCGTACAATTTGTTCACCAACACATAACATGGGTGCATTGCGGACATCTGTTTCACGCGCAGCATTAAGTAGCGCACTTAATGCTGCGCGTGAAGCTTAATGCTGCTTGAGCAACAGCCTGCTGAATAATTAGTTCAGCGTAACCGAATAGTTCTGCGCTGACATTGCCCTGCAACGGGCGAAGATCACTTTGACGCCTTATAAAACAGTCCTCAGCGGTTTCATTTTCGAACAGTAAGTAACCTTTATCACGAAATGGTATGTGGCATACTATTAAACTGTAAAAGTATGCTTCTTTGTCACTATTAATTGTATAATAGCGGGTACGTAATACGGCCAGTCTATTTCTTACAGTTCTTACACGCATTCTAGGGTTGTCCTGCAATCTGATATACCTCACTGGCGAAGTGTTTTCGTCCCTCAGTTTTGCATCTCTGTTGTTCTCTGACCATGTCGTGTTTCAAATCGGACGGCAAATACAGCAAGGCTTAAATTTTCCAGTTCGTTTAGGCGTAATACATATCAAAAATGTTATTCTAAATACTGGTTTCATCACTGTCGAATCTCAGAAGTCTGAAACGTGCCTCCGGCCTGCAACTATTTATTAAAACAGTCTTCACGACGACATTTTCAATGGCAAATGGCACAATCTGTATGCGTATTCGGGCGCACTCACCAGGCGTTGACTTAAAATAGTCATTGATACTGAGAACAATTGTTTCAAAACATCTCCACCTTGTCTTTTAGCATTCGAAATAGCGTCTCGAATTACATCCCTCTATCAAGTGTTTCGCATATAATATGCGAGTAAGCATATTTTGCGACGTAGTAGGCTACAGCGGTGACACTACCACATGGTTGGACGTCAATATTCCCATTCCAAAGTCCTAAAAGAACTGGATTGTAATTGTTGACCATGGTTTCATTTGAGGTTCTTTTCAATAAACAGAATATCCGTTGTTAGCAAGTGCTTCATCTGGCCCTAGACAAACTGCTTGGCGGTTTTTTACATGTTGCCGTGTGTTTATGAATTTGCAAATCCTCGACTAATTTATGCAACGTAGAGTATTAGGATTTAATGAACATGAAACCACCTTTTCAATTATGGCAATTTCTTCTAGAGTAGAGAATTCCGCAACAGTACTACAACAGACCAACATATTATGCATATGTGGGCTACCGCGGTTTTGAAACTCCACTCAGTACCATAAGTCTTCAATAGGACCACCCAAAAAAACGTTAGAATCGCACGAGAGCGTTAACACGCAGTGTGAACTGTTGTGCTACCACTACCGGATATTTCTACACTATGTACTCTTAACTAATTCTAATCATTGCAGATGGAAATGTTAAAAACCATGTAGGAGGCCCTAAAGTTCTAACCATTGCAATTATTTTTTTATTTTTCTCAAAAAATCAAATAGTAACAAAATAAAATAAATTCAATCAAAATAAAGGTTCTGTTAAATCAAAGGGAATATTCAGGAAACAATATGAGTTTCTTAATTTCTACCTCAGCACCTGGGGAGCCTAATTCTAGGGTTGTCATATCTTTCCACTTTGTAGTCCCCATTTCAATTTTTCCATTTTCTTTCTTCAATTTGTCATGCAATTCCTCTAAAGTGCTTGTTAGTGTATTAATGATCTGTGCCAAGGTTTTTCCTGTGTTACTTATTATTCTTTTCTTTTATTTATTTATTTATTTATTTAGATTCACCCACAGCACATATATACACATACATACACAAGATCTTAGGTAATATTCTAATATATATGCCAATTACGGGTAAACACAACATTTACAACATAGACGCCAGTTTACCGCTTAGTTGCTAACTTAAATAACAATTGGGATTGTGATGCAAAAGGAAACAATACAACAAAGAGAAACAATTAAGGTTATAGGAAAAAAAAAGACATTTAAAATTAAAATTAAAATTAAACTAAAAACAGAAAACAGTTCTTTTCAATATGATCGAAGAAAGTGGAGTCAAATATGTGTATTCTCTGGCCGCTAAAACAAGGTACTGTCACCACCTGGTTATAGATTCCTGATAATAAACCCGTTTGGTTTGCACATGACATCTTTGCATAGTATTTCATAACAGGCAATGTTATTTTGGTAACATTTTTCCTGGTTGTCGGAAGCATGTCCCCATTTCCTCACGTGTGAACCAGTTTGCCACGTTGGTTATTTGGGCTAAAATTGACAAATCCTCTTTAAAAGTCCCGAAAATCCCATGAAATACAATTGTGGCGCCATTTCTTCCTGAATTTCCCCACAAATCGTGAATTTCTTACCGAGCTCCAGTACTACTGAAGAAATCACAAAATTTCTTCTTATCCTCATGAAGATTCCACACGTAAGAGAAAATAGTGATTGGTATAAACATCCTAGTAGCCTGTCGTGAAGTTGTTACTAACAGTATTTCTGCTAACAAAGTTGTAAGAGCTGCGATTTCAGACGCCTGCTTAGTATTCTTGGTTTATTCTATTATATCGTCTATGCACGGAACATGGGTCATTGCTCTCTTCACTGCTGTCGCATACTTTTTCCTGTAAATCCCTTCACTTCGAATCATACACAACCAAGCAGTCATAGGTCCAATGCTTTGAACAATAGAAGATCTACGCTCTGGTGGAAAGGAAGCACCTTCTAATAGTACGTGGTCAGCCCCAGATAACCCATATTTAACAACTGGGAAACTTTTATGGACTCCTTCCACTTTCGTAATAGGGGCAATAATACAAAGCAACATTTCTGCCAATATCTGCCTCGAATATTTCTCATAGTAGGTAAGATGCATGTTAACCACAAGTCCCAGTGGTGTTTGCGCGATTCGATTTGGCACGAAAATATTCAACAATGGATAAAACATAAAATAAATAATCATTTCTGTTGAACCTCTTGTCAACACTCATTACACGGTTTTGGGAAGTAGTCAAGGGGAGAACACTTATCGTCTCTTTCCTCGCCAAACCCAATTTTGCATTTGGAAAAAGAAAACACCAATACAAATCCTCCAATTGTGATGGCGGCCAATCTTATTGTATCATCTGTTCAAAGGCTATTCATATTTACAAAACTTTCTAAATTAGGTACATTATCATATATGTTTTGGAGCATACTTGTTGATTTTATATTTATGGTGCCCGTGGAATCATTGACTGGTAACTGGAAATGGTTTGATGCTACTGGAATTGTTCTTGGGAATGACTTGTGTTGTTGTTTGGAGGGGATTACTACTTTGTATTTTTGATCGAAGGGAATCGTTTGGTGTACATGTTGGATTGTCTGCCCTTACTATTGTCGATTTTGCAATGATTGTATTTGGGTGTCACGGGCTATAACTAATGATGTTAACGAGTATACACTAAGATTATCCCGAAAGTTTCCTTCTGCCACTTTATTTGGCGACACAAATAAATTGCGTATCAGTATGGTTTCGTAGGCATCGGTCTTTGGGGATCACTTGGGCCAGTTAATGTGAAGAAAATTGAGCAGTCTAGCAAACCGCAGATCACCAGTCATTGTAACAATATAGGCTTTACTCTACTGAACAAATGTCCCAAACTAAATCATTAGGTATACTAACTGTATTAAGTATTAGTTAAAAGCTGTTTTGAAATTTTTGATACGATTTGTGATCACTAAAAAAAGTATTTTTTGTGTTCGTGTGGAGTTCAAATATATCATGACGATGGAATCACCACAGTTCTTAAAGATCCTTCAGAATACTATTATGATATTACTAAGCCACGTATCGTTCAATGTTAATATCATGGATATCCCACTATAATAATTATCGTATGAGACTCGTCATATCTGTGCGATATCGTGCAATTTAGATCTCAAGCTGTGATAACATAGAGTTCACTGTTACATAAACAAAACAAAAAGAAAAACAAGCGTGATATTGAAAATTGTACCTATCTATTTAGGAATTAGGAAACCGAATATTTTTATTAGTCTTATTCTAACGGTAGCTATCTATACTAATAATACTTATATGTTTCTATAAAGACTTATTGCATACCGACTGGGATTGATGAGGTCGTGGCTAAGTTATAACTGCGCGTATGAACAGATCTGCAAATTAAAGCTACGCCTTCCGCGGTCATTCTGTAGATGGGTGACTATTCTTAACAAATCAAGACCCTAACGCACATAAAGCCGTCGGTCCCGGCTGTCATACGAACACCCATGACAATCGTGAGTGTTAGTCAGAAGCCCAAAAAGCCGGACAACCAGTCCATTCTTGTAATATCGGTGTTGCCCATAAATTGGGGGTAGTGGTTGGTTGACAAGAGGGTGACTACCAATGTTACCTACTATGCGCAGAATAAACTTAGGGACAACTTGCCTTCGGCACGGATTTCAGCTTATAGTGTACTTACAGGGTGTGGAAATGGACACAAAAATAGATGATCTTCCGTCTTAAAAAACTGTTCTTTTTTGCGCAGTCATTAAATTTTTTCAATTTACTTTTTCTTATATTTTTAGTTAGGATTATAATGTGTAAATATTACATCTTGTCATTTAATTGGGGGAGTATATCGTTGGGATTATTAAGTAGCTTGCGGTGGTATACATTACTGGTGATTGACGCCATGTTTCTGATCTGACTTTGTTTCAATTTCTTCACAAAGATCGTCAGTTTGGAAACGACAGCCCCATACTTAGAAATTTAAAATGTACCTACCCACAAAGGCCAAACGAAGGGTATTTTCACCTATCAATCGGGGCTACACACCAGTAGATACGTGCAGTCACGATCATAGATTTTTCATGGATACGGTTGATAAAAACTGTCTTCTATGTTTAATTTCAGTTTTACCAGTTCATGAGAATGGTTTTTAACCAACTTTAAATTGCTAGTCTCGAAATGGTCGTTCAAAATGAAAAATTATGAGAAAAAAATTATTTCAAAGGTTCCATGATATCCTACATGACGTATGTCGTCGACTTTATTTATTGAAGTCGGTTAATAATAAAGATGCAATAATAATGACATCTTGCATTAATATGAACGCAGTAAAATCCAAGTCAGAAATGTCAGCAGTTCAATCTTTTAAAGCAGGCATTTAATTTCATATGTTAATTGAAATGCCCCAGACAAATGTAAAACGTTCGGGCTAATTGGATATTGAAATTATTCACGGAATAAATTAGTCTGTCAAAACAACAATTTATAAAATTCTGAAGAACTAAGGGTTAGTGACCTTTTTGAAAGTCCTCTTTTGTTCGACAAAATGAATAATTAGGCATTAAGCATATAATTTTGTATAGTAAAATCGAATGCCAAAAAAAAAAACAATAAATATTTAATAATTTTACGCCATAGAAATAATTGTATAGATAGTATCGTATTTCTAGATACGGGGGAGCGTGTCCAGCCAAGTTCAAAGAAAAACTTCGATAACTCTTATATTTTTTAAGATAACATTTTGAATTTTTTTTAGATCTTATTACACTATGCTTATACTATAAAATAAAATTAAAAAACCATTGTTGAAACTATTCTTGATATGCCCTTGTTCTAACATTTTCCATAGTGCAGCGTGGTAGTTTGGAACGGCTTACTTTAGACAAGCAGAGCTATTTCGTACAAACTGTAATGAACTTTTTCTGATGCAGTCTTCAACTGGTAGGAATGTAGATATCAACTGGACATCAAAACTGACCATAGTTTCACTGTCGGTTAGCTGTGTCTTTTAATTAACTGACAAAATGGTCCTTCAATATTTCAAGGAATCATACCATTTCCTTGCCGTGCAGCCGTGTTTCCTTTTAGTGGTGAGAGTACTTTTGCCAGATATTGAGCCAGTCTAGGGTTTTGGTGAGTCTGTTTGGCTAACTATTGGTCTAAGCGGTGCATTGGGTTTGTGTATCTTGGGCGTCAAGTACAGCTTTGGTAGTGTTTCAAATCTAGGAATTTTATTTTACGTCTAGATTTGGATAGCTTGATCACTAGCAAACTAATATTTTGGTGGGAGGATCGGTTTTCACACGTTTGTAAGTACTTAATTATTGTAATCCGACGTATCTATTACCACTGTGCCATTACAACGCAAAAAGTATGTTGTTTCATTGCCTAATATTTGCGGAAATGTCACAAACGAGTATAATAAATTGTTCTTAAGATACAGATGAAGAAACCGTAGATTTATTATCTAAGTAGGTAGATTTTATATATTAAGACGTAAATGTTTGTAGCATTCTCCAAACTTTAATATCACAATGATTAATTAAACTCTCTAGAATATGTTTTGGGGGCACGGCAGTAACTCCGCCAAGTCACGCGCATAACAAGCGTTACCTTCTATCGTCTTTGAAACCATTTTGGCCTATTTTCGAACCCCTGCGTCTTGGCACTAGGAACGATTAAACCGATTAAAATCGCTATCCTTATAAGCTTCATGTAATGTTGAGGACCCTGAAAGATACCTGACTTATCAGATACACCGATTTAAAACCGTGGAACTAGTTTGTAGAAAGTCAAAAGTAGGCATAAAGGAACATGATCTTATTATAAAAAAAAAATCGGTTTCTAGTCTAGAACAACTTAGTAACTTAATTCCTAAATTGGGTTTGACTATGTCAAAAGTTTTATCGAGACCTTGCTGGGTTCTGTTTTTATTTTTTGATATTATAAAATGCTTATCAATCAACTGCTATTTGATTTTAATGAAATGAATGAGATTTCGTTTAATAATCTTGTCCCTATTACAAGGGAAAACCCAACCTACGAACTGTGGGTGTACAATAGTAAACGCCTATCCTTTAAAGATTAAAAAATGCGCTGTTGTACATACCATGATTCTACATTATTTATTGGTAGGCATTTTGATTTTTTTATCAAAATATAAATACTTCTTGAATTGTATCTGAATATTGTATTCTGAGTTCTACTCACTGATTTGTCTCGTCAGAGCTGGTTCTCGTCGCGATGCCCTCGTACTAAGATATCTGTCGTAATCCTGTTCCATGAGTGGTTTGTATCTGTCCTCTTGATATCTGTTATCACTGTAGAACTTGAAGAACTCCTCCAAATTCACATCCTTCTGGGAAAACTGTTTCTTTAAAATCAACGTCACGCCCCGAGCTTCGAATAGCCTCCTCGCTAATTCTCCGTTCACCTTTCGTAATTTCATCGTCACGAACATTTTACACAGATCAACTTTTTTCTGCTCTTTAATTTCCTCGTGGTCGAATTTCAATATCACGTCGCGATATACGCACGCACGCGCGTGAAACAGTTGCCAATGAAATGTAACCAAATTAGTGTTCCTTAATTAAAATGCTTAAGATTACGTCAATTTCTACGATAGCGTGATTACGCGGTAATACATGATAACGAAAACAAATTAAAATTTGAAGTCATCGTATTGGTTGACGAAACACTCGCTTGACAAGCGTCCAAGTTCGAGGTCCTAATATAATTAAACATGAGTAATAGAAGATGGCAATAAAAGCAGCAAATATTATTCCCTTACGTAATATTATACCTACATGAATCAAAACGTGGGTTTGTCCATTTTTTTCGACTTAGTACGTAGTTTATTAAAAACAGAATAATTTTTATCCTGTTAGGGGTTTTTTCACAATTATTACTCTGACATCATTTTGGATGGATAGGGATCACCTTTAAGTATCTTTAATTTTACTCAATACATGGGTTTTGTAATTTATAATCCATACAAATAAATAAATTTAAGTGTCTATAGAGTCGAACAAATTATTGGCAGACAACTGATGGTATAAGGAGTCGTATGGGGCACAACTAGTCGTAGAATAATAATTAATTATTCTGCTGAATAATTCCAAAACTAGATTAAAACAATAACAACTGTAAAATGTTCTTTATTATAAGTATTGATACTATGTTTACAGGTACTTTGCCCGATAAACATAATTTATCAGTATAATTAATGTCAATACATTTGCCTATCGGTTTGCTTGAGTTTTTATTCAAAATAATTATGTTTTAGGTCTTCATACTGAATTATGATGTCTGAAGAAAGAAGGAAAGAGAATCTCATATAGAAGAAAGCTGAAAAGAGTGTCGCTCGAGTGCAGTGATTATATACAACGTGACGAATTGACCTGAAAGAATAATAGGTTATATTTTTTATGAAGACTATATTGCCGTTATATTAAAATCGTCTCCCTAGCCCTTTTCCCTATTATAGCCTTACTAGGTTGGCATTGGCTTCCAGTCATCCAGATATGTCAATATTTTACTTCCACAGAGTCACTGCCATAAGACCTCCGTAACCCACCCACCAACCCCTGATTGATAGGTTTTTTGGGCTTCTGATTACCATTGGGATCGAAGGCTTAACGTGTTCTCCGCGGCACGGTGTGGCCTTTGATTGATTGTGGATCGGCTAGTTAGTCTATTTGGCATAATCAAAAATAGCTGTTTTTTAGAGTTCCACTTATTAACAGCGAAATAAAGCTGAACAGCAACTGTATAAAATGTTGGTATTATTTTTCCTGGGTATGAGATGTGTCATTGACCTCGTGGGCATAAAAGGTGAATAGCGATCAATCCTATTACCTTTTTGTGTGCAATAAACAAAGTTACCTAGAGTTGAAAATATACTTTAGTAGTGCATTTGTGGATGCTGCATTCACCTGTTAAATGTCACAATGATACAACGAAAGTTATAATCATTTATCAGAATAGGTCAGTTAATCAGCAAGTGGGGTCATAAGAGATTAGCGCTATTATTTACTTCACTGCGATTTCTTTATTAATATTATTCTTGTTTATACCTAGAGGAAAGATAAATTGACTTTGACTGAAATATAGAAGGAGACCTTTATATAAGATTTAAAAAAAAAAAACAAATTATTGTTATACTGTTTGATGGAATTATTGTGTTGTATAGATTAGTCAAATACATTTATACCTAGCTACTTCCCAGGGACCTAATATTACCATTGACATAATAGGAAGATATTTTGTAAGGAAGATTAAATAGGAAAGGAAGAAGACAATTTGCCCCTCTGTAGAAAAAAAATGTTTAAGGACGGTCTCCTAGGAATTTTAAACCGAGACTTAAACCGTCGCTTTGAAAATACCAAAACACAAAAACGTCTGGACAAATCAGTTCCTGTTATACATGTTTTACTAGCAGGTCGTTTATTTGTTTCTTAACAAAAAAAATAATTAAAGTTCCATCCATTTGCTCAACCGTATAGAAAATGGTGTACACGAATTAGTCCAAGCTATTTAAAAAAAAATGTGACTGTGTTAATGTGAATTAATCAGAATAATCAAATTGTCCTTGTGTAGTCCAGTGCCGAATATCTAAAGGTTCTTCCAAAATTGGCTAGTGTAAAATTTACCGTCTCATAATCTGTTGCTGCGGTTGCATCTCGGCGTTGATTTCTCGCTGCCGGTCGGCGTGCTGGTTATATTCAATCCCGGAAACAATCTGCAATTAAGTCATTACTCTAATCAGGCCGTGAATAATTCGTTTGGTTGTTCGTACTATACTTGAATCAGCTTTACTGTCTGTATTTGAAAGGTATCAAATAAATATCTGGTCTTCTAAACTGGACATTATTTGAAGCCCTGCAAATCATGTCATGTGTTCGCATAACATGCAAAAATCCTTCAATAGGTTTTGGTGACATCACCCTTCAAAAACATGTAATTCAACTTGATCTACGCGGTCGTCATTAGTTTAAGAGGTAAAAACCATGCAACAGACCTCATAACGCGTTTGTACTCGTCAACCATTTCATCTACAGGCTCCATTCGGCTTGGGTCGTATGTCTTTAATGCTAAATATGGTGCTCCTGCCGTGACGGCGTTCGTCATCTGGGAAAAGATTTTGAGGATAAGAGGATAATAATCTCCAACATTATATCATTAAAATCAGATAAATAGTTTTCCTTGATGATTTCTGGAAATTATAAGGAAATCCCAAATTTTTTGGATAAGATTCTTGGTCACATGCCTACCCAATTTCATGCGAATTGACTTACCCATAACCGTCTAAACGAAATGAGTTCGTAAAATAAATCTTAAAGTAGAAGATACTTATTAACTTAAATGCAAACAATATTTTCCTGCTCAATTATTATAATGACGATGTTTACTGATTTATGCTCATGATTACTTTGGTTTAATTACGTTTTTACAGATAAGACTAAAAAAATCATAGCGTACCATTTGTTTGTTTGTTTCCATTGCTGCTAGTTTTCGGTTAAGGTCATTCTTGAGTCCTTGCATAAGTACGAAGTCCTTCTCTAATATGCCTTGTAGACCTACAGCCAAAGAGACAAACAAAATATTTAAAGTCCTTCAAATATCTTCGAGTTTATGTGTCTGTTAATAACATTATAAGGCCATTGCCATTTTGCAGATTTTTTAACACATGACCGTTTATTTAGGTGCCCGATTATGAAATCAAATTCTTCTTATTTCTTTATTGCAATTGTAATTTCTTATCTTCAGATATTTTAGCAGCTAATACTGGTTTTAAAAATGCATCGAAATTAATTCCAAGTATTCCAGCAACATAGTCCAGTTTTAGGTACTTACCAGCTTTCTCTAGTAGAGTATCAAGATCGGTGACCGGGAACTCTGCTGTAGATGGAGATAAAAGTTGTGGGGTTGGTCCCAGTGGTGCCAGTCGTTGGCGAGGAGTAGTAGATGACGCTAGAAGTAACATTTCTCAGTTTATTTATTTAACTGAGAAAATGGACTAATTGAACGCATCAAAAAATTAGAAGGTTCTCGATTTGTCCGTAAATTTTGTTTATTAAATATGTCCTGATTTGATCTAAAAATATATTATAAGTCTGTATAAAAGTGTCTGTTACTGCTTGGAGGAGACTAATTCAACGCTACTTAAGCTGAATTATTTTTTTTTAGAATTGTTGTCTGTCTATATGTTTTTAGAGCCAAAACCTTACACGAGGATCCTTAGTTTGAATCTGAACTCTAAATAATAATAAGAATTTCTATAATATCGTGATTGAAGAAACGTTTTATTATACGGTTATTGATACTTAATCGTTAGTTAAATTAAGTGAAGAGTCTCGATCAACGAACATTATGTAACAGTTTCTGTAACATTTTTCCCACAATCCTTTATCTTGATTGCCATCTCTGTATTTCGGAAATGAAAAGAATCGCCCCAACTGAAGTTTTTGTCGTAGACAAAATATGTTTTCAGTTCCCATAGTTTCAGACAATGGCTTTTATCATGTCAAAAAAGCAATTACAATAGGTATGAGTTACGTGGACGTAGTCAGCTATTGTTAAAAATATTTTCTTTTATTTTTCTTTTTTGGGATGCTTATCTTATTAATTAATTTTGATGAGTGGCTGCTTTATTCATTCCCACGACTTTTCCCGTATCGCTAGGTCATTACTTTTTAAATTAATATCTTCCCAGTGGGAGCTGTCATCATAACAAAACTTAATCATTGTCGTTATCGACCTACTGTCCCACTGCTGGGCTCGGATCTCCTCTCAAGGTGTGAGGGATTAGTCCACGTCCACGTGCAAGTTGTGTTTTAGTCGTAATTTTGTTACTCCGCGATGAAGTTTCAATCTTGTATCAGTTTGTTGATACATTTTACTCTTGAAATGAATCGATCTTTAGCTTTGCTATCCTCCTGCCCGGAATGCACGACTCAACTAGGAGCATGTTATTGTGCCTTACATAGTTTCAATACTTAAAGTGAATACATTTTATATTTGTCAGAAATAATGAGAAATATCATAGATACTCTTTAATACTAACTTGTAAGCATAAGCTTGGCTGCAATCAGAGGTGTGACATGACTAATTAATGATTCGCAATGACAGATACAAATGTCAGATTGGAAAATGGCCTCTGGGACTATCACGTGTCTATCAAGGATTATTCACGCAATCTGCGAAGATTAACGCACGGTACGATTATTCACGATATGTTACCATACGACACATTACACACGACGGCTTGTGTGCTCTACGAGATAACCGCATTTAACCGCAGATTAACCGCAACAATGGCAAAAGTAATATTGTGAGTCGTGCGGTGCGTCGTCAGCAAGATCATTCTTGTTTGCTAAAGCTATATCGGCAACTTGGCACAATGTCACGGCACCCTGTTCCAACTCACTGGAACATACACTCCCTTGGGACTGGAAAGTACTTGACGCACTAACTGCTGAATCCGAAAAAATCATGGACCTTTGGTCTTTGAGGGAGTGATGCAGCGCCTACACGGAACTACGCGAAAGCAAAACCTTAAACGCGCAAACAAAATTTACCACGCGACTAGCATATCTACAACCGACAGATATATACCGTTCGGCAACGGCCCGTCTGGCAAAAACAGCTGCTAGGTCGGAGGCTTCTCTCTTTGGTTGATTGGAAGGGCAACACACTTCGTCTCTCCACAGATCCATAGCGTCACCGACCAAATAGACAAAAAGGTCGTTTACGAAACGTATGCCGCTCTGTGCGTTGTCATTAATTCGTTAGTTTGTCTTTGGAAATAATTTATATCGAGCTAGCTTTCCTGCACTTTGCTTTTTGGATAGAGTAGACGAAGTTTTCCTTTTTAAAAAAAATAATGAAAATCTACTCTGCAACATTGGACCCTTAGATGTGGCTGTCTGAATAAGAGAAGACACAAACTGCTGCGTCGCTGTGCTTCGGTCGATTACGACAGAACTATTGAAATAAATCCTAGACAACGATTTTATAACTTCGAAATGTCAAAAGTGTCTTTAGTTTGATTGATTGATTTCGTTGAATATTTTTTTCTTATATTTCTCTTCCGTCCTTGATATTTTTCGCTTTACGTTTGCCTACAAATGGATCAAGCTAACATGGATATTGGAGAGTTATGAAATTATTTTTCTGGTAAAGATCTTACCGTTGGTGGAGGGATAGTCGGGCAGGTCCCAGGCGGAGGGGCGGCGCGCGCGCAGCGTGTCGGCGGGTGGCGCCAGCACCGCGCCCGCCGCGCCCTCCGCGCCCGGTGACAACACCAGAAAGCACACGAAGTCACAGCACGACAGAACCAACGAACTGCGGTTGTACCGCGCGTACTCGCTGTGACAGGGATTTAAAAGCCACACCACTATTGAGAATTATCAACTAGAAAAGAGGTGATGATCTTCAAAATGCTGAGCAAATTTATTGAAACATGGCTAAGAACATTCGATCAAAACACCTTTTAAACAAAGCTAACTAAATCAAAAGTGTTCAAAAAGGAAATTTTGAGAAAGTAATGAAGAGGTTTGCAGTTCAAATAGTTTTCATGGATACCCTTGTTGATTCTGGAATGCCTGGCAAACACAAGATAAGTGATCAATTATCAGCTGACTCTTTCTTTAGTTCAAATTTCAACTTTCAAGTGAGTTTTTCTGGTAACACTGTATCCTCTCTAAATGTGTTTTTCATTAATTAAAATAAGTGAAAGTGTCCATGTTTGAGAACAATAACGTCCTAAAATTACAAATGTATATACTGACGGTTCGTCTTCTAATCTCTTGTTGCCCCAATCATTCTGGTTGTCGAGCTGCAGCATCAGTCCTCCCGTAGATCCCTGGTACACGCTTGATGCGCGGCGGGACATCACTACTGGCACTTCTGATATTGATTCGTCGTCCTTTTCATCCATTCGCACCGGACCTTAGGACGGAACAATAGAGTATTCATTTCCTTTAATTCTTGGGTCATTTTTGTGTGCATAGGTACAATTACGTACGGCCACTTAGCGATTGAAGAGGTTGAATTGTCATGTCAATTCAACCTCCAACTCCTCTAAGAATACAAATAGAAATAGACTAAGTAACACTTGGTTCAACGGCTTAAAGATATCATAATATACCTACTTAGGGAACATTCCTTAGATCACTTCCTTTGCCCCTTAAACCCCAAAATCTTGCAATATTGTTCAAGAAATATCATTGCCACCGGTCTGATTTTCAAATCATTATTTACTTCTGTAACAATACTTAAGTAGCTGGCTTTTGAACCTGTTAGCCCCTTGATCAACGAAAATTCGACTAGCCAGTAAGGTTTTTGTACTCACCAGGATGTATACAGTAGGGGCCAAACTCGACCTTTTTGCCAAGCACTCCGAGGAATGGGAATTTGATCTTAATAGTCTGCAGCAGACATTCCTCGTACAGATCCCAGATGTAAACCATCTGAACATAGAGTTCCATTTAAATTTACATGAGAAGTCACAATTACTGTTAGTCACTGAAATATGGGTCTATCCTATTGCAGTCACTCTGAAAAACGTCTATTGTTTGAATTTCCTTGGTCTATCTTAAGTCTTCCACTGCTCGTGTTTTAGCTACCTTTTTGTTCTGCTGTGTTTTTGTTTATAAGTTCTGTTTCTGTGGCGAGAGTACAACGACCTCAATAGAAAAAAAGGTCCTTTTACGAGTACGTCAGAACCTGCGATTTGTTAGTAGTTATGGCAAATCAGAATGGGTTGCAGCCTTGTAAATTCGTAGCTGAAGTCAAAGCTATGGGAGGGAGTGGAAATAAAAACTTATTCTCATTGATTTCGTGCATGTTATCAAAAAGCAGTAGGTTACTCACACAATTATTGCAATATGAAATGACCAGTTCATGCGCGGCTATAATAGCAATGTCGAGTATGGCAGGCGCGGCGGGCACAGCCAGCGTGGCGAAGGGTGCGCGCGCGCAGGGCTGCCACAGGCGCACCGCCCCGTCACACCCGCCGGTCGCTATTATGTGCAGCGACCACACTATGTGGAAACAACTTACGCCCTGAAATTTTCCAATGTATCGTATGCGGCAGTGATGCCAAACCAATGATAAGCGTGCCATTGTTCGCACGTGACAAAATATTTCAGGAGGAAATTAGATTTCATAGCTTCGAGAAATCTAGTGCAAAACGTTAACAATGTGCTTTAATGATAAATGATATTTATTTCTGTAAATAGATCTTTTGAAGACACTTTTACAAGTCGTTTTTTTTTACATTTTGTTTTTAAACTTTCCACCGACTATTCCGAATTATCGTTTTCTACTGACTTCTTAGTATCGTGCCTGTTCTATTATATATTCTAAGAGCTGCGTGAGTATGATATCTTGACTTAAAACGAAATTGTAGTTTTCCACCTTATACCTATGGTTGGGTTCTGACCTGTCTACGACTCCACTAGGAAGTTCGGCCCGCTTCGATAACATTGTAACTCATACATACCCTCGGAACTTTGAAGACGTAGTCGTCCATTTTGCCGGGCACGTGTCTGATGCGTACGCTGGCGGTTGCGTCGTGTGAGCACGACACGAGGATGTCCCCGCCGCGACTGTACGCCACGCGGCGCACTGAGCGCGAGTGTACGCGCCGCCATCGACTGATGCTGCAGTACGATGAGTGAGGGGGCGAAGGCATTTCCTGACAAAATGCAATCGTTGATTGATTCAGATTCAGTGAGCATTTAAAATAATCATCGTTGTAATAAAGGATAGAAAGTGTACCCAGTGGGCTCGATATCTCGATGCTCGATGGAATAGCGTTTGACCGGTTCAAATCCTTCTTGAGAGGCGAATTGTTTTCCAACCCCCGTTATCTTTGAAATCATCTATATCCGTTACAGTACGCACTCAACGTATTTTATCTATTCTTCATTATTGTTTACCATCGTATAAAATACTAGCTTTCCGCCCACGGCGTTGCCCGCGTGTTCGTTTCAATTTGACAGCAAAATCCCCATTAACAAAAAGATCCGCCATTCGTAATAAATTAAGAACCGCTCGACCGATTTTGTGCAAACTTCACATAAACCATCTACTAAATAGTCCGAACAAAGCCTATAGATGTAAGAGCGGCTATAAATATGTCTCGTTTTTATTGACATTTGTATTAATATTATGATGCTATCCTTCAAAGACATTAGTAGTCCTATGCATCTCACCATAAACACACCTAATTTTTTGTACATCTGGTTTCATCGAAAACGTAAAGATTTTTTTTATTTATGAAAGGAATCGTTTTTTGACAATTTCCTTTCGTATAATATTTCCAACCTTCTTCGGTGTTATTTGGCGTGAGAAACTCTAAATTGCAACAAAGATAAATGCTAACCTGGAACTAAAGTGGTCTATGATACAAAATAAACATTTTCAGTTATCAAACGAAACGCGTTTGAAGTTACTATGTGCTTGTGAATGTATGTTATGTTGATGTTAAACATTTATACGGTAGTTAAATACATAACTTAGCTATCCAAATGTAATTTAAGTGATAATTAGGATAGTAAACAACAAAAAAATATTAAAAATAAGGAAAATTGGTTTTTAGACCACTTTGGAACTATTGTAATTTAGAAAACCCAAATTGCATAAGGGGAAAAAACGATTAAAATAAAAAACGTTGGTCATATTAAACATTTTAATCAAAAAACTTTTATTAATAATTATCATTATCGTATTTATTAATAATTATTATCTTTGTTAATAATTATCACTATCAGGCGGGAGCCTGTCATCACGAAGTTGGCTGGCAAAACATCTTGTTTCATTTTCAGTTTCACCTCTGCGATTTTTATGTGGAAGGTTCAGGTAAAAAGGGTGATGAACCGGTGGTACAAATTTTAACATTTTCTTAATATCCTGCATTTTTTTAAATTACAGTGCACGGGTATCACTGTCATTATTTGGTTCGAAATTCCGCAAAACTACCAAGAACTCTTCTAAGTTTACAGTAGGTTTCTTTAAGTCGTCTGATTTATATATTTCATAATAATCATCATTATAATACAACTCAGATAGATTTTTTACAAACTTAGCCTTCCTCACTCTCGAAATCATAGCACCTTGGGCAACTAAATTCTGATATTCTTTAAACATTGGCTGCAGTTGATCAAATGCTACAAAATTTCCCACCATGTTATTAACACCAAACGGATTATGTTTTATACAGTTTTTTATCAATTCATGCCACTCATTCGGTGTATATACATGGCGTTCTTTTTTTTGGGCCCTACTTATGAATGAGAAATCACCATCATTCGGCAAATATGTGTGGCCCGTAACTAGGTAATGAACACATATTTCGCTAATGTTCGGTAAAGCATTTACCATAAACATCACAAAAAACATGACATTCCAGTTACAGTTTTGCCCACCACAACAGTCGCTAAATATATTTAGCCTTGTAGCATGGTCAGGAATATGGTTCCTTAAGTAAAAATATAAACACGACGTGACTTCTTGAGATCCTCTCGCTCCTGTAGTCTCATACCACAAGTTCATTAAAACTCGTTCTCCGTCATGCTGGTAAGCATGTATGCCAAAATTAAGCATGTTTAGCTGCCTCAAGTAATATACTTCTCCTGTATTTAAATGAGGAAGTGGAAGGGTCCTTTCTAGGTCGAAAGTAATCAATACTTCTGCACTCTGAGGTGTAAGACTGGCTTGTTTATGCATATTTAAAATCTCTCTTGCTTTTCTAGCCAGATTTGTATGTGTATCCAATTGTTGTCTGATTTCCAAACACTTTTAAATATCTCTCTCTGTAGCTATTTTAACTTGGAATTCATCACAAGTCTTACAAGTATCCTTCTTGGGTATATAAAAGTGTAAGTTGAATTCTGTCCTGAACACCTTTTCATACAAGGATTTTTTCAATATTTCCTTACCTTCTGCCTGGCATTTCTCTACAAACAATTTGTACATTTTACTGATGTTCAAATTTGGCGCTAAATATTCGCGATCAGACGATCTCTCTCCATAATGGCTTCTGAATTTAGGAAAAGATTGTATGTGCTCTCTTATCCACCCCAGTTTCTTCTCATTCACTTTATTTCCTGGTATTTTACGTCCTCTCTGATCTTTAGCTGTGGAATATTAGTGTAAGATGATATTTGTTTTACTTGCAAAGCATAATCTATGCGATGCTTACTGATTTGCAGAACATTTAAAAATATTTTTTTTACAAACATGTGTAGGGAGGCTCGAGGAGAGTAATTGAAACAACGTCTTACCGATACAAGATATGTTTTAATACTACTGAATACACGTTAGATATACACTCATGGCAATGGGACTACAGTACACGCCCTGCCAAAAAAAGAAAAAAAAAAGGTATTACAGTCCTTTTTTTTTTTACAAAACCCCAAAAAATAGAATAAAAAAAGTAAATGAAATTGGAATACAATAAGGTAAATAAAAAAATAATAATAATACAATATCTATTTAAAATACATTTTACATCTATTTTTATGAACTGACACTTCTTTGTTATTTACTGTTATGATAACATTTGGACTTTCGTCCCTTACAACATGAAATGGACCAACGTATAAAGGGTCCAACTTATTACTACGCCTATCGTTTTTTAATAAAATCAAGTCACTTGGTTTATATTTTACAGGATTGACATAAGAGTCGTAATATAATTTTGTATTTTCTTTTGAAGTAATTTAATTATTTCTAGCATCCAGTTGCGATTTTTGTAGGCGAAATTTCAATTCACAAGGATAATCATAAAAATTATACAATGGTTCCATTACATTGGTTATATTACTCGGGATATTACAATGTTTTCCAAAAACTAGTTCATATGGCGTATATTTAGTTGCAGTATGCACAGTAGTATTGAAGGCAAAACACCAGAATGGAAGCCAGGAGCTCCAATTCTGTTGTTGGTTATGAGTTTGTATTCTTAGGTATGACACTAAATGTTTATGGCTATTTTCAAGAGATCCTATTGTCTGGTGGTGATAGGCAGTTGACTTTAAATGTGTTACATTTAGTAATTTACATACTTCCTGCATTGTGCTCGAAATAAATTCGGTACCTTTATCAGTTATAATTTCTCTGGGAATGCCAAAACGTAATATAAAATTGTTTACAAACGAAGCAGCTACTGACACCGTATCTTTTGACGCAATCGGATACGCTTCTACGAATTTCGTCAGATCGCATTGAATGGTTAAAATATACTTATAACTATTATCCTTATATAAAGGGCCCACTAAATCTAAGAATACCCTATCGAATGCCGAGTTCCCTGTATCTGTTAGGACCATCGGCTCCTTAGTATATTTAAAATATTTGTGACGTTGACATTTGTCACATTTTTTGACAAAGTCGGTAACGTCCTTCTCGAGGCCAGGCCAGAAGTAATGCTTTTTTATGTTATTTATCATACGTCTTATACCGGCGTGACCGCTACTGGGAAGCATATGATAATCATTTAGTATAATTTTACGTGTATCAGAGTCATAAATTCGTTTTATTCCTTTTAAGATGCAAAGTCGGGGTCCGGACCACTTTGGCATCTTGGTAATAGTCTTCGCTAGCGATTTTATAAAATTAGTATTATATTCATTTTTTAAAATATATAAACAGTCGACTTTAATTTTACTACAAAATAAACTCAACTCCTTTGCAAGATCAACTCGTGAGTAATGCGATCCGGTAGTCGGTTTCATATAAACAACAGATAATGATTGTACGTACGCGTAATAAATATTTTCTTCAGTAAATCTATCTTTAATATTTTTCCATTCACTTTTGTTTAAAATTATCAATTCAGTATAATTGTTTGGCGACTTTAGAACCTCGACTACCCTTGGGTGATCAGACCAATGGTTGACATGGGTTCTAGAAACTTCAGAGTCGCAACTTTTTGTCATTTTCCTTTTCTGTGCCCTAGTTATAACAGACAAATTGTTACTATTCATATTTTTCAAATCGTCACACGTGATAGAAATCCGTGACAATGCGTCAGCGGCCGCGTTATCGTGACCTTTAACATATTCTACTTTAAAGTTATACTCTTCGAGCAATAGGCGAAATTTCGTTAATCTACTAGATGGGTTGGCCATGTTGAAAAGATAAATAAGTGGCTTATGATCCGTTCGAATAATAAATTTCCTGCCATAAAGGTATGGCCGAAAGTATTTCACTGACCATACAATGGCAAGTAATTCTTTCTCAACGGTCGGGTAACGGATTTCGGATTTGTTAAGGCTACGACTCGCATAGGCTACCGGTCTGTTATCGCTGTTACTTAACACCGAGCCTATGGCATATTCAGAAGCATCTGTTTGAAGGATAAATGTATTACTTTCATCAAAATTAGGGTATCGCAACAGGGGTGGTGAGATTAATGAATTTTTTATATCGGAAAATGAAGTTTGACATTCAGCTGTCCATTTAAATTGTACATTTTTGCGGCACAATTTATTTAAAGGTATAGATTTTCCTGCGAAATCGGGTATAAACTTGCGGTAATAATTGGAAAATGCTATAAACCTTTTTGTTTCATCCGAATTTTTGGGAACGGGATAATTTTGAACTACTCTAGTCTTTTCAGGGTCGGGTTTTATACCTTCAGTAGATATAACATGGCCTAAAAACAGCATTTCTTTTTTCAAAAATTCGCATTTGGATGGGTTTAATTTTAAGTTAACTTTTCTTAGTCTTAATAAAATATCAATTAGGTTTTTATTATGATCATCCAAATTTCTTCCAAAACAGATTAAATTATCTAAATATATAAATAATTTTTCATAATTTAATCCGGACATAGCGACGGTCATAAGCCTGGAAAACGCACTTGGACTGATTTTTAAGCCCATTGGTAACCGTGTCATCTGGTACTGGCCTGTCGGTGTCGTAAATGCCGTGCATTTTCTACTGTCCGATGATAATTTTAGCTGATAATATGATTGGGATAAATCTAATTGCGTAAAGTACATGGAACCAGAAAGAGAATCTAAAATATCTGCTATATTTGGTAAGGGGAAACGATCGTCAATAATTTTATCATTTAATTTCCTAAAGTCAATGACTAGTCTCCATTTTCTAGTATCATCATCCGACTTTTTAGGGACTAGTAATACGGGACTCGACCACTCACTACACGCAGGTTCAATAATATTTTGTGACAGCATTTTGTTAACTTGCTTTTCTATCTCATCGCGCTGCGAAAAGGGTAATCTGTATTGCTTAACATATACAGGTTCAGCCTGTGATTTTAGAGGTATATTTTGTTCATAAAGGTTTGTAGTAGCAAGGGTATCGTCAGGGAGGTGAAATACGTCCGAAAATTTTGCACAAATATTTTGAATAGATTTTCGTTCCTCATCGTTCAGATAATCTAATTTAAGAATTGAAAACAGCTCTCTTACTCGTTTGCTGTCCACATTATCTGTTTTATTAAAGCTGCAAATTGAATAATCTGAAAATTTTTCTAAGTCAGGTCTAAAATAACTGAGTCTCACATCATTTTCACGAGTATTTAGTATTTGTATCGAAATTTGACCATTATAAGGGCGACAAATGCTCCCGGCTGTAAATACACCTTCACACAATTGTCTGGGTAAAACAACACACTCATCACTCATGCTAGTATCTATTTTGAAAATCTTTTCACACCGAGCTGGTATGATCAAATAAGTGCTACTATTCCCTAATGTACTTGGGTTCATTCCTATAATAACATAAGTACTTAAGTTTTTTAAAGTTAAACTATTATTCTCATAATTTAAAACTGCTTTATATTTTTCTAAAAAATCACGGCCAATTATTCCGTGTTGTGAACATGGCAAGTTTCTTATAACATAAAACTTGTGTATGAATTCCTTACCATTTATGTTGAGTGTAAGATAAACATATCCTAGGGTACTTACCTTTCCACCAATTCCGTTTATTGCAATGTTCTCCTTATACATCGGAACATTCCATTGCCCCAACGCATCATATTTCAACGCCGACAACGATGCGCCAGAGTCCACCAACCAACTATATTTGGAGTTGTTTATGAAACAATCTATTGAACTACTGTTATTACAAGCTAAAATAAAATTAGACTCGAAAAAACTCTATTGGTTCAGATTGATTTTGTCCAATATTTTCGTTACCATTATTGTCATATAAACTCATACTGTTAATATTATTACTATCCGGGCGGTCCCTGTTATTCCTGTATGTAAAGTTACTCCTACCTCGAGCCTGGGCTCGATTTGAATAATTACCTTGATTTTGCTGACCCCTATTAGTATAACGAGTTTGATTATACCAGTTACGCGAGGGATTACCGAAACTTTGAGAATTTCTACCATGTAAATTACCCCGGGAGAAATTTGTTCTTCCTCCGCGACGTACATATGACGTACCTGGATTCTCCTGTGCATAGCCAGCGTATACAGCATCCTCGTGACTCGTAGAGGGTGCAGTCAGCTCCTCATCCTTGGCGGCGCGAATGACATCTTTCAATGCAGTGTAATTGCGAGCTGCTAATATAATACGTAAATTATGATTACGCAAACCATCAATAAAACGTCTTATGGCTATTTTTTCATTTTGTGGTCTCAAGACAGTGTGCGCATTGTTATCATCTCCGGCCTGAGCTAATGTTAAATTTGTGAACAACTCCTCTAAATGTTGCCCATATTGGTCCAAGGACATTGAGTTTTGTTTAACCCTATTAAGGTCAGAAAGTATAGCTACGCTGGATTGTTTTGTCAGCAAATTACGTTTCATATCAGCAATAAGGAATTCACAAGTATTATATGTTCGGGCCATACGAAGTTTGGCACTTTTAGATAGCCGTGTTCTAAGTACAAAATTTATCAACTGCTGTTCACCACTCCGCTCTATCATAGAATCGTACAATTGTATAGAATCAATCAAAGATTCAGTGACCTGTTCGTCTCCGTTCATCATAGGTACGAAAGAAACCGCGGTCTTAAGATTAAATTTCTCCATGGTTTGTCCTTCAAAACTACTGTTGCAAAAATCTTGAATTTTTGAATACAGCGACTCTATCCGTATACACGTTTCTTTAATAATAAGAATATCTTTAGGTTTTATTTCATTTTTGTTGATTTTGGTATCTAAATATTCAGAATATTTCAAATACTGTTCATATAATTGACATGATTCCTGGCTTTTTTGACTTAATAATCTATGAGTTCTTTTTGGTTTGGCCAACTTAGTTAAATTTTCTCTTAAATGTTTTATTTGCTCATATATCGTAATAAGTTCATCAATCATTTACACAACCGTGATAAGAAGGCCAAATACCGTTAAATTTCCTAGACATACATGCTTATTATAAGTAGTAACCGAATAATGTGGTTATACATATCATTACACCCAAAAAAATAAGCAAAGAAAAACATACGATTTTATTTTTATGTTAGAGTTCAATGTCCATTACTTATGTCATATTGCAATGTTTAAGTTTAAACGCTGTTCACACAACACCGCGCAAATCACACGTAACTATTCACTTTTCACTTATTCACTGGCATATTATGGCACACGCAATCAGCCGAACTTTGCTGTGGATTGCTCCGCCGACGTCCAGACCATCGCAAACCCCTAAAGGCCTGCTGATTAATTTCTTACCTCATCCACTGAGTGTGGCACTTCTTGTATGTCTTGTAACCGAAAAACAGGATAACTGCTCCAATAATACAAATAATGATCATCGATATGATAGTTTGGATAGTCATATGTTGACCTATGTCCTGCAAGTTGGCGTTATTTCCTCCAGCACCGGCAGCATTTTGGGCCAGAAAAACCTCTTCTTTTGTTTGGTACGATTGGCACATCTTGACGAAATTACTTCACGCATCAATAAAATAATGTTACTCGAATATGACACGTGCGGTCGCCCGAAATTTGACGCGCGGCACTCGCGCTACTGGCAGGGTCGCCATGTAGGGAGGCTCGAGGAGAGTAATTGAAACAACGTCTTACCGATACAAGATATGTTTTAATACTACTGAATACACGTTAGATATACACTCATGGCAATGGGACTACAGTACACATGTGAGTTGTTGAGGGTAAACTGGCGAGTGTGTTGTTTGCGGCTTGGTGACCGATTTGTCGATCTTTTTCGAGGTCGTTTTGGAGCTGAGATGGCTACTGCACTACACAACCAAACAGTTTGACTATCCCAAGTGCCCAAATTATAGAATGCATCATGGATTTCTTTTTGAATGGATGAGGGTACCTTTTCACTGCATTTCAGTCGACATGTACATTCTAAAGCTGCAAATACCTTGGCTGGAACAGTATTACCTCTCGTATTTACATATTCCTTCCCAGTTGATCTGCTTAATTTTCTTAATTTTTTTCCCCAAGTGTGCTCATGCCTCTGCCTCTTACGCCTTCTTGATTGATTTGACACAGTAGCTGGACTGCTCTCAGTGCTCTCCCAGGTTTTGCATATTATCAGATTGTATTAAGGTATTATGTACTGCAGCCACAGTCTCTAAAAATAACAATAAAATTATCCAAAATCGTCTTAAATAAAACTAACAAAAAGTCTTTTTGGTTCATATACATACCTTCATTTCACTCGAATTACTATCGGGAATATTAGGCACATACAAATCGCCATCACTAGTAGAGCTAAAATCAGTTTTAGAGTCGCTCGTTTCGTAATTTTGCAATGTGACACCTCTGAGTGTAGAAATAATTCTACGTCGTCCATCCGAAGTAATCGGTTCATCTGGTGACTTTGTCCACGATCTGAAGCCATTGTAACTGTTTGTAACTATTTTATTCATTTATCACGAACAACTTGTATCTGTTACATTATTATTGGAGTCAATAAAACTTTCACAAGAATGTATACTTCTATTTTTCATTAACGCATAAGTAATGGGCACGACATTAATAAAGTTACTATTGCTGCCAATTTAAGCATGAATAGAAAACATTTTTGAGAAAGGTTTCGGGCAAAAAGTAAATGCGCCGTCCATAAAAAAAATTGTAAGATTTCCATGTGCGTTTTTCTCTCGGGAATAGTAAGTAGTGGCAACGATTGCCATGGCGTAATCTGATTGAACTCTTATTATTATATTCAGCCATTTTCGTTACGCTGCAGGGCAAAGGCCTCCCTGCCCTTTTTCCATTCCGGTTGAAGGCTATTTTGGGTCAATCCTTCCAGGAGAAGTTGAGCTCATCCCGCCATCTTCGTCTAGATCTACCGCACTGTCGTCTGCCATTTTGTGTGCCGGTGAACTCTCGACCCTCTTAATCATCAAGGTCGTATTCCTTTGTAATGAATGTATTTATTAGACACTTGCAATTTCTATCACTTTATACGAAGTCAAATTCACTTATGTTTCCGGCGAACATTTAAAATGGAATTTGACGATATCTTTGTGGGTGGATGAGGAGTGTTGCCCCTTCAACCAAAGGGAAGATCATACCAGGCGGGCCGCGGCCCAACGTTTGTGGTTGGGCGGTTGTATTATATGCAAATTGGGTGGTAAATGTTGCTTGTGCTATTCAGGATTTGTTAAGACGTAATTCCATGTAACGCGCTAGATGTCGCTACATCGTCAAATACCTACATGCTTTATTAACAAATCATTTCAACAGAAGAAGAGAATAATGAAGAACAAAGCAACGTAATTAATTTGTGCGTACCATCCAGAAGTAATAATTGATGGCGTCAGGTGTTTTGGTGTGGAGTAGTTGCACCCTCGGCTGGTGGAACCGGATGAGCATCACATCACCTCGCTCCGTACCGAAAGCCAGCTCAGAGGTGTCTCCTATGTGTGATGATGGAGAGTACGCCAAGCACTGGAGACAACAAAAAAAAATTCACATTGTGTTAGTATGTTCTTGAATACATCGAGTTTTAATGCAGTTTCTTACAATCGCTTCTATAGTACCACTGTCATTATTTGTTGCGGATACTGAACTCTAAAAAAATTTGTTACTTAGTGCATTGAGTATCTAATCAAAATATCAATATCTCCATGCCCCAGTTGACTTACGGTAGGAATGTTTGGCAGGCCAGTGATGCAGTAGAGGGGCGTGTGTGACAGCGTGGTCGCGTCGTACACTGTGAGGCTGCGATCCGATGCAGACATTATCAGGAATTGTACGTCCTATACATAAAATTATGACTCTTGGTTACTCGACTCTTGATACTCCTGAATTTTATTGAGGACTAGCTTTTGCCCACGACTTCTTCCGCGTAGATGTCGAAAATGGTCCTAGTAGGATTTTTAATTGTTTTTTTACATTATTAATTTGGTATAATAAACAATAAATTTATTATGGTGTAGGGATTTGAAGGTTTAATAAAATTTTGTTATTTTTATGAACACAAAGCTCGGCCTTTGATGTGGTGAAAGTTTCATGGGGGTATTATCTCTTTACAACGAAATCGAATTACTACACCTACCGCAGTATTTCTTAGTAAACTTAAGTATCTTTTGTTTATCCTTCAGGTGCTAAAATCACTAGGCTGTGCGCTATTCTGAAGCATACCACATACAACTGGCCGTCTGCAACTGTAAACTGCAAACTGTACTCTCTTGAATTCGAAGTGGTAATTTGACGGTGTTAAGCGAATCCTAGGAATAAATACAGACTCTCTTCGAGAACAACCGGTCAGTATAGTTGCTTCGATTACATTGCGACACAATGTTTTCACTCGCAATCTAGTGCCATTGCATAATTTTGCGCCAACTCTCAATTTTAATATGTGAGTTGGGAGACCTCAGTGTTCAAGAGGCTTCAGTGTTTTCAAGAACTCAAATGGATAATGAATGGCATCATCGGTGTTTATCACTGAGTCGACGGATTTATATTGATTTCCCCCCCGAATGATCTCAAAAGTATTTCATTTATGACTGAGGCTTGTTCGTTTTTTTAGCTGCATGTTAACGATGATTAGAAGGTTCATTTTGATTATATTTTTTTCTTCCTTCCTTAATTTTCTGACCACATTGGTGACCCTAGCCCTGCGTTTCTACGCCTTTCTTTGTGACTTATTAGTCAAACTAATTTCATTTTGGACTGACTCTTGGGTAGTGAATGTTGGAGATTCTATGCAGTTATTCGTGGACAAAGAAGAAGATTCGTATATTTTATAACCAAAATGTTCTAGTACATTTGATATAAGTGCGGTAAGTTGAACATTACAGCCGAGGCGATATAGCTAGCCCTTAACCGCGGCTCGGGCTACAAGAACGCAGATGCTGTGATGACCAAAGCGCACGTATGTCATACGACGTTTTATAACATATTACGTTAACGTTTTACATCATCATCATCATCATCAACCCATTACATTGTCCTACTGCTGGGCACGGGTCTCCTCTCAGTACGAGAGGGATTAGGCTATAGTCCACCACGCTAGCCTACTACGGGTTGGCAGACTTCACATGCCGTCAAGAAAATCTCTCAGACATGCAGGTTTCCTCACGATGTTTTCCTTCACCGTTTAAGCGCGTGATAATTAATTATTAATACGCACATGACTTCGAAAAGACAGAGGTGCGTGCCCTGGATTCGAACTCGAGACCTTTGACTTGGCAGTCCAATAGTCATATCACATGGCTATCACTGCACTTAATATAACATATTTGCGAGGAAGTAAATAAAACTCGGACTTTCTTAAACGAATAAATCACTCAACTTGTTAAAGCAGTTAGAAAAATTTTAACAATTTGTAAAATTGATTATTACGTTGCCAGTTGGCATTTTTAATGTTGTCAAGTTATTATTATTAGTTACAATTTCACCAGTCTCTCTCTCACTCTCTCGAGTGAAAGTAGGAGAAACGAGACCAAAGAGTTCTGCAGGCGGTGGCGGCGACGGAGGCGGCTGGGGCAACGGCGACGATGGTGGAATGGTGCTCGTAGATGGTAGAGAGTCAACACTTGACTCATAATTTATATTTCTTGTAATGTGGGAGCTAATTTCTTCTTTATTTCTCATCGAGTTATCTATGTACAGACATTTATGTCCCTCACCGCCACCCTCCGTGGCGTTTTAGTGTCAATAAGTTCGCACCTGAATCGGCGAGCAATTTAGCCGAGGACCTTCTGGAACTGTGCATTCATGTGGATCATCCAAATTTAAGAAAGTGGCAATTTGTTTCGGCATTTCTACAAAGTTGACTAGTGCATTTTCCATTTTGGTAAAGGCCCCTGTATTGTGAACGATCTTGAAATTCTATTTTTTGTGTTTTTGACCTGGACAAGAAGAACCCGCCCATGGTTCTCGACATCATTAGTTGTGTATTAAATTATACAGCCAGTGTTTAAATTATAGTTTTTGGTGAATTTAGGGTCAGTTTATTTTTAATCCGACCTCTTTTTTCTTCGTTATATAATTACTAGCTTTCCGCCCGCAGCTTCGCTCGCGTGGACAACACGATTTTGACTGTTATTTTTTTTCTATTTCCGGCGGGATATTGTAAATTATCTAAAATTAAGACCAAATAATTTGCTCCACTATATTATTTTATTGAAATATAAAAATAAGATGTAATTTTTTTATTGATTTATACATGTCCTTTTAGCGAGAGCGATGGTTATTCTGGACGCCTTGTAGGGTCGATTTCAATGAGGAGGTACAAATACCGGAAGACCACTTTGCTCTCAAGAATTAAAATTGCACTTCTTTGTACTTATACCACATTGTTTTTTTCTGTCTGGTATCAAAATGACCAGACTGCTTTTAATACAGTAACAGGCAAGGTAGAATTTCCCGTGTGAGAAGCCGTTCTTCCCTTAAATCTATGCCTGCTGACTGAAATTTTATTTATAGCATTACAAAGCATCTTCTTAAAAACATAGGCATCAATTCACACATTCGAGGTATGAAAACTGAATCCCCCCGAGCACATCCAGTAATCACAGTGACCTTTGTAATATTTTTGTGCAATGCTGATACTCTCAGTCTAGTCCCGTTACATAGCTTAAGTGTTAATCTATAGAATTCGTTTGTATATTAGAAAAATCAGGATATACTCTAAGATCTGTCATAGTCACCTGTCACTACTGTATTCAGGAAAGATGATAAACATATTTACAAACTCCATTTACTATTTTAAGTAATAGTTCAGAAAACTCTCCAGTAGACGCATCTCTCGTATTTCTTTTTAAAGATAATCATTATGTTGGTTCATAGGTATAACGATGTCAAGGAAGCTCTGACTTCGTCTGCTCGGGTTCCTCTAGGCACAACAGAATCTGACGGAATTCCCGTGCCAGCAGCACAGTAACTCCACCCATCACTCTATTGCTGCCTCTAACATTTTTAAGAAGGGTTCTATGGTGTGCCTCTCAATCTCAATTCCACTTTTGTGTGCCATAGAAAGCATTTTATATGTTTATCGACCAACGTTTCTTAAATAAAATCAAATTAAGTTTTCGAACATGACATGACATGTGTCAAAATAAAACGTAAATTAAATCAAAAGCACTAAGGAGTATTGATATCAAAATCGACGCAAATCATCCCGAAAATAACTTTCCCCCCTTTTTTAAGTCCGTTAGGGGATGCATTTCAATAAAATACGAAACACGTCTTCCATTAATTCTGTTAAAGAACGTTTATGCAAAATTTGAAGCAGATTGGACCAAGGAATCACGTTGTCCCATACAAACTTTGCCCCCCTTTTTCACCCCCTTAGGGGTATAATTTCGGAAAATCCTTTCTTATCGGATGCCTACGTCATACAAAGAATACACCCTGCAAGTTTCAGGTCTCTACGATCAGCGGTTTAGGCTGTGCGTTGTTCCGTCAGTCAGTCAGTCATTCAGGACAAAGGATTTTATATGTATAGATTTACATATATTTTTTTAGTTTAAATGGCGTTCGTGACAGTCAGTGTTTAAATTATACAGCCAGTGTTTAAATAATACTTTTTGGTGAATTTAGGAGCAGTTTATTTAATCCGACCTCTTTTTTCTTCGTTATATAATTATTTATATACAGTTTGTTCGAAATAAGTAAGCCGATCGGAAGTAGTCTGCAAGTCGCTGCGCAGTAGTCATATTTACGTCAAAATCAGTAGCGCGCATGCGTGGTAATGGCGCGAGGGGCGGGGTCAGCGCCTGTTCGCTGTTTCACTCAATCCTTAGTGTTTGATGTATAATTCTGTCTCGCTCCCCCAGCGCAAGTACACAGTCAGTGCCAAAAGTGCTACGCGTGGTTTTTATTTTGACGTTATTGTTGTTTAGTTCTTGGATATTGTTTTTGTTATTTCTCATTGCTAATGTATTATTGTGGTTTGTCCTTGTTTCTTTTTCCTAAAAAAGTCCTAAACGCAACACTGTTTTGCAAATCTGTGGACTATTTACAATTTAAATGACAATTTAATGATTTTGTGAAAATTCAAGTATGGATTTTATCAATAAAGCAATCCAGCAATATTACACGTAATGTTAACAAATTATTTATCTTATTTTCGAAATTATTTGAATACGTTTCCGAACGCTAACACTTTATTACGCGACTGTAACTGCGCGGCCCCAGAAAACGGCTAACTTCCGATCGGCTTACTTATTTCGAACAAACTGTACTAGCTGGCCCGGCAAACTTCGTTCCGCCTTAAATGGGGTTACACTCTGGTTGTAGCCTTGAGATATACTTACTAAACTTTTTCGTTTTGCTGTATGGTGGTAAAACGAACAACGCTGATGGTTTACTTCAAAGTGCTTCAATAATGGGAATCTACCAGTGTGTAGCCCAACCTAACGCGGAGCGAATTTTGCTAGCTGCACCATACTATCATCCAATAATTACAATTTTTGAATTTGAGCATGAAATTTCATTGGCACACAACTCTAAAGTACCAGATCAACATAAACATGAAAATAACCTGGGGACCTATTACCAAAGTCGTGATCAGAGTGGATAAACGACAGGAGTTACACTAAAGTTTCAACAACAGACGAAGTCGCATATGGCTGAAAAGAGCTGAAGATTGGGCTCTGTGGCTTATAGAGGCCTACGTCCAGCAGTGTGACGAAAACGGGCTGATGATGATGATTAAACCTAAAAAAGATACCATACTGGAGTGTTTGTTGTTCGTTCTAGCATCATACAACAAAACGGAAATAATAGGGGTCTACCAGGCTGTAACCACCCAATCTAAGGTAAAACGAAGTTTACCGGGTCAACTAGTTATAAATAGATATTAGAAATACGAAAGTGAAAGAAGTTAATAACAATAATTAAATTTCAACTGACCTTTGTTGCCAAATATCGGCCATCCGGAGCTTCTTTTAGGAACTTCTTGACATTGTCAGCCGAAAATACTTTCGACTTTTTACTCACATGGCCACTTGAGCGTCTTTTTAGAAATGCCAGCAAGTTGGAGTATGACTTGATATCAATACCATGTTTTGTTTTCACAGTGCTTTTTAGCATTGAATAGTAGCTATTGATTAGTACCACAATGAGCTTGACTTATATTTTTGAGAAAGTTCCATGAAATAGGCTAAAAACACACTTTATGAAAATGAATTTGCATCTTTGCTTGTTGTCCATGAGATAAAATTTTGATACGCTTGTAAGTATCTATTGGTCGATTTTTCAGAAAAGAGGCTTAGAGTAGCCTTTTTCGCTGCCTCAGAGACTTCTGGCGGTGTCGAATTAAAATTCATCAATACTAGACGACATTTTCAAATAAAAACAATACAGCGAAAAGAAAAAGCGCGCGGAATAATTTTTACAAGTCACAAATTAGCGATGCGCGCGCATCAGCTTTTATCTTAAGGCAAAGGCACAAAAACAGCCGTTACTAATAAATTAATATTTTTGTGTTTTATTACCGATAAATGGTTGTAATTTATGGTCAATATTAATTAAATTAAAAAAATTAATGTTTATTTATTATATTTTATCTCCAAAAAATATTTTTATTCGTAATATTATGTTGACCACTTTTCTGACAAAAAAACTCTTTGCTAAGATTTAAAAAAGTACCGTTTGTTTTAGACGGAGCATCTTTATAAACCGTGCGTTTTACATTACAATAACGCACAAGTACGTAATGAGATACATTACGATATTGAAATTGGTAAAATAAGAGACCCTTTACGAGCAATAGTGTTATAAAAAAATTACCATTACAAATTTCGAATTCTACGTCCCTTGAGGCCGTGTCCTACAAGTGCATGACCTCTAAAGCTATGAAAACTTCAAATACGGTACTAATATATGTAGTAGGGGGGCTTTCGGGACATTCCAATCTTTTTATATTAGTTAAACCTGTTTTGAATAAAATCGGATTGACCTTCAAATATGATTGTATCAAAATAAAATGTAACTTAAATCAAAGGCACTGAGGAGTTTCGATATCAATTTCGAAGCAAATCACCTTGCGCTAAACATTTTCACTAGTTTTGGTCCGAAAAAAAAACATAATTCACGTTAGAAATCCACATCAAATACTTCTGCTGGTATTTCTTCATCATCCTGATTGACTGTCTTTGTAGCAGATGTAGACGGCTGAGATGTATCATCAGTTTCATCAGACATTTTTGTTTTAAAATAATATTCAAAATTGCTTCCAATATCAGTAATTACATTAGCCGGGAGCTCGTAACTGTAACAGTTTTTCTTCATTATCTTCAACTGATTTCTTATAAAAAGAATGCTATTTAGAGTGTTTACAGCCATTTTGTTTCTTAATTTGTTTTTCACTATATTCATAGCACTAAATGCTCTTTCCACTTCAGCATTTGAGTGAGGAAGTGACAATGCGGATTTACCGAGATCACTTGCCGATCACCGGCTTGACACACTCACACACACACACACACACACACACACAGACACTCACACACACTCTCACACACACACACACACACTCACACTCATTATTATTATTAAGAATTTCTATTATTAGTTTATATGAAAATCTGAGTTTTAGTAGTTTCAATGTCTGGGATACTCTCAATTAAAATTATGGACATGTACTTAAATACACTATTGTGAAGGGAAGGAACTGACCCTCAAGATACAGTATTCTTACTAGTTTGGAGGTCAGGGACTCACCTGAAAGACGCACATGTAAGATGTTCATAATAAAGATTATTCTTATTCTTATTTATTCCAGCAGCATTCGTATATTTTCGCACATCAGCCCAAAAATGCCATGCCACTGCTGTAACAGTTTGTCTATTGTTTCGTCATCAAATCCGAGTTCCGCGGCAAGATCTGCTATTTTGTTATCTTTGCCCTGACGAAGAGTATTTCTACACTCAATAGACACATTTTCTCCAAAATAATGTAGAAGGAAGTCTTTGCTGAATCTCTTTTCCTAATTTAACAGTGAAATCAATACGTTTCCTGACTGCATTGATGATGTTATTGGGTAAAGTGGATTTTTGTACTTGTGTTTCGAAAAGATATCCCAAACATGGTGCCGGATTCAAATGGGCTTCTATTGGAATTGACAAATAATCTTTGTCAGTCGTTGCAGCCGACGGCAGCAGTACTCTATTGCAAATAGAGTGAAGCAATGTCATTAATGTGTTCAGTAGGGCAACTGGATTGGAGTCTTCACTCTCAAAACTCTTGATGCCAATTTTGACATCATTTAACATACCTTCTCAAGAATCATACATAAAGGCGATTTTCTCATCAGCATACATTGAATGAAGCAAATCTGCTGTGTAGCAAATATATTTGTTCAATGAGAAATGTAATTTAAGTTCGTCCCATTGAGACAGTATCCTGGTCACAGTTTCTTCAATAGAAAGCCAATGAGTATTACAAGAGCGCAATAATTTTAAAGGTTTCTCGCTACAATTTAGCATCTCATATATTTCTTTGTACTCATAACAGCGTTTGGGTGAATGTGAGAACCAATTATAGGTTTCTCTAATGATAAACTCAATATTTCGAGGTAACGTCTGCTCTGAAGCATGTGACAGCGCCAATTGCAATGAGCAAGCACATCTAACTAAAATTAATGCTATATTCCGATTTTAAAATACTAAGTAGCCATTATTGATTCCAGTCATGAAAGAGGCATTATCCAACCCAATTCCAATTTTTTGATTTGATTTGACCATGTGCCTGTAAACAGTTTACCAAGGCAGTAACAATTCCACGAGTATCCGCGCTCCTCAATGGTTCTAATGCTAGAAATGCAGATACCTACAATTTTATTTTGCGTGCAACTAAAATATCTAATTACTATGCCCAATAATTTTGATACACTGAGGTCAGTAGATTCATCTAATTGTATACTATACTTTTGTGATCCTATTAAGATATCCTAATAAGGGAGGCTCCAACTTTATTTCAGTAAAACATTTCTAAATACAAAATGATTGTGCAACTCACCGATAAATATATTGCATCGGTTATCCATCGGTTTCTTACACGACCTCGTACTCCAGATCTATGGTAGAACATCTGTAATAAGGTCACATTATGGTGGATAATGACAGTGTATCGTTATTTGTTAGTCACATCATTTGTGATCCTCCGTGCCTAAAATGTGATTATAACATGCCACTGTACTTCTACTACAGAAGATTGTAGCTTGTTAAACACTTGTTTACATTGAAAGGGTCAGGCGTCCTATTGGGTCGAAAAACCTATTAGACTGCCTTCAAAACAATGGTGATTTTTTTCTTTCTGAAGGTCGTCGTTAGCTACTTCGGGATTATCCAAGGTACTTATTTCATTAACTGCACAGTTATAGTATATATACAGTCTTTATTAGAGCAGCAAAAGGCCAAAACAACAAAAAAAAAAGTTTGGTTTTCTGTATATTTTTACAGGTATCATGCAAAAAATACTGCTCAAAATTAGACGAGATTTACACAGTTGCATTGCTGGAGGTCAAACTTAAAATCTAGTGCATGTCTCATGTTGTTACGGGGTCTAAAAGTCGAGTTATACGAAGTAAATCTTTTTCGGATGGGAGTGAAACAGCGGAAACAATGGCAATAGGCTCGCCCTCTATTACATTGGACCAGCGAACTGTGGGTATACATTAGTACATTTCTGCCTAAAGCTTCAGGAAAAAAACCGGCGTGATGTGGTTATGTTGCGAAGCAGCAGACAACGTCTAGTTACCTCATAAGAATGCAGCAGCCGCATGTCTCCGCTGTAGACGCCCACACGTCCGCCGCGAGACACGGCCACATAGCAGAAAGACTCTTCGCGTTCCACACATACTAGCTTCACCAGCGTTTCTCTCTGATGAATATGTATTAATAAGCACCGTTGTCCGATTCCAAAAAACAAAAGTGAAAAAGAAGCCTTCAGAAAAGTTGATACTTGATTGAGTTCAGACAATTGTCCATTTATTTTGGGGTCAGACTGGTCAATTTAATAGAAACAGAATTGCTAATTGCTCTATTTTTTATACGGTTTCTTGAGGGTACGTCAGACGGACGAAAAATAAATACTTGTTTTATTTTCTTTCTTTTGGATATTGGTTTGATATTTGGAGACGAGTATTATAAGGTATCACTTCGTCTTAGTTGCTTTAGCTAGGTATACGTGTTACATCAGTTACATGATATGCTATCCTCTACCTTACAATGTTCCAGTCTCTTGATATCTTCTTCGCACAGTGGTTTCCACACTTCTGCTCGGGTGCTTGTCTTTTTGGCTCCTACAGCAACGAGTCTATTTATAAGCTGTCTCCACCACACCTTGCCGCTGCTGAAGCTGTCCAGCAGTTGAAATAACTTGTGGGCATGCGTCGTGTACTTGTGATGACCTGAAATTATATGCAATAGCACAAACTTAATAGTGCTCCTTAATAGAGAAATTAAAAGGTCACCTTTTGGTAATTTTAATAATTTATTTGAACAAAATACTTACCTAGATCATTTAAAAATTTAGATTCCAAACACATCATATCTGATCGTCTGATATGATTGACAAATCATATCAACTTTGTATGCCAATTGCTATATAATAAAATACGAATACAATTGTTAAATATTATGTAAGCTGTTAGTTGTATCTAAATGTTTGTTCTTTACATAATTTTGACTATTTTTCAAGCTTAGATGATTCTGCCACCGACTGTATGTTCTTGCTCGGTATCAACGTTATGGCTATACATGAACCAAAAATAAGGTTTTGCTCTAAGAAAATTACGTCTTATACTGTTCTGGGTGATTTGTACAATGTTTCGATTTCAAAAGACACACACATAGTTCACATTAATTAAAATTGTAGCTTGTTAAATTACGTTTTCATGAAAGATTTTTTTTACATGATCATTTTTTGTTACTTTTCACGATTAACTCAGAAAGCGTTACTCAGTGGCGTAGCTAGGTAACCAAAGGTCTTGGGGCAAAAAATCAACTATGGCCCAAACTATTTAAAATAGTTTGTTCTGTATTCCTCGTTTGCCGAATACGACGTACTCCAAATTGGTCGTTATCCAGATTCGTCGTAATACAGTCAACTACATAATAAAATTAAAAACCTAAATCAAATTGTAACTTATTTTAATGATCAAATTAAAACTATTTTATGAAAATACATACCTGTTACCGTTCAAAAAACACAATCCTGTGACAGACACACAGCAGAGGCACATTAATAGGATCCCGTTGAGCACCCTTTGAGTTTGGAATCATAATTAAGTAGAGATTTTTAAACCGATAACCACTTTCTGGACCGAATATACGTTGTACGACGAATCTGGGTTACGACAAACCTGGAGTACGTCGAGTTCGGAACACGACGAATACGGAACAAATCTTTAAAATTTTATCAATACAAGTCAAAATATAAATTAATACCTATGTAGTTACATTAATTAAACACTTAAAAGTTGCGAAGCTACTTTATCATCAGGTCTGTATTGTGCATAGTAGGGCACTTCCCGGTTCTACGCGTATAGTTTAGAAAGTTTAGTTATCTATAATCGTTTCCTAGCTTTAGTTTTCGCAAATGTATCAATGACTTTGGTTAAATCTACGAGTAAACTTGATGTGACTTCGTTTTCGATTGCTATTAGTGATAAATGTCGGAGTCGAGCTTAGCCCATAGTATTCCTCAAATAGATTTTTATAATTCTTTATAAGTCCGCCTTGCGTAAAGTGTGTGCTGTTGAAACGCGCTGTTATACGGTGTTACTCTGAAATCAGCCTAAGAATACAGGGCCGGGCAAGTTTCAAACAAAGATGTTCGAGACTTGTTGGGAATGCCCCTGTATTTTTTCACTAGTTCAATTTATAATTTGTAAGTCAGAGTCCAAGGGGCCCCCTGAGCTTGGGGGCCCCGGGGCACTGCCCCGTCTACGCCACCGGTAGCTACGCCACTGGCGTTACTGCTAGTTAAAAAAAATAAGTTACCAAATATATTATCCAATGAAGTAACGAAACCATTCTCGTCTAGCCATAGCGTATCTTGAGGAGGAGGCGTGGCCTCTGAAAACTCTATTCCCTCTTCAGCGGCCGCTGCGCGCATTACCTCCTCTACACGCCTTTAACAAATAAATGAAAAACAGAAGAACAAAGCTTTATTTTTGAACCTATGGATCAGATATAAAGCTTTTTTTCTTCTTTTAAAAATATTTTTATAAACACGTTACCTAAGTCAAATGATAGTATGATATGAAATGATAACATTTGCCGTTCATTGTCATTGCGTTCTTTATCTTTTGGGAAAGTCGTTTTGTTTTGGGAATCGTCGTCTATGTATTTTTCCGTCACGTAGTGTGTTTGGTACTCAATTGTTAATCGAATGATTAATACGTTTGAACTTAGTTCAAATAATGCTATGAATTTGCAATAAGTGGACTCGATCCTACAATAGTTACCTATCAATATCTTGTGCTTTAGTTCTCTCTTTGTTCTTCTTGAAGCACTTCCTCAGTTTGCTCAGCACTGCCGGAGTCATCTTCTTCATCAACTCTCGAGCTAGACATTCATCTTCGTCGTCACTAACCGAAAAAACAAATTGGTAAATTAATAGTACTCTAGAATTCCATCAATTTGCTATCACCACCAAACTGGCTTTAAATAATTACTAACGAATACGAACCATGACAAACTTTCATCTGACGCACTCCTCACAGAATAACTCTTTTCGATAATCTCCGAACACTCTTCAAGCAGCGATTTCTCTGACTTTATCGACATTTTCGACAAACTAAAAATGATAATCGTGTCTACAATATTTGTTTGGGTACTTTGAGTAATTCCTTTGTTTTGTCAATAATTTTGGCGACAAGGCCAAACTTACAAGAACGCCATCTATTGGTTCTTTTGTAACAAAGCGCCATCTAGTTCGCCAGTCATGAACGATAACGACTGCTCCACAGGTAGTCTGTTTTTTTAACAAAAAAATAATAAAAAGTTTGAAATAAAAATAGTTTAATCAATTTATATGATTAATGAACATACGTACCTATATATCTATAAGTAATTATCTTGAACATAAATCTTTATTTATTTATTTCTTAAAAAGGTGTTGTACGCCTTTTTAAGACATTCGATACTAAGGCAAAATATGTGAACATCACTGGGACCCGTTAGATGTCGCTACTTGTCTCATACGACATTAACTGACTCATAAAAAGGACAGAAAATAAAACGAATATAGAAGAAAAAGCGGTCAAGTGCGAGGCGGATTCGCCCATGAAGGGTTCCGTAGCAGCAAGTAACATAAAGTTCTTGTAGTTCGTTGTAACTTTGATCGATGTTTTAATAAAAGTGTATTTTTTTTAATTAAGTTATTGATAAGTAAACATTATAATTAGGTACTTACATACCTAAATGATGAGATTTAGATCTAACTATATGCGAGCCCATAAAGGCTTGTGATAGCTAAACAAGCTAATATATGTTCCAGCTTAACAAGAATTATTTCCAAAAATATTATTAATTTGAATGCCTCCTCAAGTAGTTGGACAAGGTAATAACGTCCTGTATCCAGCGTTCTTCATGAATGACAGTACACAATTGTATTTTTTTTTTAAACTTTATTTTTTCCAAAAAGTAATGTTGACATTTTTTTTTTGCAAAAAACATTTTTGTTTATGAACTCCATGAAAGTTTTGTTTGTACATCTGGGCGATTCGTATAATGCAAATATTCTATGATTATTATATTCAAATGAAACTGCTTCAACGTGACCAAAAGTACTGGATTGTTGGAAGTAACTTCTGGGAGAAGTGATGTGTAAGTCTTGTTTGACCCACGCTGAAATTCTGAAACCAGTATTAAAGGCCGCTGTCTTGGGCCCATTGGTTCTAACGATTTCTACGAGATCTGGTAGAAGAAATTTAAAAATTGGTTCTATTGGTTTCTCACCTAACTTAACCGTTTCTTTTACAATAGCTTCTTTACTAGTTGAAGGGCGGGGTGCTTTGAATGATTCAGTCACTATAAATAGACCTTGCGCTGTAGTTGCACGAGAACAAGCTACCTACGTATATCATAGACCTTTGAATCGTAGGTTTTAAATGGACAACAACTCGTTCTCATGTTGTACCCTGACTTTTGTGAATGGTGATGGCTTCTGCTGGAACTAATGGGTATTGAATTCTGCGAACTTGTAAGTGTGATGAATTATATCTTTTTGGAGGTGAGCAGGACACATGGCGAGACGGAGTGACGACAGGTGGAATAAGGCAACGACAGAATGGTAGCCGAGGGAGGGCAGTAGGAGTGTCGGGCGTCCAGCAGCAAGATGGGTCGATGACATAACTTACGTCGTTGGGCGTACTTGGATGAGAGTGGCACGGGACCGTGGTGGATGGGAAAAACTTGGGGAGGCCTATACCCAGCAGTGGGTGAAGTCAGGCTGTGGATGATGATGATATCTTTTTATTGTGTATGTGACCGGTTCTAACGGAGTCCAATTTCTATTAAATCTATTTTTATATCTACTTAGTGAACTAGCAGCCTTATTTCTTTTAATTTTACCAATAATAGCTTCATCGAAGTTCAACCAAATCCGCAACGGCCCGTTTTCACCAATTTTTTTTTTAATAGCAAAAGCTATAGCTGTTAATACTCCAGTAGAACCGTTAGTTATGGTTCACGGTTTATGCACAAGGTTTATGTTAATGAAATTAAATAACATAACATACCATCACGCCTGTATTCCCCGAAGGGTTAGGCAGAGGTGTACTTAACGTACACCCACAGTTCGCCGGTATGTTGTGGTCCCATGTAATAGGGGGCGAGCCTATTGCCATTCACCGGGCACAAACCCAGACTCCGAGCTGCTACTAAGAATTTCATAGAAAAACTCAATAACACTTTGCTCGACCTGGGGATCGAACCCAAGACCTCTAGCGTAGCAGTCGCGATTGGGACCACTAGACCAACGAAGCAGTCCGTCCATATTACCTTTTCCAATATAATATTACTTGCTTTCGATGATAGGAATTGATTGATGCTGAACTTCTTTCAGCTTAAAATTACACACGCAATATTTTTTAGCCATAATAAATTAATGATACAAAACCTACCATTAAGTACTAATAAATAAAACACTAAAATGAACATTGTCTATTTTATTGTATGTATAATAATACTTATAAACTATTACAGTAATTCTAAATGTAGGCTATACATACACGGGGCGAGCGAGTTATCAATTAAAATATTATTGGATCTACTTTATTAACCACTCAGTCCTTTACTTCTTATAGAAAAGTTAATTAAAAAAAATTCACGCAACATTTATGCAGTGACCTCATTGGGTCATAAAGTTCCAGGACATTTATTTTAAGAACAATGGAACTGCGTAAATATCATACCAAAATGAGTTAAATTCCCTTTGGTGTTTGTAAATAAAAATAAATATCTTACAGGTATTGTACTTACGTAAAAATAAGGGATTCTAAGTAATGGCTCCGAAAAACTTATTAATAAAAACAAAAGCGTTATAACTTACACACGGGACGGAAATAACTTGCCAGATTAAAAAATAGAAATCTTAAAACAAATATTTGCCTCTTCGGAGCCCAAAACATAATAGGAACTATCAACCACTTTCAACTAATAGAAAAATGTTAAAAATACAGTGGCCGCGAGTTTCCAATTTTGTTTACCTATATTGAATATACCTAGCTATACATTTACACACATAGAACATACTTTGGATCGAAACTCCGTATACAGCATAAGGTCTGGATCATAATTATATACTTACCTATCGTTTTGAAATTCTGAGATAATTTGCTAATAACTCAGATTTATTGTGTCCGTAATACACTGTTCTAAATTACCCTCTTTTGTCGTATCTTTTTTTATGTTTAGAATAAAAACTTTTTTGGGATAAACACTCTTTATACAGCTTGTTATCTGCTCCTACACATAGTTTTGGTAATTTAAAATTATTATCACATTCCCAATTGCATAAAGTAATTGTATTTTGGCTGCACTGGGTATGTGGTAGTTTAAGATTTTTTTTATACAGAAGGCATAGTTTTTTTCTATACATTTCAATTAATGCGTTATTGTTTCACGATAGCTTGCCTGTTAATTTATTACAATCTTGAGATCGTTGATCATGAGCACTTCACGTGCCTGAACCTCGAATTCAGTATCCTAGAAAAGGCTATCATATTGAATGCCTTTACAACGTTTCGTGTCTGTGCTGTTAACCATTGCAGGGTTCCTTCGTCTGGAGCCAATGCTGATTGAAAAACAAGTTGTGCTTACCATAAAATGCATAGTCATTAGAACTGTACTGACATGTAAAATTTCAACTCCGACAAATAAATAGTAGTGTTACTAATTCAGTTTGCAGGATTAAACCTAAACAAACATTACAGGCTAAATACAAGCTTGTAAAACATCACTTGAGATACATGGAGCTTTTCTCAAGTAATTTAGTAGAACATTGTTTAATCTGTATCCACCAAGCTTGACGTTGCTAACAGATTTACAATTCTGACTTCAATGCAAAGGGTCTACAACGCTGAGTCCATCATTTTGTTTATATCTGAGTTTTATATTAATATTCTACATTTAAAATTTGGAATGTTTGGAATCCATACTTAAAATCTATAACCTTTTTGATTACGACAATCTTGCGTAAATACATTAAAATTAACTGCTATTAAACACTATTTAATACTTTATTATACTCGTTACTTAAATAATAAATAGCTTAATATTACACTATAATTTATTATTGTACGAATGCGTATACATGTATTTACTTGAATACAGCTCACAATTTTATCGTAAGTAGGTACTAATGTCTCTGAAATATTACGTGTCAATGTCGCCCTAGCGCCAGAGAAAATTTTAATAAGGTTAATAATGTAGTGCCTTTCTTAAAATAAAGGCAAAGGATTTATAAGTTATGATCGAATGCTTGAATGCGTATTTCATAATATGCTTTATTAGTTTTATTTAGTGAACCTCTGACGCGCCTTCACCTACCGAATTCATAAAAATGTATATCTATCTTAGTATTTCCCTATAATCTGTACTCCTAGTCCTTCATATTGAAGCTTTGTGTTTAATTAAATGATACCGCGTATGATAACGATCATACGCTGTATATAGCGTCTTGATTATTCCAGTCTTCAAAAATATCATTCACTACGATATTATAACCTGGTTTATTCAAATTACCTTCCTTACATTCGTATACTACCATATTTTATAAAATAATCGTAAAAACAATTGTTGAGACGTGAGTCAAAAACAGGTTCTGCAAGATCACTAGATAGAGACACTGAGATCGGTAAACAGCAAATCAAACGCTTGTTTTATCATCTAATTAAGTAATTATACTTACTGTACAATGATTTGGCGCCACGATACAAAACAATACCGCTGATTAGATTTTTTGAAGGTCTCAAAAAATCGCAGTCTGTACTACCTGTCGGTCATAGTACGATACACAAAACTAGTTAATTAAAGGATTGGTGCCATTATACAAGGCCGGATGGACAAAAGACAGTTATAATAAGATTGAGCTATAATGATCAACTAAACTAAGCTGAGACTAAGGTTGCCGCTGTTTGAAGAAAAAGGCGTGGCAGTCTATAAGGCTGGATATTAACACGGTCACTTAGTAGTATCGTTGATAGGGCTGGTTGATCAGTAGGGGTTTTGCGGTCAGAAGACTGGGTTATGTGGTCAGTAGACGGGGCTGTGGGCGTCGTAGTTGAGCTGAAGGTACGGCGGGATGGCGGCGGATAGTTCTGACGCGCGCCGCCGCAGGGCCGCGATACTGTGCCCACGCCACACTTCTTCCTCGGGTGGCTCTCCGCCATTACCTGGACATTATAGAGCAATAAGTTAAAAAATCTTGCTAGATACCACAAACAAAGTAGTCAAATCTTCGAAGACTTCCCAGTAAAACACTAATATCTTCCCATCGAGACCTGTATTCAAATCAGAACGCACATCGTCCGGCTCGTACAGGTACGAGCTCGTAAGGTGTTCGCTGGTCACCGGGAGCATAGGTATCCCGTGAGGGTCGCAACTCGCACCGTTCCCCAAGCCGACTATCAAAAAGCAGCTCAGACTAGTTTAAAGAAAGCGCGATCTCGCGACTCAAGTTATACTGAGTGAGTTCTATCTGTCTATCGTGTCACTGCACTTTTACGAATGAAGCTTAGCCTTCTGCGCTGATTGGTGTAGCTGGTAACTCACCGGAGGCAGTAGGGGACGCGTTGTTGTTTCCGCAATGGGCCATGTGTGGCGGTGTTGGGGAACCCTCCAGCCCTGACTGCTGCTGCTGGCTGATGTTGTTGCAGTATGTCATCATCGTGTCCCCTGCAAACGGCATAGTCTTATTACGAACTATTTAATGATGAATGCGTATCTTATGTTTAAAAAAATGTGGGCTCTTCAAGCGAAGATGTCCATGCAAGAATTATAAATGTATAAATTTACATGAATTTATCGTAAGTATACTTCAGTGTAAATCGAAAAAATATACAAAATGAAACAATTTTATCATCACCATTGGAGTCGGTGATTAATGGTTAATAAGTCATCAACTCAAATGAGAATATCCATAAACTTGTGTTGCTCCTCACTAACCAAGCGAGTTGAGCGGGTAATGTCCCTGATAGGGCTGTCCGGAGGCGACGGAGCTGATGGGTAGCGAGGGGTTGAGATCAGCAGCCAGTTGCGGCAGCCCTCCTGCCCCGAACCCACCCATTGACACTCCGCCTTGCGACAGCTGTCCTAAACCTGAAAGCAAGGGAGGTTATAGACTTCTTCTTAATTATATGTAGGTATGCCTTCTGGAATCAGCAAAAGTGAATCAGTAAACATAGAAAATAAAAGTAGTCCTTAGTGTAGACTACCGAAACTTTTTATTTGACTCTGTCACAGATATGTAGCGTTCGTATGAAATTGCTAAAAGTAACGTCTCCAGGCTTTCTAGTTTTTTTTCTATATTGACAGCAATGATGAATGAATGAGAATGTTTATCATAGTAAAGCTAGGTAGCTTATTTTGCTGTGGTTTTAGCAATGTTTAACTCACCAGCCGGCATAGACCAAGGTCTATCGGCGAACACGCCGGGACTGCACACGTCACCCGCGCCGAACGGCGGCAGCCCGTGCGATGGCAGCAGAGAGCCGGGAGAACGGAACACGTTGGTGCTCTTCTTGCGCTTCTTCCACTTCGCCCGACGGTTTTGGAACCACACCTGCAACGAAGAGAACTTGATTTTATTTATAAGTTTGTTTCTTTTAGTATTAATATGGACCACGGACGGTCAGACAAGAGCCGAAAACCTCGGCGGCGTCATCTATTTTTTTCTTCTGGTGAAGCTACATTCGATTAGTGTAACATTTCATCATCGTTCTTTTAGGATCCTTCGTCATATTTTTTATGGGATAAGGCAAATCTACACTTGGATCGCCGATGGTAAGCGATTATCGCCACCCATGGACACCCGCAACACAAGAGGTGTCACAAGTGCATAGATGGCTTTTTAAAAGGGAGTACGCTCTTTTCTTGGAGGTTTGAAGGTTGCATTAGTCTAAAAAGTTGCTGACGATAGATCATTCTATATTTTTGTATATATTAAATCAGACCTAACAGTGATAGGATACAAAGCGGGAAGTTTTAAATAGTGACGACAGAATGTTGAAATAAGGAAGACCACCCCACATGCTTCGCTAAACGACTTTCACCTTGTATCACTGATAAATTTGTGGACGACTGAAATTATATTCAACCAAAACATGAAGGATATTCATGGACACCATTATGATCACAGCCAACCCCAATTCCTTATACTACGCATGTCCACAAAAACTTCGAACTCAGTAAGATTTATCATAACTTAAATCATCCTTCCTGGAATATGTATCAACCGGGAAACCCTAAGATCACCGGACCTCCGGGAGCTCGTCCTAAATCGCGTGTCATTTGTCAGCGGCCACAACTTATTGATTCGGATAATACTCTGATGATCCGCGGCTATCTATCATGCTTAGCTTTTGTTTGGCGATGAGGGGCTGTTTTTATAAAGATTTAAGAAAAAATATGATTCGCTTCGTATTTTCAGACTACACTAAAAGTAACTTATCTTAACCGATCCTTATTTCAAGTTTTTAAGTGTGAATAATAAACAACAACCAAATACTTATGATAATCCAATGTACAGATCCCTGGTTGATTTACACAAAGACGGATGAATGTGTTCAGTCAGTTGGGAGAGTTAATTTCAAAGCTGCGATGGCATTATTTTCAAAAATCCATTCCAGGTTTACCTACTTTGTTAAGTTCACATTATACAGACATGATTGAAGCGGCGCGGCGGTGGCCTAACGGCTAGGGCGTCGGACTTGCTATTTGCAGATTGCGAACCATTGCACTACCGACGTGAACCCACACGTAACACAAGCATTTAGCTTAGCACGAGGGGTTAACCGTTATACTAGGAATGTACACTCCACATTGCTAGTATTATAAATTTAGTAAATTTATTTTTATTTATTTATTGGAACCATAACAATGTTTACAGTAATAAAGTATGTACAGTAATTATGTAGTATATTAATGTGTATTTTAACATTTTAAAAGAAACTGAGTTCGTTTCTTGTCAGTCGGGAAATGTTAGCGGCCTCTTGTAAAAAAATAGTGACTTTTTAAACTATCTGTGAAAATGTATTTCAGTACTTATATAAATAAAGATCAACAGTGGTATGGTACTGAACAGCCATGTTTCTCTTATGTGACTCTAACCTAATTTTCTTGGAGAAGGAATTAATGTAAACATCTTTTTGAGATCGTTTCAAAAATACTTTCGACCTTTTCAAAGTACCTACTTCTAATATCTAAATTGTAATCATCATAATTATGTAACATTATAAACGTCTAAAAAACTCTTCAAATGTTTTTATTTCTTCAGGCAAAATTTGTAGGATTGATTGTATATTCTTAGCTAAATCTTTGACTCTTTGATAACAAGCGTCATCTTTTGGGACTTCCACTAATACTTTTATACAATCCATAGGAAAAAATGGAATGTCGCAGTGACATGGTCTATCAAGTTTAGGTCTGCATTTGCGGATGTGGGTGTCTGAAGGCGAAGAAGGTCATCTGTAATCTCGTTACTATCACAGGATACAATTTCATCTTCAAATTTAACTACATTTTGAACAGTATCCGAGTTTCCTGGTAAAAAATCGGTGCTTCTTTAAGCCATTACATTATATGAGCATGGGGCGAACCTCTGTGCTGAAATTCAATTCTATAATATAAATGGCTAATTCTGTATTTACCAAAACGACATTCAGGACAAGACCAGGTTTTGTGAATTTCTCTTAGTTTGGTTTCAAAATATGAAGCACATATAAACGGATCAGATTGAATTAAGCGCGCCTTTGTTTCATGCGAGAGTCTTTCAGCATCGGATCCAGTTATTTTTTCACAATCGATAATTTCTTTCAGTGTTATCAGAAGTTCAGTCCACTGTGCCTCCGCAGCAGACAGAGTCACAAAGGACGAAAGCACTCCGAATAAATAAAGTACATATTATTTCATTTTAATGTTTTTATAAAGCTTTGCCGGACATCTGTTCTAGTATTTATTATTTTGTGCCACTTTCTGCATCACAAGGCAACGGCAAGTAATTTTTGTCTTTAAAGTTCTATTTAAATGTCAACCACATCTTAACAAGTATGTTGCTTAGTGTCATCCGATTGTCCGATTCCCTCATATTTTAATTGTAAGCTACATTATAATCAACTAAACCTAATGACTTAATAGAAATTGCAGCCACAAGGAATTTTGATAATAATCTACATTGACATTTAACTATTTTACTACCTGATGATGCTTGGCATCATATAAGAAGCTTTTTCGGAAATATTATCATAAACTATTAGCCCCTAAAGCACTACAATTGCAAGGCTATACAATTTACTCAATACAATTTTGTTACTTTCCTACATTTTCCTCTCCCGCTATTTCAGTTCCCGACAGTAGCACTGTTAGGGAGCGAGAGAGCAGTTCAATGAAAGAGACAGACATACTCATTTGGCAACTGTCACAGGCAGGACTCGATTATTTATGGTGTCAGCGGTGGGCATGCTCACTTTATGAACATTCAGGTTTTCCGAGACTTGTTCGTTTTCGACTTTACGGTAAACAAAGACTATATTTGGTGGCGTTTAACCCTGGCTGTATTTCTCAATTAAAGGCATATTTGTTGGAAAAATAAGTAGAGAAGTAGTTGTATAGTAGTGCCTGCTGGCATGTCTTCATCCTAGCATGAATGGGTCGGCACGACCGGGGAAGTACTACCCTCCCACAGAATGCCGCAGGTGGGGTTGAAATAATTAACACAAAGTAAAGCGCCTCTGCGTCTCGGGTGGTCTGGGTTCGAACCTACGACTCCTACCGACTACGACCATTACCCCTGGGCTCCCACCAAACCGGCCGGATTGAGGGAATTTAAAAATTCTTGTGCGTGTACTGTATTGTCGATGTTGCAGACAGTGTCAATAAATTTGTAACATTTGAAATCATCGGGTATTTTTCCATAATCATAAGGTTTATCTCATTTATTAAATCGTTTCTCGATGACACTATCATCCTCGAACAAGATTTTCGATGTCGGGATAGATCGTGTCTACAAGAATTTCTAGACAGTGTAGGTACTGTTTGAGCCAATTATCCAGCAATACTTACAATTGGACATGATAAGTTTCCATTATTTTTTTTCTATTTCTATTTTTTTTGCTGTTTTTTTTCCAGTATAGGTAATCGAAAGAAAATCATTACGTACACAAAAAAAACACTAAAATAATAATAGGTATGCTAATAGATCGTGAAGGCTTTGCAATCGGTTCCCAGTTAATTCGCAATTAACACCAATAAGCATGCCCTTATCAAACAATTGACCACGTTTTTGAACCTATACATACTGGTTAAAAAACGTGGCCTATTTGATGTGTGCCAAACTACCTGGTTATCGATTTTTAGGGTTCCGTACCCAAAAGATAAAAACGGGATCCTATTACTAAGACTCCGCTGTCCGTCTATCTGTGTGTCTGTCGGTCTGTCACCAGGCTGTATATCATGAACCGTGATATTTAGACATTTGAAATTGTCACAGATACTTTATTTCTGTTGCTGCTTTAACAAGAAATACAAAAAAAAACTGAATAAAATAAATATTTATGGGGGCTCCCATACAAAAACGTGATTTTTTTGACGTTTCTGCTTGATATTGATATCAACAACAGGTACACGCTTGAAATATTCACAGAATATTTAGGTATATATATATATACCTATTCACTTTAAAAATAAATAATTTCATTCGAACTATTTATCTTTACTACCAAAAGTTAAAGTAAATAAGGGTCCTGTAAAAGCTTTCAAAATCAAACATTCTCTAAGTTCCAAATGAATGGTCGTCTTGGAAGAAACAAAACTTGTAGTTAGAAATCACAGAACATTGGGACAACCCATTCATCTTGAAACATTTGGTATAAAGTTGAATCCCGTGAGACTAGTGATCCCGTGCCTCTCCGAGACGGTGTCACGCGACTGATGACCGACGATCGACTGGTAAGCCCAGTATTACTCGAATAAAATACTATACGAATTGAAGGTTAAATAAAAAATCTTTATTTAAATTTAAGGCGGCTTGGGAGCAGGTCTGACGTGGATGGGATTGTTACATGACTTCGCAAAGTTTGACTATAAGTTGGCTAAGTTACGAGTAACAATAATAAACTTTGTTGAATCCATATCAGTATAAATAAACTGTGGACTATCAAGGTAACGACCTAAAGCCTAAAGCCGTCCTGGTTAAATTATTCTGCAGTTTATTTCGTAGAAATTCTGTTCCATTTATAAATTTCATTCGTTCTTTCAAAATTACTACGTCTTCTAAAATATGTAACAAATAGGTAGCTTCCACTCGCAATTTCGTCGGCTTGGATGGCTGTTTTATTGCCATAGATTCAATAAATCGCTTATGGGGCTTATTTTGTAAATCAAAAATATCTAGATACTTGTTAAATTCTGAGTTTCCTAATGTTTCGTTTCCAGAACAACCATCCTTTGTGTTGTTGTGTTCTAAACCTCCAATCAAAGACTACTGTGCTTTAGTGGTAGAATGCCAACCAAATTTTAAAAGGTTTCGTTACAAAAATATTCTTCTAATATCCAACAATATTGCATATATATAACTTGTCAAATCAAATATTTTCGTTTTCCCAATCAATTGTGAAAATAACGAAACGTACCCTTGACCCCTGTTTGTTTGTGCAATATGCGAGCATATTGATGAGCGATGTTCTCGAGCTACCGGTGATTCTAATTGGGCATACGGTATAGTTTCTCAAGCGTGAGTGCTGGTAATCGTGAGCAGTCAGTTAGAGGCCGATATTTGTGAGTCGTGGCTAGCGGACGAGAACTGCGGCTTTTGCGGGGGGGTGCCGCAAAATGCAGAAGGTAGCGGAGCGGGAATAAATGACCTCAAGATCAGGTCGTAATGCTCGGAAGTAAATTTGCATGTAGGCTTATGATACATTAGTACCAGCCTATTAACCTAACGTTATAATGTATACCTACTAGTGATCGCCTCGTGGTTGGAATTCGACAATAGTATTCTTCTGCAAAATCTTTGTATCTACCCCTTTTCACGATAATATTTTCACACAATAACATCACCCAAACAAAGATCATTGATGATCATCTCTATCGCTATGAGCTGTTAGTAGAACAACGTTTGTATAACAAACAGCTGACTAAAGGCTTGATTTCTCCTTAAGGGAAGATGTGCCTAGAAGGACTTACACCAAGCACCTTCAATGAAAAACATGCCTACACTGTAGTTCCTCGAGACGGTGAATCATCTGATCAAGGCTCTAATGAGCGTAACACATGAGCCGTGGCGCCTATCATTTGCGCCAGCGGTGAGCTCTAACGCGCAAAACAAACAAAAAGTCACGGTAGCTGAGCTGTTGCTACCAGGCAAACGAAATCTACGGCATGAGACGGTCTAGGGCAGGGATGGTGTACCTTTTTTGATCTACATGCCTTTTTTTTATCAAAAGGCCTTGAAGTTCCGTCAAACAATCTCAAAACTATCAACACGCATTCTTAATAATTAACTTGCTACTAAGAGCTGAAAAATATGGTTCCGAATAAATATCTTCCTAAATTCGTGTCCCGTGTCAAAACTATGTTGCCTATGACGAAAATGGCAAGTGTAGATACTGGTTCGCAATCACTGGTCTAGGGCGATACCTGCTTATCGTTCATAATTCAGATGCTATATTTATACTCATTAGGTTGCAAACAGCTTGTCCAATCTTTCCGTTTCCAGTACAGTCTCCTCCGCCTTATTGTAAAGGGCGACGAAGAAGAAAAGGGCCTCTACTATAAGAATTATAGTAAAGTTTAAGAGTTACCTATACTGAACTTCTTGTTTTAATTAATTAAGCAAAATAACTACAATATTCTATAGTTAGTATCTTCAGGCGGCGCGGCGTCCCTTCGTGGAATACGGTACATAGCGCGGTATTACATAGCGCCGCTCAATACATACGCGCGCACGCGTACACGCCCTGCCCGCAGTGATGGGCACTGTACTGTCGACAGACCGAAAACTTAAAAATAAATAAGATCTTTTTTACGATACTGACTTCTTGTTTATTTAACGCACGAGTCAAAAATATAAAAAAATCTAAAGGCGATATCTTTAGTAGAAAGAAAAAAAGTTAACAATAACTTCTGTAGACGTCGTTTACGTTGATTGCCGTTTTTGAATGAAGAGTCGCCATAAAATGACATATATATATAACACACATATTATTATATTCAATTTAGTTATTACAATTTTAAATGAAATGCCAATGGAGTCTAAAACCACTAAATTAATAGATACGAAATGAGATGAACCCGAAATTGGTACTTATCTTTTGTTAATAATATACCTATCAAAAACTTCTTAAAATACATCGTTTTATGGTAGTTTTATAAAAATCAATCGTTGTTTTTATGGTAAAATGAGTATAAAATATTCAGTAAATAGGTAGGTATAATTATCAGTCATACTAAACTACATAGCTTATACTTTGATATCGATATAATTGCTTCGCCGCATAGAAAGGAATTATCGATATATTATCACGATTAAGGAAATCCCTAGTCACGCCCCACCCGCGCTTCCGACCTGATATACATATACGGATGTGCTTCGTAAATAATTATACGAATCTTTTGATGATTTCTATACGACCAATGTTAATAAAAAGCTTTAAATTTTTGTAAAAATGACAAAATTAGGTGAGGCTAAACGTTCAGCATTAGGTGCCAAATTAATTTATTTTGTGTTTTTTCGCAATTTCTACTGCCATGCAGGTAACTTGTATTTGTTATAGCCGAAAAATGCCTTAAATGTGGCCCATCAAAAATTCACAGGGAGTCATTTTTCCATTTTTTTATTTAAAAACTAATTAAATAAAAACTTAATCATACTACAGTTTAACTCTGAAACTCAATCATCTTTAACGCACTTTTAACCTTATTGTGACATTTTGTTTTGAGCTAATGATCATGGAGCAACTGAACAATACTATGAAACATACAGGATCTCTTCATCAAAGTCTATTTAATCGAAAATATAGACAACATTTCGTTTTTTGTGATTAGAATTTACTTTTGTCAACCTGTCATGAATATTACAACTTTAAAAAAACAAATATTTCAATAAGTGAGCTGAACCAACTTAGTGATAAAGACAAATCAGTGCTAACACAATTCAAGGCAGTATAGATAGATCTCCCAAAAAAAAATCATAAGTAAAATGACTAATGAGATAATTTAGATAAAAAATCTTATTGGTGAATCCTGACAGTCATGAATAATGGAGTGAGAAGTAGTAAAAAATATATTTTATGAATATAAATGAACAACTTCATTCCTTCCACAATCATTAGTTTATAAACAACTACATTAACAAATACCTACTTAGATATCACACATTTTCGCATTGTTAACTCTTCCGGCTAGAATTTTAATAAATAATTATAACTTGTGGAAAGTTGAGCGCATTTCGTTTACATTTATGAAAAGTTAATAATTCTGTGTGACGCCAAGTCGACGGCTCGTAATCCGTCGGCTTCCGAGCTGCGTGTAAATTGAATGGAGTCGCTCAGGAACGTTTCATTATGCCCGCCAAGCTTATATATTAACGTTTAGCCCTTCTCAGACAGTCGCCGAGTTTTGTAAACTTTTGCAATATTCCTTTAAAGTTAAAATGTGCTATCTCCGTTCAAAGAATATTCTTTTTTTGCCGGTAAGACAGCATAGGATCGTGCAATTTTATGATACTGTTTGTTTAATTGCTCTGGAATATTTTAGAAAAAAAAATGGCATTACATACTTAGATGAAATTCTAAGTAGAAATCTATCAAATGTTTTTGGGTGGCAAGACAAGACAAGACATTTTGAATATCAAATAAATTTATTAAATAAATAAATAATGTAACTTAACTCTACCCTAACGCAAACAAAGACAGCTGCGGAGTACCAGGGCATCATAACAGTGAGGATCCCTCGGGAGGTTTAATTTAGTTCGCGTGTAGCTGTCGGGCGCGCGGCGACGGGCGGGCGACGCGAACAAAACGCGGAACTGTGTACACTAATGGTGTGCTTTCTTTAGCTATGAGGGACGCTAGCAATACGTCCAACCCATAGAAATAAAGAGTGGGTACAACAACGAGAAATTGCTTTCATTCAATAAATTAATAAAATTTTGAAATTCCGTTTCGTTGCTCAGTTACAATATGGAACTTCACAAAGTCGTTTTATTACATTTTGACTTCTTTACAAAATACTTCAGCTATTTGTATTGCGATTAATTTTATTAGATACTATTTAAAGGTCATGACGTTATTATTTATTTTTGGAATACAATAGAATATTCTTTAATACACACAAAAATCTACAACAATTTTAGATTTGTGAATTTAGATTGATGTCAAAGTATTATTTTTAGTATGATACTTTCATATATGTAATTAGCTAAACAGTTTTTTTTTATCACAGATAAGCTTACGCTTGACCACAACTTGCCTGATCTTAAGCATCGAAGTGGTCTATGATGGAGATTTCTACAAATCAACAAAAAGGTTCACTTCAGCGACTAATGACATGTTAACTCATGATGATCAGGTAGTGGGTGCTCTAAGCACAAGTAATTGACAATAACACGTGTCCGAACAAAATAAAATAACACCGTATCTGCATCACACTCAAACCAAACAAACAAATATTATTCACAGACAAAATATCATTTGCATACAAAACTTATTATTAGTGATGCATAAACCGAAACACGTATTTAATTGAGCGCGGTAATCCGTATTAATAATAGAGCAGCCGGCGACCCCTGGCGTGATACTACAGATTTAAAAGTCAATATCCTAGCAGGATTACACCAGGGTCCCGAGAACAGGGGAGAGAATAATTAGGTGTCGGCCAAACTGTGGAATAGTTTCAACCAGTTGTTTGACGAACTATTGATTCGATTATGCAGGTTTTATGGTTTAACTAGCCGCTTTCTTAAGTATTTCTGATGTCAGGTCTGATAAGAATAAATTTACTGTAAAAAAGAACAGAGATTGTAAATTACATGTTTTCCAAGATAGGTTTCATTTAATTTAAAGATTAGTTTTCTTTTACGAAATTTTAATAATTGATCTCTGACTCTTACGTTATCGAATACAAAGGTTTAAGTCCGTCGTGGTAGTGACAAGTGGTAAGTACAGGTATTAGATACCTATAGGTATATAGTTTTTAGTTCAGTCAGACAGACAGTCCCTTCACAACAAACCATTACAAGTCGGGAAACAAATGATCGCTCATTTCTTATTACTCCTGAACCCACCTGGGAATGAACTCACTACAGCTACACTGACCCTTACTTAACAAACCCCGGTGTTGCCACCAAAATTAACTCTCCCGTTGATCCTCAATACAATTTTATTGCAAATGGCCCCAAATAATGCTAAATCACAGCTAAATCCCCATAATATGGGGTAGGCTCGATTTCGGTGTTTTTTTCGGCTAGCAACATTATCTTTTATTGTGATAAGTGTTTATGTGATGCAATTTCTGCTTTTGTTAATGCATTATGAATAATATTACGGGGATATTTTTTTAAAATTAATGTTTTATGTATTATTTTAATTACATAGCTAATACTTGCATTTTGAGAGGTTAAACAAATTAAGCCGATACATTAATTTTAGTTGTTAAGATTATCTATCTACCGGCACCCGACAACAATATTTTTTTTAGGGCATCTAACTTTGCTCGACATTAAATCAATACACAACCATCATTCATCATCAATTTCAAGCATATTTACCTTAAACAACTTTAAACTACACTTGATTTTTGTAGTTACAGAGAATTTTATATTTAATATTTCATAATATGTAGCTATATTTAATGGGTAATCACTATTTTTATTTTATTATAAAATTAACAATAGAGATTCACTTAATTAATGCATAACTATTTTATCAATATGTCGATAATTGCACCACCTGTGAATCGATACGCTCCGCATGCCAGGTGTTAATGTTTTATTATTATCGTGGTTTACTAATGCCCCTCGTTTGTTGTGATTCATCGAAATTATCATAAAAAAATCTATCATTAATATTGATTGCATTAAATATTACTGGTGTTATGTTTTATTAATGTAATAGAGGTTATGCTTTTTCAGATATTATTTTCAAACAATAATAATAAGCTTATTTACATATTCTGAATAATCCTTTGCTATCGAATTTTGTTTGGTTTAAAGTTTATATCCTTCGGGGACACGAAACAATGTACTTGACATTAATAACAATAAACCGTTTAAAGAAACATGAAAATATATCATTATTTTCCAAGATTACTTTATTTAGTAGGTTAACGACGTCACAGTGGAAACCACGGATGAGCGAATAGCGTTTTAAATATTTGATATACTGTTAAAAACAATAAATTTTATTGCATATGTAATAGTAACCTTAAAGTTTTTAATATTCTTAATAAATAGTTCTGAAATAACATTATTATGCGGCAATCGAACATTTATACATTGTGGTTGGCTAAGCGTTGGGACTTGGACCCTAAGTTATTGGGTTAATAAATCTTAATGTACCGCGTCGCGGCCGGCATGCTAATGCCTCCTAATGTTGCAGGGGCGGCCACATTTGCCCAACATAATTATATTTTTGTAAGGGGTAAAATGCATAGGTAGGTATACCTATGCATGCCAAAAAATACTCTGCTTTGCAGTCGTATTATTGGATTTGTTATAGTAAAATTATCAGCTTTTCTAGCAATAATATACATACATTTAATTGCTTGGTGCCATCCATTAATAAAAGACCATCTCCAATCAGTTTTACTGAGTTCAATCGTGTCATTGTGAGAGCTCTGGCTCTCAAGGCCCTTACAGGTATTCACTTGGCCAACTCTATCTAAGACCTCTTTTGTGTTAGAACAATAGTCAAAAGCATGCATAAAAATATGTAAATAAAACATTTAGTCTGAAATCCGCTTTCAATTTTAGCTAAACGCTCTAACAAAAAAAAAATGGATTATTCTCAACATAAAACCGTTTGCGCATCTATCGATTATATTCATCACACAATAAATGCAGTATTCACAAACTGAAAAAACTTATATAAAAAGATTCAGAATAATTAATGATAGAAAAAGATTTCCCATGTAACGTACCCGGCGACCATTTAACTGTCTAATCGTCGAGAATATCGAATGAGGGGAACGTGTGCCATTTATTTTTATCGATGTCGGACCCGGTATAGTGTCACAACACTACGGCGATACTTACATCTTTTTAATAATAAAGGGATTTGGTAAACAGAATGCGACACAGTCGGGGCAGTGATATTTTGTATTTATTTTGGTTTGATTTTTAGTGCAGTGTTTTGCAATATAAAGTTTTGATAAATTCACAGATTCTCAATAATATATGTTGTTAAAAAGTTAACTAGCTGAACATCGAACCTTATCGATGTTCATTTTATTTCATCTATTCTTAATCGAAATGGCCGTTAACGTGAGACTTAATTGTCTATCTGTCCGTATGCCACGCCCAGTTTTCTGAGTAACTCAGCTCAGCATTTGTTTACCTTTTATAGACCTCCTTCAATTGAAGATGCATGTTTATTGGAGACATGCAATCCTAAGGACTCTTATTGTTTGTATGTGTATCAAATTACATTTACTCGTTTTATTTTTTTCTACTCCCAAAAAAGACAAGCGACTTTTTAATACTTACAAATATCTTTCAGTATGATTTCCCTAGGGTCGAGTTTTCCTTAAAAAAACTCAATACTCAATACTTTATTGCATTCCATAATGTGTACATTAGTTGGTAGGTATGTTAAACATTGGATCAATTATGGACCCTGTCGGGCACAGCAAAGATATTTTTAATAGGAGAGAGGATGAAGGCGCTCTTTGTCAAATTAATTATAAACTATAATTATATTATATTAAATAAATTTGTATCTTTAAATTATGTATCATTATAGTATCGTATATAGTAACATATTTTATAATAAGTATTTCTACTATTTGTTTAAGATAATGTTTATGTATTTTTATTTTATTATATAATAAGTATTTCTTCTATTTGTTTTCGATAATGTTTATGTATTTTTATTTTATATATTGCATGTTTTTCATTTTTACAACTATAAATTATAATAAACTAGATATTTACGATTCTATTAAGCCTTGTAGAATGTTATCATTATTATTTTAAATTATATTCTTTCATTTTAGTATGTATGTGTAGTTTTTATCCGCAGGTTGTTGTTTAAAATTTATCGCTAAAGAATTCTTCAATAGTGTAGTAGCTTTTAATTATTAGAAATTGTTTTAATTTATTGATAAAGATATTATTTTTATTTATACTTTTGATGTGTTCTGGTATATTATTGTAAATTTTTATGGACATAACAAATGTACTAGAAGAGTGCATTTTTAATCGTGAAGTGGGTAAGTTTAATCGGCTTTTATGCCTTAGTGCAATTTTAGTTTGTATATCTTCTCTTTTGGTGTAGAGTTGCGGATTTTGTCGTACAAATTTACAAATTTCAAGTATGTAGAGACAGGGTAGGGTTAATATTTTTAGGTCTTTAAAATGGGGTTTACAAGAGTCTGTATCTTCGATATTTATTAAAATTCTAATCATTTTTTTCTGTAGAGTGAATAATGTAGGTGCGTCTGTACTATTTCCCCATAGGATAACTCCATATTTAAGCCACGCAACTCCTAGTGTAAGCCACACTTAACGTTTTCATTTTGTTTGTGAGATACATTGTCAATTATAATAAGATTGTCAAGTTATCTAGCAGTTGAGTTTTGGTACATTTTGATATTATTATTCCAGTTTTAAATTATTTGTATAAGCAAAACGAAGCACCAGATCTGTTGGTCGAAGGTCGATGAGCGAAAAAATGTGCAAACAAGTAAGATACCGAACGAACAATAGAGTGGCAAATAAGAGCGAGGCGCATCACGCGTATAGGGCGACCAACAATTGAAGCAGCACTAATAAACTTTGATATTGAAATTAATGTATTGTTAGGAGATTGCAGTTTTCAAGATTATGTGCCCATTCTAAATGACATACGTTGGTTTTGTATAAAAGACAAGCCGATACGTAACTTCGCACTCTTTTTTGCTCAGGAGCTCGGTGGGACGGATGTGTGTCTTGGACGTCATGTTACTCTTATTCGCTAGTTATTGTGACGTCAACTTTGAATCTCTGTGAATCATTGCCTGAAGGTCCATGAAAGAAAGGAAACGTAAAAGGTAACATTACATCGCAACATTACAAATTTCAGACAGAATTTTATATATCTTAGACTATAGTTATAGACAATCTGTCAGTACTAAATGTGTGTTCAGTTATACCTACGTCAGACGAAAAAATCGTCAAGAAAAACAAGTATTTTTTTAATGTTTATTAGAAGTATAATGAAATCGATCCTAATCGAGAATTGTACCAACACATCTCAACATTTTCATTGTTGGTCGATATCAAGAATTACAAGTACCTATTCAAAATTCTCCCGAATTCGTACCAATGGAATATGGTTAACCTATTGCTCCGTCTGCCTGTATAATATTTTTATGGTAGTGCTAAAATGCCGGCCGAAGGATTTCCGACCACTCTTTGTTCTGATATCATAAAGTTAATAGTGTCAGATTGCGATACACTTCTGCTTTTGTAAGGTCAAGCATCACTTTCATTTACTAGTTTAAATTATGAAAAAAAAAAGTTTTTTTTAATCTCGATAAAAATAAGGTTGAAGACTGCATCTCCACGTCGTATGAAGTGAGATGCTTCGTTTCAACGTTTAAGGACTAATTAAAAATCATTTTGTAATTACAACAAATTTTGATTACAGCATTATTTTTACTAAACAAAAAATATAATTTAAAAGTTATAATGTACAGCGTACACGACTTGAATCTTGCTTCCTCCCATATTTAGAAGCGGTGTTTATTCGGCTGGCTGCGTATTTATATAATACAGTGCCGAGCGCGGCCGAAGTCGAGCAAATAGCCAGGAAACTGAACTGGTGTTTGCAATTGACCGGCCGGCACTGTAAATATTTCATGTGTGCTGTACGCTCCTCTGTGTACGGTGTGTAGATAAATACGAACAGCTTTACAAATCTTCTAACATGTAACAGCGGAATACTCACTTTTAAATCCCCAGAACTGCAAAGCCTACAAACTTTAAAATTTACTGATATATTTCTTAAGCTTTCTCAGGATTTTCCCAAACAACTCTAAAACTACTTGAAATAGAATTTTGACATTTGTTTTTCAAACCGGCTGAAAGTCAAATATGGGACTTTCAAGCTTCATGAGAACAAAGAAAGGAAGCTATCTAGTCTTTTTATTTGCTTAAAACTGTTATAAATAAATATATATTGCTTAATGTTAAAATTTGTTCGATAAACGGTCGGTGGCCTTATGAAAATACATAGTTGCGTTCCGTATCCTGCTTTATGTCTTCGACAAGTTATTTTGGAGGCCATTGAAATAGTGAAAAAATACAGCTTGTATAAGAAGAATTAATCGTTTTTACAGATGTTAAATTATTAAGTCCTTCGGAAACGAGAAAATTAATAAAACTAACTAAGGTTTGTAAAGAAGGATGTTTAATGAAAAAGTCTTATGCATAGACAAAGAGGTCTAGAACAATGCAACTTCATGAACAGTAGCCTGTTGTACGGCATAGCCGTGGCCACACGGATGCGACGCGACGCACGGACAAACACATTTGTGTTCGTTTTGTGTGTTTCTCCGGGACCACTTCGCGCCACACTGCGACATTCTTCGTATGCGTTTTATTATTTATTTATTGTGCGTAGCAAAGCATCTACTTTTTTGTCGACGCTACTTTTTAAAATCTCGAAGGTGTAAAGGTTAGTGGTGTTTGTTTTGTACACCGACATTATTCATACATCACGATTTTTTGTTGAAATGCGTAAGACGAGCTAAAAGTGTTGCCTAGATATATTTCAACTATCAATTCTAAGTATTTTCCGATTCTTTATCAAGTTACGTAATGCACAAAACACAAAAAAATGTGATGAAAAGTATCGGCCGGTGTTACTACTGGTTTTGTGGTAAGCATGATTGTGTTACAGTTGAAGATGGACAACTTTTGGTACCTTCACTCAAAAATGCATTATGTTGGTATATTACAACTTGTCTGAAAGAATAGTTTTATTTTTTATAAAACAATTGAAACGACGTAGCTTAAAGGAACGTAAATGATGCATAATTCAATTAAAGCAAAATATTTTACCATAACATTAAGTAGAATTACTTAGTGTTATGCTTACAGTATACCGTACAGTATACTACTTGGGTTTCAGAAACTTGTATTTAGAATTCAGATAGATTCGATGACGACGATTTGTTTCCTTAAGATATCATCGAATGTCGTCGCTTTTGGCCCAATTTTAACCCTCAAATAATATAATACTAATATATAAATTAGAGCTTGCCTTTAGTTAGTATTATAAGGCAGTAGGTCCAAATTTTTCAAATAATAGCATGTTTTCTAGTTTATCGGTAGTTTGGTTGTAGCAATAAGTGCACTCAACATCTAAAAAATATTTGCTCGTATATTTTGCTGTAAGAAAATGAGTGTCAACGAAACGCATTAAACGATTATCTCAATAATAGTTGACTTGAAGCAGTTTCAAAGTCGAATGAAAATAATCTATCAATATTTATAAGAGGATCTAATCAATATACGCAGCTTCATTCAGTAGCAGGCCAACACGTAGATGATAACAGTCACAATGAATAACGCATCACTAAAGTTAATAACAGTGACGATAAACCGGCAATTTTCACGGATTACAACTGGCTTCCTAGAGGTGAACATACGGAGGTTTAAGATGTACAACAATGCCTAACATTCATCGAAGTTTCATAAATTCATGTAATAATTGAATAAACATGCGTGTTCCAAGTAAAAAATATCTTTACTAACTGGAGTAAATTTCATTAAAAATTATAAAAAAAATACAATTATGGTTATGCAGTTTTTTACAATTATTTGCAAATTGCGTATTATTAAAGTCATAACAAACCTAATAAGAAAATGTAACTGATAAAAAATGCAAATTAAAGTTATCCAGTGAATAAGATGAAATCCCAGTAAGATAAGCCACAACTTGGTACGTTTCAAGCATAAGTAAAGCAAAGCTTGAAATCTTCATGGGCTGTGTGTCACGGGTGTTAACGAAATACAAATATTAGTCAACACACGACACAAATTAAGACTAATGTCTAATGTAAAGCATAGTTTAACTCGAAACTAAGTGCTTGAACAAAGTGACAGCAGCTGATTACCTCCAGTTGGTCGTTAATATTAGTTGCGTTTACTAAACTCGTCAACAACGTTTATCAGCGAAAAATCGCGTGAATAGTTACCAAACATCCAGATATCCAAGTAGGCTATCATAATATTTACATTTGAATTCGAATGTTGCACTACTCAAAGGCTATAATAATATATAGTAATTTATTTTACATTCTATACAATACTTGTAAGAATTTATTCATAAGAATAATCATCATCATCAACCCATTACATTGTTCCATTGCTGGGCACGGGTCTCCTCTCAGAACGAGAGGGATTAGTCTAGTCCTAAAAAAACTGTTCAAATATAAGTTCATTCATTAAAAATAAAGACAGAAAACAAGTAGCATAAATTATTAACACGTCATATATTCATGGTCAATGAAAAAACATGGCTACTAATACTGCATCCGACAGACAGCCACCAATAAAAGAGTCATAAAACTTCAATATTATAAGACTTATTCGACTATGAAATTTTTACAAAAGCGTTTGACTACCTCGACCACCCATTAACATGGATTTTAAAGGAACATATCTCGAAACTTAAATTATTATTCGTGCAACGCGAAGGTTGAATCAGGTAGAAGGTACCGTGAAATGTATCAGTGTAGTGCAACTTTTGAACTGGACGTGCGAAGCGGGAGTCTCGCAAGGTGATCGCTTGGAACCAATTTTTTTTATAGTGTGTGTTTTCAGCGGATGTTGGTAAAGATATAACGGTGTGAGTGGTTTTGATTTGTTTGCCGTTTTAAATCACCTGTTGGTAGATATCGATTTTTATTGAGTTATCGATTTTGCTACACCATTTAAATGCGTGTACGATCCTGGTATTAACTTTAAATTTCATTTTCATGTCTACTACCATATTTTTTTGTCTCGCTATTATTCATTACAATTTATTAAAAGGACTGTCACAAATGAGAATACCTACTACACATCACGGCCTGAAGCGAAGGTATAGTCTAGTCCTTGTGCGTCAGCACTGGCACTCATTTTTGTTAAATAATAAACCAGAACCATGGTATACCGATAAGACCGAAGATATTTTTTTATAGAAAAACTTGTTTTATAAGCTTTTGGCGGATACGGGACAGATATTAAGCAAAACGTTATTAAGTTTAAAAATATTCCGATTTAATTTTAAATCTTTTTAGGTATGTTAAAATATGATGCTGGTGATATTTTGCAATATTTCCAGGTCTTTAAATGAATAAAATCAATTTATAATAATTTATTACATTTTCTACGGGTTACTATCAATTTTAGTTATAAACTGTACTGACTGAAATTATATTGATACCGACCTGCACTCTACTCTCGGTGAGGCCGATCCTCATGGCGATCTCCTCGCGCATGAAGATGTCGGGGTAGTGTGTCTTGGAGAAACATCTCTCCAACTCGTTCAGTTGCGCCGGCGTGAACCTTGTCAAAAAACATATGGCTTTTATAAAATCTTATGCAAACTAAGCAATTCTTAAGCTTAAAATCAAATTACATTTACTCAATACTCAATACTCAATGTTTATTGCATTCCACAATGTAGTTTACATGGATGGTAGGTTTTACAATTTTGTTCATTATGGACCCTGTCGGGCACAGCAATGTAGGAGAGAGGAAGCAATGTAATGTAATGAATTATCTTAATAAAATAAAATCAAAACCTTTATTTGTAATGTAATTGCGTATTTTTATTAGCCATGGGAATCATAACTTCTATTATTTATTCTAAGTTTAAGTATTTTTTTTTTATTATTATTATTATTCTATAGGAGCATTTGTAATAACGTAATTTATATAATTATTGCTTTAGTTAATAATTAAATATTCTAAGTAAAGTAAATTGCAATTTATGGCAATGTTTTTATTTATTTATGTTTCATTTTATTTATTATATATTTGTATTTATTTATTTAGAGTATATATTAATATAATTATGTATGTATTATCAATTAATTTAATTTATTTTAGTTATATCTTTATCATTTATATATTCATTGATTGAATAGTATGCTTTTTTAATAAGTATTTGCTTTATTTTATTAGTAAATATTGTCTCACTGGTTTCTGTTTTTATGGATTCCGGTATTTTATTATATATTTTTATACACATAACATACGGGCTGCTAGAGTGTAGCGTTATGCGGGAAGATGGGAGCATTAGCATATTCTTGTGTCTTAGTGACCGACCAGTATGCTTATCTTCGCGACGTGTGAAAAATAATATATATTTTCTAACAAATTTGCAAATTTCGAAGATGTAGATGCAAGGAAGGGGAAGGAAATTAAGTTTTGTGAAGAAGGGTTTGCAGCTTTCGGTTTGATCTGTGTTTGCGAGAATACGGATTAATTTCTTTTGTAGGACAAATAACGTAGGTGCATCGGTGCTGTTTCCCCACATGATTATGCCGTAGCTCAGCCACGCATGAGCGTAGGCATAGTAGGTAGTTAATGCTGTCTGAAGATCTGTTGTTTTTTTAATCTCACGAAGAGCATATGAAAATTTAGAAATTTTTGATCTGATGTTTTTTATATGTGTTTTCCAGCTAATGTGCGTGTCTATAGTAAGCCCTAATAATGTAAAATCATTGACAATTTCTATTTTTGTGCCATTAGTGGTGAAGTTAAAATTCAGCGGGGGTTTTTGATAGGGATAGTAAGTCATTAATTTGGTTTTATTGTAATTAATTTCCAAGTTATGATCATTCATCCATTTAGTGATTTCATTAAATATGGAGTGGATCTGTTCGTTAAGGCTAGTATTGTAATGGCATGAGGTAATTATAGATATATCGTCCGCAAATAGGACACACGGTTCTTTCATAATCTTTGGAAGGTCGTTAATGTAAATAAGAAACAACAGACATCCAATGACACTACCTTGGGGGATAGATGAATTTATGGTTTTTTTGTCAGATCTCATATTTATAATTTCTTTTCGATCATAATTGAAGTATTCTATTTCGACATACTGTTCTCGGTTTTTTAGATATGATGCGAACCATTGGTGTGCCGTTCCACGAATGCCTATTCCATACAGTTTGTCCAAGGGAATATTAAATTGAACTCTATCATATGCCTTCGTCATATCTAAGAGAATACCAACTGCATATTTTTTGTCGTTTATTATGTTCAAAACTTCCTGAATGAATTTATAAACCGCTAGTACTGTTGAACGTTGCTTACGAAAACCATTTTGTCCTTCATCAAAAATTTCGTATCGCTCACAAAAATAGTAGACTCGGTCGCACATAGCTTTTTCAAAAAATTTTGATGAAGTTGGTAGCAGGGCTATAGGGCGGTAATTATTGGGGTCAGTTTTTGCGTTTTTCTTATGTATAGGTTTTATAACAGCTTTCTTTAAAAGGTCAGGGAAAGTACCACTCTCGAAGGACTGGTTTATTAATAAGCAAAATGGTATTGCGAGTTCGTCTGCGCATTGTCGTAACAGGAAAGGTGGTAGCTCATCTATTCCATGGCTACTTTTGTTTTTCAAGTTTTTTATAATTCTATGTGATTCACGGTAATCTATTGGTCTTAAAAAGAAGGTATTTTCAGTAGGCTGGAGTAAAGGCCTGCCGTGCGGCTTATTGCAAGCTGATGCGTTCCCTTCTCCAATTGATGCAAAAAACGTGTTGAATTCGTTGGCTACTGAATTAGGATCCGAAACTAGATTATTATGTATCTCTAATTGTATATTGCATTTGTCTGATTTTGTTTTTTTATTATTGCGCTCGTTTATTATACTCCACATAGCTTTAACTTTATTTTTAGATTTTTTAATTTTATTAGTGTATTGGATTTTTTTGGCTGTTATTACTGATCGTTTTAATATTTTTTCGTATGTTCTGTAGTAGTTTTTAATAATGGGATTGTTTGATTTTATACACAACATTTTTAGTAGTCTTTTATTTTTACATGAGAGTTTTAGTCCTTTAGTCAACCAGTGCTTTGTATAGCATGTCTTTAATTTAATTTTAAGCTTTGGTATACATTTGTTTAATATTTTAGTAAGGATTATATTAAAAGCTTCATAGTTTTGATTGATGTTATGGGTAGGTACTATAGTATCGTTCCAGTTTACTGTTTTAAGAGAGGATTTAAATTTATCTATGTTAATTTTGGAGAAAAGACGTTTCTTTGTATACCAAGTTATGTGCTCGTAACGTTGTAGTGTTTTTAAGGTCAAAGTTGTGCTGCAATGGTCTGAAAAACCTAATTCTTCTACAGATGTATGTAATTCTTTATTTTTAAAATTCGTGAATATTAGATCTAGACATGTTGATATTGTTTCTGTAATACGTGTAGGATCTTTTATATGTTGTTTTAATTTATATTCGGTCATTAGATCTAAAAATGAGTTAGTTTTAGTGTTATTTTTTAAAATATCAATATTAAAGTCTCCACCGAGTATAATTTGTAATGTAATGCCTATGTATTTTGATACAATAAGACTGCCATAAAGGGTAGGGAGGACTTTGCCCAAAGAAAAGCAAAAAAACTTTATTTTCGTCTTAAACTGCAACTGCCTCATTAGTCTAGTGATCCTAAGCAAGACTGCAACGCTAGAGGTCTTAGGTACGATTACCAGGTCGAGCACTATTATTGGGTTTTTCTACGAAATACTCAGTAGAAGTATGGAGTCTGGATTTGTGCCCGGTTAATGCAATAGGCTCGCCCTATATGGGACCTAAACATACCACAGCACTGTGGGTGGACATTAGTACACTTCTGCCTAACGTTTCTGGATATTCAAGCCTGATGGTATGGATGTTACTATGTATGCATGTAAAACTGCAATTAAAACAAAATACTGAATCTAGGCGGGAAAAAACAAAAAGCATAAAATAAACGAACAATGGTCCTTGACTCAGCAATAAGCTGCACTAGATTATTATGCAGCGGTGGTATCTTGCCAAGGCCACACAGTGAGGTCAGGTAATAAAAAATATGTTACCTAAAACGCAATTCCTATCAGAAGCAATTTATTTACTTTGCCACTAAGAGTCTGGAAAGGACATTTCGTTTAATTTCAATAGGGATTAATACTAATTTATAAAGTGCCTAATCCGACCAGTGATTGTAGTCTTATGACTCATGGTAGTGATTTTCCTAATAAATCATTTTATTGAATAGATAGCTCACACCATTGTAGAAATCAAAGAACTTAAAATGTGTTACCTCGTCCTATGTCTCTTCTGCTTGGCAGGCTTATCGCTGTCGGAGGCTGACGATGACATGCTGACTGGCACGGTGGCCATGTGCCCTCCACTATGTTGTTGGTGGATGCCACCTAGACAAAGAGTCCCATTATTCTCAGGTTTAAACAAAACATGAAGTTTCTAAAAAAGATACAGATCTATACGTTGTAGATGAATGAATGAATGAACGAATGAATGATATATTTGCGAGAATATAGGTACATTTACATGGTTAAATAATTAGAGTCTCACTATATTCGACTTAATAGCCGTGCAAGTATTTTAGTTTTACAGTCATGCTTTGCTAGTATTCATAACATTACATTAAAATATCAATTACATTTATTGCATTTGTCATAGTCAAGACAGTCACAAAAGATAAAAAATATAGTCTTCTTAGTAGATAAAAAAAGCAATTAACTGATGATATAAAAATATAGTCTTCTTCTTGGTGAACGGTCCCTTTGTGACTAGGACGGTGTTACATTCAGTAACACAAAGACAGAAATTTCCATTGAAGCTAGATACAATTCTGCTGGCTGAGACTACATTGATATAATCAACGATGACAGGCGTACTCATTGATTTTAGTTTCTAGCATCGTATAAATACCTTGTAAGATGTGCAAGCGTGGCCCGAGCGCATGGTGCGACCGGTCTAGGCTCGGCTTGATCTCGTGCGGCTTACTGTCCTCCGGGCACGACTCTTTGTGACCTGTTGGCATATAACATTAGTAAAAATCAGATGGTAATGGAGCTAATGCTTAAATACTAGATATGTGACGTTGAAAGATAAAATTTTGACTCTTGAAGGTTTTAAACACAAATGTTTAAATTCTTTTCAATTCAGTAACTATGGTCTTGCAATTTATTTATTTATTTACTTCAATTGCAAGCAATGACGTGTATAATAATTAACCAGTTAAGGTAAACTAAGTAACGTAGTTTTCTTAATCTATTAATAATAAGTACAGTGTTCCCTAAGGCAGAACTTTTATTGGAAAAACTATCAGTTGCACGTTCAATATATATGATAAATAAGATTCCGATTCTGAAAAGGTTCAAGCTCATGACAATACACTACTACTTATAAAGATTATAATTATTTCTAAAACAAACGATGTTACACAATGAAGTCCTTTGAAGCTGAAACTATTTAAAAATCCTCGCAAGGATACAAAAATGAAACTACACCGTTTAATAAATCCAATTTAGACGAAGAACAAAGTGTTAATGCGTGAAATTGGCAAAGTTTGGTCGTCGGCTCCTCCCAACGACCTGGCGATACTCAGGATTTTCTATTTGCCAAGAAATTGCGAATTTTCAAGCATAAAAGAGCTATCTAAAACTTGCGCCTCAAGTTGTAATAGGATATGAAATGGCACGGTAAAGCTAATAGCTACACTGGAAGATCTTTCTTCTTATGATTCGGATCAGGCTCACGAGACTGCTCTAGTTACATTAGATTTGTTGATTTTTTTCTATCAAATCTGCTACGTAATAAATTTGCTTACAAGTTTTAATATAGTTATATATTTTAATGCTCCTGTTCTTCCTACAACTGCTGCATGATTAGCAGCATAAGGGATATTTAAACATTAAATTATTATTTGTTTAAAACTATCGATCCACGAAATTATAATAATTATTGCTACAACGCATTATTATAAATTGAAAACAACTTCTTCATTATACACTAAGTTTTGCACACGGCTTCACTCCCATAGAAGCATCAATATATAACAAACTTTCACATATAAATAAAAAAACCCAGACAGTGTCGATCTCTTCTTTCTATGGATTTGCATACAACCGAGAGGTCAATCTCTTTCTCAGAATCTGTGCAACTTATTGAGTTAAGTAATATGTGGGTAATGTAGTTAAGTCAGTTCTGTTCTGTTTCAATGTAAAACCTATCAAAAACCTGTTTCTGATTTTTTTTTACAATTTGTAATAGTATAGACTTGCTACCCGCCCCGGCATTGCACGGAGCATATTGTGCCTACATGTTTTTTCTGACGTTGGCGTTTTCAATATAAGCATGCAGACCAGACAGCATGACATTTTCCCAACATTTTCAACAATTGTCGTCACATTTCAACCAATTTACACAAAACCTTAACAAATACTACACTTAGACCTTCCTCATAAATCACTCTGACTATTGGTCCGCATAAAAATCCATTCAGTAGTTTGTGAGTTTATCGTCAGCAGACAGACAGCCTGACGCGGCAGGGAACTTTGTTTTATAACATGTAACCATTAATTCTTTTATGAAGATTTCAATGCGTTTCAATTCTATCAATTGCGATTTCAATCAATAGCTATGTTGTATTATGTTCCTTCAAGTAGTGGTGAAAGTAATGTCATCCTAATCAATATACCTATATAAAAATCAATGCCACTTTTCGTTGTAATTTTATAACTGAAGAACGGGCTCACCTATCCAAATGAAATGTTTAGGCTTAATTCGGACTATTCAGTAGATGGTTTATGTGAAGTTTGCACAAAATCGGTCGAGTTCTTCATTTATCACATTTTTTTACGAGTACATACATATACAGACAAGTCAAGAAAACACGCGGGCGAAGTCTTGGGCGGAAAGCTAGTAGTTTCTATAAAATAAGCTGATACTGTCCATTCTTAATACTATGAGTCAAAATAATGCGTCACTTACAAGACTCTATAAACACGTTGTTTGTTAAGTGTTGTCATTGATTCTATATAACAAGATCGAAAGTGTGTATCCGGATTTAGTTGTCGGTAGTAGTAAACATGCTACCGGAAAATTCCGATAAATGGTCAATATATGAAGTGAGAGGAAAAATCGTCTATTTGCAAACAACCAGGATGTATTACTATACATCCTGGTTGTTTGCAAATGGTAAAAATAAAATTATGGATATGTCGTAAGGGTAAGCCTAAGGGTAAAAATAAAATTATGGATATGTCGCAGCCGTATCGTATAATCCGCCGTGTTACATTACGGCTAGCCGTTTTCTACAACAGGGCCGTTTTGTAATGCGGCGGTTCAACGATTAGCCGGATAAAATGCGGCTGAATGAAAATCCGCCGGAATGTATTCGACGCCATACGTTCTTCAATACGGCTAGCCGTAACGTAATAGCGAGTCATTAGCCGCCGCTTTGGCAGTTTTTAGTTCCCACTTCTAACACTTCTAGCGCTGCTTCACATAACAGCAACAATGGCGTCGGATACTAAAGTGGCCATTGATTGGGTCAGTGTATATGTCGTACGTTTTCTATAAGATTTTTTAAAATTCGATTTGGTCCTGGCGGCGTGTGGTCACAGTTCTAACCTAACCTAAGCGATATCTATATTTAGAATTTTGCTGCGAACTTTAAATTTTGAAATATGACTACTAATCGGCTCCAACTTTTGAGTACTTAAAAGAAGTTCGCTTTTTTAATGGAAATTCGCAAGAAAAATGACCACATTTATTTTGTAAGTATGGTCACCCTACAATCTAAATAGTAGTACGATGCGGCTAAACGTGGGCCGCCTTATTGAAGAACGTATCGCAATGACAATCCGGCTAATCGTTGAACCCCGGATTACAAAACGGCCCTGTTTTAGAAAACGGCTAGCCGTAATGTAATACGGCGGATTATACGATTCGGCTGCGACAGATACACTATTGAATGTCAGATTACATCACCTACTTAACACGACAATGAATAAACTCATGAAGGAAAATGTAATACTTAAGTTAACTCAAATTTGAGTTGTGCTACAGTCTCTGTTTTATGATTATTTTAATTTCATATGTTTTCCGTGTACAACACAGAATAAGTTCAATCAGAATCAGAGGCCAACAACTTTTAAATTAATTAATTTATTAAAATTTTAGAATTTAAGGTTGTCCAAATCCAATCAAATTATAGTATTACTAGCTTTCCGCCCGCAGCTTCGCCTGCGTGGATAACACAATTTTGTCTGTTTCGTTTTTTTTTTTCAGTTCTTTAGAAGCGCGAATATCATTTATAGCTTATATCCTTTCCCAATTTCGTCAAAACCTAAACGGACTTTCATCCCCTATTTCATCCCCACACAGTAGCCTGATTCACGTAATTAAAACCGTACCGATGTCGCAGTGACTCAATTGTTGAAACAGTTTTCCAGTGTTAAGTGAATACTGTTTAGAACAATTGTCGCCCAAAGAACATGTGTAAATACGGTTCAACCATTTTTCAATAGGACTTTTTCTAAATAGGTCCGATCGACGAATGTGAATAGAAAAACTGTTTCAACGATTTAGTCGCTGCGACATTGCTAGGGTTTTTATTACGTGAATCGGGCTACAGGTCGAAATTTCAAAAACCCTATATCTAATATTTATTTATTTCTTATCAATTCCCTAAATACAAAGTTTCGTCGTTTTATCTTCAACAATGACAAACTCCCATACAAATTATCATCCCTTATTTCAACCCCTTTTTTACAACAAAACGTAGCTTCGTATATCCTTTTCCAAGGTCTAGTCTATTTTTGTACCAAATTTATCAAAATCGGTTCTGGGGTTAGATTTAAAAGCGTGAATTTGTTTGGACTTCCATATGAACTTTCATCCCCTATTACATCCCCACACAGGTCAAAATTGAAAAAACGCTAGAAAAAATATTTATTCATTTAACATGAAACCATGAAACTATAAATTAAGGCACTTGGCCTTAATTTATAACCTCCACCAAGGACATTATTGAAAGAATGCCCTTCTTCGTCTAAACTTTAAAAATAATTCGTTTGTGAAATAAGTTTGACCTGGACATCAATAAATCATCATAAAATTTAACGAACTATGGACTAAGAACTTATTTGATACATTTAAGTTACACTCAAACCTTTGCACACTGCACTATTACATAAATCCAATTATTTGAGAGTACAAAGAAAGTCCTTAAAATATTGTGTCAATAAAACAGTGAAAATTAAGTTATACCTAAATGAATTGCTCTGCAATTGGTAATTTGTGCATAATTCGGATGTTAATCTTCTGATTGTAGAATATTTTTTTTAAAGCTTTTCAGCAATGTGGGTCCCACATTACTAGTATTCTTGTTAACCCTGCGTGCTAAGCTAAATGCTTGTGTTACGCGAGTGTGTTTACATCGGTAGCGCAATGGATGGGTTTCGACCCAGCAACCAACGTGACAACACGAATGATATTATCTTCACCGGGGTGCTCATCTTCAACGCGACCTAACAACCAACAACTAGGCGGCAAATCGTCTTCTTTTATCGAAGCGATATCTCAATTTTTTTACTCTGGGACTTAGGAATATGATTTGATGGTAATGGTAAACTACATCACCGTCAATAAATCATTGTAATGTAAAGCGCGTGGGATCGCTGATGACTACACCTGGCAGCAGAGCTTGAATTGCTTTCGGTATAATTCCGTGATTTGCAAAAACCCTTGTGAAAATTTGAATAAGTATAAAAGAAATCTAATATACTAAGTTTTAACGGAAACCGTCTTCATCTATCTTTTATACATATAAAATCCTTTGTCCTGAATGACTGACTGACTGACGGAACAACGCACAGCCTAAACCGCTGATCGTAGAGACCTGAAACTTGGAGGGTGTCTTCTTTGTATGGCGTAGGCATCCGATAAGAAAGGATTTTCCGAAATTCTACCCCTAAGGGGATGAAAAAGAGGGGCAAAGCTTGTATGGGACAACGTGATTCCTTGGTCCAGTCTGCTTCAAATTTTGCAATAAACGTTCTTTAACAGAATTGATGGAATACGTGTTTCGTATTTTATTGAAATTCATCCCTTAACGGTGTTAAAAAGGGGTAGAAAATAAATTTTGAGGGTGGTTTGCTTCGAATTTGATATCAATACTCCTTAGTGCTCTTGATTTAAATTACGTTTCAGTTTGACTTATGACACATGTCATGTTTGAAAACTCAATCTGATTTTTCGCCTTCATAATCAAGAATGGTTGGTTAGTAAACATATACAATGCTTTCTATGGCACACAAAGGTGTCATTGGTAGACACACCATAGAACCCTTCTTAGAGGCAGTAATAGAGTTATGGGTGGAGTTACTGTGTTGCTGGCAGGGGAATTCCATCAGATTCTGTTGTACTTAGAGGGATTCGAGCAGACGAAGTCAGAGCATCGTCATACCTATGGCCCAACATAATGATTATCTTTAAAAAGAAATGCGAGAGAGAGGCGTGTGCTGAAGAGTTTTCTGAGCTATTACTTAAAATAGGAAATGGAGATTGTAAATGTGTATACCATCTCTCCTGAATACAGTAGTGACAGGTGACTATGACAGATCTTGAGAATCTATCTTGATTTTTCTAATATACAAAAAAGTCTATAGAATGGCTGTGCAAACGTGCAATACTGACACCGAAAAACAACAGTCCAGCTGCTATTAATTACATACTTCTTAAGCTGTTGAAGGCTCAAATTGGATTCAGTGCTTCAACGGACGAAGCAGTTTGCTATCCTGTGGAGTTCCTTAACTGCTGCGTCTCCTTAAACCATTTAAGCTATGTAAGGGGACAAGACTGAGAGTATCAGCATTGCACATAAATATTAAAAAGGTCACTGTGATTACTGGATGTGCTGGATTACATTTCCCCCTTAAGATCTGCTTGGTAATGACTATAAATAAATTTCAGGGTGAGTCATTAAGGGTGTAGGCATAGTTTTAAGGGAACAATACTTCTCACATGCGAAATTCTACCTTGCCTGTTACTGAATCAGTATTAATAGCTGTCTGGTCGTTTTGATACCAGACAGAAAAACCATCAATGTCGTATACAAAGAAGTGCAATTTTAACCGACCCTACGAGGTGGAGGCCTCGTAGGGTCGGTTGGGAATGATAGACCATCGCTCTAGATAAAAGGACATGAATTAATTAATAGGACATTTACATGTTATTTTTATATTTCAATAAAACAATATAGTCTAGCAAATTATTTGGTCTTAATTTTAGATAATTTGCAATATCCCGCCAGAAATAGAAAAAAAATAACTGTCAAAATCGTGTTGTCAACGCGGGCGAAGCTGCGGGCGGAAAACTAGTAAATACTAAAAATAATATTATGTTTATAACGGTTGGATCATTTATTTTTGCCACTAACTTTCGTAATTCTTGTAGACAACATTTTTTTTTTAATTCTGTTAAAAATATGAAGTCAAGCTCTAGATAAAAAAAAATATTTATACATGTACGGGAGGTCCGTACCAGAAAACGCAGTGTGGGACGACCTCCAACAAGATGGACGGATGACCTGGTAAAGGTCGCTGGGAGTCGTTGGATGCAGGTGGCATATAACCGGTCGTTGTGGAAGTCTATGGGGGAGGCCTTCGTTCACCAGTGGACTTCATTTGGCTGATATGATGATGATGATGATACGGGGTCATACTGTTTTTTTTTAGAATAGGCCAGTAAGAAAAGCAGCTGGTGACAAATTTATTTAAATTTCTAATAAGGAATTCTTTGGGAATCTAATAAGTACGTCATTTGTTTTACAAATTGACGACAATTCAAAAAGTGTCTGTCATTCATCGAAAATGGATTTGACTAGTGAGTATTCGCTCAATAATTTATTACGACTTTCGTTACGGTCTTACTCCACAACAACAACAACAACAACGTCACTCAACAAATAGCTTTCGATTAGCAGTTAATTTTCGTGACGAAGCACCATCCCGTGCCACTGTTTACAACTGGTTTAATGACTTCAAACGTCAACTTCTGAAGATAACATGAGTTCTGTGCGGCTAATGATAGAAGCTGATAAAAGGGTGATATATCATTAGATCTGGCAGCTTTAGGCAATGGTATGGTGAGTCAAGAACAAAAAGTGTTTCATAAACATTAAGGCGTCAGAAAGACAAGTGCACTAGATGGATACCTCATAATTTGACGGAGGATCAAAAACGCCGTCATTTGGATTGGTGCCGCTCAATGCTTATGACGGAGGTGATTCGAATGCTGTATATAAAATTGTTGCAGATGATGAAAACTGGATATATTGTTAAGAAACCCGAAACCAATCTGCGGAATGGATGCTTCCATTCCAAAATTTTACATACGAAAGTAAAGAAGGGAAAAAGATGATTGCCCCATTCTTCGGACGGACGGGTCATTTCGCCACAATTGTCTTAGAAGATAGAAAGACTGCTACTGCATATTCGTTGGTCAGTCAGTCATTGTTTACATTGTCTTGGAAAATGTTCGACAGCAGCGCCCAATAAGCAGATCCTACTCCACCACGACAACGTTCCAGCTCGCTCCCCTAGACAGACTATCCAATATTTGTCTTTCGAAAGGTGTGGAGTTAGTGAGTCATCCACAGTTCCGACCTGGCATTTGTGATTTTTATTTATTTGCAAAATTTTTTTTTTTTTTTTTTTAAAAAAAAGCTTTCCAGCAATGTGGGTCACACATTACTAGTATTCTTGTTAACCCCTCGTACTAAGCTAAATGCTTGTATTACGAGTGGGTACACGTCGGTAGTGCAATGGGTGGGTATCGAACCGGCAACCACATGATCGCAAGTCCGATGCCCTAGCCATTACGCTACCGCCGCTTTAAAAATAAAATAAAAATAAAAGATAAAGTTAGAGGAATTCGTTTTATAAACCCGAAACATGCCGTAGCTGCGTTTGAAACAGGGCGTGGAAGAAATCTCTAAAGAAGAATGGGCCCACTGCTTCAGTCAATGGCGCCATCGCATGCGACGGAACTAAGAAAGAAACGTTGACTACTTCAAAAAGCGATAAAGTATTACTCTACATCATCCCGTTTTTTATTATCAAAAAGCTTTCAAAGTAAGTACCTAAATGTTTGCCCCTACGGCTACAGAGCTTGCTGAAAACTATGCTTCGTGAATATACCATGTGAAATCTATCAAGATAAGACGAAAGCATCAGGACCTTTTCGTTTATTTCAATTTAAAATTATTGAAGATAGGTATAATCTCATGGTTAAGTAAACAACAATAACATGTACCGTTCGTTAAACTATGACGTCGGCCGTCAACATAGGTAGAGCATCTTTCTTACCACTCATAATTTAGAAATACATTATTTATTATTAAAAAAGTAAAATCGCCTTCAAACCATGATAAAATAATTTTATCTCAAAACATGTCCGAAGTCAATGGCGAAAACATCAATGTCAATGTCTAAAATTGGCTTAACCAACTAAATATATAAAGTGTAACATAAAGCAGTAGGTGTTAGGCTATGAATTGTGAAGGTGTAAACAAGATCTATAAGCTGGCGAATAAGATTCTCATAACAAAAAACTAACCAAGAAACGCATCATAATATTGATTTATTGTTAGTAAAGTCGTAATCTCCGCCTATATCTTTGTATACTCCCATCATAGCCATTGTTTCTACTTCTTAGTACATCATCATCATCATCAACCCATATATTGTCCCACTGCTGGGCACGGGTCTCCTCTCAGAAAGAGAGGGATTATTCTAATAGTCCACCACGATAGTCTACTGCGGGTTGGCAGACTTCACACGCCGTCAATTAAGTAGGTGCATATATATTTTTTAAATGTTTGTAGAATTGTATAATATTTACGTACTTAGATTTTATTGCTCCCAATAACTGCCGCCGAATCATCAGCTTTTTGTCCTATCCCAAACAGCGTTTTCCGGCACAACGACACTCGCATTTCTTTTCTTCGTGGATCAGCATTTAAATTACATCCACCCCAACTGGGGGCAAAAGTCGAGGCGGGCCAAGTCTTAGCGCCTCAGTCCCGGGCTCACTGGGATTACGACCGGCTCATAAACACGACTTAATGGAATTGAATCCCGTAAAACAGAACGGTTCGATGGCAGCCCGGGATATTGCGCGCAAACCGTTTTATTGAGCTCCTCCTATTTACGCTAGTTGCTATAGGAAACTGTAGATACGTGTATTTTCTTAAGGAATTTAAAGAAGCACCGTGTGATACTATGAATTTGGTTTATTTTTTTTGTCTGGTTTTCAGGACACATTGTAATTGTATTCTGATAATAGATCTCGGACTTCTTAGTCACTAAGGCACCACGATATTGATTTTTAAAAAGAATACAGTCAACAAGGATATCAATTTTCTTCATTTACCGTTTCACCTAATTCTCTATTTAACCCAAAGGTTGACTGGCAGAGAATGTCATATGGCATTAAGACAGCCTTGTGTACCATTTTATTTGTACATAAAAGATTAAATAAATAAATATCAAAAAGACAATTGGTGGTGTACATATTAGATAGTTAGGTACGTAACATGTTTGATTAAATCAAATATTTCATTATTCCAATATTGCAGGTACTATTGAAATCTCAGAACTAATTGCACGGTTCCAAATAGTGGGAATCTAATAGCCAACAGCCGGTAAGGAATTTTCACCTGTTAACAATTCAGTATCAATGTGAGAATTATGCAGTATGATGTCAAAGATAAAAACAGATCGGGATCAATAATTCCAACTGTTAACATTTTTACTCCCGACAAGATATCAAATCATAGTCTAGATGAACATGGCATGCAAAAGGTTGACTACGCCTTGTGGACCATTTTATTGGTACATAAAAGATTAATTAAATAAATAAAAGCTAAAAGTCGCATTATGATTCAAATTAGTACAACCTATTTTATTTTTAAGGAAAACTAAATCATATCATTTTCTATAGTCCTAAATATTTCAGTAATCAGGATATTTTAATCTGCATAGGCAGGTAAGTAAACCATTTCTAGGCTCATCGGACTATCGCCGTCGATTGCTGTAGGTATAAAACTTTATTAAAATTAGTTGTTTTGTCAGAAAATATAATGTTCATTACTTCGTTCGTACTTATCCATTTATTGTATTCAGCTTAGTATGAGTATTAAGCTCCCAACATATTTTAACAGACTTCATAATTTCATTAATAAGGCTTTAATTTGAGTAGCTAATTAGATCTTTTAGTTGCGCCGCCGACTTCTGAAACTGTTTTAGACATAACATTATTTTTTTGAGGCGGTTTTACTATTTATTAAATTTATAACATAACATACCATCACGCCTGTATTCCCCGAAGGGTTAGGCAGAGGTGTACTTAATGTACACCCACAGTTCGCCGGTATGTTTTAAATTTATTGTACCTACTTTAAATACATTTTGTTAGGTCTAACTGCAACTATACGTTCTTACTCGTGTTCTTTTAGATATTTTCTACTATTATTATATACCTAGTTACCTATCTACGTGCAATTAGTAGTAGATATTATTTAAATAAAACGTTGGCGATATTTTTATATTATCCCGGAAGACCTGTTTTTTTTTTTCGGGATACAAAATGCACATCAAACACTCGAGAGAAGAGGTTAATGCAGTTACCTAAGTACTGATTGGTTGATAATCGTGACTAAATTTTGTTGTGCTAAGTAATAAGTTATTGATTGCCGTTATTAGCAATAGTCATCTGACCCATTTACTACCACTCGGCACTACAATTTCAAGTAAATAATCAAAGCAAAAATAATTAAGCTTACCTCCCAAAGCTGTCGCGGTGAGGTTATTGAGCATGGCCTCTAGGGGCCAACCCTGGCCGCCCCCTATGTCGACATCGTCCTCTACACAGCCGCACAAACCAATGGCTACTGACAACACTACAGTTCCCGGCAGATGCCTTCACTCTCGAACCAACACGAGAGCCCACCACAAACCAGCCACGGGCATCTTCCCTTAGAGCACAGGTCCACTTACGACACAATAAAAAATCAAAGACACTCACGCGAAACGTCAAAAAGGACAAAATTCCAGCGAAAACCCGCTTTAATACAAAATAATTAGCGCTATATTAAACCCAATTAGTTTTAATTACGACTCCGTTCAAACTTATTTACACACTTAATTTTTGTTATAAAATTAATATAACCCGTTTAGTATCAATTTGTATAAATTTGCAGTTTGATTGGTTCGCCCTTAAAATGATCGTTTAATGTGGAAACCGACTGCCGACTGGTACAAAAACAGATAGTGCTCACATTGTTGCCGACCCTGCTCCTCGGAAAGCTCCACGCGAAGAAATATACCCGTCCTTGTCTAACACCCGCTTGTTATCTGAGCTTCTCGCTCGTTTTCCACGCGAGCATCAGTAATGGATGCTTACATTTTGTTTACGTTCGATTTGAACAAACGAATAATCTATTATTTCATTCGTGCACGTATTATTGATACGGACCTTTCCCATCCATACAATATTCAAACATTGACATAACTACTTCTATCTCGTTCTTACTGCAGCACTTGATATGACAATGTTGTAATTCTGTCTCTATCACTCGTATGTTTTGGATATCGAACGCATTCCTTGCCGCTCAGCGTTGACCAATCAGAGCGCAGAGAAATCACTTTCAAAGCGTCTAGGGCTGGCACCCACGTCACGATATTGAAATATTATTGCTATAGCGAGCGCAGGGCGTTCCGTTCTTTTGTAATGGAAAAAACAAATACAGGCAGTGTGTTCGTGATATAAGTCGCTATAGTTGTGTTGTCGGAGGTAAATAAGAGTACTCGAATGAGATCCGTTGGAAATATTTCAGCTGGGTTGCGTTCGAAAACGTCGCAGTCTGAGTGCGATTTCTTGTAAAAGCGCCTTTAATTTTTGGACGTTGTTGAATAAGGAATGCGGGGAATGGACACTTGACGAAATGGAAACGGACTGTTTTATTTTCTCTTTTTGTTTTATCATATTGTCCGGTACAATATTATTTTTATCTCTGGTTCCCGACCCTCATTTTATTCATGTTCTAAGGATCAGTTCTAATTCATTAGGTAAATGTTGTTTCAATTAAGCTTTTTAATTGCGTTCGGGGTTTGATAAGGTTTTTCATGAACAGTCAACTAGATTATATGGAAATAGTTTATTGTACCTCAAGGAGATACAATCTTTATTAGAAATTCATATTCTCAACTGGATAATTCTTAAATAATCTGAGAATGAAGCTTCAACTCTCAACCTGCCTAGTTGTATATAGGTACTCTTTACCTACCCATTTAAAAGCTCCACATCTCAAACTAAATAAATAGGTTTATTTTATACACAAAAATTACAACCTACGTACGGCCCTGTTCGCTATTTCATATATTTCATCCTGAAACTGTGCAGGAATTTCATTAAATTTGGCACATGAAAGCGGCTCGTTCTAGTGAAAAATTCTTAACATTTTCGGCGCGTAATATTTTTAACATTGCTAGTATGTATACATGGTGTATTCGTGATAAAAAAACCGTTCGACAATTGATCAATGATGAATAATTGCGTTTTTACTAGAAACCTCCCTTGATAACAATTTACAATTTTTGACTCCAAACAATAGACAGAGAGAAGATGAAAAAATTATAAATGATATTAATTTCTGCACATAGATCCTCTATATAAAGAGATTACTATCATTTATAGCATAAAGGATCTATGTGCAGAAATTAAAGACACTTTTACAAGTCAGAGTATTTTTTTTTTATTAGATGTCGCTGGCATTTCTTATCTTTAAAGAAATGCCGAAACGAACTCAGAGAATCATGGTCTCTTTAAAGTCCAGATAATAGTAGTATTAAAAAATGGGAAATTATAAGTCTAGCCACAAAATTATTTATTGGACACGTGATTAAACTTCTAATTTTATATCTAAGCAACGGGAAAATGACATAGCCTCTAATCAACTAATTCGTCTTTTTTACAACGCCAACTAAATATTCTATGGAAAGCGTCAAGTAAAGATCATTAATTATTGTGACTTGTCATTCTTATTTATACATTGCCACCTAATTTACTAACTTGGCCACGGATGTAACATCTCGTCACCATTTTACGTTTTACAGCTTCAACGCAATGTCTTCAAAAAAATATTATTCAAGCTTCTACAGAAAGCATCATTTATTATAACTTACCATGTAAAATAATACATCATATTCTTTTATCGCGAAAATAGCCGCTGCATGATTTGGCGCGAGTACGCGAGACGACAGCGACCGGCCATTGGCACTAATCAGAGAGCGCCATACGATTCATGTAACGACGAGTTGAGTTGATCGGGTGCCTGCCGTTTTGCCGAAAAGATTTTACCGAAATTTCATTACCCAAACAAATTTTATTAAGACAAAAAAGTAGTTAGAGTGGGTTAATTATTAAAAAAAATGGTTAGGTTAGGTTGAAACTGCGACCTCCTACGCACGAGCCGAGCGAGCGAAGCGAGCGGTGCCGCGGTAGCGGGCGGCGAGTGCCAGAAACGACTTGCATCAATAGAAAAAGAGATATTTTGGCTTATTTGATGTTATTTTTAGCAAAATTTTGACGATCCATTATTATGGGATGAGTTAAATTTTTTACGTACTGCGTTAGAAATTTAGCAGCTAAATAAACATATTTGTTGATGTCATTTAATAGTATTTTAGAAGTTTACTATTAGAATGCATGTTACAAATTTAGATGCTAAAAAATAACCATGATGCTGAGTAGTATTTAGAGTGGTTTACATAGAAGATAACTAGTGGCTAAGATAGTATTATTTAGATGCTCGTTAATTGTGGCTGACTTAGTAATTTAGAAGGCAACATACACTTTTGGAGGCGTATAATGATATTAAAATGAAGCCTGTTTAAATAGCACCCTTAAAAAATATGCGAGTTTTACAATGTAGGGCAAAATCTGAACAGGCCTTTTGAAGAAAGAGCCATAGCAGCTTTGACTTGAGCTGTCTTGATGGCACAAAAAGCTCAGCCAATTTTTAGGGAGCTCAACGACCCGTCGCACTACAATCCAAATTAGCAAGAAATTTGCGTAGATCATGTGAAATACTCAAAATGCTGTCGGAAAACTTTATTATAACTCTTTTATGAGTTAAAAGTAACCTACATTTTTATAGTGTACAATTTAAATTAGTTAACAGATAACAAACAATATTAAGTAGCTATTTATTTCTTAATACTTATTGGACACAAAGGCGTCCTTGATGCCTCAGCCAACCAAGTAACATTGATCACCAATGTCTTATGAGGTATTGTAATTGAACTCAATCATTGTTATAGCTCAACATTGGTTTTTCAGGTAGCTACTACTACTACACTACCTTTAACACCAAATTTTACGCACCTACCTACACAGTTTTGAGAGCAATCTTTATAGCAATTCGATGCTGTGTCGATTGCCTCACGACGGCGCTCACCCTCGAACTTCAGAGTCGATATTTATATCAATTCTTCAGATAATTTAAATCGCCATTACTAATACAGTATCTAAATCTATACATATAAAAAAAATGTAATAGACCCATGTCTGAATAGATACTGCAGAAAATATAACATAGGAGTCATTTATCAGAGCAACAGAAGCTAAAACGTTTTTTACAGTTAGCTAACAAATAAATATACGATTAATTGATTATAATCTATAGGTTGCTAAGTTGCCTTGTGTTTCTAGTTATTGCGTTCGAGGTATTTCAAGGAATTTACCCACTGGGCCTAATGAGGCGTCAATTATGAGCAGTCATACAGTCAAGTCTCAATAATGGAAGAGTTACAATGTAAATCTGGAAATTTTGTTTCCTGTCTAGCCACGGAAGAAAGGAAGAATAAACGTATACAACATATACTTACGAATACTAACAAATATACCTATGATAAGGCTCTATATAAACTTCTGGTATGGTAATGTGAATACAGGTGTGATGGTATGTTTTCTATCACTACATCATACAAAACTCCACTGTCAATGAAGACAGTAATTTAACGAGAACTGAAAGATATGGATGGCGCAAACATTTTTCCGCTACGCCGTAGCGATGCTTGACGTAGCTTTCGCCGTAGATGTGCTACGATTCTAATTACTAACTACTGAAGCTATACTTTTCATTCCCTTACGCTTGATTCGCGCGGCCAGGTAACAAAGCAGTTGCAAATAGTTACAGGTAGATGGGAAACATATCATTATTTACCCATTTACTGTCCCACTGCTGGGCATGAGTCCCTTAAAGTGGCAGCAACCATTATCCACTATGTTTGCGCAGACAAAAACCCAAAAAGTATATCTTTCAGGCGTGTAGGCCTTACGATATTTCCTTCCTATCGTAGATAATTTCATCAATCAGTTTGGTTTTTATTCTATTTCTGTTGAGTCCATCCTGGTTGCCTGGTCGCTGGTTGCGATATGGCCGCCCTTTGTATGTTTTTAAGTACAATTATGTCCTGTCTATGTTACCGTTTTCGGTAAATAATTAAGAGTAGGTGTATAAATAAATAATTATTATTTAATACATGCCCATATTATAATTTCTTTTATCTAGCTCTTCCAGGATTCCATGATGCTGAGTTAAAGGCGTTTTTGACATCAAGGACAATTAGGGCGCACATTCGCCTTGTACGATGAGTGCCTTGTTTGATTGTGTGTGCTATCGGTTTGATGGACTCAATAAAGCTACTTCACTAGGTACCACGCTAACAACGCCTCGGGTTGCCATATCGCATACGTTACTTAGGTATAATTTTCCTCGAGAGCCCGACATACGCATAATCCTATCCAAAATACTAACTAAAACTCCTTTTAATATGAGACAATTCAAAATTCCAGCGTGAAGGGGCAGCAACTCAATTTGCCGGTATCTCGGCAACTAGCTACGTTGCTACGAGTATATTGCCGGCACGCGCCACCCGCGTCACTCGACTGGCGTCACCCGCGTAATTGCAACATATTGCATTGCTGTGCCACTTGACATGCGCGTACGTTTGATGCCACGGTACAATAATAACAGGCTTAAAGGTAACAGGAAGAAAGAAAGTTTTGTATAATTTTATCTACTTTTTCCAAAAGGTGCTTCCACAAATGTGAACAACGGAGGGAGTAAGTAAATTTTGGTCCAAAACAACAATATCGAATAATGGTAAATGCAGAATGTATATTAATTTTGAAAAGTCTATCCAAATATCTAATTAATATATAAATTTGTAAAAGATTCATTGAAGATTGGGGACCCTAGCAAGTGAAGATGGTTTTTTTCCACAATTTTGATGTCAGGAGCCATTGCATTTGCAGTGCATGTGCAGCTTTTGTAAAGTCAATTGTCTGTTAGTAGTATCGGGTAAAAATATTTCACATATAGAGGGATTGAGGTGATATTTAAAATCTTCTTAAACTGTGTCTGCATCACCTCCTAGAGTCCCATCATCTAAGTACCATACATTGAATTTGAAATTTAGTTCCTTTAATGATAGGATTTATTGCCAAACTGAAAATGACTGGCCCCAGAGGGTCATCTTGTTGACAACCGACGGCTGATTCCAAAAGATTGTCCTTATATAGTAATTTAGAGGGGTGTCTATAACATTGCCAAAGAAAACTATAAATTTTGGGAATTTCTTTTTTGACTTCGGTCAACAAAGCGTCCCTGTTTACTGAATTGAAGGCATTCTTTATGGCACCTTTAAGGACGACCTCATCTTTTTATGTTTTAAAATGTTGAAAGTGCGTGTACAGCAGCCTCACAGCCCCCTTTGAAATCAAATTCTAGTTGTAGGGGCTGAAATTTGCCTTTTAAAGTTTCGTTATAAAAGGCACAACAAATTTTGGCTGCCGTACGACGGTAGATACAGCCTAGAGCAATGGGACGAATGCCGCCATCTCTCTTGCGCAGAACACACAAATTGGCCCCGTACAATCCGTCGATATCGGCTTCGTGCACATTACCGGAGAGCATTAGGTTGATCAGAGCCGTTAGCTCCTTTAAAAGCGACTCACCGGCTTCCCTGGCGCTTGAACCCATCAGATCCTTTAGGTTCTGGGTGTCAAGCCGTCGAGGCCACCAGCAGATCCATTCCGAAAAAACCCGACGGCCGTGATCAATTGGTGAGCTGTCAATGAATTGGTATCAGGGTCGGTGGGATCAGGGAAAACGAGGTCATCCACTGGAGACGGGTGTTTACTCTCCATAGCTGAAAGAATCTCTGGAGAGTACGGTGCAACCACATCACTACTGAAAATTGTCCTGCCAGCTCCACTTATATCACCTTCGCTTAATTTGGATTCCACATGGTGGAGAAAACCAATTTTGTGCAATCTTTGGGCTGGTAATTTAGGGTCGAAACTTGTACAAGAAGCATTGCAATTTTCTTTAATTTGAGGTAGGTAATCAACGAATTTTTTAATTGCCAAATTTTTCTGAACAATCAGATTCCTATAAGGGAACGTGAGTAATTGTTCCCAAGCATTTTGTGAGTTCTCCTGGGTGACAAGCCGGACACATCGCGCTAAACTAAGTGCAACCAAAGGCCGCACACCGCGGGGAACTCTCTTTAAAACTGGGTGTTCTTTCATTTTGATAACTTATGCCGAAGTGATTGTCTATCGACAGTACTAGGTGTGGGTGAAATTTGAACAGGTGTGAGGTTTGAAGGTATACTAAGGAGTTTATGGACCTTGCCACAACGTACTTTCAAACCTCGTTCAGCTTTAAAGTAACAGGCTTGAGAATAATGAGGACATCTTACCAGGATATCCAGCGGGGTCAAAGGTTGACTGGCACTACCTTCGGCATCACTGCTGCCATCACCACGAAATATAAATATATTTACAATTAAACAAAACATATAACAACATTATAAAATGAATTAAATAAAATTTAGTAAATAATTTTGAGATAGACGGTTTGATTGTCATTCCGCTGCCGTCGCGCAGTCGCATTGCGGAGCCCTGACATCTTCAAGCTGTGATTTTAGGGGCCCGTAGGCCGAAGTGGACTTCTTTTTGCAACACACGAACAAATAATAGTTCGTGTCCTGTTTGGTTCCTTGGGTAGAACCGTGGTTGCCTGGTCTTACTTCATCCTTCCTCTTTTTGCTTACTTATATGTATTTTAATTTTATGTGAATCTGTTCAGCGGCGTCGAAAGGAGATAGAATACTTTTCAACCGACTTCAAAAAGGAGGAGGTTCTCAATTCGTCTGTATGTTTTTTTTTTTTTTTTTTTTTGTATGTTTGTTACGCGATATCTCCGCCAGTTGTGGACCGATTTTAATTATTGTTTTTTTGTTTGGTAGGTCATACTTCAGAGGTGGTCCCGTTCAAATTTTATCGAAATCGGTAAAGCAGTTTTGAAAATATCAACAAAAATCTAAAATTTGTTTACATCGATGATATTATCGTTTACTCCGAAACATCGCTGTCTTATTGGAGCAGTGCGTTTAGTTGGCTAACAAGTACTTCTAAACAAACTTTCCACTAAAAATTACAAAATAAAATTACTTTTAACAAAAAAGTTAAACCGCCTTCAAAAAATAATATAATAATTTTGTCTAAAACAGTTTGGGAAGTCGGTGGCGAAAATAAAAGACCCACTCCAATAGAAGTCACCGACTTCCCAAACTGTTTTAGACAAAATTATTATATTATTTTTTGAAGGCGGTTTAACTTTTTTGTTAAAAGTAATGCAATCATAATATTTGTTGAAAAATATTATTTGTTATTACTTTATTTGAAGATAAGTTAAAATGTTCTGATCTGATCTGATTGATCATAATTTTAATCTTAATTTTCTAGGAAATGTAGTGAAATGCTTCCATTCGTTTTTCCGTTCAATATTAAGTAGGTATTGATGCTTATTTTTTCGGTTAAATTATTAATGTTAAACGGTATCTGAATTCAGTTCGTCTTTATCAATAAATAGTAGGATATAATAACAGGACCTCAAGAAGAACACGTGAAAACAAGTGACTCTTGATACAATAGATTCACGACGTTCGCCATTGACTGGCTATGGTCCAGCATTGGCTCGCTTGTTGTCAACATGCTTGCCGCCTACTTAACATGAATAGAACTAACCTCGCGGGCTAAAAAGCTATATAGCCTGCAAGCCTTCTAGGTAAGCATGATAAAGCAGCGAGCCATTTTTAAAGCCCTTAAAAATGGGCTAAAAGTTTCGAGCTTTTTGGAACACTATGACGTGGTTAGGATAATCTAAGTGCGACATAACGTATCAGTCTTTATTATGTCAAAAGATATCGCAAATTCTGCGTTGTTCCACAATTCGTGTGTCGACTAATACACAGCTAGAACTGTATGCAATAAAATGGTGCCAGAGAGTTCCGAATCTCTGGTACTCTTACTTAGTCGCTATGAAGCATTGAGACACAGGCGTTTGTGACAGCGGGCTGTGATGTGAAGCGAGCATGAAGCTTGAGCTTTATTAAGCGCCATTTTTCATGTAATTTATATCATGCAATAGTAATATTGATGTTTACATTTGAGTAAAAATGTTGAAAAAGTTAAGCATAAAAGTAATTGGTGGATAAATGTTCAGATTACGCTTAGAAGTTTAATTAAATTGCAACTTCTTAAAGATTTACAAGTCCATTCAATAAATAACAACCATGAACAACATTTTCTCCCAAGAGTAGGTATGTAGGCACCGAATAAAATTCTTCAGATTGACTTTTCAATTTATTACTTACTATCTTGTAAGTTCCGTGATTTCACCAAATATCCATGATATAACCTACGACTGGTCGAACTATGAAGTAAAATAATTCTATCTTTTTGTATTTTTTTAGGTATTTTCCCTAACGTCACCTCAAACACGTAAATGTGAAGGCAAATTTTGACCAGGCGGGTGGGACTCGCGGTGCCTTAGCGGTCATAGCGAGAAGACGCTGGTTCAAATCCTTCCCGCGTGCGTATTTTCGCTTCACTAAAATAACAAATAATTCTGCTGTAAAATACTGGCTGAAGTACAAATTGCATGAATTAGTAGGATGTGCCAACCAACGCACCTCACTAATCGTGACGGATTAAGTCAACACTTGGGGGTTTCACTTAACGTCACTTAGCGCTGCCCCACCAGATTAACAGTAATGTGTCTTTACTTAAAACTAATGCAATTATCCCGATAGAACGAGACACAGCTACAAGAGAGAAAGTATAGAAATATGTAGCCATTTAGATGCCGACAAGATTGCAATCGCTACAAGTGATAGAACCTGTCGATTTGCAGTTCGAACAAAACAGTAGAGTACTTATGTGAGATGTATAAAAATGACAGCGAATTTTATTCAACTGAAATTAAAAAGAAATGTTTAGCCGGCAGTTTCAAATTTGACCTTGTCTTGTTTTTATTAACCCCCGACGCAAAAACGACGGGGTGTTATAAGTTTGACGTGTTTGTGTGTGTGTGTGTCTGTCTGTGGCATCGTACCTCCCGAATGGATGAACCGATTTTAATTTTGTTTTTTTTTATTTGAAAGGTGAATTAGTCGGGAGTGTTCTTAGCTATGTTTGATGAAAATCGGTTCAAGATGGCCGCCGCCAGAAAATGGTGGATCACATATTTTTTCACAAATCTCTCAATATGGGTATGAAATGATAGGGCTAGACTAGTAGAATAATGTGCACTATATTAAAAGGGAATGAGGAATATTAACTAACGAAATGAAAACTAATAACTGAAAAATATTTTTTTGTCTGGTAGCTGCTGCATCTCTAACAAGCCTTGCAGCCCGCTGTTCTGGAGTATCATTTAAACGAGACTCAGCAGTATACTGTGCATTCGTAGCACGCCATAGTGAACTTTGTTCTGGAGTCTCATTTAAACGAGCCTCTGCAGTAGACTGTGCATTCGTAGCACGCCTTAGCGAGCTTTTTTCTGGAGTCTCATTTAAGCGAGACTCGGCAGTAGACTGAGCATTCGTAGTACCTACGCCTTAGCGAATTTTGTTCTGGAGTCTCATTTAAACGAGACTCAGCATTGCAGCAGTGCATTTCTGGAATACCTGGAAGCACGTTGATCTGGAGTTTCATTAGATCGCGAAGTACTAGTATATTTGGCATTTTTTGTATTACGGAAACAACGTTCAACCCTTGTTTCTTTTGATCTCCGTAAAGCCTTAGATGCAGCATCACTATCCAAACGACGCTATCTATCTAATGAGCTCTCTTGACTACGCAGTTCAGCTTTTCGAGTAGCTTCTGACAATAAAAACCTATTATTTTTAGAATTATTCTCTTTAGGCTGAGTTAATTTGCGCCTTTTCGCTTCGGTTTGAGCTTTTTTAGTTTTTCTGCCCAATCCCATTTTTTATCATGTGCCCAAAGAGCAGCACTTGCTGCAATTCTTCTTTCATTAGGTATTCATCTGAAAATTTCTTCAACTTTGGTCAGCATAATATTTGAATACGATTTTAAAGAACCTCAGATCAAATAAAAAGTTAAGATGGAATTTTGCGAACAAAGAAGTGAGGCCGGCTAAAACTACGCCTAGCCGTTTACAAAACACAATTTTACACTATACAACAATACCGAAACTACGCCTTATCTTGTCAGTCGAGCTTTCGATAGCTAGATATACGATTTTAAAGAACCTCAGATCAAATAAAAAGTTAAGATGAAATTTTGCGAACAAAGAAGTGAGGCCGGCTTAAACTACACCATGCCGTCTATGACACACAATTACACGCACACATGTATTAGTTAACTACGCCTTATCTTGTCAGTCGAGCTTTCGATAGCTCGATAGCTCGACTGACAAGATAAGGCGTTCTTTTTTCGCAAAGTTCCATCTTAACTTTTTATTTACGTACGTACGTACATACATAAAATGAAGATCTGAGACCACCAAAATCGCTTCATCCGTTCAGAAGCTATTTTGCCACAGGCTACAACACCTAGGAGGAGTTAATTAAATAGAGCTTTAGACTGCTCTACTGCCCTCTGTTATCCTCTGTCAAGACCCTCAACAACAAGTTCGCGTCTATAAAGGATAAACTTTACTATATATAACTCGGCTGCTCAGTGGCGTATCAAGATGAATGCACCAGATACCATGTTTAAACTTCAGAAATGCAACTGTGACGCATACAATTTCGCACGTGAAAAACCTTGTTCGTAACAATGAGCTAATAAACCACATACTTGACATGCTGGTCTCTGACACTAAGCGTAAGAGCGTGAAATCAGTATCAAAACAAAAGCTTTGAAAACAAACAATAAAGCAACCAAAACACCATTACTGAGCGCGGGGCGCGGGCGGCGGCCGCTTAGCGATGATTTTTAATAAAAAATGTACCCTTAGCTTAATTTCGGACATACCTATGGGTATCTGTTAAACTTCCTCTAAAAAGCAACAACAACTAAAACTATAATAATCTGAAATCAACCTTATTTTCAACAGTATAACCTCAAACTCGAATGTATCCTCAATCTCCGTCTAACATCACTGATTTCTTTTTGAAATTTTAGAAAAATAAACTTTGAGCTAACAAAATAAGGATAGATTTCATATTGCGAATGGTTGTCGTTAAGGCGATGCATACGTGTGGGGTAACGCATGGCAACACCAAAACCGCGCGTAGTTTATTATAAGTTAATACGCACCCGCCTTAACTCGTCGGATAGCTTATGATACACCCGTGGCCAAAATTATGAGAAGCTTATATTGTTTTTTTTTGTAAATTTATTACCACATCAGAATGTAAGTCACAGCACAAGGCACAGAATATTATACGAACTAATGAAAATATGTCTGAAGAATAGCAGATTTTATTGGATTTGTACAAAAAGGTATTAGATATGATATTACATGGTTGTATTCCAGGGTTAAGCGGAGGTGTACTGAATTGGTGTGCATCGATAGCTCCCCGGATTTTTTGTAGTTTTCGTATGATTTGTGGCTATCCCTAAAACGAAGAGTTAAATACCATTTCACAAAAAATCATTAGACAGACATTTTTGATGCACGGCAGTGCACTGCTCGCTCCCCATTTTAGCGTTTCCATTGTAATAAAGTTACACGGTTTTTAACTCGGCGGGCTCGGCACTTGCCACTGTAACATGTCGGTGCTGAAGCAACAAAGTAGTGTCCCCACAGACCTCGCGGCAGATGTCCCAATTTTCCGTGGAGTCATCAGTAATGCATGTCATTTGTTTTACAAAGGGATTATAAAAAAGAGTAACTTATTTAATAAAAGTAATAATAGGTAGCAGGTCTTACTTCTGAGAAGTTTTTAACATAGGTAAGTACATATGATCATTGCTAAAGTCTAATAATAACTGCTGTATCATATTTTCAATTTAATATGGTTTCCCTCTATCAGACTTGACTGATAATAATATATCAAATTCAATAAAGACCGGATAATAGTGACACATTAAAATAATAGAACGTATTTACTATAGACTTGCTATTGCAGCGGCTTCACACATTCGAAAAATCTTTTAGGACAAAAATAGTATAAGTCCTTCTCCAAGGTCTCATCTACATATCTATACCAAAATTTATCAAAATTAATAACGTACCAAACAGCTGGACAGAGTCACTTAAGCATATACAATATTAGTATGAATAGACGATAATGATTCAACGAACAACTCTTGCATTTCTGCGGAGCAAAAATGCTCGGTCAGTTTCTCACATCACTCGCATCTACTCAAATTTCTAGTTAAATTTAGCCGCCGATGGCATATCTGGTTAGGGTTTAGGCCCAGTTATTCTAGTAAAATTCTTGTTAACACGTGCTTTAATAACGCTGGAGTCAGGACCATTTACATTTAATATGTAAAAATATAGTCAGTAGGTACAGGTGTGCAGATGAGAGAATCATTCATTTCGAAATGGATACTTCTTCCGCCACCCGCTTAAATCGCTGCCCCGAATAATGTTCACCCACTAGTGTTGTGCCAACTGTATATTTATTAATTATCGATAAAATCAACCATTTGGAAACTCGAGACAATTAAACTGCGGCCATGAATTGGTAAGATAATATATAGGCCGGTCTTAACTTCCAGGCCACTCGCTGTGACCTAAAGTAACAGACAGTGGCTTAACAGTTAAAGAAGCAAAGCTTCTATGCACAATCAGCCTAATGCTGCTCGACGCACTTGGGTATTAATAATAGCCACCTGTATTTAACCGTGGCCAATTCAATAATATAGATACGGTAGCAGCTTTCTGCTTTCTTCAATAGTTTTTCTTTCTTAAAATCAAATGCTGGCAGGAGTAAGTACTTGACATAATCATCCTTTTCATAAATCGTTGTAATTTTGAAATGAAATGACAGCTTTTTTCTCGATACCGATACTTTTTCTTGAGTGCACATCCCTAGTCGGTGCTGGCGTAAGAGCTAAGCCCTGTTCGCGCTCCCTGGGGAACTAATATATTGTTATTTGTAACTGAGATACCCACTGTGAGTTACTTGCCGCTATTTGCGAGCCGTTTGCTCAACGCTCGATATTAGATACCGACATCACTAGAGGCATGTCGTTTTCGTTGAGCAATAGTAACACCGGGAGTCGGGTTTAGTGCGTGAATGTTTTATTAAATTAATTACAATAAAATTTATTTCATATTCTATTCCACATTTTATTATATACGGAGCAAATGAACCTTCTATACAGGCAAGGTATGAGCATTTATTTTGAGTCTTTAAATACCACTTTTCTTTTTCAAAGACACTTTGACACCACGAAAAGTTTTAAATCTCGTAAGCCTAAAAAAAATAGATCTTTCACGAATTGCATCAAAACAAACAGTTATCAAATAGTTTTATCTGCTTGGCACTACTAGCCTGGATGGCTAAATAATCGAAATCCCATGAAGAAACATAAACCGATACATTAGCAATCGTGAAAGTTCGCAAAACACCATAACAGTTCACAAAATGTAAACCAATGAAAAACCGGAAAGCGTTCAGCGGATAGCACAAATCGAGGCACAATTTTTCCTAACGCCCCGCGCAATAAGCCTTATGATCCGGCCAGTAAACACCCGCCGGAATACAAACTGCCGCTAACTAGCCGCGAAACAAACATATTTCAAACTGTATTAACGCCTGATTTATAAAACGGCTTTGTACGGAAATGGCCACAAAAATCCGGTATTTCGCAAGCAGGGCCTTTTATGATCTTGTAATGGTGTGAGGGTTTATCCCGAATGATGTATGCGAATCCACTGATGATTCGGTGTTGCGGTCGAAATTATCGCAGGCTTAGATATACTAGGTTTCTGAGAGAGCTCGATCTTTAATTACAAAAACCACCACATAAAGAAGTGGCGTATCAGAATATGTACTTAGCGCGAATAATAGAATGTTTAATGATGTCGGTCAACTCGCACAATATCAACATTTCTCATAAAATTTTCGCTTCTCTGATCTAAATTTGATTACGTCATCATTGATCAGCCATCAACAATTACACACAAAGAACGCGTTTGTAGCGAACAAGGGTTGTTATTAAATCAGTGACGTCAGCCGCGTGGCGGGCGCGTCCCCGCGTGCCCATAACGCGAGCAGGTGAAGCGAGCCACGCGCCGCTTGCGCACATTTCATGCACTGAATTCATTCCTCTTGGTACCTTAGATTTGCTCCTTTTACCAGAAATAAAAGTCCTATTTCTTCCTGCTTCATTTCTCAAATTTTAATACGTAAACGAATAATGCATCAGCAACATACAGTGATCAATGCCTCCTCCTCTCCATATTTTGAAAGTCAATATATACAACATTTCGATTAAGAGACGGTTTGCGCAGGTCCAATGCGCAGGCATTTCTTGGAGAGCTTTTTGATTTTACTTGAGGCACTCTACGTACCTACCTGCACAATTGTAATACTTATACATACTATTTAAGAAGCTGGTAACAACCACTGCTGAGTGAAGACGTCTGCGTTATGCCGGTTAGAGTGGCATTAGATAACTACCTAATGCCAATCTTGAATTTAAAGATAAATATAATTACAAAGACGATGGGGAAGAAGTAATAAAACATTATTACACGTAAATTTCAACGTTTCAGTTCCCTAATCTTCAAAGACAAGACATATTGTGTTTCTGCTTTTCGTTTCGCAATAATATGTAAGTGTAATAATATCCAAACATATGGAATGAGATCAAAGTGGAATATAACACAATATCATACGGCAAAGGTGCATTTAATAGTCTGTTGATTGATGTTTATTGGCGAGGGGTGGCTACAATTTGACCTACAGCACCATCACAAACTTGCTATTATCAAACTTGCGTCCTCGCTCTTATATTGTTGGCTATAAGGAGCATTTTGATAAAATGCTATAACGTTTCAAATGCAGATGAACGCGGGTTTTGATTCATAGGTGCGTTAGTGTAGTCATTGCCACTATGCAGGAAGGAACAGTAGGAACAAATAAATAATCTATGAAATATTATTATGCATACATTGATATTTACGCCTGACACGCATGGGTCTATAGACTTCCGTTTACAAGTACAACACTAACGCTTCATCTACGTTCATTAACCTCCTCGTACAGATTGTCGGTTTCGGGTGCACTTAACCTGGCCTTTTTCAAACACGAAACTCGGCGACGGATCGTTCACCGAGGTCAGCCTCATCCAGCTCGGCCACCCGTCCTCCCAAAAAATAATATAAAATTAAAAAATGAAATTAAAATGTCTGTCTATCTATCCGTCTCTTTGTTCCAACTAATTTCCGAAATGGCTGGATGGGATTTGACAGGACAACTTAGGTTATTTAAGATCACGCTATCCGCAACTACGAACCGTGTAGAATGGAAAAAATCTGAAACCGCGGGTAAAACTGCGGAACACAGCTTGCTTGTAATATTTTCTCACAAATGCAGCAATTACAGCAGCGACTTACACTTCTGCATCCTTTTTGCACTTCGTTATCAGTTAAACCACGGGCCGTATTGTGAACTAGCGCTATCATTGTTCGACTACAAGACCGTGATAGCAATAAACAAGATGTATAGCGCCATCCTTTTCTAACAACGAAAAAACTATTTTACAGAGCATCCCCCGATGTGGGAGTTTCTCACGAGAACGTTTAATCAGTGCACATTGCTGACGTAATTTTATTTGACAGTCCTTCAGTTCCGCACTGCATCATATCAAACGCAATATATTTTTGCGCCTTTGTCGTTCAAAATGAAACAACATTGAAGTGCCTGTCTCTCTACCTGTCAACTTTAATCTCAGGAGTTGCACAACCAATTTAAATGGAATTTTTAATATTCCGGTTTTAGTATTTGGAAATGTTGAAAGGAATAGAGTATTACGGGCACACGTTTGAGGCTTGAATTTTTGTTGCTCTATTCCCATTTCATAGCCTTTCCTCAAGCTGCTATCCCAATTTGCAAGTTGAAGTAGTCATTCACTGATATTATTTGATTAAATACATCGGCTTTACTTAACAGTTTCCATTGGCTTGCTGCCTATTAGGTATATAAATTTCCTCGAACATACCGGTGAACTGTGGGTGCACACCATATCCTTCTGCTTAACCTTGGTAGGAATACAGGCGTAATGTGTATAAGACGAGTCGCGTCGGTACAGTATTAAGTATGCTAGTTTTGCAGTGCCGTTGTGCCGGCGTCACTCAGACCTAAGAATATTGTTCCGATTAGAATTTGTAAACCTGGAAAACCACTTGAAATTGCATCAATTGAATACCTACTAACAGTCAGGAACATGGTGATTCGCGATCTTTTTTTACCACAAAATTTAACAAGAGTAGTGAGAAATAAAAATCTGTACTAATAAATATTACAAAGCTAATAAGTTTGTTTGTTCGAAGGCGCTATTCTCTGGGACTGCCAGTGGAATCTGAAAAAATAATTTTGTATATACATATACATTAATGAGGAAGGCAATTGCCTAGCATCTAGCTATGATTCTTTAGAGCGGGGCAAAGCGGTTGAAACCGCGGGCCACAGCTAGTGACGTTATAGAGGTACATAAAAGCAGGAGGCGTGTGAATCACAAATACAGACGTTTTCTGTTTGTAGTTAAATTGATAATAGCGGGTTGGTGTTGACAAGCAGTGTGCCATTCATTTTATCATCGGCACCCCGCCGGCTGTGGCCGCCGGCTACGTGTCACCAATTATACAGCTTGCCATATTAATTGACCATCAATCATGGGGTGTGAAGCAAGATCTAAAGGAAGTTTTATTTCTCCCGGCCGTAGTAGGGTTCCTCTCATATTCTTATGTCGGCTACAGAAGTGAAGGAGGCGTCTTCGAAATTGAGTTCACAAAACAACAAAGCAAGTCGAGAAAAGCTTTCCCCATCCATCCCATCATCAGCCTGAAATAGTCCACCGCTGGACGTTGGTCTCCCCTACTTTGCGTCATTTACCCTGTAATCCGCTTTTCGCATCTAGGTTCTGCCAGCAACGTTTTGGAAAGCTTTTCGTCTCATTTAAAATTAAGCATTACGGAATATCGTACTTTTGATATAACGATCTAATCTTGCATTTTAAAAGTTTTCTGTACAATTGGAAGCCAGCCTATAGGTGCTACCCCTGTATAGCTGGATATGAAGCCGTGCGTACAATATTAAACTAAAAAATTCGTTGCTCGATACTTTGATTCTCACTAAATTCACTTTTATTGCTTGTATATATGACTTGCAAGTTTGTACCTTTAAAGATTAAACAAACAATAAGGGCGGGTGCATACGGCGCGGGCGCCCCGCCGCGATAATGACCTTGCAAACATGCGCTACAATAATAAATAGATATTAGGAGATTAACGCTGTAGGTGGCACGTGCCGACGGCGGCCACGCGCGGCTGGTTCCCGCCCGCCTGTACACGGCATTATGAATTTTTAGTTGGTTTTTATTTGGGTGGGGTATTACCTTGTCGTGGGACGTTTATCTTAATTAAGTTAGATGTTATACTATCTGGTTGTGATTTGTGTGTAAATAAATAAGTTCTTGACATTGAAATTAAGATAAAAAAGAATAAGTAAGATTTTAAAAACGCACCAATGGATCATTTACTCTCATAGAAAAAAAAACTTATTTATAATTATTATCCTGTGCACTTATGCCCATTCCGACTATCTATGTATAGGTCTGCCGTCATAAGAAATAAGGACGTATCTACCTAAACTTCGAAAGAGAGAAAAAAAAATATTTGTCTTTCGGTAACTTAAAAATTCGCTGTGCAAAAGAAAAAAGAAAAAGTAATATGCTTTTTGTGCAAAAGTGTAGCCTAGGATTTGATCCATCGAAATATATATATAAATTTTAATAAAATTATATAATATATTAAATATATTACATTTACTTTTCCTTTTTAGTAAAAAAAATACAGTTTATTATATGATACTACAATGAAAGGACGTTTCTGGCTAGATACGTCCTATCAACTTAGTAATTTAAGAAACGTCTTTCTTACTTAGCGAAAATAAGTCATCAGGTCCCAATAACCTAAATAAAAAAATATTTTTTTGCAATTTGCTGCTTTTTAACTTAGTAATACCAACCCATATTCAGTGAACTTAAAATATTGCCTGCAGAAACGCCCATATTGCATATTTAAGTTAGGTACTAAAACAACTACGTTTTATTTTATGTATCATATTATATCATCTTCTATGAAATCAAACACAAAGTATCAGAATCAGCCTTATATTTTTCAAAAAAACAAAACAAAATTATCAACCAAGAAGCTTTCGCTTTCTCAACTAAAAATAAACTTTCAAAGTTTGTTATAATTTATAATTAGATACTTAAGACTATTATTATCACAGCTTTAGAAACTGTATGTTTATTTATCAGTAAAAACCAAAATAATAATCCCAAACCTCTCAGGCTTTGTCAACATAAAATTAAAAGTCTAAGAAACAAAAAGTATAATAACTATCAAAGGTATACTCATTATAATTAGAAATAATTGTGTATTATCATAGCTTTGGATGCTATCTTCTTGGAAATCAGTCTTCATATATTTTAGTAAGATCAACACTGTTATCAGTAGGTAAATTATACCAAAATGTTTTTCTGTTGTCTGGCATCAAGGGCGTCAATTTTTGTATGATCGCCGCCTTGCGCTCTTGAGTAATACCTCTATATTCTTTGTTTGGTTTTGGCGGTGGTATTCCAGATTTGATATTTTTTAATCTCAAAAAGTCGAGTAAGTATTCTTGTTCATGGCAGAAGCTAGTCTTGTAACGAATGACGTGGGTGCCTCTGAAGAATTTTACTTGACACATATCACCTAAATAAGCTCGAGGAGAGGAATTTTGTAGTTTGTATGATGAAGAACAGTCTTCAAACTGACAAAAATCGCCAACATTCATCACTTTCACAGTAATATTTTTTCTTGTGCTCAAGACTGCTTGGTGAAAATCTTCAAAATCATAGATGTGTTTCTTCCTTTTCATTGATTGCTCAACTTGGTGATGAAATTCATCTGCGGCCATATAGGTATGGCCTACCTCTAAATATTTTAATGTAATCGTTTCAAAATTAACTTCGACTGAATTGACAAGATAGACCAAATAAGAAAACAAAGTCCAGTTTTTATTCTGAGCTGCACAGTTGTCTAACCAGATAACAACGTTTTTTAAATCTCTATTGGCGCTAAAAAAAGCTCTGAAACAGCTAGTTATATCATGCATTTTGCGACCAGAAATTGCTTCATGCCATATTGCTGCAAACGTTTGAGAAGTAGCGTTCTTTTTTTTGTCACCAATTGGCACAAAGCTTTCGTTGAATACTATTATTCTCGGGCAAAACATTACAATTTTAAATTCTTCAATACGTGGAAGCATAATCACTTTCTCCAAATTAGCGGCATAGTAGGCAGTATCTGAGTTGATGTTAGCGCTATTCTGTTTTTCAACATCTCTTTTGTATGCTTCCCTAGCTACGGTATATCTTTGCCGGTGTCGTTCGTAATCTCGGCACTCATGACAATTTCTATGGCTTTTCTCCTTATACTCTGGATTGTGAATAAAATACATTTCACATACCTCGCACTCTTCATGTCCTAGTTTTGTAAAACATATGTTTAGCTTCTTCACAATTTTCCGGTAGTGGTCATACGAAATTTGTTCGTTAACAGGAAGGTCCTTCATATTTTGCTGTTCGTAAAAATCTTGATACATTTTGGTAACTGTCAGGTCAGAGGGAAGATATTTTCTATTTGGAGCGTGCTCACGTCTGTAGTGGGATATTGAAGGATTAAATGAATTTATATGTTCTATAATATTTGTGTCATCAAACTTATTTGGATTAGGATTAGTTCCTCTTCTATCCACCGGGGTGTCATTTGTCATTGTGTTTAAGGCGTTCCTCACAGATTTATCATTTTTTCTATTGTAGCCCAGTGTTTCTAGAAAAAATACTTTGCAAACATTGATTTTTGTTCCTATTTCATTTGACAGAAAATATGATACGCTTATGTTTCTTGCCAGTTTTCGAGTATCCTTAACGGTATTTCTTCTAGGCCCTTCTTTAGAGGTATTATTTATTATGAAATGTTGTTGTTCTTGCCAAGACATGTTTCTAAAGTAATGGTTAAGATTTTTTCGTGCTTCTTCTGTAAAATGAATATGACATTTTTTTTTACACACATCAGTATTACACCCTGGCTTCAGTTTATATTTCGATTCAGCATCTTTCTATTTCTTCAATGCTTTTCTCTGTGCCAATGATTCAATATACTTCTTTCGTTTTCTGATTTTACCTTTTTTTGTAAGATTTTGCGACTGCTCTTCGTCGTTTGAGACATCAGGTGTCTCAGGGATTGTTACGTTAATCGATTGTGAATTGGGAATAGTATTAGAAGAAGAATCCGAGTCCAAACTTGAAGGTACATAATCCTTATCAAAAATTGAATCATCAGAATCAAAATCCAATTCGCTGACTGTGTGAAGATCCGTATTATTCAAATCATTATTGTCGTTTGTCGGAGGCAGCTCATAATTATTTATATCCACCTGTGCCTCTTGAGAGGAACTGGTTGATGGAACCAACGAAATTATAGTTGAACATCGATTACGCCTCATTATGTCACACTGAAACAAAATAATAATAAATCTTTTGAGAAGACGTCAAGCAACAATGGTAATTAATAATAATATACAAATAACGATATATACCTACGCTCGACAACACAAACTTCCACTAATTACCTACCTGTGTAGAAAACACCCCAAAAAAGCAAAACCCTTAGCAAAACTTAAAGAAAGAAAGGAAGATTTACTGATCACAATTTTACTGTGACATCTAGAATACCTACATCAATAGATCTTGCTGATGTCACCTTTAAAGACGTAAGAATATGAAGCAAAATTCGACAGCATTCGACACAGCAAGTAGTCTAAGTAGCGAAATTGGCCAAAGCGTCTGGTGTACTGAACCGGAGGGACGCAGGTTCAAACCATGCTTGAGATCTTATTTTATTATTATTTAAAAGAAATAATTTTAAAACTTGGCAAAATACAATTTTAAACAAAAAAAATATCATCAAAATCGGCCCATAATTACCTATAATATAATTGAACGTAATTTTCTAAAAAAATACCAGTAGGTATGTTAAAAAATACCGTCGAATTGAGAACTCTACATGCTACCACATACTCTACATGCTAGTTTTATCTAATAACTATTTTGAAAAAGCTGATATGTAATTAGGAAGGACTTATCTGTACTCAGATAAATGCATAAATATACTTACTTACATAAAATAATTTGAGAATTTTACTTACGATTTCACCGTAGCGCGCGCGCGTATGGACGTTCTGACTACCGGGGCGCAACTGATTGAAGAATGTACCAAACCGCGGCTCCCACTTCCCCCCGCACAACTATTAGTACTAAGTAGAAAAGACACTACTGCCAGTTGCGCCTGACTACTTTTCGTAATATTAAGATGAAAAGGCATATCTACGCAGAACCGTCTTTTCTTCTTATGACCATCCAGAAATGTCTTTTCATTTTATGATCAAAGACATATTTTGTAAATAATTAAGACGCTTCTACTTAAATGCGTCTTTTCAACTTATTAGACGTCAGAAATGTCTTTTCTATTTGGTGAATATGATGATTTATAGCAGATGCGTCTTGTTTGAAAGGAAGAATTACAGGGTTGTGTTAGTTTTGGCCAAAATATAAAAATACTAGTAGATGCGTCTTTTTTTACTGATTCAGAAAATGTGTATAACTCAATTTCGAAAAAAAATGCAGATGCGTCTTTTTTCCTTATGACGGCAGAGGTATGTAGCTATACAGTTTAATCAAAGTAACATCAATATCATCTCAACGGCGACAGCGCCAGGCGGGGACTACCCCGCATAGCTGACGACGTCACGGCAAGATGGCCGCCAGACACGAGACAAATTAATTCATCCTCCGACGGTACACTGAAAACATACGAGAAAACATCGCGTTTATGCCTTTTTCAGAGAGAGGCTATTAAGCAGCGCTTGGTATACTTTGAAGCCTCCGTAACAATGCAATGTTAAAACGTTCGTCGAAGTTGTCGAAAGTCACCACCAAGTTTTACAGGGATATTTTATTTCTAAGATTACGGCCCCGAGTACACTAAACCCAGTTGCCATGCTTTAAATATACTTTCAAATCAATCTTAAGACTGCTTTTACCTTGTCAGTATTCTTCACCAGTAACCTACGCAATAAACTACGCCTAGACTAGTAGTGCTAACTCGCACTTTATAAAAAAATATATGCATATATTCGAAGCATAAAATCATGGACATCGACATTCGACATCGATATCGATCTCGACTCGATCGATATCCGTGACTTCATGCTTGCAACATGGAAACGCCTGAATATATGAAAATAACAATTGGAAGATAAATAAATAAATAAATTTAATATTTTACAGTAAATGTGATACCATTTTCTCCAACCTTAGTAATAAAAAAATTTTTTTCACACGAAGCAGGAATGCTCAAAAAACTGCCCCGTAAATATCTGCTTCTTAACATAGCCCTTGTGCCACTAGGAACCATAGCGACAACCTATCCGCCTGAGGGCTATATGCGACGATCGACGAGTGCCTCTCCATGTCCCTCTGCCTACTTGACAGGAGACGACGCCAAGTGGCCTGAAAATAAACAATATTTGGGCGAAAATCAGACCAATAGCAAGAAGCTAGATAGCATTTTACTATAGGGCTATATGTGATGTTCGACGAGTGGATCTCGACGTCCATTTTACTGACCTCTCGCCAAAAATAGGTAAATAGAGCCACTTAATTTCAAACTAGACTGAAATATCGGCCTTTACACGGTCATTCGGTGAGATTAATTAATCCTAGTGGTCAAAAAGAAATATTGAATGATGAAAATGAAATGAAAAATCAGGTGGAATACTTATTTTCCCTTGACAAACTCGGTGTTACGGTGTACTTGTGTATCCTTTGTTGAGTGAATTGTATCTGACGGCATAATGCGTCTGTCGTTGATTGATAACAATGGAACACGCCGTAGACATGTCCCGCATATAAATTAGTTAGTGATTACACCAACCATGAGTAGGAAACGTTTTGTACAAGTTAAAGTGCTTAAACAACTACATAAGGAGTCCAGACATACGGAAACAATTGTATTACTGTCGTGTCTGCTTATAGGGAGTTCCTCGATAGGTTAATCAAACTCAACTGACAGACAAAACGCAGAGCTGAATCCACAGGTCTAGACAAGTTACCGAACACAGCTAGTATTATATAAGGGTAAGGGTAAGTTCAGGAGATAACAAATCAAATTCTTTATTTGCAGATTATGGGAGGGTATACAGGTGTTACAATTAAGTCTAATATTATGTCGCCATACTCAGGCTCACGCCATGCAAATTTTCATGCATAATTATTAATTACAAAAGAAAATTATAAATATTAATTATAAATGAAATATACACAGGATCAAGTAAATAAGTTTCAATAGTGAGAGAAGGTCAAGTTTACCGTAACAGATTCCTTTGGTTAGCAACAATGACAAGAAAGTCAAAGGATTCCTTTGGAAATCATTTGTATCATTTCGATTATACAATTCTGGCTAGTCTACAAAAATATCATATTCTGTTAGAGACATTAAATATTGGCATATCAATTTCCTACAGTTCGATTAGGTTCGGACACATTTTTGTGGTGTGTTGTATAGTTTAAATATCAGTAGGTACTGCGTCTGTCTAGCGGTTCAACATGTTAAGATCTGTACCTGTAGAGAGCATTTTATTTTACATTTAAGCAAAATATTCATATATTCATATATAGAAATGTAAACAATATTTTCTTGATAGACTGCTCCCAGGACATACACCATAAACGTGAGAACGGCACTCATAAACGAACACCCGAAAACTATTTGTAAGTATATAAAACAAAAAAAATAGACTTCGGTCTATTGTTCCTAAGATATCGACTCTATAGCCTTGTGATTAGGGCCTCAATAGTATCTGACCTCCCACGCATTGGATAGTCGATGAAAACTCACGCGCAGTTAGGGTTGCTACAAGTAAAATACTAAGTTTAAATATAGATTTGGCCTTTCAGTCTCCCACAACCAAATAAACAACATTAGCAAAATAATCGCTATAAATGTAAACTGTTTTATCACTTTCTCATAGAAAAATTGCTGATGATTAACTATTCATACCTAAGCAGTACTAGCTGCAGCTATTTCATTTCACCTTTAACTGTATCGTTGAACACAGGGAAATCAATGATTGGAAGGGACTAATTAGAGAGACCGAAACGTAATTCTATAGTTTCTACTATAGAATTACGTTTCGGTCTCTCTATCTTCACTCTATCGATCTATCGCATCAACAGTTTACAGTTGGCGATTGGTCCAGCTTTCAAATTAAAGAAGTTATTAATCAATAGTATATCATGTTATCATATTTATATTTTCTCTTATCTGTTGAGTCAGCCCTGTGGGCCCACCGAGGCCGGAAGCGGCGCGCGCGCATGCACGGTAGCTACGAGCTGATACCTCAATTAGCGGGTAAATGTCAAAATTCTATGTGAACTACGCGCCAAGGTACAGAGTGTTGGAAATAATTCAAATGGAAATTTTACTATGAAGCTACGCTCATGCAATAGCTTACTCAGTTAAGGATCCTCTTTTCCTTTTCCTAACGACTTCGAACTTCTCTTTTCTAGGGTATCTAAATTAGGTGACAAAATCAGCATTTCTCGTCCTCGATTGCTTGCAGGATGATTTTTCGGTCCTCTAAAATGGGCTTCAAATAAATATAATTTATCGTTTTCTTTAAAAACTGCTACAGGTATTTGACTTGTGACTCTCTTGAGTCAGGAGACACACATTCGCACACTTGTGTAGCGTGATCTCTCATGAGTTCGAGTCTAGACTCTCCAGAGTGAGGAGACTCACATTCGCACACTTGTGTAGCGTCATCTCTCATGAGTTCGAGTCTAGACTCTCCAGAGTGAGGCGACTCACATTCGCACACTTGTGTAGCGTGATCTCTCATGAGTTCGAGTCTAGACTCTCCAGAGTGAGGAGATTCACATTCGCACACTTGTGTAGCGTGATCTCTCATGAGTTCGAGTCTAGACTCTACAGAGTGAGGAGATTCACATTCGCACACTTGTGTAGCGTGATCTCTCATGAGTTCGAGTCTAGACTCTCCAGAGTGAGGAGACTCACATTCGCACACTTGTGTAGCATGATCTCTCATGAGTTCGAGTATAGACTGTCTAGAGTGAAGAGCCTCACATTTCCGCACTTGTTTAGCGTGATCTCTCATGAGTTCGAGTCTAGACTCTCCAGAGTGAGGAGACTCACATTCGCACACTTGTGTAGCGTGATCTCTCATGAGTTCGAGTCTAGACTCTCCAGAGTGAGGAGACTCACATTCGCACACTTGTGTAGCGTGATCTCTCATGAGTTCGAGTCTAGGCTCTACTGAGTGAGGAGATTCACATTCGCACACTTGTGTAGCGTGATCTCTCATGAGTTCGAGTCTAGACTCTACAGAGTGAGGAGATTCACATTCGCACACTTGTGTAGCGTGATCTCTCATGAGTTCGAGTCTAGACTCTCCAGAGTGAGGAGACTCACATTCGCACACTTGTGTAGCATGATCTCTCATGAGTTCGAGTATAGACTGTCTAGAGTGAAGAGCCTCACATTTCCGCACTTGTTTAGCGTGATCTCTCATGAGTTCGAGTCTAGACTCTCCAGAGTGAGGAGACTCACATTCGCACACTTGTGTAGCGTGATCTCTCATGAGTTCGAGTCTAGACTCTACAGAGTGAGGAGATTCACATTCGCACACTTGTGTAGCGCGATCTCTCATGAGTTCGAGTCTAGACTCTCCAGCGTGAGGAGACTCACATTCGCACAGTTGTGTAGCATGATCTCTCATGAGTTCGAGTATAGACTGTCTAGAGTGAAGAGCCTCACATTTCCGCACTTGTTTAGCGTGATCTCTCATCAGTTCGAGTCTAGATTCTCCAGAGTGGGGAGACTCACATTCGCACACTTATGCAGCGTGATCTCTCATGAGTTCGAGTCTAGACTCTCCAGAGTGAGGAGACTCACATTCGCACACTTGTGTAGCGTGATCTCTCATGAGTTCGAGTCTAGACTCTACAGAGTGAGGAGATTCACATTCGCACACTTGTGTAGCGTGATCTCTCATGAGTTCGAGTCTAGACTCTACAGAGTGAGGAGATTCACATTCGCACACTTGTGTAGCGTGATCTCTCATGAGTTCGAGTCTAGACTCTCCAGAGTGAGGAGACTCACATTCGCACACTTGTGTAGCATGATCTCTCATGAGTTCGAGTATAGACTGTCTAGAGTGAAGGGCCTCACATTTCCGCACTTGTTTAGCGTGATCTCTCATGAGTTCGAGTCTAGACTCTCCAGAGTGAGGAGACTCACATTCGCACACTTGTGTAGCGTGATCTCTCATGAGTTCGAGTCTAGACTCTACAGAGTGAGGAGATTCACATTCGCACACTTGTGTAGCGCGATCTCTCATGAGTTCGAGTCTAGACTCTCCAGCGTGAGGAGACTCACATTCGCACAGTTGTGTAGCATGATCTCTCATGAGTTCGAGTATAGACTGTCTAGAGTGAAGAGCCTCACATTTCCGCACTTGTTTAGCGTGATCTCTCATCAGTTCGAGTCTAGATTCTCCAGAGTGGGGAGACTCACATTCGCACACTTATGCAGCGTGATCTCTCATGAGTTCGAGTCTAGACTCTCCAGAGTGAGGAGACTCACATTCGCACACTTGTGTAGCGTGATCTCTCATGAGTTCGAGTCTAGACTCTACAGAGTGAGGAGATTCACATTCGCACACTTGTGTAGCGTGATCTCTCATGAGTTCGAGTCTAGACTCTACAGAGTGAGGAGATTCACATTCGCACACTTGTGTAGCGTGATCTCTCATGAGTTCGAGTCTAGACTCTCCAGAGTGAGGAGACTCACATTCGCACACTTGTGTAGCATGATCTCTCATGAGTTCGAGTATAGACTGTCTAGAGTGAAGAGCCTCACATTTCCGCACTTGTTTAGCGTGATCTCTCATGAGTTCGAGTCTAGACTCTCCAGAGTGAGGAGACTCACATTCGCACACTTGTGTAGCGTGATCTCTCATGAGTTCGAGTCTAGACTCTACAGAGTGAGGAGATTCACATTCGCACACTTGTGTAGCGCGATCTCTCATGAGTTCGAGTCTAGACTCTCCAGCGTGAGGAGACTCACATTCGCACAGTTGTGTAGCATGATCTCTCATGAGTTCGAGTATAGACTGTCTAGAGTGAAGAGCCTCACATTTCCGCACTTGCTTAGCGTGATCTCTCATCAGTTCGAGTCTAGATTCTCCAGAGTGGGGAGACTCACATTCGCACACTTATGCAGCGTGATCTCTCATGAGTTCGAGTCTAGACTCTCCAGAGTGAGGAGACTCACATTCGCACACTTGTGTAGCGTGATCTCTCATGAGTTCGAGTCTAGACTCTACAGAGTGAGGAGATTCACATTCGCACACTTGTGTAGCGTGATCTCTCATGAGTTCGAGTCTAGACTCTACAGAGTGAGGAGATTCACATTCGCACACTTATGTAGCGTGATCTCTCATGAGTTCGAGTCTAGACTCTCCAGAGTGAGGAGACTCACATTCGCACACTTGTGTAGCGTGATCTCTCATGAGTTCGAGTCTAGACTCTCTAGAGTGAGGAGACTCATATTCGCACACTTGTGTAGCGTGATCTCTCATGAGTTCGAGTCTAGACTCTCCAGAGTAAGGAGACTCACATTCGCACACTTGTGTAGCGTGATCTCTCGTTAGTTCGAGTCTAGACCCTCGTAGAGTGAGGAGCCTCACATTTCCGCAATTGTTTAGCGTGATCTCTCACGAGTTCGAGTATAGACTCTCCAGAGTGCGGAGACTCACATTCGCACACTTGTGTAGCGTGATCTCTCATGAGTTCGAGTCTAGACTCTCTAGAGTGAGGAGACTCATATTCGCACACTTGTGTAGCGTGATCTCTCATGAGTTCGAGTCTAGACTCTCCAGAGTAAGGAGACTCACATTCGCACACTTGTGTAGCGTGATCTCTCGTTAGTTAGAGTCTAGACTCTACAGAGTGAGGAGATTCACATTCGCACACTTGTGTAGCGCGATCTCTCATGAGTTCGAGTCTAGACTCTCCAGCGTGAGGAGACTCACATTCGCACAGTTGTGTAGCATGATCTCTCATGAGTTCGAGTATAGACTGTCTAGAGTGAAGAGCCTCACATTTCCGCACTTGTTTAGCGTGATCTCTCATCAGTTCGAGTCTAGATTCTCCAGAGTGAGGAGACTCACATTCGCACACTTGTGTAGCGTGATCTCTCATGAGTTCGAGTCTAGGCTCTACAGAGTGAGGAGATTCACATTCGCACACTTGTGTAGCGCGATCTCTCATGAGTTCGAGTCTAGACTCTCCAGCGTGAGGAGACTCACATTCGCACAGTTGTGTAGCATGATCTCTCATGAGTTCGAGTATAGACTGTCTAGAGTGAAGAGCCTCACATTTCCGCACTTGTTTAGCGTGATCTCTCATCAGTTCGAGTCTAGATTCTCCAGAGTGGGGAGACTCACATTCGCACACTTATGCAGCGTGATCTCTCATGAGTTCGAGTCTAGACTCTCCAGAGTGAGGAGACTCACATTCGCACACTTGTGTAGCGTGATCTCTCATGAGTTCGAGTCTAGACTCTACAGAGTGAGGAGATTCACATTCGCACACTTGTGTAGCGTGATCTCTCATGAGTTCGAGTCTAGACTCTACAGAGTGAGGAGATTCACATTCGCACACTTGTGTAGCGTGATCTCTCATGAGTTCGAGTCTAGACTCTCCAGAGTGAGGAGACTCACATTCGCACACTTGTGTAGCATGATCTCTCATGAGTTCGAGTATAGACTGTCTAGAGTGAAGAGCCTCACATTTCCGCACTTGTTTAGCGTGATCTCTCATGAGTTCGAGTCTAGACTCTCCAGAGTGAGGAGACTCACATTCGCACACTTGTGTAGCGTGATCTCTCATGAGTTCGAGTCTAGACTCTACAGAGTGAGGAGATTCACATTCGCACACTTGTGTAGCGCGATCTCTCATGAGTTCGAGTCTAGACTCTCCAGCGTGAGGAGACTCACATTCGCACAGTTGTGTAGCATGATCTCTCATGAGTTCGAGTATAGACTGTCTAGAGTGAAGAGCCTCACATTTCCGCACTTGTTTAGCGTGATCTCTCATCAGTTCGAGTCTAGATTCTCCAGAGTGGGGAGACTCACATTCGCACACTTATGCAGCGTGATCTCTCATGAGTTCGAGTCTAGACTCTCCAGAGTGAGGAGACTCACATTCGCACACTTGTGTAGCGTGATCTCTCATGAGTTCGAGTCTAGACTCTACAGAGTGAGGAGATTCACATTCGCACACTTGTGTAGCGTGATCTCTCATGAGTTCGAGTCTAGACTCTACAGAGTGAGGAGATTCACATTCGCACACTTGTGTAGCGTGATCTCTCATGAGTTCGAGTCTAGACTCTCCAGAGTGAGGAGACTCACATTCGCACACTTGTGTAGCATGATCTCTCATGAGTTCGAGTATAGACTGTCTAGAGTGAAGAGCCTCACATTTCCGCACTTGTTTAGCGTGATCTCTCATGAGTTCGAGTCTAGACTCTCCAGAGTGAGGAGACTCACATTCGCACACTTGTGTAGCGTGATCTCTCATGAGTTCGAGTCTAGACTCTACAGAGTGAGGAGATTCACATTCGCACACTTGTGTAGCGCGATCTCTCATGAGTTCGAGTCTAGACTCTCCAGCGTGAGGAGACTCACATTCGCACAGTTGTGTAGCATGATCTCTCATGAGTTCGAGTATAGACTGTCTAGAGTGAAGAGCCTCACATTTCCGCACTTGTTTAGCGTGATCTCTCATCAGTTCGAGTCTAGATTCTCCAGAGTGGGGAGACTCACATTCGCACACTTATGCAGCGTGATCTCTCATGAGTTCGAGTCTAGACTCTCCAGAGTGAGGAGACTCACATTCGCACACTTGTGTAGCGTGATCTCTCATGAGTTCGAGTCTAGACTCTACAGAGTGAGGAGATTCACATTCGCACACTTGTGTAGCGTGATCTCTCATGAGTTCGAGTCTAGACTCTACAGAGTGAGGAGATTCACATTCGCACACTTATGTAGCGTGATCTCTCATGAGTTCGAGTCTAGACTCTCCAGAGTGAGGAGACTCACATTCGCACACTTGTGTAGCGTGATCTCTCATGAGTTCGAGTCTAGACTCTCTAGAGTGAGGAGACTCATATTCGCACACTTGTGTAGCGTGATCTCTCATGAGTTCGAGTCTAGACTCTCCAGAGTAAGGAGACTCACATTCGCACACTTGTGTAGCGTGATCTCTCGTTAGTTCGAGTCTAGACCCTCGTAGAGTGAGGAGCCTCACATTTCCGCAATTGTTTAGCGTGATCTCTCACGAGTTCGAGTATAGACTGTCTAGAGTGAAGAGCCTCACATTTCCGCACTTGTTTAGCGTGATCTCTCACGAGTTCGAGTCTAGACTCTCCAAAGTGAGGAGACTCACATTCGCACACTTGTGTAGCGTGATCTCTCGTTAGTTCGAGTCTAGACCCTCGTAGAGTGAGGAGCCTCACATTTCCGCACTTATGTAGCGTGATCTCTCACGAGTTCGAGTATAGACTGTCTAGAGTGAAGAGCCTCACATTTCCGCACTTGTTTAGCGTGATCTCTCACGAGTTCGAGTATAGACTGTCTTGAGTGAGGAACCTCACATTCGCACACTTGTGTAGCGTGATCTCTCGTTAGTTCGAGTCTAGACCCTCGTAGAGTGAGGAGCCTCACATTTCCGCACTTATGTAGCGTGATCTCTCACAAGTTCGAGTATAGACTGTCTAGAGTGAAGAGCCTCACATTTCCGCACTTGTTTAGCGTGATCTCTCACGAGTTCGAGTATAGACTGTCTTGAGTGAGGAACCTCACATTCTCGCACTTGTGTAGCATGATCTCTCGTTAGTTCGAGTCTACTGTCTAGAGTGAGGAGCCTTACTTGCCGCATTGTATAGCGTGATCTCTTATGAGTTTGAGTCTAGACTCTCTAGAGTGAGGAGCCTCACATTTCCGCACTTGTGTACCGTGATCTCGCGCGATCTTCAACAACTGGAAACCCACTGTTCCTGGACATACTTAGGAATTTTTAGGAAACTTGGGTTTAAACTCAACAACATGCTGTAGTTTTACAAATGAACAGCGCACGGCCGGCTGTTCACAAGTCACGCGGAATATTCCCCGCTCCCCGCAACTGGTCCTTATGTAGGCTAGGCCTTACAACGTTACCATAGTCATGCTCACGACATACTCCTTGGACTGGTCCTTATATAATCAAAATTATAATCAGAATTCTCACTTAATAAATAACCTACTCTCCTGTGTGGCTCGATCGCACAGTCCCGCTCACTCACGGCTTTCTCTTATATTCTCCTTTCTAATACTCCTAGTTGAATAAATCAGGCCATCAAATCATCAGCTCTCTGTGACAAGCCTAAGACTTTTTAACGTACTACAACTTATGTGTTGCAACTGTCGGAGTTCTGGCCAAATTTTAGTTAAAATCCGGCTATCCTAATCTTCAGTAAAACTCAACTCTTCATCTTAACTAGTCTTCAGTAAAACACGTTTTAGTTTTCAGTTTAACTTCACGGGGCTAGTTATAATCAACAGAACTGTACTTTACTATTGAACTTTGATCCTTTGAACTGAATAATAAATCGTACGGCGCGATGCCAAAAAACGTCGGTTTAACACGGCCATTCAGAAAATGACGTAAAATTCATAACAACATCTGTCAGTCAAAATACTATGCTTTAACACAGGTTGAGCATTTGATAAAGGGTTTGGGTCATTTCAGAAAGGAATGCCTTTGTTCTTTGCAATTATAACAAAACAAACCAGGATTAACTGCTATTTTACCATGTGCATAATTACTATTTGAGGATTTAACATCTCTGTTACTCATGAGAAATTGCAGAAGTTGTTCAGAATGCGGTGTAATGTCAAAGTACTAGTTTTGACGCTTTATCCCATGTTTGCAATCAACCGCGTGTTACCGACAATGACTCACCAGTTCAACAAAGTTATATTTGGTCTTACGTTTCAACATATCGTCCAGGGATTGACCATAATTCAATGGATATGAAAAGTTGTCAAAAGCTTTTCTTGCCAAATTAAATTAAAAGAATATTATAATTCAACCCCTCATACCCGGCTTTGGCCCAATCCCTAAATCTTTTGCATGGCAAAAGAAACAATAGTTTTGTCATTCCTTTGCTTTCTGGTAGGTGACAACACTTGTCGAAAAAAATTGATTTCATAACAAGAATTTACAACATGCAAACTCATCGTAAATAATATTTTATCAAGAACATGTAAATATGTGAAACTACTACATACGTGAAACGATTTTGAAAGTAAACATTATTTGCGTGAAAAAAAAATACTTAACTAAACAGCTGTCTCTTAGAAGATACGATACGAAAACGTGGTTTAAGAGCAACTTACTAATAAATTTATCAAATAATTTGAAGCATAAAACAAGGCCTTAGCTACAGCTTAATTTCCTTCATACTTCAAAAAATTACATACAAACATACATTGCAAGTTACATAAAACCATACAAAATTAAAGCTTTGCTAACTTAGTCTCCAAACAGAAAAGTATGATTATATTGTTTGAAGGGCATTTCTCTACTGCATAGTTTCATTGTAGAAATCCATAAATAAGCATAAATATAATAAGGCATAAAAATAATAAGCATAAATAATAATAACTAAGGCTAAAAGAGTTACACTGCGATTAGAAACTAGCACCATTATTCAAAAAACAAATGGTATTAAATACTAGCTTCCGTTCGCTTAGCTGTGATAGATATATTATGTCAAATATCACACTATTATTAAGGAATAGTCTGGCTTTCCATCAGTTTAAGAATTTTCAAAATCTTTATTATCTTAATTAGTACAAAAAGGTATGACAACACCAATCCTGGTGTTGTCATTCACAGTGAACACTAATCTACCAATTGTAAATCAGTGGTTAAAAACTTGAGATAGCCAACAACAACCATCAAAGTAAAGAACCAAATTTGTTAGTAACACAATAAAGTACGATGACACCACGCATGCAGTAAGTCACTAGTTGAACCTAAGAAGCGGCGCATCGCGTTCGCCCCTCACCTTATAAATCAGAGGCCATGATTTAATATTAATGATGTTTTAACCTTAGTGATTTATTGACAATGGTCTTTGCGACAGGAAGAAGCGTTTTAAATTTATTTCACCACAGAAATAAAAAAAACGTACTTAGTTACTTATTTTGCTGGGTTAAAAACATATGAATGCCTTCTTTGTAGAATCTAAAGGAATGCATCGGTTGAGTTCTTTAGTGGAAAATCAGGAAGGCTTAGATAAGAAGTAGAGGCCGCAATAAAGATAGAGTTGAGTGAATCGACCATCCATTGTATTCATACTAATGGTATCAAAGTAGAAATCAATAATATGTAGTTTCTTTTTCGTGCAGAAACTTCTTTAGGATCGTTTAGATATCATATTATTAGATACCATCCCGTACAATCACCTATAACATACTTTTTTTTTATGGCAATTATTCCGCTTTCGACAATTCTGCCAATGACAAAGAGAAATGGAAAAAACGTGTGATTATAAAGATTAATACAAAAAGTAATTAAATATTAAACATTAAAATTAATTAAATAAAATACACACAAACTGAAAGACAAAATTCCGACATAATATTGTAGCTCAATGAGGGTATTGTGACGGAAGGATACATTAAGAAAACAGAGTATGAGGGTAAACTAAAGTTTGATGTCATTACTTCGAATGAAGATCATTAGGGCATCAAGCATTTTTGGATGGGAATAAGTTAGAAGACATGGGAAATTAATTGGGAGAGGAATCTTCAATTTAGGTAGATGACTATAGAGATCAAGAGACGGGATATTGTTTGGGCAATCAAAAAAAGTATGTTCCAACGTACCCTCATCCACTCCGCATTCACAGAGAGAGGAATCATCCCTAAACCGGATTTTTTCTAGAAAGACAGGGGAGCAGCAATGGCCTAAGCGAATTCTGCATAAAGTTGATATAACCGTTTTGGAAACTTTTTTGTACCGAGCGAACCAAGTTTTTATTGTAACTTTTGGTTGGACTGCGTGATAAAATCTGCCTTTTTTCTTGCTACATATATCCCAGTGTTCCTTCCATGACGACTGGAGATTTAATTTAGATAAACTTAGTATAAGTCATAACCTTGATAGTCATAATGTTTCAAATCAGCTATTGCAGATGTAACAGCGTCTTTGGCCAAGGAGTCGGCTAATTCATTCCCCATAACATACTTATCAAAATTACTTGTCAAACGTCAATGTCAATCAGTTGTCAATAAAAAAAGGATATGTTATGTATGTCATCCATTAGTGAAACTCCAACCAGAAATAAAGAATACATGCATAGTGTAATGTAGTCATAGCATGGTAAGTGACTTCCCGCTACCTCCTATAACTTACCCTGCTGGGAAGCGACCCGCTGGTTGCGACCCCCACTTTTTGTTTATTGCTAATAAGCTATCGTAAGCTATCTACGGGCAAATTGCGTGCGCTGTGGGGGAATGCTCGACTTTTTCTTTGCTTCCCTCTTACTTTCCACTCGCAAAAAATATTGGATCCTTTTTAAATAAAGATATAAAGAAGAAATTTTAAAATGCTTTGGTATTCTGTTTATCTTTGGATTTGGAAAAGTTTGACATGCTTTCCGGATGAGTGCGTGAATAGTGTTAGTTATGGGGGGCGAGATTCACTGGTGTACTCTTAATAAAATCTTTAAAATCATTATTGAGACGGGGTCTTTGAAAGAGATCTTCCTGTCTAAAGCCAGCTGATAAAACCTGTCCTTTCATTGATGTTAACAATTTCAATTCAAGTTGTCCAAGGTACCCGGTAAAACGACCAGGGTGTGCATTCCGGTATATTTCTAAACTGATTGTATGCTTTACTAAATGTTCCTTGAGTCACAAGACCTATAGAAGGAGTTGGAACGGGAAGGGTGACAGCAGTCTTGATAACAGCAAAATTCCTGTTTCTGTTGAGCTTCAAAAGCCTCTTTAAAACCAAAGAATAGTGTTTTATTAATTAAACCTTTGATTTCTTGCTCCTCTGCAAGTATTGGTTTTCCAATTTCACGGAACTCATCTCGGCGGCTTGCATCTCTAGGTTTCTGTTGTTTAGAGCGACTGCCTCTTTTGGACTGGTTGAAGGAAGGTTGTCGCTGCCCGGGGTTGGCTGCTTCATATTGATCTGCGTCCACGATTGTTGCTATTAAATCCTCTACCACGGTAATTCTGCATATTGTCAGCGGAATCCAGCTGAAATTGATGCAGGCATCGTCTCTAACTAAACCTTTAACTAAACTTTAATGAACGTGTTACGTTTAGAGTTTTAGACGTATCCACACATCAAAATTTATATGAGTATAAGATCTCGTTGAAACTGCAAATAATAGCAAAATTTCGTGTTCCAGAGTTCTCAAAACTCTCTAAAATTGAGCAACACTCAGTTTTCGTTTTATTCCTCGATCCACAAAACAGTTGCTATGTAGCTTAAATCTGTGGCCTCTTAAAGCGGTGCAGTGCTCCGGTTTCCGAGCAAACACCTTTTTATTTGAGTTGGTAGTTAGCGCGCGGCGGCGCGGTGCGGCGGTGCTAAAAGCCACAATAGCTTCGTCGTCTATCACGCCTCGATGTTTTGGATAAATATTAAATGTACATGACGTAGCTTTAATATAGTTTGAAGGGCAATTTTTATGACGAATTTTTGTCCTCCGAAACTTTTTACTCGATCATACTTAAACGGCGGCTTTGAATGTTTAGCTAACACATAGGATAGATTTTATATAACTAACACATAGAATAGACTTTTAATCCAGGTTGTACCCAATTCTGATTCTATGCAGACGAAGTTACGGGTAGAAGCTAAAATTTACCATGTAAGAAAAGAGGATAATGCACTAACCCTAAAAAAAAATCAGAGAAGGGATGATAATGATGATGAACATACAGAAATAGAAATCTTCTTTTTCTGTTTATAATAGCTGATAGCTTTGCTGAAACCTCATTCTTGGAAATACGTATTTCAGTTGTAGTACCTACTATTGTACCTGAAAATTAGAACGGCAAACACACGAGCCGTGTCGTCACGACATACACACGGACACAGACATTGCCTTATAGATACATCAGAGACGAGCGCCTACTTTTACAACAAACATATGAAACAAATCACAGGAAAACTCCAATTGTCACAATTATAAGGTTAGTTTCGTGGCACGTAACTTTACTATGTATCGCCTGCGGCTCCGCTTAAGTGATTGAAGTAGCATGATAGCGTAGTGGATCCATTTTACCAGTGGTAAGACTGGTTTATGAATATTAGCATAACATAGTTCCTATTTTAAAGGACCTAAATACAGACCGCAAGTAAGACGAGGCGGCTCACAAGAGCCTATAACCAGATTTTACTAGTTATAAGATTGGTATTCATAACGTAGGTAAGATAAAGATTGAAGATAGGTAAGATGTTTTTGGAAGGAGACAAATACTTCAGTTACGAAAGCCATTAGACAATTTACCATAAGTCACGCCCATTGTGCTGAATATACTTTCGATACACTAGTCAGAATCAATTCAATGTACGTACACCTGAGGTGAATTTGTATAAGTAACTTTAGCTTTTATTACACACTTTTTGGATAGTACAATGGTACCAATGACTGACTTCATTTAATCTGAAGATGCAAGTTTTGAGTCTTAAATTGTATGGGATCCAGTACTTTTACATTACTCCAAAAAGTTCTTTCTTTAGTCAGCGCCGTGCCGGTAGGAAAATTTTTAATCAGGTTTTTATTCACTTATAATAGATTTTATTTATGTACACTATTTTATATAATCCCACTGCTGTGCCACCGGTCTCCCCATTTGTTTCGAAGCCTCTGTCCGTAGCAATTTGAGACAAAATGTCTAAGTGTTTCATTAACCTGAAAATTATTTCAATCTTTGTTCTTTAGAATTCTGATAAAATTAACAGAAAGACGTGATATTTTTTTGTATATTTATAAAATAGGAGACGTTACAGGTAACCGTTGAGTGCCTTATAGGGCGGCGGTCAAACATCACAGCGAGGCGTTAAAACAATAGCTGGTGACACTCTTGTGATAATTGAGTGACGTGGCGTACCACGCTACGGGCACCGCGGCAAAATAGCTGTATGTAGCTTAGCCTGTTACTTTCCCACTGCTGGGGACAGAACTCGTCTAAGACTTCTAGCCATTCAGCCTAACGTTGGTTGATCATCAGCGACCCACTTACTGCCCCGTTGTTAGGCACAGGGTTCCTCCCAAAGTAAAAAGGCTATAGTCCACCAACCTAGCCTACTGCGGGTTCGCAGACTTCACACGCCGCGGTTGAGAAAATCTCTCAGGCGTACAGGTTTCCTTACTATGTTTTCCTTCACCATTTCAAGTAACAGATAATTAATTAGCTATTATAATATTTATAATTGCATATTATATAACCTGACTGGCAACAGCTTGCTTTTAAAACAGATGAAATATTTGAAATGGGAGGGATATTGGGACGACCAGAACGTTGGAACTCATAAATTTCGGCTTCTTTTATTTTTGTCAAGTGCGATTCAAAGTCCAAATGGACTTATTTCTTAGTACCTAGAAGAAGTTGTTAGAACTCCAACTTTTAAAGAGATTTTGCGTGTTGGAAGAGTTGTGTTCAGGGAATGTCAAATCTACCGGATAGTGAGAAGCATCTTCTTTTTCAATTACCGGGTTCATAGGAATATATCCGACACTCCCCCATGGTGTGTTCATATTTTGAGTATTTATTGCTGCCGCTTAGGTTTTTCGAGGATGCAAAATAGCTTTGACATAGCCAAGAAGCATAAATGAGTTCCAGTTGTGGTTAAACACTGGTTATGCGCTTAAATAACTTAAGATTCTATTTGTGGCTATGAGCGGTCACCAATTTTTAAGAATAGATAAGCTGCAAGTAGCTATTTCCCGGGGTTTCACCGCAACCCAAAATTATGTTGAATAAGACTTGGGTTCGGTCTCAATAAAAATATCTGGTAGTTTTTCAAAGCTATAATTTTTCTCTGTATAAAATCATGTACCCACGGCTACACATCTATACATATAAAATCCTTTGTCCTGAATGACTGACTGACTGACTGACTGACTGACTGACTGACTGACGGAACAACGCACAGCCTAAACCGCTGATCGTAGAGACTTGAAACTTGGAGGGTGTATTCTTTGTATGACGTAGGCATCCGATAAGAAAGGATTTTCCGAAATTATACCCCTAAGGGGGTGAAAAAGGGGGGCAAAGTTTGTATGGGACAACGTGATTCTTTGGTCCAATCTGCTTCAAATTTTGCATAAACGTTCTTTAACAGAATTGATGGAAGCCGTGTTTTGTATTTTATTGAAATTCATCCCCTAACGGACTTAAAAAAGGGGGGAAAGTTATTTTCGGGATGATTTGCTTCGATTTTGATATCAATACTCCTTAGTGCTTTTGATTTTATTTACTTTTTATTTTGACACATGTCATGTCATGTTTGAAAACTCAATGTGATTTTATTCAAGAAACGTTGGTTGATAAACGGACGATAAAGTGGAATTGAGATTGAGAGGCACACCATAGAACCCTTCTTAAAAATGTTAGAGGCAGCAATAGAGTGATGGGTGGAGTTACTGTGCTGCTGGCAGGGAAATTCCGTCAGATTCTGTTGTACCTAGAGGAACCCGAGCAGACGAAGTCAGAGCTTCCTTTACATCGTCATACCTATGGCCCAACATAATGATTATCTTTAAAAATAAATACGAGAGAGAGGCGTCTGCTGGAGAGTTTTCTGAGCTATTACTTAAAATAGTAAATACATACATACCATCACGCCTGTATTCCCCGAAGGGTTAGGCAGAGGTGCACTTAATGTACACCCACAGTTCGCCGGTATGTTTGGGTCCCATGTAATAGGGGGCGAGCCTATTGCCATTCACCGGGCACAAATCCAGACTCCGAGCTGCTACTGAGAATTTCATAGAAAAACTCAATAACACTTTGCTCGACCTGGGGATCGAACCCAAGACCTCTAGCGTAGCAGTCACGATTGGGACCACTAGACCAACGAGGCAGTCAGTCAAAATAGTAAATGGAGATTGTAAATATGATTATCATCTTTCCTGAATACAGTAGTGACAGGTGACTATGACAGATCTTAGAGTATATCCTGATTTTTCTAATATACAAACGAAGTCTATAGATTGGCACTTAAGCTATATCGGGACTAGACTGAGAGTATCAGCATTGCACAAAAATATTAAAAAGGTCACTGTGATTACTGGATGTGCTCGGGGGGATTCAGTTTTCATACCTCGAATGTGTGAATTGATGCCTATGTTTTTAAGAAGATGCTTTGTAATGCTATAAATAAAATTTCAGTCATTAAGGCTAGCAGGCATAGATTTAAGGGAAGAACGGCTTCTCACACGGGAATTTCTACCTTGCCTGTTACTGTATTAAAAGCAGTCTGGTCATTTTGATACCAGACAGAAAAACCAATGTGGTATATAAAGAAGTGCAATTTTAATTCTTGAGAGCAAAGTGGTCTTCCGGTATTTGTACCTCCTCATTGAAATCGACCCTACGAGGCGTCCAGAATAACCATCGCTCTAGCTAAAAGGACATGTTATTTTTATATTTCAATAAAATAATATAGTGGAGCAAATTATTTGGTCTTAATTTTAGATAATTTACAATATCCCGCCGGAAATAGAAAAAAAATAACCGTCAAAATCATGGTGTCCACGCGAGCGAAGCTGCGGGCGGAAAGCTAGTCAAGCTATACAATCAAAGACACTACAAGTCAGATCACGAAAACGACACAGGCGGCTAATGAAATTTCCATGTAGCTTTAAGTTGAACGACAGTGTACACTACAGAGATACAGAGTAGACGCAAATGAAACGTCCTAATCTCTGGGGCATTCATTATACTATCATCTATAGGGCGCGCACTTACATTTTGTTACTATTTCAACTGATGCAACTGAAAAGTACTAGCGGCGTTAATCTGTTAAATTCTAATGCGTATCTCGTCCGCATTTTTTTATACGAGTCTCACTAGCGACCCGCTTGTGAGTGACTGTGTATTTTTGAAAACCGCATGAAAATCCGTTTGGTTGTTTTGAGTTTATCGCGAACAGACAGACAGACGCGGCGGGAGGCTGTTTTATAATGGATAGTGATAGTGATGATATATTCCTATATAATTACGTAGCTACAATAAAGTATGTATTGTGCAAATGTGAATTCTTAAGATGTCATGCGGACATCATCCGCAATGAAGGCTCAATGAAACTATTAGTTGTACAAGGAAGCATATTGAAGGTCAACATTCTCGCGGACAACCCACAAGATGAACAAACCTCATAAAGTCGTCGACGGTGTGTTCCCTTATTGAATGTAACGCAGTGTCATGAATAGAGAGAGATGGAGAAGTAATGGATAACCGCATCAACCTATCAAAAGACTAAGACGAAGAATGTATGTAGGTAATTTAGTATTCCATATTTAGGTATATTTATCTGAAAAATTTGTATGTGAATTATCAGTGTCAGGAGTGTTCCTATCTCCTTAGGTTTTTTGGTATACCGGCTGAATATTTCGTCATTAACGATTTTTTTACTAATTATTGAGTTAAGTCCTTCAGGATTCTGAGTTTCCCAAATAAACGGGCACGGATGTACCAAGCATAGACTGCTCGCGTCAAGCTTAATTTAACTTGCAAATCTACCAACTGCTGGGTTTTTTCTAGCCTTGAACTTCCAGTCTCTTGTTTTACCAAATCTGATTTATTTCACGCTAGCTGTAGTTTGCGGTGGCAACCCTAAGACGCGCACCGGAGGGCGCGGTCCGCTGGGACGCGCCGGACACGACTACGCCATTATGACGTCATCAAAGAGGGAAGCGCCGGTAGGTATCTACAAGAAACCATGTTGGTATATTACATGAACTAAAGGTAGGAAAAAAGTAACTATGTACTTATATTATCGTAATATAAAATGTTAGAAAAACAAGTCTCCAATAGAAAACATTTCAAAATGACTAAAACAAAAATACCTTTTATTTATTTTCCTATCCTGTGTCCAAAAATACTTTTTATTAGAACAGCAGCTACAAAAACGACAACTGAAAAGTTCTAAGGCGGATAGTTTTTGCTAACACATTCTAGGATCATAGCAGTAAGAATTGCGACGTCAACTATATATCTTATTCACAATTAAGTACTAAAACTTTTGCGTAAAAATCGTTACCGTAACAGAAAGTACTCTATTTTACATCAAAATCTTCATTCATTTTCAAGCAGAAGTTTTAATACTTAGTTTTGACGTACAATTTGCAAAAATCAAACTCTGCAAACTCTACAGTACATTATTATTGTTTTACATCTAAAAAAAATACCGTAATGGTTTATTCCAAGCAAAACAAACAGGCTTGTATATTTTTTACTAGTTTACATGCTGCCATCTTAAGGACAAATAGATTACATAAGGGGCATGAAAAAAAACAGCGCCATCTAATTTTAAAAATGAGGGCTATCGCGCATGAAGTCGCCGCTAGAGGCGCTAATGTAGCGTGAGGTCTCAGAATTGTCAAATTTCACTTTGTGGATGGACAACGCGGGTTTATTTCGAATTAAAATAATGTTGTGAATAAATTTCAATACCTGAAATTAATTATAGAAAATACGAGTTACTGGGAAAATAAAATCCTTCTTTTTGTTCGAGTAAAATGGGACTGCACAACACTTGGGCACGCTCGATATTGAGTTAAAATACGATTATCCGATAAATTTAGATGTTCATAATAATATATTTTCACGCCCGTAACAACAAACTAACGGCAATACTTCAGGAACTTACTCAACAGTGGCGCCAACTGGTGAGCACAAAACCACTAGGCCTCAATGAATCCTCCAAACCACGTTAATTTAGCTATGAAACCACAGATAGCGCTAAATCAAAGTTCAAATATAACAAATATTATAATTTTCTGGATAACAAAACAACTTAAATAAACTTTAGGCTTTTAAATTTGTTTTTAAACTTAAATGCGTAAAGTTTATCTCATAAATTATTAGATCCACGGAAAGCTACAGTAAAATAATGTTACAGTCTCTTAACAGATATAATTTCTACTCAGCAAGAGATGGCGCCACTTAACATCTTTGTCCACGGAGGAGAGAAAATTTTTTTTTCTCCTCCGTGTCTTTGTCCTTGTATTTTACTCGTTGGTAGATAGTTAAAACATATAATAAATTATTGAGCAACTATTTCCTATTTTTTTATAGTCATTATTACGAGTATTCTATTGGCCACCGTTTAAACATTCTTGACCTAAGTAATGTCTTTCCTTGCTGAAGATTGGGAACAGTGCGGAACCCTGCTCTCAATCTTGCTGCTATAGGTACATATATAGGCGCACCTTGATATTATGGTCGTTGTGCTTCATCCAGCAGGTTACTAAACAGCAGGCTTTTCTTCAGATGTGATGTTGTTGTGACTAGAGCCATTTTCTCTAGCTTCCCGACACCGGTACTGGCTTTATAAAGTAAACCACCTCACGAAACATCTTCACCATAGATAATCTACTTACTTACCTACGATTGTATCGTTATTAAAAGCAGTATTCTCAATCGTTTATTTATTTATTTATTAATAAGGTAGTACATCAACAATATACATACGAAACATTTTTTTAAATTAATGACTGTGATTGAGGTCTTGTATGTATATCTCTAACAGATGTACACAACGATCACTGCATGTACAATTAACTTAACTAAAGAAAAGAAAAAAATGAAATGGACGGAATTCAATGGGTGGTGGAATTAAAAACCAAATAAAATCAACATATTGTCAGATAACGTACAAAATAAACATGAAATCATAAAACACAAATCAAATTCGAAAACAAAAAATACAATTAATCCTAATTTAAATATATTTAAATATATATTATTATTATTGTGTAATCAATTATTGTGAAATCAATTTAACGCTTAATTCTGCATTGCGCTTGAACTTATTGTAGGGATCGTGAAAAATGACAAAATTGCCCGAGCTCCCACACAAAGAGTTGTATTCAGTGCAGATTCGTGCCTGGGGTGAGCGTTTACCTACATTGGTTCTGCAGAATGGAATGTTGAATAGTTTAGTGATAGGGTATCGCTGTATTCTGGAGGGAACAGTGAGTTTAATATTATTTACTAATTCATTGCAGTCTACCTGCAATCTTAGTATTTTTCTAATATTGTGCTACTACTGCTTTTAAGTCTATATCTATTGATTTTTTTTTGTGAAAGCTTGTAATTGGCCATATCAAATTTAAAATTCTAATTATTGTATCTGAATAGCTGTAAGTTTTCCAGAAAATGTAAAATAAAATAAAATAAATAAAATATTCATTTTAAAGAAATTCAGTCTATGGTAGTATGGGACCCTATGTGAGATTCCGGACGAGATGTACGCCAGATGTCTGGTAAACGCTCGTTGGACACACTCAATTCTCTGTGATTGTACAGCATCGTTTCCTCGTCTTTTATCGAGCTCCTTAATAATAACTTCAACTTTGCCCCTTTAGTAGTTTTTATATTACTAATTTGATAGATTAACCGCTGCCCGTAAAATAAAATAGAACTTAGCGATTATAACCACACTCCGCTGCACTTAAATTTCTTGACAAATCCTACAACATACATATTTATTACGGCCACAGCACCATAAACGTTGCAACTAACGTTATCACTCTTCTCCAAATTATGGCATGCTGTTGTGTTTAGTTGTCATTTTTCTGCGCGTGATTAGAATTCGTCCATGGTCGCAGCTATAGCGAACACAGACACAGTGTGAACGGCACGTAATACGTTACGACATGTTGTGTCGCGACAATTACCTCTAGTGTGCACTGCATCTTAATAACGTGCACTACTTTACTAACTACTCTCAAGTAATAAATTAGGTAGGTATAGTATTAAAATGCAGCATTTAGAGTTAAATGGATAGACTGCCGCAGGAATGGCCGACGGAGACGAGTTCTCGAGCAAAGATGTAGCTTAGGGCACGATCGAGCTAGAAGTGAAGACCTGAAACAAGCCGGAATTAACTTCCTACATAAGGACAGTAGACGATCGGGTATTGTGATAGAATTTTGGAGATACCATTGTCCATCATTTGACTGTGAATTATCTATTAATAATGTAAAACAGATTGTGATTATGATTCTACATTCAGTAACGATGACTTCTTCAACAATGAGGAGGGCCACATAAAGCAATTCATCTGACATTAATTCATACATAGAAACCATTGCAGATTATAGCATAGCAATAATTTTCTATAATTAAAAGTGGCTATTTATTCCAGAAGGTAATGCTTGTTCTTCATTACGTCTAACGTAATCTCAAATTATAACTGTATGCAAGTATGTGGAATATGATGGAGATGTGTAAGTTTGTAGGTCCTCCAATTAGCAAGCCTACAAAATCTCACGGCGTTTACACGATTTGCGCAAAAGAGGTTCTTCACATCATTGCAAAACTAGTGCACTCACGCCACGGCGTGTCAAGGATTCGCAAATATGGACATAAAGAAGTAACATTTATGGTTTTAAACTCTGGGCAGCAAATTGCCGACATATTCCACTATACCTTGACACTTCGGGGAGGCGCTAGTTGCACAGAGAATATGAAAAATTGCGTCAACATCAGTACATTAAAATTAAGTCCACATTTAGCCGTCGTTCAAGATAAAGTGGATGATTTGCGGCTTAACACGAGGTTTGGAATGTATGTGCATAATGATTCAGTGAGGGGCAAAATAAATATAGAACTTACTGTCTTCGTAAGTATTTATAAATTCTCAAGGTCCGAACTAGGCGTGTAATCGGAAAGGGTTTATTTGAAATATTAAAAGAAGATCTTTCATTGAGGACTTATGAGAAAAAACATAGGTACTTAAGTGCCCCATTAGTCTAGTGGTCGTAAGCACGACTGCTACGCTAGAGGTCTTGGGTTCGATTCATAGAACCAGCAAAGTGAGATTGTGTTTTTTTTTTCTATGAAATTCTGAGTCGCAGCTCGAAGTTTGGATCACATATCCAAACTGGTGAATGGGAATAGGCTCGCCCATATTGGCTATATGCGCCTTAAACATAGCGGCGAACTGTGGGTACGCGTTAGAAACACCTCTGCCTAACCCTTCGCGGAATACAGGAGTGATAGTATGAAAACAAACACTTAGGTAGTTATTTACAGAGAGATTTCTTAACCTCAAGTACTTACTTACTCAAGTACTCTCACTTGGCCGATCCCACTGTTCGTACATAGGTAGGTAGGTACTACCGCCAATCTCAATCGTTATTGAGATGTAATGGGACCTGGGGGCCTAGACAATGTCACATCGTTATCATCAGTAACGAAGTTAGATATCAGAAATGTATGGAATTGACATAATCTTTCGATATGTCACATATCACATATCGAAAGATTATGCCAATTCCATACATTTCAGATTAATCTAACTTCGCTTTCGATATGGAAATGTAACATTGTCTAGGCCCTCTGCCTCGCAAACGTTTCGATACCCTTTCGCACTTTCTACTTAGCTATTACTCCTAAATAAGTGCATATATAATATACGTTAGGTAAGTTTTAATACATCAGAAGTAATCTCGAGTATATAGGTAGGTGTATTAGTTCACGCCGGCAATTCTGAACGCGTGAATATGTATTCTACAATAAAACTGATAATTGTATCATTCGATTCGGAGACGATACCTGTACTTTATTAGTACAGATAGATAATTGCTTTATTATAATGTGATCTTATTAATTTAAGAATCGGCGGAAGCCTAATGGCTAGGGTGTCGGACTTGCGATCATGTGCTTGTCGGTTCGAAACCCACCGACTGCACTACCGACGTAAACCCACTCGTACACAAGCATCTAACTTAGCAGGAAGGGTTAACAAGAATTCTAAATAAAGAAGAAAAAAAAATGGCTACGTCTTCGTCTGGAATCTGGATGGACATTTATCACATACTTAGGTACTGTGAAGAAGGTTACCTTTATTATTATTGCTTATTTTTATTTTTAACAGTAGGTAGAAGTTGTGCAGGTATCAACATAGTTACTGGACCAACTAGCCCAATTGAATGTCAACAAAATATTCATATCTTGCCTCCACTAACGATATGCTAGAAGCGTCCCCCACACGTCACTCGTCGTAACTACTTCTTAGCACTTCGAGACACCCACCACCCATGGCTATCAGTTAATTCGAGTACACCAGATGGTAGGTAATTAGCTAGTAGGCGTGCTACGACCGTAACAACGTTACGTCACGCGTTATAATAGCCCAGGCGCAGGTGTGAGCGAGGCTTTCATGGCCTCCGGCAAGAAAGTCCACGTCACCCGACACTTTTTAGGGTCCAGCATCCAAAGGGCCTACGTTTCCGCTCTGAGCATCCGTCAAGGTTCCGCCGCATATATGGCCTACATTTTTGTGTTGACTTCTCCGAAAGTCTGCATCAGAATTTTTAAAACATGAGCAGTAAGATAAATTTGGGGTATAGTTACCTCATAGTAAAATAATAAATAGGTATCTACCCAAAATTTACGTAGTACGGAACCATGAGGGCTCCAGCACGAATTGCACTTGATCACTTTTGTAGAAAAGGTATGAGGATTATATTTAAAAGAAGAATTTAGCAATGTTATAATAGTACTCGTATGTAAAGCATCACGCTTGGAATAGTTGAAAGTATACGCAGGATTCTAGCTACCAATACCTTGGCATTTATATCAAATTTAAAAAAATACATATAAGCTAGAATAAGTAGCACTGGGTTTTACAAAATAAATTTATACGAGTATTTTAATATTATTGTTCTTAAACTTCCGATACGATATCTTTTTAAATTTTTTAGGCATTTTCCATGCAAAGATTATAAAGTTATTTTAGTGAAGGAAGTATCGGTCGTATTTGTCCTTCACTTAAATAACTTCAGAAACGATAGTTAAATTAGGATAATTAATTAAACTGTACGATTGTTATTCTATACAGCGCTACCTATAATGTTCCCACTGCTGGGACACAGCCTCCTCTTGGTACGAGGGAGTGGACCGTTATCCAGTGCGGGTTGGTGTAGATATCACATGCCTTCGAATTCTAAATTCTAGGGTCACCTGTTAAACAATATCACATTTATTTCGCGCGTAACTATATAACTTTTTGATATAGACCTATTTTGCTCTAATACTTCTTTGGTTATAAAACTAGTTCCAAAGAACTAAACCAGGTAAGTTCTTTTTAGACCCTAATAGACAAGACTAGCTTAAGAGCCCAGACTGTAGAGCTGTGTAAAATTATAAAAGATACCAATGCAGATCGATCTTTGTATAGGATTGGTATCTTTTTTATGCTAATTTTTACACAGCTCTAGACTGGGCTCTTCACATAATTCACTTGTGTTAAGATTTGATTCGGCATCAAACAAAGTGACCGTGTTCCAAACATCGAGATCCGGAAACGAACTAAGGTTCAGGACGTTGGAAGAAGGATCATGGAACTAACTTGAAGGTGGGCACGACACTTGGCGAGACGGAGTGACGACAGGTGGAGGAAGGCAACAACAGAATGGTGGCCGAGGGCGGGCAGTAGGAGTGTCGGGCGTCCAGCAGCAAGATGGGTCGAAGACATAACTTACGTCGTTGGGCGTACTTGGATGCGAGTGGCTCGGAACCGTAGTGGATGGCACAAACTTGGGGAGGCCTATACCCAGCAGTGGGTGAAATCAGGCTGTGGATGAATGAATGAATGAAGATTTGTATACCCAGCAGTGGGTGAAGTCAGGCTGTGGATGAATGAATGAATGAAGATTTGTACACGGCACACGATCCCTTATGTTTATTACCTTATTGACTGTATTGTCTGTATATCTTCCTGTAAGTATATCTTTCGTAATCAGATCGGTTCAATAAATTATTAAGCCTGGTAAGCAGATAGTAGTTACAGGAGATGATAGATATCAAACAGAAAATCGCAGGAACTAAAAATGTGTTCTTCATTCTTTACAAGTTTATCGGTACGTGCCGCCGCTTGCGCCCGCGCCGGACGGGGCCGCGTTACGCAACGTGAGGGCGTGCCGAAGAAAGTGGCGAGACCATGTGTTTACTTATAAGTGGCCGACAGCCGACCGGCTCGGACATAGTAAATAATCTTACAACATACTTAATAATATCACATTTCTCTTCCGATGACGGCATGAAGGTCCGTCATGCTTGAATGCAGGAGTAGAGCGGAAGAAACCGAATTATAGTGTTCCCAAATTTGACAAAAACATTCTTATTATTTCTTATATAAAAAAACAAGCTCCTGGAGAGGTACTTACTTGCGCATTTTTTTTTTTTTTAAATGTTACCTATACTAGTCGATAGAAGTAAAAAACTATAAGTTCTTATAGAACGCGACATAGTATTTGAGAGATCGCAACATGCCTCTGCTCACAGTCGCATTAGTTTACACAAACCTATGTGACGAAGCAGCATTTATAAAAGAAAATCTTAACAGTTCTTTGCTAGACGTGAAAAACAAACATGTTTGTTACTACAATAATGATCAAGATATATATGTCGTATAGGTTAAAAAAGAATATGGTATTTGTATTTCTAACGGTAAACTCTACACATCGGAATCTCGAACAAGTAATTTTGGTGCCTGTATTTATATCTAGCTATTTCTCCCATAAAACAGTTTTTAATTAATTACGGACGTACTGTCAATACTCTTAGTTCACGTTAGAAACCCAAAGCACCATTAACACTGAACGTTTAAACAATAAACTGCTTATCCCTTAACATAGCTCCGTTTCAATGATTCTTGCTTTGTCTCGATATGTGTCTTTCGACGGGTTGAATAGAAATATTTTGTCCGTGACTTTCACGGATCTGTCGAGCGGACTGTATGTACAAATTGTTAAGAAAACTGATCTGGAAGGAGCTAAGTGCATTGCGTCAGCTTTAAAAGTCGCTTAATAAGGAATTCAGAAGGCCTATAAAACATAGTAAAATAATAAACAACAATTTAGGCATTTTATTGGTATAATATTTTCAGTTGGATTGATTTTAATGCCTGCTTCTTGGGTTATCGGTTGATCTTCCGCAGCAGATATTGTTGCCGCAGGAACTCATTATCAAGGTCAACAAGGGCTCGCATTGTTGCTAGCCATGTTCTTCTTACACTTTTTTAGATGCATAACCACTGGATATTGTTTATGTTGTTTCTTCAGTCATCAATATGATCCAGTAAATACTTTAATATTGGCGTTATGCGTAGCGTTATAGATCCGATATCTTCTCACAAACCACTCCATTGTTTGAATTACAAGCGACGGTATCCTATAACCAGATCATAAAATTTGTTTTATCTAAAACTTCATCATGGAAACAAGAGCATTCTTGGTTTGAATAATATTCTTCGTCGTGTGAATCTTTTTCTTCAACATTAATACTCAGAATGTTGTCACAATGAGTAGTAGTATATTTTTGACGATGTCTATTTTTTAAGTCTTGGTTGGTTGGGCTATTGAAACAGGTGAATTATAAATGGTTTTTACAAAATGACTAGTATCGATTCTGATTAAGATTTGGGAAAATTGTTCAAAAAAGTTCTTTGATTCTCTTTAATCAGGTTTTCTTAGGTTGTTTTACTTCACCGTTTAAGCGCTTGACAATTTACTATTAATACGCACATGACATCATTGTAATTTAAGTACGTGGTTTGGATTCGAACTCGAGACCTTTTATTATATTTTTCACTGCCTCATTGTTCTGGTGGTCCTAAGCGCGACTGTTAGGCCACGGCTCATGGAGGCTCGGGGTCTGTCTGCGTCCTCTGACGTCACTACATCTACTGGGGGATAGACGTGAATAATTCTCTCTCTATCCGCCGCTTCTTTTGCAAGCACAACTTGCTCGTAGTAGAGAGACTGTCTTCCCACGCGTTCTCGCTACCTACCATGGATTGAATTATCATATCACTGGGCTACCATTAAACTGCATATAACTTTGTATAGACTGACGCGTGAAAATATTACTATACGTCTTACGAACTTCTCATCAGGTACAGTTTGTTCAAAATAGGTGTGCTTGTCTGAAGTTAGCCGTTCCGAACTACCGCGCTGGTAAAATAGTTTAATTAAGTGTTTTTATACATCAATATCGCAATTGTAAAGAAAATAATCAGAAAATATGAAACATACATGACCCCAATTGTCTTTACAACGACTCTTTCTATTAAAATTGACCACAACAAAACCACTTGCGGAAAACTTCAGCCAAGCTTAGTAATTTTGAATAAACTATATTATAGAATATTTCTTTTCCGTTTAGAGCAATCGTAAAAAATATTGAAAGTTGCTCTTCGTAAAATAACTCAGGTGCTATTCGGTTAGATAGCCTTCCTGGAATACACAGAAATAAAGTGAACCTTCGTATCATCGTCATAGCATGTTAACATGTTTCGCGCGCGTAAGTGTCGCTAACGACCCCGCCACACAACTCTATGTAACTCAATTTGACCGTTTGACAAAGAAAGTTATGATATTTTCACACTTTTACTTTATGTCACATATTTGTTTTATAATTCTTTATATTAAGCAATTTTCTGATGACTCAGTATATGTATATAAAACTTTCTTTCACGACCCACCACATACTATAGAAGGTTTTTTTATGGGATATTTTGGCAAGCGAGCAGGCGAGCAACCTGATGGTAAGTAGTCATCGCCGCCTATGGACATCTGCAAAACCAAAGGGCATCCCTTTCGTTGCGTTGCCGAGCCTATTTCAGGAAAAGGGAGAGGAAGGAGAAAAGGAAGGAGAGGACGGGAAGGGACTGAGGGAGAAATTGAGCCTCCGGCGCTCCACACTCACCGTACGAAACGCAAAAGTACGCATACTGCTACTTAACGTCGATATTCTGTGGGAGGGTAGTACTTCCCCGGTCGTGCGACCCATTCATGCTGGCATGCAGACATGCCAACAGGCACTACTACTACTATGGTGTGAATTATTAATTATTAAGTAATGTAAAACAAACGGTCAAGGAAGATCAGTGTTAAAAAGATGCAAAGAAAATGTCCGGACGTCGAAGTGCTTGCCGTTAACATTCTCACGTTGACGACATCCTTTCATCTTAGAAAACAACTTATATCGAAACCAACAACCTACCTATGCTACTCCGTCTAACCCTTAAGAAAGTTCAATTGTGATCACTTATTTAGTTATCTACTTATGCACACACTAATGAATACAGTAGCTCTTTCCCTTAGATTTCTATAATTTACTGTTACAAGTTGCTGATAAGTTACTTTCAAGCCACCGAAAAAGTAACACAAAAAAGATCCATTCCATCCTAATTAAACATGAGCAATGATTGTTTATAAATATCTTTTTCTACCTGCGAAGATTAGAACCCTATCTCTCGGGAGCAGATCCCTAAATACAGGAAACACAAAAACTCAAAAGCCGCGATCAAATAAATTACACAAAAAAATATCATGTAACTTGTAGGCGCAGGCCACAGGGACGGACTGCCCCGAACGATAAGTAAGTATACAAATTGAATAACTTTAGTAAGGTTACAAAAAATCTTTTGATACACTAAATCAACTGTTTTATTAACTACGTCCCAAACTACATAAGACAAAAAAGACGTCGAAGAATAATAAATCCTATGAAAATCAGGTCTTATTAAATGATGTGTCTTGTATAGGTATAAAGCTACATAAAAAAAATATATGATGCAATTAGCAGCTTCTTCTTGTCCTCTGTTGTTTCGACATAAGCTTTTCAAGAAAAGGTCATGTTGTAAAAATACTATGAGAAAGAGTTAAGTAAGTCTAAAATTCTTATGGTGCGATGGTAATGTAAAAATGTGAGGATAAATTCCTAACACCCATAAACATTTCCTGACAATGCAATAATATTTTATCAAAAGAGAAACGATTCACTCATCTCAATATAGTGTCGAGTAAAAGTCGGTCAGGAGGCTACGGCAAAGTAAATTACTCACATAAAACAATTAATGAATACAGAGAGCACTAATAACATCTCGTAAATCAAGAAACTGATTTTTAGCAGTCCATTTAAAAGCTCTGATTCACGCATAAATTACAAACCAGCGAATGCGGCCCTGGTGAGCGATAGTTAAGTTGCATTCAAGTTACTGAGACTAAGAGTCAGTGTTCGCGCGCTTGTCGTCGTGATAACACGCCACTCAAACTTAACTTGATCTTAGGCATTTTCTTTATTTTTTTACAAAAGTTAAGTAAAGTTACCGGGGTGTGATGTTGAACCATTTTTGTTTTTCGAAAAATGTGATTCAGTCAACGAACCGATTTGGTTTTTGATTTTCTATTATATTTGGGATTATTCAAGTGTACGAACTATACAGGAGGTTTATTTGGAATTGAAGTGACGTTATTCAAATAAGGTATGTTTTTTTTATTTACTTTTGCTTTAATAGATACAACTTATTGTGATGATCATAAAACATATCAACGAAATAAAAAAATTAAAACTGCATTCAATTTCAAGAGAATTTCCGAAATTTTCGATCTTATCATAGATAAATGCAATGTAATGTTGGCTTATACGTGTCTGTAAGGCTACTTTTCATGTCAAGAATTCACACTATGGATAAGTGAGACAGCAGGTTGCCTTGCGAGGGTGTGCAGGACCGTCATTTTATATCTTTCACAGATGGCTTTTTTTCATGCCGTCCGGTAAGCCTGCTAAAATATTATCGCCACTTTCACAGGCGGTACGAACACACTAATCAATTACATCAAGATCTTCTTTGTATTATGATAAGGATAGCTGTATAATTTATAAATAATCACAAATTCACAACTCGATCAAATATATCGTGAATCATTAAAAAGTCTAAATACTTATACGCCATCGTTTAAAAATCAGGTTAGTTAAACAATTTATAACTCAAGAACCACACCGATTTCAATTTGTACCATTGGGTTTGCTGGATTTTTCTCCATCCTGGATAGCAGAATAACTATTAAAATATTTGGAAAATGAATGAAAAATATATGAAGATTATATAAATATATTAATAAACTTAATTTTCTGATACATTTTGTTTAGGAATACCTAATTGATTTTTATCGGTTCTTTCGCGCTGCTATTGAGTTGGACAGGACAACGTATGTCGGGTACACTAGGTACGTCATAATTTAAAACATCCTAACCTGAAAACAACAATAATATATCAAATACATGAACCGATTTTAGGTTTATTATTCGTTTATACTCGTCTCTGCAAAACTATGCGTATGATATAATGTCTCAGCCTATTGAGAAGATAAAATTAAACATACTAAATGCTGTTTTTGAAATAAGTTTTAAGGAAACCAATAACATAGGTGTTACGATGTAATAGTATAATGTCGGAAAGCAGACACATTCATCTGCTGTTGACAGGTCACTTTCTCTCTCAGTTCAAGGGCATGAAGTTAATAATAAAACAAGTTACCATGATCATACGCAGGTATTACACGAGTGTGTAGCAGTTACTATATAAATTGTGGCGCGTTAATGATGAATTCGAATATCGTTTTCGTACATTGAACATTGAAACATCTAAGTATCCAGTGTTTGAGGACACACAAAAGACAAACTACACTTTTAAGGTCTCAATTCAACGTCTATCGGTAAGAGGGATATAAGACTTGTGTAGCGCTAAAGAATTTGATAAAGATTCTCCTTGACACCATGTGTGAATCTTGGATACATGATGAAAATTACCTCGTGAATTCATAATGTAAACTAAAATAATTTTAAAATTATTCATTTTTAGTCTTGGCACATGATATACAATAATGAAATATGTACGCTTTGTTGACGTTATGATTACATACTCGTGCCGGATACGTATAAGTACCTACTTTCTAAAATTTTCTAATATTTGCAAAAATTACAAAATTTACTATTTTGTATACTTTCTTAAATGAATTTCGTCCAAATAAAGCATTTACAACGTTTATATTACACTTTAACAACCATATTAAGTTTATAAATATAAACTGTCGGGCAGTTAATGGGTTTCGTTCGATACTTACAAAATAAAAGAGTCGATTTCGCTCATTGTAGTAACAGTAATGGCAAATAGCAATTTCTTATTAACAGTTATTAAATAGAAAGTCGCTTGTGGGATGTAACTGCTGGACAAATCTAGCATTGCTTTCCTCTTGATACAAATTACCATGCTCTAAGACAATCTTCAAGACTGATTAAACGGAAAGTCAGAAAACACCGATATTTTTTTTTTTTTTATTTGAAGCGGCGGTAATTGCTTGGGCGTCGGACTTGCGATCATGTGGTTGCCGGTTCGAAACCTATCCATTGCACTACTGAAGTGAACCCACTCATAATACAAGCATTTAGCTTAGTACGAGGGGTTAACAAGAATACTAGTAATGTGCGACCCACATTGCTAGTAAGCTTTTTAAAAAATAATGGCTAAGGCCCGTGTGAACAGGTTATTTTACCCCCGTGAGTGGGAGAAAATCAAAACATATGTACATAATAATAATAACTGATGAGGTTGGTTGACCGTGACCGACACTGGATGACCGTCAGATGAGATGATGGCAGATGAAATAGAGAATTAAAAATAATAAACATAAGCGAAACAATGGCAAGAAGATGGTGTAGCTTAGCCATGAGCTGCTTATGAATCATGAATTTGAAAAAAAAATCGCCATTACTAACATAACTTCGAAATCTCCGACAAGTAGCACTCACACTTGGTAACTGAAAGGAAAAATTTTGAATACCACACTTTATTTTCTTCTTTTCTTTTAGCTTCTAATCTCCGTAGAATCGGCATTTCCTCTTCAATATAGAAGTACCTTAAATATAGAAGCTCCACCGTTCGGTGGAGCTCTCGGACTCCACTTTCACACTTGATACCGGAATCTGAGAGCGAGTAGCCCAGAAATCCGAAAGAAAATGTTTCCATTAATAAAGGCTATGTTAACAATAAACCTGTATCTTATTGACGGTTTCAATATCTATCTTTTGAAGTAAGATAACCTGCAGCAGAATAACAGATCACTCGATTTATTCCTTCCTTAATTTCTAATTAGTCCTTGGTTGCATCTCTGCTTTGGCAATTTTGCCAATTACATTCGAGGTAGGTAGAATTACGATCAAATTGTTGTACTTGCGCACCTACGTCCGTAACACCGTAGCATCGATATCAAGTGATGAACATAACGATGTTCTGTCAATCTCCGGTTACCCTGTAAGGGCATTATCTGACACTTACTTTACCTTACGTAACCCAAGAATGCTGAACTTCACAACAATATCGGCAGGTGTCACCACACTAACTTGTCGTCAACCCCACCCATCACTTTCTCGGATTAAGAAAGTTGTCATCCAAAGATTAGTCCGCCCAATATGTATGCTAAAATAGAGAAACCCGGACGGAAATGATACGGTTATGGTAGGAAGCTAATTAGGCATGCTCTAATCGGAATTTGATCACTCGTTAAAGTTGCTTCTACCTGATTATCTATAATTAACAACTTATTAGTTAGGCAAAGTCAGTTATCACAACTTACCAACGCATTTCTTCGCCTCACCTAACGCCTCCTATAATCCATGTTATCGTTAAGAAGAATCCACTGATGAGGTTTTTGTAATTGTTTCTAAAGACAATATTTTTTTCTAACCTCGCTAATACGTGAAATATTCAAATTACCAATAACACTACGGATATATTCGAGGGCCGATGGCTTAACCTGTTGTGGAGTGTGGAGTTCCACAAGGGAGTATGATAGGGCCATTTCTGTTTCTCATTGTGAGTGTTAGTTATTACGAGTAGACACACTTATACTTAAAATAATCACTATTACCGAAGCGCTATATAACGCATCTTATATAAGCACTCTCGTCCAGTATATAAATAGTCACAATTTCCAAAAGAACAGGTCCTTTCTAAGCTCATTAACCAGTTATGGTGTAAAAATGTAAATACATTAGCGGGCGCATGCGCAGTCGCGTGCGACTCGCGCGCCGAGCATCTAGCGCAGTGGGCCGACGGTTTTCATTGCACACACGATTTACATTCGTTGCCAGTTTTGTTAGAATTACCATCTGATTTAAATACATTTCGAGGGAAATGCAATTGCTGTATTACGACATTTAATTTTAACTTCTTCGTGATAGGTAGTATAGCAATAAATTATTGTATGAAAAGGGCAGCTTCCACAGCTCAATTTAAACTAAGATTATACTCCTTTAAGGAAGTACATAAATCGTTTAAGGAAGTACATAAATATAACAATCAAGATTTAAATAATTGTGTAATGTACAGTTTCTGCGTAAATTGAGTAGTATTTTTGTTAATTATAATGCTTGTCTTTAATTAGCTGCTGTATCTAAGACCGCTTTATACCGAAAAGCAAATAATAAACCGTTATGAAAGGCTAAAATTTGCATCTTTCTTTCGAGACTGTTTATATCATGTTTTTTTATACTTATTTAATTACCTAATAATTCCATCTTATTTTTTATACACAAAACTTATTACAAAAAAAACATGCAATTGTTTTGGTTGTATGATTTATCCAACCCATGTTTTGGCAGCCAATGATATTTATCTTGTTTAACAGAACACGAAACGCCGAAAATGTTGTGCAGAGGTGTACTGTTTTAAAAAATTACCAGAGGTCTGTATTTCTGTCATCTATAGAGGTGAGCCTATAACCAATAATAATACCTACTCACATCTAAAGCCATAACCTGTATTCTAGTCAAAACAAAGCGACTGATAAGTATTTACAGATTACACGTCAAAAGCCTCACATAGTTTCAGCGTAATATTATCCGAACTCTTATACTTGAAGAGATTTATTATGTTATCGTACCGTGCCGTATGTCGTGTGTGAGCGGGCACTGCGTGTGAATTCCGTGGGTACGACGACCGACGCTTTTCCGCGCCGTATGTAGACCGATCGCAACAATTTCACTTAATCACATAACTATTTTCATCTTGCTACCATCTACAAAACAGTTTACTAAATCCGGGAAGTGTGTCCAATAGTTAAATATGAATGCGGTTACATGACATATTAAAACCACCGCGCTTGTTTATGTAACTTTAAATAATGATTGTGTTTCTAAAACTATTAATAAATATAATGTCTATGATAACAAATTCATGAAGGAAACCCTAAAAAAACTATATTTAATCAGATTGATTTTTGTTTTTAAATCGAAAAATGTAGATAACTTAAACAAAATAATGAAATTCATCTTGGTTCATAATCATCATCAACCCATTACATTGTCCCGCTGCTGGGCACGGGTCTCCTCTCAGAACGAGAAGGATTAGGCTATAGTCCACCACTGTAGCCTACTGCGTGTTGGCAGACTTCACAAGAAAATCTCCCACGAATGCAGGTTTCCTCACGATGTTTTCCTGCACCTTAATAACCCAATTAGACTTCCACAGCTCTATTAGATAACAACATGATCTGCAAAGTTAACATTATCTACCATCTGGGCGTAGTTCATAATGAAACCTGTGTCAATATTCTTAAAGTCAATATTCGAATTGTAAAAGAACATAATTATTGATAAAAATAAACAGAGTGATTTCATTTTGAAAGAAGAAGAGTAGATTATGGCAGGCAATTCCAGAAATTTGAGGTAGAGAAGCAGAAAACTGTTGTTAGTAGGTAAACATTTTAGGGGTATAGGTTGTAAAATTTCAAATGAGTGAGGCGGAAAAGATTGGAAAAAGAATATTACTCTGAGAAATAAGAGTAATGCCATAAATAAATGAATTAATGATGAAATGAATGCCGTCACATCGGTCGAATTCGACGTCAAATAGGTAAATAGTAGTGGTATTTATAGCAACAAGAATTATTTCGTAAAAACGCGGCATTCAATAAAAAAAAAACTAAATGTCAACAAAATTCTCGCATATTTACCAAATCTTAATATTGTTCGCAAACCTACGTGAACCATTACAATATATAGCACATAAACAACAGATCTCAAGCGACCACAATTCGTTACTCACTATTACCGAAATTCCGCATATTCGTTTATTTTTCGCTTTATTGTATTTTCAACTTTCGCCGAAAACCCGTCGAAGTAACGCGGTCGGCGACTTTCTTCTGGCGTAACGTTAACTGACGCGTTTACGGTATCTTTTGTTTTGTGCCGTCATACTAATTATTGCATTACGTAAACCTAGATGTAATAGTTGTTTATGTTATTTTATTTGATCATTTTTTAATTTGTATAGTGCCAGAAATAATAATTCGCATAGCTTTACCTCATTTAAAAAACAGTTTTTTTCATGAACGGCTACAATGCTAGTTAAGACTTTACTAATTAAAACTATGTAATTAGTTGATTATTGGGGCTATAAAACAATTCGATTCCCGTTTCAATTCTAATCTATCTTAGTGAATTAATATAATTAAATTTATGAGCGTTGAATTAACTCTGCTTCCCTCATCGAAGGATATTGCCAGAGTGTATAAAGTGCCGATCGTAGTCTTCCTAAATGTGGCAACATAGTCTTCACACGCTTGGTCGACTGCATTGATTGGCAATTTTTAATATTAAATCGGGAAATTAACGGAACTAAAGTTGTTTATGAAACCTAATTGTGACAAAACATGAAACATTTTTGCGAACCTTTGAATGGGAATGAATAAGAAATATTTTTTTGTTCGGAACTGTTTTTAGTCTAGTAGTACAAAACATGAATTCATAATTAATTCCTATTTTTAACCCCCGACGCAAAAACGACGGGGTGTTATAAGTTTGACGTGTCTGTGTGTGTGTGTCTGTCTGTGGCATCGTAGCTCCCGAACGGATTAACCGATTTTGATTTAGTTTTTTTTGTTTGAAAGGTGAATTAGTCGGGAGTGTTCTTAGCTATGTTTGATGAAAATCGGTCGAGATATAATGCGATTGTCGGGGGTTTTTTAAATTTTTAATTTAGTAGTTATATTGTACCCAAACTAGACATCATAACAAAAGGTAATGCAGTATCACATAAAACTATAGATGAACCCTCTAATGATTTGAATTTAAAAGAAGATAAAGCACACTTACATCCGATCTAATTATTAAAATAATTGTTATTCTAACTGATCACGCCTTTTAAATGAAAGTTACACTATCATTAATTAGTAACGCAGCTGCATTTCATTTAACAATTAAAAATGAAAATGAATGCCATATGTTTATGTAGTCAGATGCAAAACCATACCTTTAAGGTAGGTAAATCTACTTATGTGATAAATGAAAAATTTCTCACCAATCAAGTCTGCTTCATAAGCGACTTGTATTATTCCATTAGTTCTTTAAATAGTTTCTGTACTTTATTTGGCTATAGTTTACATATATGAATGATTCAGGGTCGGTTAACTTTCAATGGTATAAATAAGCAATGGATTAACTGCGAAGGATACATTATTTATGTGGTTTAATAGTTTTATTCATTCACGATATCTCCCCCATTATTTCATGGTATTGTTCGATTTTGCAAGATTGCACACTGATCACCTTTTATCTTTGTAGGCACGACTTGTTAAACCATTGCTTTTTATAACAGGCAATTGATGTCAGAGAATCACTAATAACTCGCTGATTGACGATGAGCTAAACAGCGGGTTGATTTTCTACCGCAGCATGAGATTTAGTTCGTGGAAGACACTATGATCACACGATAGTCTTCCAGCGCGAGTTCTTCATTTGCATTATAATAATTTTAGGAAAATTTAATTAACTCCAAACTATTTGAACTCCAAAATATATTTATTCTAGCGGTTGCCCGTGGTTTCACTCACGTCCAAAAAGGATTTACTTAACCGACTCTGCTTTTACGCGGGGCGTATCAAACCAACATAAAACCTGCACAAGATTTTTTGTTAGACCTCAAACAAAACAACTGTTACAACAATGGTCAAAACAGTTTTATCTATAAAACACCTATTAGTAAACTATCAGTAGTAAGCCCACAGTTCCACAGAGCCGTGATCTAAGACACGCGAATCAGGGCTATCATTATAGGTACCCAAATAACATCGTCCTACAAAAACATATAGCACAGGGACAATAGCCAAGGCCACCCAGAGCCACCAACCTACGAGTACAAGTAAGAGAATTACAAATAACTCGCCGTTGACTCATACGATACAAGGCGAGAATAACAAACAGCTACACTATAATTTTCTTTAGTTCCCACATCAACATGCTATAATTGATAAGTACGGTTACGAAAAGTAATGGCTAGGTATTGTTTGAAAATATATAACTATACCTTGTCTAAATAATTTATATAAAAAAACACATAATTAATTAAATAAGATAAAATGAACATGCTTAACCTTATTCTAATAAACTATACACAATATACGAAAACAGATTATCACGCCCAGGCGTTGAAGTATTCCTCCGCATCACTATCGTCTGGTAACGTGGCCAGAAGACTGGTGGCATTGCCACGTTGAATGGCAATACTAATTCTTTGTCCCAAGAATAACCCAGCCCTCTGGTCACGTGAAGAGTCGACAAGTCTCTTGGAGATTTCCTTAAAAAGGAGGCGCGCCCTTGGACATTACCTTGTCTTGATAACTATTTGAAAGCTTGCCTTTACAAGCTTCCAAAAGTTTCAAAAAGCCTAGCCACTATGAAGGATAACACTCTAAATATCCAAATTTGAAATTTAATTTGACTTTTTTAACGATGGTCAATATTGTGTTGACAGAGCCAATACACTATTTTGATAACTATATCTTTGACTTACAAGGATATCTCATCATGTCCATGTTAGTTCATTGTAAAGCATCTATGTGTGAATATAGTATGGCATAGCTATTTTCGCAATCACTATTGTCTTAAAACAACAATGATTGTGTCAATAACTAATATTGTATTTAGGTAGGCTACGAGCGCGCTTCAAGTCTTAAAAGCTTTCGAAAAGTTCTTAATCTAAAAATCATCATTTGCAAACAAATACAGTATACAACGATAGACAGTTTATTTTTGTGCGTGTTTTACGCGTTTTATTTAAAAATGAGTTATTTAGTCAAAATTGCAAGACCTAAACAATATGGTTATTGTTTAGGCTATCAGAATCCGAAGTACTACATAAACCTTCAAATAGTAACTGGCTCTCAGACAAATTGATCTATTAAAAGCTTCTCCGCTTCCTCAGTGCGTTAGATAGCGCAAACAACAAAGAGTAATGGTTTGCATACAGCCTTTGATTACACGCCGCCACCGTGAAGGACCTGCCATTGTTAACCCTCCCCATTTCAACAGGCAAGTTTGGCCTCCGCTCACATCTAGATTACGACGAGATTTATTGGATTGGAAACCACTTTAAAAAAATACTTTTAAACAACTGCGTGCCCCAAAAGGTAAGGCAATAAAAACCAATGTTTTTTTTCCATGATTCTTATTATTACTTTGTCGGTAAGAATAGAACAGTGCTTGAGAGATCAGCTAGAGTATGCTATGACCAACGAACATGACCATATTAATCTGAGCGTGGCCAGATAGTTGTTCCAAGCCAGATAAACGCGCTGTACAGGAGGACTAGTTAATTAAAATTAGCAACTTGTTCATGGATTTATGTAATAAGTACTTAAAGTAAGTAAAGCCATACCTCAGAATGACAAAACTAAATTAAAACATTTTATAATTCTTGTACAAAGTAATGTTTCATCTGTCTACCCATAACTTTGAAGGTTAACCAGCACATTGGATTTTTCTTTCAACAACCAAATCTGGTCGTGTTCCTACTATTAAGATTGAGATCAGGAACGGATTGTAAAATCGACTACACCCACACATATCACATAGCTTGACGTACGTACAATTGGATAACATTTTTTTAAGTTTCCGGGTTGTGGAAATCGGGGTACTAATTTACTAGAATTTTTATAACAATTTGCAGTCAAAAGGTTGAAATCGTATCAAATCATATATCCCGCATGTGTAGCATACTTAAACATGATGGGGACTCATGATAAAACAATTTATCCAAAGACACGATTGTTGTATTTATTTATTTTAATATAATTTCAAAATGTTATTTTAACCCGAGTAACAGTCATCCTACATATTGGCCGTTGAGTTGCGGAAGTCAAGATGATAGTATGCATATCATTGTCTTATCCCAAAAAGGTGAAGTTTTAGTCAATGAGAGACTACGAGACCACCATGCTTCGCCATGTGGTTGGACTAAAACCTAACTTTTATAGGATACTACACTTGAAGATAGTTTGAAATATTTCAATGCCAGATAGAAGATGGCTAAAGCTGATCGATTGAGAAGAGACGGAATCTATTTAACTTGAATAGAATAATCCTTATTAGTACTCAAAACGTAAACTTAAATTGATAATATAATATTGATATGAAACGTACTTTTACACTATACCTATTTAAACTTATAAAATTGAATTCTCATTTCATACTTATTTCAACTTCCTGAAAGCCCTAATTATTTGGTTGATTGGAGCTGGTTAAGCAATTTCCACTGACAAAATGATTTATTGTTCTTAGTCATTCATAAGCACCTACATGAATTAATATGAACACAAATGCTGATAATTACGTTAATAATGTGCAATGTATTGTATAACGGAAACGGCGTGCTGAGTATTGCAGGCTTAGAATAATACAAGGGGCTCGTTGCCACCTTATAAGTAACTACGCTGATCAGCCGATCTGCAAGGTTGACGGGTGACCATTCTTAAAACACTGAGAGCAGACACGGAGAGCACGCGAAGTTCTCGGTCCCAGTGGAACGAACATCTATGACAATCATCATTGGTAGCCAGAAGCCCAAAAAACCTGAAAACTTGTACAGAACCCTAAAAAGTACCTACGTCAAGAAGTAGGTGACCCACAACATGAGATTCAACATTTAAGTTGGTGTGTATGCAAAACGGAACAGGTGCGGTCACACATCCTGTACTTGACTATAACTTGATAACTTAATTATGGAGCACATGTAACGCATGCTTATTTAATTTAATAGTTAACTACCGACTTCCTCGTCGAACCGGCACACTTAAAAGTTATCACATCAAAGTTATAGAGCGAAATCGAAAACCAAATTAATATTAAAACTGTCTGTTTTGTCTGTGTCACACCTACTTTGTCACACCTTAACCGCTAATATTATTTTTATAAATTTTGGTGTAGAGATAGATTGGACCTCAGAGAAGGACATACGTTACCTTTTGTCAAAAAGTAGAAATGCGAGTGAATCCGCGGGCAACAGTAGGTCTATCAAATATTAGGATAAATTATTAATAACGAATTAACATATACTTAACATACCATCAAGCCTGTATTCCCCGAAGGGTTAGGCGGAGGTGTAGTAATTTACACCCACACTTCGCTTGCATGTTTAGGTCCCATGTAATCGGGGGCGAGCCTATTGCTTGAGAATTAGGACCACTAGACTAATAAGTCAGTCAACAATAACAAATTAATAAAGCTAAAGAAATCACCGTCATGGTGAAACCTACACATTTCTAAGAGGACTCCATAAATTATTCAAGGTGATATTTGCCCACTGATAGTAATAGTCTGTGATATACTATAGCTGTACCCCTCTTAATCTGAGAGGAGGTCCGTGCCTCTGCCTTAAATGAGTTCCTCATTATCATAAGTTGCATTACAACCATTGACATCAATCTTACCGTCTGCCCACAAATGAAACATAAGGTAGTTAATACCAGTAAGTACACACCGTTGAGTAAGGACGACCACCCACGCGACGCACTTTGTTCAACTAATGTTATTGCAATAACGCCTATTGTATTTTAATTCTGGCGTTCTCTCGTTCTACGTTTTTGTATTTCAACAAGGGCAACATAGTCAATTTCGCGCTTATTGGTACCTATCTAAAATATTATTTTTATTTGTTGTTTAACTATGGGAGAACATACATGGGATTTCTTCGGGTGCCCTTAATGGGACTAAGCTTTTGGGGCATTCATATAAATTGCATTAAATGCTGCTCGAACTTTGACTGTTCCAATACCGTACTACGCAAAATAAGCGCTATGTATAAGGGTTGCCACCGGCCTGTGTTTATTCTATGTAGCGTACCGAAAGTTGAACAGTGGGTGACTTTCTTTAATAAAAAAGTTGTTGCATTTAACAGAATCATAACTCACCGTTAAAAATTTTAAAATTAAATTCAAACGGAATAAATGCATCAGCAACTCTTCATTTAGATTATTTTATGGTCTTAAAATACATTTCAAATAATCCAATCAAGATTTCATGTGTTCGGATTGATTTTAATATCCATAAATACTAATTTATTTTGATATAACAATCTCTCGTAAAAAAGTGAAAGATGAATACCGAATATATATTCGTCTGATGCTCTGTAATATCTATTATTTGTTAAATTAATAAAGTTTCTCTTTTACAGGTAAAGCCACATCAAGTTTATGATACAGTTATGAATTAATCTCATAGTCATGGCTTGAATAATCCTCAGGTAAGTGGTTACTATTTTAATTACTTAAGAAAAAAAATCTTAATTGATTGACCGAAAAGCAACAATATTATAGAAAGAAACACAAACATGATACAGAGATATTTTTTTACCTATCATTTATATAATGTTATACCTTAATATCTGCACACCAAATCACCAAAATCGTGCAAGACCTGTCTGCGATGGGAGTCATCACTTCTCTTTAAGGGAAAGGCTAAGACTAGAAGTGTGTTTAAGACCGATTTCGTTGAAAATACTCGGTTCGTAAATCGACTGGTTCAACCGTCGCAGGCGCAAGGTAAACCACAATCATGAATAATATATACACAGTACAACATAGATTTGAAGTTACATACATCGAAACGACTGTATTCCCCGAAACGTCCGGCAAAGATGTAGACATTATAAAATAAAATTTAAAAAAAACATATCGAACACAAAGGCCCATATTTTCATGTTGGTAAGAAAAATGGCGTTAAAACCCTATGTTAGAAAATAAATAGATAGATTATTCTTTATTGTCCACAAAAAAGAAAATAAAAACAAAAACAAAGTTACATATTAAGTACAATTGGCGGTCTTATCGCTAATGCAATTTCTTACAGACAACCATTGGATGGACAAGAGTCATTTAAAAAGATATTGGGCTGTTGCAGGTGTACATAATAATGCTCAATAAATTTTTACTTATTTAGAGTTTTAAGTAAAAAAACATAAATAGCAAGCAAATTGACATTGTCTTTAATTGCATTAATATGCACATCCTACATAATACTTTTAAATGTAGGTATTAGTGCCGTATCAGTGTCGCATTACATCTACTAGAAGATCTCTAGCTAATCCACAGAATATAATCACTTAGTAAGTTAGTCACAAATCAAGCTAATAAAAGCGTGTTAAACACTAAAGATGATGACATGTAGCATGCGCATAAATGGTACAAGTAATAAAATTAATTATCAAATTATTCTCTCCAGTAATTATCGTCATGGATGTTATATCCACAAAAGTAGGTAATGTGTACACGTCCGATAAATAATAGGCAAAGCTTTTAGTTTTATGTCTCGTTTCACGGTTAAGTGACCTATTGACCCACAGATAGCCTGAGGAATTATAATATCCCAGCTCTGCTTCAGTCTCTGGTCCAGCAACCGCTGCACTCTTCAAAGGATGACCTGGCCTCGCATCCCGTTCGAAGGCGCGCCTATTGGGGCCAGTGTCTAGTATGGCGTCATCCTCCTTGCCTTTTTCCAACTAAATTGGGATTGGCATCGTGTCTAAGTCTTTACCATAAAGAGACTGCTATCCTAAGGACAAACCGATGGTTGAGCTTGTCGGGCTTCAGGCTACAATTATCGTTAATTTTCTTCATTACATCTCAGATCAAATAAAAAGTAAAGATGGAACTTTGCGAACAAAGAAGTGAGGCCGGCTAAAACAACGCCATGCCGTGTACAACACACAATTACACGCACACATGTATTAGTTAACTACGCCTTATCTTGTCAGTCGAGCTTTCGATAGCTCGATAGCTCGACTGACAAGTTACCTATGGCGTAATTTCGGCAGACGTGTGTGCGTGTAATTGTGCGTTGTAGACGGCATGGCGTAGTTTTAGCCGGCCTCACTTCTTTGTTCGCAAAGTTCCATCTTTACTGTTTATTTGATCTGAGCATTACATACACATACATACCTACATACACCCACGCCGTTTTCCCACAGGGGTAGGCAGAAACTATAGACCGCCACATGCTACGATTCTTACATATCTCTTTCGCTTCTTCTACATTCATACATCTTTTCATACACACGCGCCGGTTGCGAGTACTACGCACCTGACCTTTTTGGTGGACCTCGCCGATAAGATCGGTGTACGTCCTTCTAGGGCGACCTCTCCCGATGCCGCTGCTGACATTCGCCTTATAAATTCCATTTGTTAATCGCGTTTCATTCATTCTCTCAACATGCCCAAACTTGCTTATCATAATATTTCTTTCAATTCATGTATCTCATATCATTTTTCAGTCCGCAACGTTCTCTAATCACACTAATAACTCTTCTTCCGGAAGGTTTATGTGTATAATAAATGCACATTACAGCCGTCCAATGTAATCTAAAATCAATATAAGTACTATAATAAAAAACGCAAATGTATTTACCTTGACTACTAAATTTTGCGACACTACGAGACTCACTTTAGACAAAGCTTGAACACAACAGTGAGGATGACATGCGAATTGTTTGACAGATCAATCACAAAGAAAATGTATTTTTGTTTCTTTTAGAGTAGAGTAACCTACTAGCATTTTGTTTCCGGCCAGCAACAGAAAATTGAAAAAGTTTTTATTTGTCAACTTATGCATGTTTGCGAAACACGAAGATATTTTCGTAATTAAAATGTGAATACAATGACGCTTCAGTTTTAAGAATGATCTCGTCGGTGCTTAGACGAAGAGTAATGTACTATTCATGCAGTGAAAACCCGTGTTGCGGATGCTGAGGCATCCTAGATTTCTAATGGCGGGAAACTGAGTTTAATTTTACGCGTTTTATAATAAATCACAGAATAAATTGTATGACAGATAAAAGTTTGAAGTGATAGTTGTAAGAAAAGCACGAACGTATTACTTGTATAAATATAATAATATTCTAGTTTGTTACACAAAGTATGTTACCGTTAGTTTCTTAAGATATTTTTTTCACATGAATCTCGAATCGAGAAATCGCCAAAGCTGATTTTCTTGGGTACGCATGTACCTATAGGTACAGAATAAATTATCAAATGCTATGCTGCTTATAAATCTCGCGCAATGTCCTCCATTCGGCTAATAATTAGGATTATAAACGTCGATTACTATTTACGATCTCTAATCAAAGTAATGTCTCTAATGAAACTGTGCTGTTTAGATCTTTTATTTAATCTCGTCTATGAGTTGTCTACATAGCCTAATAGTAGGTTACTAGCCTTAAAAATAGCTACCCTAAATATGTATGCTTTTAGTCTTTTCTGAGACAAAGACTTCTGATCAGCATTTTGTCTCAGAAAAAAAATTAACATCGTATATCATACCGTGCTTGCACATGAAAAAAATGTTTTATATAAATTAATCCAAAAAATACTGGCACAAATTGATGAAAAACAGACAGTGGAAGCCATTAATTACAAAGAAAAAGAAATTAAACTTTTTCTTTAATGGCATCCGTCGTAGTTTTTGACGCTAAATGGCCAGTAAAGTCGTTGATGTCTAACGCGTACTAGAAAAAGGTTTCATTACTATTTTTTTTTACGGTGATAATCACGCATGTGAAACAGGAACTCCTTACTAACTCATAAGAAATACAAGATATCGTGTATCATCCGTTCGGATTACCAAATCGAGCCTATTACTCAACGAAGTAGGCCTACTTATAACTAGTCGCTCAACAACTTTCACTATCATAATCAATAATGGCATTCAAAAATATTTGCCATAGATAGTGGACTTCGGTCAAAAGCTTTCACCGGTCAATGATAGGGTTGACTATGTCCATTCTAGGAATGCGTATTGTTCGATGTTTTTTTCCGTATCAGAAAGGTATGCTGTAGTGTAGTTTTCGTGACTTGCGTTATTTATAAGTGGTTTTAATTTTAACTATAATTTATATGCTCGTTTTTTTTTAAATTGCACAAAGGTTGGATAACAGGAAAGCACAATCTTTTTATTGTGTGTCTTTAATATCAATAGGGGCATTGTCTTTTATACCTATATGTAGGATTTTAAATACTTTTAAAAAATATTCTACTCTAGCTGTTACCCGCAGTTTCACTCGCATCTCGAGGGACAATTTTTTACAAAGGGTAGCATAATTATGTCCTCTTCTGAGGTCAAATCTTTCTTCATACCAATTTTTATTACATTACAACATACTTACTTGAGACTTTTTGTAGTAAAATTGGTTATAAGTTTGGAATAATAATCAAGGTGACAAAAAAGATGTGTCAGAAAAAAACACATACGATGTTGCGTGTTCAAAATGTTATAATTGACGAGTTAGCACAGCCCTAGCCGTCACGTCCGACAGGTGCATCGACCCGACAGAATTAAAGGGAGCCAGTGTTTGCTCACCACTTTGTTCGAGAGGAGAAAGTTTACATAAATTAGCCAGTATTATCCTTAAACGCATAGTACAGATGTTACCTATGCAGATTATGTGCCTTGTACATGAATATTCTAACAAAGCAGTTTTGTTCCTGCAGACCTTTTTGCGAAACTAGGCTGAATGGATGTTTGTCTGTGCCATTATACAAGTATACGTATGAGGATATCAGATTGAATAACTTTGACCTAAATCACATTTTTAATGGTAATAATTTTATAGTTTAATATTTATATAACAGTAATGCAATATTGATAAATAAAACGAATCCTTAAACGAATTTAGCTGAGCCAGATCAATAAATTAATACTGAGAGTTGTAATTACTTTATGATGATAAAACGCGCTACGGCTGGAGCATTATATTATGCACATTTTTTAAATTTATTTTTTATATAAGTTATGTACAAATGTAACTGACAGTAAAAATATCAAACTTACTTTAATTGAGGGGTACAATAAAACAAATCTTAGATATTTACGGATGCTATTAGCAACTAGTAACCAAACAACAATAGAAAATTTATTGTCATTTTCCGCCAACAGCTCCGAGCAGTCAGGAGGATCAAATAATGGGTGTGAAATTATCCAATAGCTGACTGCGATTTAGTAACTGTTCCGTTTGTATAATGGTGATGTGAACAGAATTTAAATGATGTTATTTGATAATGATTGTTATTTGGTCACTCAAGTGATTGATTCACCGAACTGCACAGTTCACCATTTGAACCATTTTGAACCGTATTCCATGGTAATATGGGTGATTATTGTAGTGCAATTTAAAAGAATCACAGGTTGCAAGGAGAGGAGCCGTCCGCATCGGTGGCAAAATAACAAATTAGGAAATAGGTATAAGTAGTGTGCCTGTCTTGCTAGATAAACGAGAAAAAAAATATGTAGCCCCCTTTCGTATCCTACTGCTGGGCAAAAGCCACCGAGAAAGTAAGTTTTAAAAATGTCAAAGTTCATAAAGTAACTTTACTCTCCATTGTCACGATCGTGACTCGTGAGAAATTTCTGATGACTAACTACTACTGCAAGTCAAGGTTAGTTACATAAAAAAATGTGTAATTTTAGGTCACTGAACTTTGTGCTAGTCATTAAGACATTCGTTTTACCCGCAGCTCCGCTCGTTTTCTGCAAAGTAAGAATTCTGTGTGCTTTTGGTGTGGGATAAGTCGGCAAACGAGCAGGCGAGCTACCTGATGGTAAATAGTCATCGCCGCCCATGGACATCTGCAATACCAAAGTAGTTGCAGATGCGTTGCCGAGCCTAGGAAGAAGAAAGGATAAGGAAGGGGACTGAGGGAGGAATTGGGCTTTCGGCGTTCCACATTCAACGTGCGGTACGCAACAACATACATACTGCTACGTGACGTCGATATTCATGCTGGCATGTAGACATTCAGCAGGCACTACTACTACTAAAATTATTGATAACCGGAATGATTTTAATATTTCATTATATCATAAAATCAATACAAAACCACATGCAAAATACCAGTGAAAGTAAAAATAAATAAACATCAAAACGTCTCAAGTACTTCACAAGAGCGCAACGAAAAAAATTATGTAAATCAGATAAAAGAAAGTGACATTCATTAATTTATCGGATTCCATAACAATAAGTATGCTTTATTTACCGCCTTAGCGAGATAGATGTTAAAGAAAGTTGCCGATAACGCCATGGTTTGATGGGAAACCACCGTGACTGTGGCATGGTTTGCTAACCACCTCACCAGACAGGTACAATTGCGCGATTGTTCAAATTAGACTGTTATCTTGTAGACTGGTCTTCAAATTAGTTTCGACAGAATTTTGAGTGACTTTTAACTTTCCATTTATAATTTTATTTCTATTTAAATTTGAGTTTCAACTAGCAACGGATTGTTGTTGCGTAACTGAGGGAAAAGTGTTATTTTTGTTCATTACATTGTTGCGTAACTTGTGAATTCTTGAAAATATGGATTAAGTTAGCGAATCCGTGTCAAATACTAGTGTAACTTAAACGCTTGTCTAATTGTGACTGAGGCAGTTTGCGTGCACTTGAAGTTTATGTTAACGATTTTGCCACCTGATGGCAAACAGTCATCGCCGCCCGTGGACATCTCCAATACCAAAGGAGTTGCAGATACTTTACCTTTAATTGAATGATTGAGGTGGTAGAAGTCCGCTGTATAAGTTTGTCTAGGCTAAGTACTACTGCACATGAACCCCGATAGCGTTTTGTTAGTACACACTTTGTATTGTTTCGGTACTCTCAGGTCTAAGTTCATGGCTATTTCAATGCTCCAATTTTCCTAGAAGTGCTTTTAACATTTCATAAGTAGTACTTCATCATCTGGACTTCACATAACGTTTCTAAGGCCACTACATTTTTTTTTTAGTAGTATACTTACTATGGAATGTTTGTTCTGTTGTAGAGAGTCCATTTGTCAAGCCTTGCTGTCTCTAGTTTATAATTTATTATACAACTTATTATTGGCTTGATATTTTTCAAACGTCCTCTAAAAATATATGTATTTTATAGAAGTGCCTTCTTCCTTAGGGAATTGCACAGAAGTCCCTCCAGTTAAAGGCTATATACTTACATACATACTTAGTTTAATTAAATTACTAGGGAAAGGGTGAAACACCATAAAATCATCGTGAAGTCTTCGCGCCCAATTATATTAAAAATTATATTCTGCGACTAATCTGCAAAAAAGAATGCATTACTTAAATTAATGCAAATCCATCAATTAATTTAGCATTTAATTTGATTATAAAACAGCGTTTGACAAAGGTTACGCACATTTAGTGGAAAGTATCCGCCATTGGCAATGAAAGTGAGGTCAATGACCTGTGCACCGTTGGTAGATAACCGCAAACTGTGGTGGTTTCTTCTTGTGGGTGTTATAAACAAACATCAAACAAAATTTATTATTTACAAATAAAATTAATTTTATAGGATGTTATAAATTTTGTGGTTGGAGAAACTGCATAAACTTTTGCTTTATACTGGTTTCAACTTTTGCTTTTTTTTTTCTTTATTGTATACCAGAAATACAATCGAAAAGATATCCATAAAACAAATAAATACTTGTACAATCGGCTTTATAAGCGCATTTTTAGGGTTCCGTACCTCGAAAGGAAAAAACGGAACCCTTGTTCCGTTTTATATTGTTGTTTATAGGATCACTTTGTTGTCTGTCCGTCCGTCCGTCCGCCTGTCTGTCTGTCAAGACCCTTTTTCACAGAAACGCGTGGATGTATCAAGCTGGAATTTACACCAAATACTCAGGTCTACTGTCCCTTGGAGCTGTGAAATCAAACTTCTAAGCCAACACAATCAAAAGATACAACCGTTTATGCCGCAAATTTTCGACACTCGCAAAGGAATCAAAACCTACAAGTTACTTCCCGTGAACTAATCTTGAAATTTGGTACGAAGCAACGTCTTATAGCACAGATAAAGGAAAAATTGCGAAAACCGTAAATTTTTAGTTACATCATACCTACCTATAATAAAAATATTTTTAATAATTTTTAATTTAGGTACTACCCTTTTCCTCATGAACGCGTAGAGGTAATAACTATGACTCGTATGTCGTGATGGGTGAACTTTTACGTATAGTATACCTACAGGTTTGTACGGAACACTCGGTGCGCGAGTCCGACTCGCACTTGGCCGGTTTTTAGGTAATTGTTTGATATGAATCAAGTTTAGCTATCTGCCTGTTCATCATTACTCCACAAAGTTTATAGTCGGTGCAGAGATAATCGTAGAAAACAGTACCAAATTAGAAGAGATTAATCGGAGCAGAAATAAATTAGAATATAGACACTACTTAACTCATAAGTTTTGAATTTCCTAAAAGGTGAACGATAAAGTATCAAAGGCGTGACCATTACAGCTAACCTATAAATAATTACATCAGGCGTGGTAAAGGGCATTTTCATAAATATATTGGTCGTTCCACTTGTACACTCGTTCACCTTTGCAAGTAAGTCCGTGGCAAGGCCCTCGCTTGTGTGCCAACTACCAATTGTTTTTGTGCCTCATTGTAATACAGCTGTTACCTGCTAATTGGATTTCCAAACTGTTTTGTCTTAATATGGCAGGCTGGCTGATGGGGTTCTGTCACTGTTTTGAAGGTAATATTTCAAATTGTTACTGCTATCTGGTAACCCAGAATATTATTTTGAGAAGATACATGATTTATGCTGTAACTGCAATATTGAACATTGTCATTATTTTACTTACTACGTACGACACTACTTTTTTGATCAAATAATTGCATATATCTTTTTTGCTCGTAATTTATTGACTTACTTGTTGCAAGTAAGATTCTGTAGTCTTTTAAGTAATTTGACCATAATAATATGGTAACGTTTTATTTATGAGCTTTTGCTTAAGGCTAAAGTGAAACGATTGTGTAAAAAATTTCAATGTTTTTATAAGATATCGTGAGATGTATGAAAAATTACCATGAGATCGGTTTTAAAATGACTTTCTCTGATACCGGCTGGAGAGGTCCTCCCAATATGGATATACCATTTTTGGAAATCTACTCTGATACTATAATAATTTCACTTTTAAGAATTTTCCAATGCATATACTTACACATTAATGATATGATTAAAATCTTAAGAAAAACATAAAAGCTCAATAACAAGATATTAATGTGATAGTTAAGTAAAGTTATTTCACACGAGCTCGTAAATGAAAAAATAACCCCGCTTTTCACCATACGCTGTCTCATTGTAAAAGCTTTAATATGCCCATGATATATTACTCGTATAATTCATACCGACTTTCCACCTTAAAAGAAAGCGTTATCTCAGTAATTTGTCAAAAATATATCTTGCATAAGTACTTAGGTGTAATGCGTCAACTGAATAACACAAGATATTCCGCAACATAGTACTGCCATAAACATACCGAAACGTTTAATATTTTACAAACGTAGATGATAAACTTGAGTAAGTAAATAAAAATTCACTTTTTATTAATGTCTAAGAGTCGGCCGTTTTCACTTTCGCCGAAACTCGTTGAACTGCCTGTCGCATGATATATGTGTGCGTTGACATGAACCTGTCACCACACTCGTCGTATGTCTATGTGTGCGCTCCTATGTACGTGTTTAAGTGTGAGGAAAGTAACGCTTAAAATGATACACGATAACTTAATTATTGTTGGTATTGTCATAGTAATTTAGATATTTAAAAGTGTGTCATAGAAGCCGCCTGCACGTTAATAGATTCTTATCTATGTTGACGAGGTTGTTGAATTTATACGTTTCAATGATTACTGATATTGACCTACGATTGATGACAAGTGCTTCTTCTTTATACTTGACGAACACAATTCCGTGATAGCACACTAACTCCATTATATAATTTACTACCTTCGACACGCGTCACTGATGAAAGAATATTGGAGGACTGGCCTAATCTGGAGACTAGTATCTAACTGTTTTAAATAACAGGTTAATTTCAAATTGATTATGAATCTGTTATATATAGGTAGGTACTGGTTATTAACAATCACGTTCCACGATCCCGTTCACTGCTAGCAGTTATTATGTAACTAAGTTATGTCGGCACATCACTACTGTGAGAGAAATGACAACCTTTTGACCTTGTTCACAGTGATGCGGGGTCGTTGACGTGTGAACTTGATTTATACCCATGAAGACAAGTTCTTTGTTATCAAGATAGATTTCATAGGCATTCAAAAACAGAACAATAAAATAATATACATTCATATGATGATGATAATGATGATGAAATAACAATAAAATAATATAAATTACCAACACTAGGAAGGGGTACTACGGCACCCGATGCAACAGAAACCATATAATCAAGTTAATGTACTTCCAACTAGTAGGAAGCAAGCGATTTATGGACATTATACTTAGCAGCTTAGCTTTCGTTTAAACCCATCTAAACGATAAATACAAATTATACAGGAAAAGTGAGAGCTGAAAAGAGCTGAAAATCGGGCTCTGTGGCGTTCACTTAAAGATGCCTACGTCCAGCAGTGGACGAATACGGGCTGATGATGATGATGATGATGAAAGGAAAAGCTGTTTAAATAGCATCGGAGACGCAGGAATACTCATTGGTAGGTCCTGGCAGCCTTTATGAGTAATAGGAAGCAAATATTTTTGTGACCACTAGTCAAGCAATAGAGTATCACTATTGCCCGGCAATTGCTATGGGGTTTGATCATGTACCATGCTCTCATGACTTCTATTTCTCATTATATTAGGGAAGGCGATTAGAAAATAGTCTCCATGTTGGTTTTTTTTTGTCCGCCAAATCTGTCAATTTTGTGCTTTTTCACAAGCTCTGACCTTGTTATCAGGTACAGTTTGTTCGAAATAAGTAAGCCGATCGGAAGTTAGCCGTTCCGAACAACCGCGGTGATAAAATCGTTTGATTAAGTGTTTTAATACATAAATATCGAAATTAGTGAACAAAATAATTAGAAATATGAAACATATACGACTCTAATTAACTTTACACCGACGTCTTCTATTAAAATTTACCACTTTTAAACCACTTGCAGACAACTTCCGATCGGCTTACTTATTTCGAACAAACTGTAAGATCTTTGTCGATACACTCTTAGCAGAGTGATCGTTGGCACGTTTGGCTTCGTGCCATTCTACACGTAGTGCTATTTAAGTAGATACTCGTACCTATTCGTGTTTTTTTTATTAATAAGTCGCAGATCTTATTCTACTATAATTAGTGGGTGCATTGGACTGTACTTTACTATCAGCCGATTTCAGATCGTTTGACAGTGTGCAGTCAGATACCTAATCTACAGCGGCTCTCAGGTCAGGTCATATTGTCAGGAGTAGACAACATCCGTAGAGTTTAGATATTGTGGGCCCTGGTCAAAATTTTTTATCATAGATCACAATATTGCCGAAGATAAACTCCACTCACGAAGATTTAAGGTTCCATTTCATGCGTGTTTTCTGAGAAAGCGAGGGGACAAGGAAAGTGGGCGTCCAAGTAAAGTAACACCGGTATTCACGTATTTAGCTAAGCCAATCTACTCTCGTTTCCGCTAGAAAACTTGCCGCATCGCGCTGCGGCTGTTAAGATATGCGCAATCACTATAATTTTACTAGTTCATATTATTAAAGTAAATACCTACTTATAGACTCCTTGGAGTATAGCTTTAAAGGGAAAATTCGGAGAGTAGGTACTACAATCTTTGGAGAACATTCTGATTGGAAGCAAACTATCGATTGGAATCTAGTCTAACAACCCCTGGATACCTCAGTGAGAAAAACTGTTAAGAATATTAAATAATAAGTATTTTTTTACGCCATTCTTTACATATTGCAGGATTTATAAGCATAAATCCTGCAATATTTAAAGAATGGCGTACCTAAGATAATAGACGCGTTTATTTACAGAGGCGGTGTTATTTTTAAACAGTCATTACGGGTCACACTGAGGTCTTAAGAATGTCGATTCATTTCATTCCTACTTAATTCACTTTTCCAAACATAAACAAGTGCATTCTCACACACCAACTCATGGAGTCGGTGCATTAGTTACGCTATACACTGGAACCGGTTCAAGCCAGTTAAAAGCAGTTGCTGGCCAGCTTCGTCCAGTCACAACTGGACCGGTCACTCTTCCTGTCATTTCACTTATTTTTTTGTGAAACTAGGTATGCTTCTTATGGTCACCAAGTTAAGCATTTGCCTAGATAATCGTTATGATCCTTATTCTAGCAGCATTTGAGATCAGAGTCCGTTATTTCGCTTTATGATATAATATTGTTAGGCAGAAAGTTTATTTGCGTATTTTATGCATGTGAGTATTTATGCATATCTTCTTTAGTATTATAATAATTTGATTACGGTCGGTGATTATTTTTTTTAAATTAATTAATGTAAAATGTTACTTGTACTTGACTAACAGTGATATAACAACTAACATCCGTGTAAAATGTAATAACCAAGAATTATAATAAATGTCGGAAGTAAATAACAATGTTCCTTTTTCAACCTGTACGTTGCCATTTTTTAACATTGGTAATAGAAATTAATACAACTAGGTAGAAAGACAGAAGGAAAAAAATATGGAAATAATTTAGACAAAATGTTGTCATTAACATACTTAAGTAGGTACTTAATTAATTTTAAATAGTTACAAAGATTTGTTTAATATCCAAACATAGGAAGGAAATTGCAAACAAAATAAAAATTATTCTGTACAGACGATAGTATAACGCTCTACTAACCCGGAAGAATCACTACGCTTCGCTACCCTGGCGAGATGGTTCAAACAGCCTCACAACCTGAATTGTTTCTTATATCATACAAGGCAGAGCTCAACATTCAACAATTTTTTGAACAAATCAAAACCAATTGAAGACTGATTAATGGTAATAAAGTGAAAATGGAAGAGTAAGTGGCACTTGAAATTTATTACAACTACGTTTGAAAATATCTTTGAATGTTTTCTTGTACGTTAAGAAATATACTAACTTAATACCAGCATCATTTGGCAGAAAGTTTCTTTCTATCGAACAAACATAAATTACAGCTCCCTCTTCATTGGGGAAGGGAAGATTTAGCTTTCAACTTCTTATAATTTTTAAACTCTTTCGCTTCATCTACATTAATTAAACTCATTATGCGTGCTCGTTGGTGGACGTGCTTTAAACTTGGTCTTCATTTTATACTATTCCGTACTTGAATTTATTCGATTATCCTGCAAAAGTGACAGTGAGGAAACATAACACCTCAAGTTCTCTCAAACACCTCCTTAAAATGTATGAAACGTCTTGGAAGTGTGTGGAAGAACTTGTCAAATGTTATTCGCAAATGTTAAGCGACTTGGCACAAGATTTACTCAAGAAAGTGTTTTTTAACGCGTAGAAATCTTCATGGTTTCCTGCCACACGATGAAACCGGCCTTTGCCGGACTCATTAAAACTATTGTTAAACAATTATTCAGACAATTCAAGTTAGCTAGATAGGTAAAAAAGTCGAGAGACTCCAAATAGCCATCAGAACCCACTGAAATAGCAACTAGAACAAAAACTGTAAAGTTGTAAGATATTAAAAATCTACAAAGTTATGGAAACTCGTTCGTAATTTAGAACAAGCTACCACAACTATTCAATTTTTTTTGCAGCCACATCAACACTAATCAAATGTTACAAATTGATGATACACATTTCGTAACCCGTTAATCAATTAAAACGATCGATTGTATAAGTAATTACGATCCAATTATAGCGATGTGTGTTCAGTGAGCAGAAAAAGTTCATGCGCAGAGACCGGTCAATAGATTAAAATTATTGAAAATGCGTTAGGTATTGCGATGGCAGAAACAGGAGTATTTAATTCTTTAGTAACGCTTACTCAGATATTTGTGATGTCCGTCCTAATATAATAGGGGCCGTTGCAAGACGTCTTAGAGATGTTTTCTTACCTAAGTATTTCTTTATAAGTTATAATCTCATCAATTCCTAATTTTTGACCATATCATCTTTCAGACAATGCATTCATCAATATACGAAACATATCAATAAACAGTTTAAGTAGCACCAATGTGGAACAAGTTGCCTAACACATTAAAGGGCAATATTTGTATCAGTAATCAGCCACGATATCACAGTATCAGTGTCAACACAAATGTCATATGGCTCGGTCTATAAATCAAGTAGAGAATGGCTCTGCTAAGTACAAGGACTTTGTTAATCGTTTACTTCCAATCAGAATGTTAATATTAGTCGTTAGATATAAGTAGATCAGTTATCTACAGAAATAGAATACTCAAGTCTATGCGACTGTTAACAACTTGGTCTGTCTCTTGTGAATGAGCAGGCCGAAGTCCACTACCGAAGAACATTGTGGAGTGTAGGTGTGTAGATTCATGATTATGTTATAATGGTAGAAATCTTGATAAGATTGGTCACTTATACAAAGGCAGATCGCAGCGAGCCAAATTAACAGATCAATTGAACTGTTGTTAATAATATTAATGCCATAAACACGTCTTCTATAATGACCTTCTATAAATTACATTCACTTTGAACTTTCTAGGTAGCCTACTGGACTACCATTCTAAAGGTAGACTAACAATATATTATTAAGAAACATCACGACTCCATGTAAATATAAACTGGGACACAGAAACAGGTCCAGCCGATACGCACGTTTGTTTGCGCGAAACTACAGTGTAGTATTTGCATGGCGGATATCAAACCAGTAGCTGATACTGTAACTAGGACTAGCCACAACATTAGAACTGGCGCTTTGGTTTACTTCAATGTTGCTGTAGGAATGTGGTTTGGACAACTGCCTTGGTATTCCTTTTGCAGCCTTCATAAAAGTATTTTCATGTTAAGTTCCATCATGCAGGCAGAGTTAACTCAATAGCATATAATGTGCGTATTAACATTTACTTAATTATTTAACATTTTGTATACTCATCCTTTAAGCCCAATTACCAACGTAAATGATCGCAACGAACACACAGATATTACAGATACTTCTACGACAGACTAATTGCTCCGGATCCGCTGGGCTAAAAAAGCCACGTTATGCAATTCCGCCGGAATCAATTCATATTTACAAACAACATAGCAGCTGCTTAAAAATGTATTTAGTTTATCATCAAAACCACCCTTCTTTAAAAGGACTTCTAAATTTCATTCTAGCTGTAACCATAGCCTATGGACCACCTCGCGTTTGCCACCCATCATTTCATTACCCTTCAGAATTTGACAATTGCCGTTATGCTGGAGAGTCCTATCATCGGTAAGGTATCCGTAACATTTTTGGGTAACTGCAGCTCAACGATTATTCTGCTCTTGATGTTAAATGCACAATTGATCGTCTAATGTTCACACAGCGTTGTGTGAGGCGTCTGTTTATCAACCGGGTCGTGTAACATTGTCTGAAGGAAGCCCGGCTCCGGTCACTGCATCGGTAATCTGAACCATCTTGTAATCTCTAGCTGGTTGATGCACTACAGTTTGCTCATAATAATGTGTATTTTGACTGATATTCGTATCTAGAAAAATGTTTTATTGTGAAATATTATTATGTATCCAATTATGTATCCAATACAGAGCAGCTTCTTGTCGAGAAGGATCACGAAGTATAACCGGTTCTTATATGGATACTTCAATATCTGTCTTAATTTTGTGACTGTTATTTGTTGAAGGGTTAGTTACAGGTACAATATCAATCAATATCAAATTAAAAAGCTAAGTTATACGTTGTCAATGCTATGTTTTCATAGTTATAACATAAAATACATCATATTACGTGTATTGTGAACTTGTGATACTAGTTATAGCGTTCAGTTCAATACTTGAACTAACAAATAATCGTACTACCATTACATAGCACTATAACTTAAATTAAACCATGCATCTACCGATCTCTTTTCAGTGACACTGCCGACCAAAAAAACTATACCCACTGACTAAGACTAACAAGTCACTTTCACTGGAGCAAATTATACCAAACAAAGAGAGTTCTGTCCGTCCGTCTGTAGTCAATTGTTAGCTATTGCTAGTCGTGGGTTCAACACGACTGGCATAATATGGGTCAGAGGACCGATCTGCCATCATGGCTGATAGTGCAATATTCTTGTAATTTTTTCATGGAAATAAAAATGTGTTTCATCATAAATAATGTAGGTCTATAGTCGATTCGAATGAACTTTTTCTGAACAATTATACAATTTGTTTAAATAATGATACTTATTGCATATACCGTGATAAGTTCCTATTACTTTTTTAATATTGTGTGTTATTTGCTGTTCACAAACATATTATAAAACCAGGAAGACACACATTTGCTTCGGCCAATAATTGATGTCGACACTGCCTATAAAACATATTGCAAACACCATTACCGCATGCAAATACTCTTGCAATGGCAATTAAAATCATTTAGCTACACAAATAATGTCATAACGACATAATTTTGCGCAGAAAACGTAATAATTAAATAATAAAATCGTGATTTGGTATGAAATTACGTAAAACCGAACGCACAGAAGTGGGTAAACGACGATACTCGTTCCGTTCCACGCCACGCAACTGAATGTCCGAGATATGCAACCGCGCATGTCATTTTCCTGGCCCGTAGTGTACATGAATTACTCCGTCTTCATTGTAAAAAAAAATTGATAATCAGATATGACTTGTAAATAAAATTCCACGGTGGTAATGGTATACAGGTCATATTGCTTGGTACTCCAAGCGTTCCCAACGATGCAGTGTTTATTTGTTCTCGGCGGATTGTGATCGCTGTCGTGACTACGCTGCTCTCGTGACGGTCACGGTTGCACAAACAAATGATCGCAGTTCATCGGCTCCCGGCTTGTAGAATCAATTACACGGTCTTTACGAAAAATAACAAACATTTTTTGTGAACTTGTTTAATTACCTCTGCCTTAAGTTTAATAAACGATAGATGCATCTCTGGTATATATCTTTTTGGCTCCATTTCCTACCAGAATTTGAAACTTAAAGTCAATGATTCCACGGGCCTAATGTGCCATAGCAGTAACAGTCCTATGCATAGTCACTTTGTGGATTCAATGTTTGCTTTAGAAATTTTAATATTGACATTAACCTTCAATGTTCTCACATCCTCTTATTGCCATAATGTACCAATTAATAATGTTAAGCCTTTTATTTTAAAAGTGTCCATGGAGTCATAACGTTTCATAAATGCTTGTAGGGGCTTATTTGAAATAAAAACCTTTGAACCTTGAATGAGATGACAATATCTTTATATAATAACTTATAGTTACCTACCTACCGCTATTCCACTAAATATTTGTCAGATCTAAACCGGATGATACAATTTTAATATTAGTCCAAGCTGTTCACTTCGATCGCGCCTCACATGTACCAGCCGGATACTCTGAGCACGCATAAGAAAACGCATAATGTTCAATGTGTAATATCGTCGTGATTGCACGCCACGCTACCGAGCGAAGGAACTGTTGACAAATGGGAAATCACTACTTGCGAGCATTACAAGCAATACATGGGCACACTAATCGAATTGCCTATATTAGTACACTAGCGGCCCGTTCGGCTTCGCACGGGTGGACAATTTTTTTCTTGCAATTAAAATAGCCTATATTAATCAGTGATAATAAAGCATTCAAATGGTGAAAGAATTTTTAAAATCGGTCCAGTACTTTTTGAGCCAATTCGTTACAAACATACTTACAAATTTCCTCTTTATAATATTAGTATTTATAGATCATATCACCCATATCCGTAGGCGAATAATTCATTCGGCTGCAGGTTCGCCTGAATGGATACATCATCACCCACATTATTTTTAGTAGTAGTAGTGTCTCGCTGGCATGTCTACATGCCACCAGGAATGGGCAGCATGACCGGGGAAGTACAACCCCACACAGAATATATCCACGTCAAGTAGCAGTATGCATACTTTTACGTTTCGTACAGTGAGTTAGGAGCCCCAGATGCCCAATTCCTCCCTCAGTCCCCTTCTTTCTCCTTTTCTCCTCCCCCTCCCTTTTCCTTAAATAGGCTCGGCAACGCATCTCCTTTGGTATTGCAGATGGGCTGCGATGACTACTTACCATGAGGTGGCCCGCCTTCTAGTTTGCCGAGTGAAAATTAGAGATTTGTTTTATGGTATTCCATAAAAAAAAACTCCAAATATTTTTCTGCTTATCTTATGAAACTTCGTAGAATATGTCTGTTCAGGATAAATGTAACCAGTAAATAGTTTTCCGGTACTGGGATTTTATCTTTCCATTTAATATCTATTCTTCCCTCCTACATTTATTATGAAAACTGACAACAAATGATACAAGACTATTATTTAACTTACCATATAATATTGGTTTTGCAAGTAAAACTGTACAGCTTAGCATTAGTACAACTTTAGCTGTGCAGCTTTTCCTCTCCGATGTTGCGGTGAAACGGTCATTATGCGAAACCGCCGACTTTCACTGCAGACAATATATTAATGGTAGGCCGATCAGTGTTGACAATGTTTGTCATGTGATCGACGAGAGCAAAGCATGGCACGCGTGTATGAGTTGTCAAGCTGGTCCTAACACTTCCACCATTTGTCAGCGCTGCATTTCAATTGCGTCGTTTGACGCTCTATGATCGGTAGAGGTAAACATTTCTGAATGTCGTTTGTTGCACGGTTTCGCTCACACCCCAAAAGACTTTTGAGAAAGGAGATAGTCTATGTTCGTCCCTGATTCTCTCGAGATTCGTTAAAATTGTTTCAGCGATTTAGGCTTGAAAACAAAGCAAACAGACCGACAGGTTTTTTCTCTTTAAGTACGTATTGAAAAGTATCGATGATCTGCAGATTTTTATTAGTAGGTACTCGAAGTAAGTATCTTACAAAGCTTACTACTCACTTCTTTTAACATGTTAGTCAATATAGGTACTTTAATTTCATCCAACTACACATGTCATGTAGATTCTACGATAGAGCAATCAGTTTCCTTTTGAGTTGATATATTATTTTTTCAACCAAGATTTAGTAGGATTTAAGAGTTCTTTGTTCTTATTCCATGTTGTTAAATCAAAAATGTATGTTCATAGTGTTAATTAATAGCAACGGTCCCACATAACTGATTGGTTCCACTGCGCGGCATTAGAGGACCCCGTCCATTAAAATTGAGAAATTTGCAGGATTTTGCAACATTTTATACATGACAAAGTACCTCAAGGAAATTATGCTTCACTTGTGTTTAAATATCTAACTTTTGCTTGCCGCTATAGAAATCATTATCTACTGAAAATTTGTCATTATCATCTCTCCCTATTCTTCCACTGCCGGAGTAAGGCCTCTTTCAGTCCTAGTCTATTGTCTCCTCTCTCCAGTCGCTCTAGTCTCTCAAGTGTTCTTTAGTCTTAGGCATTTTGAGGCGCAGGGGTTTGCGTCATGCACGCCTTTAAATAAAAAACGAAGCGAGACCTCACAAGTTTGGATAGGACCACGGGTTGTCAGAGTCGTGGAGTATGGAATCACAGTCTGTAACCCTGCAACCTCTATAGGCGGTGGATGATCCATGAGAATTCTGCGTTAAACAAAGCCTCTTCCAATGAAAGCAACCGAGCCCGATCTTCGGCGTAATTACGGAACCAAATACATATTATAGTCATCGTAGGCTCCGACTAAACTGATACCTACTATTAGTAAGCCCTTCATAACTATAACTTTCACATTAAGTAGGTACTCGTTCAAAAACGTTGTTGTTTTAGGAAATCGGACACCGCCGGACGGACGCACTTTCTCGTAGATACATATAACATATATAATGCTAGTACCAATTAGCATTGAGACGAGGAAAGTACATTAGCTACAATACGACACGTTCAATTACCTCCGCTCCGCTGGCGGGATGCGGCGTAAGGTATGCGAACTTGACGGGAACGGTGATAAGACAATATATGATAAATTATATTTATTTCTGTAAATAGATCTTTTAAAGACACCTTTAAAAATAATGTTTTAGAGTTTTCTTCCTAGATGAGGCTAGGATTTTCTAACATAGATATGACAAGAAACGCCGAAAAAAACTCGGAGAATCATAGTCTCTTTAAAATTCTGGCATAGGTGCCTTAGTATCCAAATGATTATATCTGACTGCGTGATCTTAATCAATGTCTACAAGGATACCTACTTACATAAGACTCATGTACAATATTAAATTATTTTAAGAAAAAATACGACTGCGAGCAGGATTTTAACCTGCGTCTTCTGGTTAGGTACACCAGACGCCATGACCGGTAAGCCACCGCGAGTCCCTCCCGCCAGCTCGAAACTTGACTTCACGTTTTTTAATTTACGTCTTTGAGGTGACGTCAAAGACGTAAATTAAAAAGATGTGAAGTCCGACTGCGTCCTGCCCGCAGTCGTAATTTTCCTGCACTAAAATAACTTAACTATAATCTTTGCCTGGAGAATGCCTAAAAATACAAAAAGATCATTTAAAATTTAAAATCTTGATGATGTAAAGAAAAAGTTTAAAAATATAGGACTTAAAAAATATTATAATTTATGTGCTACATAATAGTTGCACTTTTTGAACAGGAATACTGGAATAACAGTGATTACACAAAAAGCTATAAGTAGGCGTCATAAACTCTTTTTGATGCGCTTGGCAGAATTTTATACGTCCGACGTAGCACCGAAAACTTTAACGTTTCAATGGACTCTTCAAATATATGTACACTATTAACTGTTGTAGAATGGTGGATCCATTCTACAACAGTTAATAGTGTACATACCTCTCCTCTCGTCTCCTTATAAATATTAAACATTGTACTATGTAATACTACATTCTTACATAAATAAAAAAGTAATAATAACGGATTACGGAAAAAATAACAACTGGAAAGCATGAAACTATTATAATTATATTAATAATATTCTTATATAATCTTTGTAATTTGCAAACATACATAAATCAAATCAAATCAAATCAAATGTTTTTATTTCAAATAAGCTTTCACAAGCGTTTATGAAACGTTATTGACTCTAGTTGCACGGTTCCAAAAAGTTGATCTCATGGAGAAGAATCCGGCAAGAAACTCCATAGACACTCTTTTAAAATATATTGTTTTAACATAATTTGCTGGTACATTATGCCGATAACAGGATGTGAGTGCATTGGAGGTTTATGTCATAATTAGCCTGAAGTCGGGACTAAAATTACAAGAAGGTTCTCAGCAAATGAGAACGCAATGGACACAATGTACGCATACATAGACTCATTACCCGTCCTTTTTCGTAGTCGGGTAAAAATTTATGATGATTCTGATTCATTTGTTGTTGATGATAACCAGCTGTCTCTTGTGACTTGTACCGCACGATAATCAAGTGCGCCTTTCCATTAAAGGTATTAGATTAATTCATTGCGTTGTGAAATTAGATAGACATCTATCTGTACTGTTTATCTTAATACAAGATCGATTGGTTCTTACCTTCTATGAAATAGTCGCTTTGTACGGAGAAATTGGAACAGAAATAGCGAAACGTATAATTTGGCTAAACTAAGTTATTATATAAGCGGTAAGCGGTAGTGCAAAACTTTCGATTCTTCTGTGGCATGTATTTTTTAAATAATCCTAATTAGTATTATTTAAAAATAATTAACTACGTCCGTTATTTGGAGCTACATATTTATTCGCTTGAAAACACAAATTACTTACTCCAAAAGGTACTACCTATACTAGTTTCAAATGGAGTGAAGCATATTTGTAGCATATCGAACCCAGAGACCGTAAGGTATGACTTCGACAGTGTTGGGATAGGAAAGAGATGGACATAATAAAGTTGACATTATCGACGAAAATTGGTTCGAGATCAAAACAAGTGGAAAAATAGGGGCATTTCTTTACCCAACAATGCTACAGAACAGGTTATTCGTAACCGTCCTACAAATAATTATTATATGCACACAGGTGGACAACTGGATATTTTTTAAGGTTAAGAGGAGATTCCTGGCGTTATTTTGCGATTTAAGTCTGTGTAGAAGCGAAGCAGTACCTACCTACTTATAACAATAAATTATTCAGGTACTTCAAGTACCTACTTGCTAGTTTATTGCCACAGAGAAAATGGAATATAAAACTTATTTTTTTGCCCAACTCTAAAACCGATCCGATTTTGAAAATTCTTATTTGTTTGAAAGGGACCTCTATAACCCTCAAGAGACTCTCTTTTAACTCAATATATTATTAAAGCTCGCCCCTATTACAAGGGGTCAAAATATACCGGCGAAATGTGGGCGTTCATTATTTCAGCTTTGCCTAACCCTTCGGGGAATACAGGCGTGATTTTATGTATGTACATATGTAGGTATAAGCACCACCTTCCAAAACTGTTGAATTCATCACCCACTTGTACGTACCTCAAAATATATTCTTTCCTCATTGCCGGAACTACACGACATACATTTTCGCAGGTAATTGTGCTGTGAAGCAAAACAAACTATTTGCATAGGTACTTTACAAAACTCGGAAACATTTAAAAAGTCATCATGAGTTATGAAAATCTGATAAAAGTAAGGGCTATTGTTGCATCATAATTACGTGACAGACACAACACACCATAGAATATGTAACATAGATCACATTGCACAAGCGCAGTGGAGATTCACACATGTATCATGGCGTAAAACTGTTGAACGGTGTGCGTCGTTATGGCCTATGGCCCAACCTTACGTGCTTATGGTCAGCGAAATGACCTAATATTCAAGCCACCAGCTAACCTTAGCGCGTAATTAGTTGAAGGTCGGAAATGCTTTGACAGTGTTTTGTTTGAATTCAAATTAGAATTAGCAATCGGCTACAAAAGAGTTTGAGTAATAATATAACAACATACCATCACGCCTTTACCCGTATGTTTAGGTCCCATGAAATAGGAGCAGCCTATTGCCATTAATCGGGCACAAATCCAAACTCCCGAGCTGCTACTGAGAATTTCATAGAAAAACTCAAAAATTCTCCTGGGACTAGGAATCGAACCCAGTAGGTACTGTGGGGAACGTAGCAGAGCGCCGAGTGATTATAAATAAAATATGTATTTAAACCAGTAACTGTGGTTTATTTAAATTATTAAGAGGGCGAAGCCCTAAGAGTAAAACATATAGGTTACGTCGTCTTCTGACTGACGTCTCGAACAGTTCTACTTTTGAATTAAAATAGATGATTGCTTAATCTTACTTTAATATTTATGGTTTCATTATAAAAAGGTGTGATACTACGATCACCACAGTACCTACCTCTAGCGAAATATTTGCACTTAAGAACTCTATTCATATCAGGTTGGCTTACAAGTTCGTTCCACTATAGCTCAAAGCGATTTATTTAAAATAAAATAAAATATAGTTATCTAAATAAAATAACAAAGAACGCTGGCTTATCATGCGCGATGGTCCAAGTCTTAATCTAGCCCGATTCACTGACTTTTTGGGTGTGAATTATCGTTACTTTCTTTGTTTATCGGTAATAGAAAACATCATAAGGAAACCTCAGCTCTAAAGGAACTTGAATTCTATGAAGTATGATGACTACGTATCTAGTCACCGCACTGCAAACTCTTTATTCACGGAAAGTATAGTTATTTTGAAATAACTGAGTCTGTCTGGAGTTAGTCGTTTCAAACTGCCGCACAGATAAAATTGCTTCATTAAGTGTTTTTTATACATAAAAATCAAAATTAGTAAAAAAAAACACGATTGCGAAACACATACAACTATCTTTACACCAACTCTTTCTATTAAAATTTATCAGTTTCAAACAAATTGTAGATACCTACTTGAAACAACTGAAATGTGTCAAATGATATGATCGACCTACTTTAAACCTAATGTTTGTTTGTTTAAAGATTTTTCTCATACTATTGTACAGTACGCTATTACGTTATCTATGTAACTTATTGTTCTCAAAAGCTCCCAGACGTCATGACCTTCTTGACCTGAATTGGTTGCCTTTGGACTGTACTGTTATTCGTAATCTTTCGACGTTTATGGGAACTCAAGAAAATTATTTAAGTTAGTTGCTAGAGATTTAAGTTTTTTTTAATGCTTGTATTACGAGTTGGTTCACTTCGGTAGTGCAATGGGCGGGTTTCGAACCGGCAACCACATGTGCACATCGTAAATCCGACGCCCAAGCCTAGTTTATATTATGGGGTTATATAGATAGATAAATAAGGAGTTACGTACGCATTTATGTATAAAAAGTTGCATTATTGAGATTTCGTTTAGACAGAGATCCGAAAGAATAAAATTTTCATATAAGGCCCAGTCGGAATCGTGAAACCGACGATTTGATGTTCTCTCAACAAGATATTATAAGTATAAAGATGTACTTTACTTATACAGAGTATGTTTTCATTTCAGATGGCGCAGCGCACCGTGCACAGGCTGGCGTCCCTTGTGACACTCTTGGTTGTGACGTCAACGGCAAAGAAAGATCAAACGAGATGGTCTCGTCAGATCAGCACCTACACTTCAGACATCAGCGACTGGGTGCCCCTGTCCGGCCCCATCGAGAAAGAACCAGAACAATTACCTCAAATTAAGAGACAAGCAGTTGCAGAACCTAGGATATTAACAGAACCGTTCCCTGGGCTCACCAGACCTACAGGATTTAGTCAAGATTCTTTTCCATCAAGAACTTATTATAATACGCCTGCAAACAGGCAGCTGTACCTGCAGTCTGTCCCGTCAGTCCCATCTGCTCCACAGAATTATCTAACAGACCAAGGTTTCGGACAAGGCATTCGATTTGGTTTGTCTCAGCCCAACTTTCCCCTGAATCAAGGATTTGTAGCTCCTCCATTTGGTTTTGATAGCATCCAGCCCCAAAAACCTAGAACGCAACCTATACTAAATCCAGTTAGTTTTACTCAAGGGCTACCTGGGTCTTCTCAGCCAAAACCTTTTCTAAATCAAGGTCAAAAACCAAAACTGGATGTACCTAGACTGATTGATGGATACCGTGCAGAGAACGTGAGCGGTGACTTTAGCTTCAGTGGAAACAAGAAACCACAGTCTTTACAGAAGATCAAATTTGATAGTATTGATAAACCTCTAAAACAAGAAACACTGCCGCAGAACTCTAAACTTGAAAGAGAAGAAGTCCAGTTACTATACGTCCCATTAGAATCGCTAAACAGAGGTCAATTTAACTTCAGGAGCCCTTTAACCACTTCTCAATTGGTGAATACGGAATTGTATTCTCAGGCAGCTCCGAGACCAAATCCCTTGAAACAAACATTTATTGGCGATTACCAGCGTCCTGTTGCAAAACCATTGGATGCCATACCTGGACAAAACTACTTTACTGACTTCAACGGGCAATTAATAGATGCCGATCAAGTGCCAAAATACTCAACGATCCAAACTCCCTTTCCAACACAACCTCCAACGACTCCGAAACCGAAAAAGTTAAAACCGCATCAACCACCACTTGCTATCTTTATGACTAAAGAAGTTAGTAAAAACAATCAGGTAAAAGTTGGAGACGTTCTATCCTCTTTGAAGAACGCCGACACTATTGCGGTGTTGGATTCAGTAAATCCATTGAATGCTCCTAAAGTTTTCATCGGACCTTCTACTTTACCTCCACCAGAAAACTTCGTTAAATTCGAGTTGCCTTACTTATCCAACATAGAGAATAGCGACAAGAAACTAAAACAGTTACCTTTCTTTGTAGCACCCTTAAGCTACAACACGCCAAACGGATTCGCTAAAATTCCTTTCCCATCTCCGCACGTGGGATCAGTCGTAATAAATTCTCAAATTCGTGATTCGTCACAAACACAAGTGTATCCGCAATCCGTACATAATCCGAACTATTATTCAATAACTCAACCTACTTACAAAACGGAAAAACCTGTTACGCAAAAACCATCCTTCAGCTATTACAGCACTGCCTCACCAAAACCTAGTCCTGTCCCAAATTATCAGGCTAATTACTATTCTTTTGAACCGCAGACTGTATCATCTATTAGACCGCCTAAACAACCTGAAACTGCAACAGCTCCTCCCAAAACAGGATCTTATTTCTTAAGTAATGTTGGTCCTCAATATAACTCACAAGAGTATCTCAACTTCCCACACCAAAACAATTTTAAGTCTTCGGAACTTATTGATCAATATAACTTTCAAAGGCAATCGGACCGTTCAACAACACTAAAGACATCTACTACAACCACAACAACAACGACAACAACGACGACGCCAAAACCTCCTTCAACATACCCTAGTCAGTTGCTGGAGACTCACAACCCTTACTCAATCAACCAAGCGTTCCACTTCAGTACTCCGTTAGATTACCACAACTACTTTGATGATGTAAAACAACCGTACGTTACTCCTGGTTCAGAAGGACAGTCAACTCTATCACCGTCACCGTCCCCAACACCATCGCCGACTCTATTATCAACTCCAGCTAGCCCATCAAATCATGAAACACAACCTGAACATGTAATTACACAAAAACCAAGGTATAACCAGCAGTCGTCGACGAGCTACTTACACAATTATACTCCCGAAATACACTATGATTCGGATCAAAATTTAAAATACCCCGTTTTCAACCCCACTGACTACATTGCCAAAGCTGAACTGACGTCTCAACAAGCTCAACCAAGCAGACCTGTTGACACTAATAACAACACTCCAGCTAGCAATTATAACGAAGATGTGGGCGTTCCTTCTAGAAACAATTACAACACAGATACTACGGTTCCAGCTGCTAACTCATACAACACTGATATCAACACTCCAGTTAACACCTATAAAACTGAATACAATCAAAACATTGAGGCCCAACAGATACTCGAACAGAATGATCCGTCAAAGCATCAAAATGAAATAAACAATCTGCCATCAATTTCTGATGTTGATACACCGCCCAAATACAACAATGAAGAGTACACCGTATACCAAACAAACTTAGATGCCGCAGAAGTGAACCCTACTTCTTCATCTACAACAACTACCACCCGCAGAACACCACCGAAAAACAGGGGACGTCCTCGATACACCACGACAGCACGACCGGAATCTTATGAATCTACTACTAAAATTATTGTAACTAAGCGACCTTTTAGAGAAAGGAGACCACTTCCAACCAGACCCCGATATGAACCAAACAAAATCACAACCGAAAAACCAAGCAGAAAGACTCTTGATTCTAGCGAGAGTACTACTAAATCTTCAAGGCAAAGGACAAGAGGTCGCATTCATTATAAACCTTCGGAAAGCGATGATCTTTATGATAGAAGAGTCAAAACACACAATAGCAAAGAAGAAGATCTTGCATACCAAAGGGACGTACTTCACCAGAATTATCCAGTGACTATAATGGAACGTATGAGTACCGTAGATATTGAAGCTATTACTGAACCCACATCTAAGCATACATTAGAAAAGTCTGAAAAGCCTGAGATTGAAACTATGGATACCGAAAATGCTTATACAAACGAGAAGGCCACTATAACCCAGCACTTCACTAATATTGACTTTAAGGACGAATCAGCGGTACCAACATTTACAGCGAGAAGTACTTCACAGACAGAAACATCTTACGTACCAAATTTACCATCGACTCGTCAAGAATTCTTTTATCAGTCTAGAAGCAGCATTGCGCCGGTAGAATCATCGGCTTATGATGACACAAGTGCTGATAAAGAGGAAGATATCTACGTCAAGCAAACAACACCGGTATCAAGACCAGACTTTGCTGACTTAAGTTCATATGCAACAGAAATCCCTGCTACAGAACAAAGTGTGAGTTTCTCTATCAGCAATGAGTTTGCTACGATCAAGCAAGAGGAAACAACAACTGCCCCTGAAACTGAAGACATTAAGGTCGAAAGTCTGGAAAACCCTGAGTCGGAAGAAGAACAAAATGTTGTGCAAACTACGCCATCTTATAACCGTGTACGCATTCGCCCCGGAGTCATTAGACAATACCATCAAGCTTCAACAGAATCACCGAGAACTAAAGAAAGAAAGAGACCTGCCCAACCGGTTACTTACAGACCAGCTTTCGATAGGAGACGAACAACCATGAGGATAGATGAAATCGAAGCTGACTTGAAGACAAAGCAAGTACACGCTAGACCTGAGGTACAAGAAGTTAAGCATCCTGTGTACAGACCAGATCCTACAACAGAATTTTCTGTGAATACACCAGCACCAACAGACAGTACTACGAAACGTGGAAATTTCCGCCGCAGGAGACCATCATACTCCTACACTACTACATCGACAGAGTCATCCAACTCTAAACGTACTAATGAAATAAAGAACCGGTTTAGAGGACGCCGACCAACAGAAAAACCGACAGATAAGCCTGATGTACAAACAGAAGAAACCCCTTCAAGTACTAGAAGTCAGCTACATTCTAGATATAGTCATCGACCGAGACTATCTGAGAGATACAACAAGAAACCCGAAATTGAAGAAACGGAAGATCAAGATTCCAATTATTCTATCAATAGGCCAAAGTATGCTGCACCAGAAATAGGTCAGTGGTCACCAAAAATCTCAAGCGATTCTTTCAAACCGTATAATCCTAATGATATAGTAGATGATAAGAAACTTGCAACAACTGAACGTAAATCAGACCAACAGACTGAATTGGATATAATTACAGCAAGGAACGAGTTTGAAGATATTCTGCTAACTGTGACTCCGGCAACTAACAACAGAGTTAATAAGAAAATACCTGAAATTCCACCAACTTTAGAAGCTTTGGTAGAACAAAGTAAAGTGACCAAAAGTGACTCGACGGATGCTATGTCTACCTTTGAAAGTATGTTGGAGGAAGTAATGAAGAGTTTGGAGGAGCAGGACCAAGACGAATATACCAAGAACGTTATGAAACACAAAGGCGGTGAGATTGGTGAAATTCCGCCGGAGAGAATTATATCTTCTGGAGATACCTATGTGCAAAAGTCAACTACGCCAATAGAAGAAATTACGACTGAAGAAACTACGGCCGATGGCTCGTCTTTTATCACGGAGGTAAGAAAGGAACTGAACAATTAACATGATTTTTATTATGCAAATAATATATTTTAGGAGTAACCATACGATTAGCGCAATATTAAAAATATTTTATAAAACGAAATGAATAATAGGTTTAAAGAATTTATTTCTCATAAGAACATATTATTACAGTTCACTTAAAATGAGATACAAAGTTTACATATTATAATAGAAATTGCATCTGGTGTGTTGGTAACGTCACTAGGTACATATATATTTTCTGAGCTTAGATTTAAATATCTCAATACTTTCATAATAGTGTTACAGTAATAACTTTACCTAACGATATTTTTCTTCTTGTAGGATGACAAAGACCGCAAAGGCCGCCGTCGTGGATTCTGGAAGAAGGTAAAAGTACGCCCTGTAACCACTGAATCCATAGATTTTGCGGAATCACAGTACTACACCCACAACGTCAACCGCCTTGGACATCCCCTGAAATTGTCGAAAAACGTTCACGAAAAGGCAGAAAGGATCGAAAAGCCTAAGGTTACCACTTACAAGCCCAGCTTTAATTTCATCAAAGACCTCTTTTCAAGCGATGACGAAGAAGCAAATATTGATCTATTACCTAACGTAGATATAACTAAACTTAGCAACAAGTCATCAGAAAAGGAGGAAACCCTTATCACAGAAGAAAGCAAGGATACAACCGTTTATTTGGAAAAAGAAACACAAACTGAGACAGCTATTAGCCCCGGTGACTTGGATTTAGGTACAGGCTCACCTGATCCGACAATTGATGACTTGTATTTAACAACACCAACTGAACCAACAACAAGTAATAAACCAGTGACAATCAACAGGGCTGATGCTGGATTCAGTTTCATGGATTATTTATTCGGAACAACATCTGAAGACAATAATACACAAAGTAATAGTGAAAAAGACTTAAAGACAACGGAAGGCGAAATCCAATTTACAACAGACCCACCTAAACCTAAAATTATAACAACAGAAAGTTCTTTCATACCAGAAGAAATTACTGCAGCTTCAATTAATGATGAAAACACAGAAACTGTTGCTACCAATAAAGACATAAAAAAGTTAAATAACACAGAAGAAAGTAAAACTGAAAATTTCGAAGAAACTACAGAAATATCCGTAGTAAAAGTAGAAAGTTCATCCATGTCATCATTTATGAATCCAGCTAATGTAGTCAGCACGTCAATGTCCACGGAGGTATCACATGAAACGGAAATATGCTTTAGAGGAAAGTGTATTAAAACTAACAAAGACATTCTATAATTTCAAAGTGATCTAAAACATGGTGCTAAATGACTTGTGTTCAAAGTAGTGAAATGTTAAAAGGACAATAAGTGACTGGCAGTCAGCTCAAAGCTATCAGCGTCCGAGTGTAGTGGGCCTGCAGAATTACACTTATGATCTTTAATGGCGTATTTATTAGTATTTTTGTGGAGTAGGTTTTCGGTACGGTGAAATCTTGTAAATAGTATTTTGAGAGGCTCTTTACTTGGTTCCACCTAAGTAAGTAATCATTAATTTTAATGTATTAGGCTTAACTTCTTTTACTTTTAAGGTCTGTGGCCACATGCTTTAAGAGTTTACAGTATGTAATATATGTTTACGTGGTAATTTTAATTAGAATATAATATTTTTTATACTTCATACATACTCTATCTAATGCAATGTAAATATGACTGAAGATTTTTGTAACCATTATTTTTAAGGTTTTCTTGTTAATTACTATTTATTTTCTTAGTTTAAATTAGCTACTTTAAGCTCTTCTCCACACTTGAAAGAAAATGCTTTTAAACATTATGATAACCATGGGAATATCAAAGACACTACAAACTTGTTTTCCATCCCACCCAACAGCAATCTTGCTTATTTAATAGATATTGTGTTAGACCTATCTGTTAAATAACCACTGAAATTGTAACTGTATTATGAATAAAATAAAAAGTATTACCAAAATACATTGGATATTTTATTATTGTACCTGAATTTATGTAAGAAAGACAAAAACTACATGGTTTTTACTGGGGTCGTAGGTAACTAACTATCAGAGAGTAAAGCTACAACCCTTGAACGCTGCCAAGTAATCTTTGCATTTGATTCCTTATAAAGGATTTGTTCTGCAGATTTTTGTCTCCTACAGATAGAATAATATGTCGGGAGTAGAAGAACTGATTAGATCATCATCAACCCACTACTGGGTAGGTACGGATCTCCTCTCAGAACGAGAGAGAATACGCTACAAACTACCATGCTAGCCTACTGCGGGTTGGCAGACTCCTAAGATACTGGGTGCTAATTGCTGATAGCAGCATTGCTAGACATATCTAGGATGGCAACGTTTGCAAGTACGTAATATAAGCGTATAGAGAGGTAGATAGACGTACTATTAGAAGAAGTATTCGGCAGTCCAGGGTCACCTATAGATAGGTACTACTACCAGGTAGGTACTTGCTAACATTACTATTAATTTAGTATCAGAACCATAGGACTCAAGTGAGAATCACAGATCAGAAGAATCGGAGCTGCGTGGCTTGCACCTCGACTATTCAAAATCTTGGGCAATACAATAAATTTTTACTACCGAGTTGGCCGAGGAGACGTTCGGGAGATGAACTCGATGGCGTTCTACCATCGTGGTTAAAGATATTAGTGGAGGCCTTGGCTCAGCAGTGGAACACAAGAGTAAGATCGGTAAAGTGAAAATATGCAACTTGCATAGGTTGCTGTTCCTTTTGGACGGGCCAGTAAATGAGTTTGTAATGACACGGTATTAAGCAGGCAAACTTAATTACTCAACAATTTTGTTGATTACATACGAGATCTGAATAAAGAACTTTTCTAGTTGAAGACAGGTCAGAAACTTAAATCAAATGTTTATTTAAAATAAGCTTTAACAAGAGTTTATGAAACACTATTGACTCTAGTTGCAATGTTCCAAAAAGTTGATCCTTTGGAGAAGAATCCGGCAAGAAACTCCACGGACACTCTTTTAAAACAGGAAGATGTTACATTATACACCGGTACGCACGGCTACACATCAAGCTATACAAAACCAGTTTAGACTGACCTCCCATTGTAAAAGTATTCCGAACAATTCAAGGCCAGCCTATACTGGTTTTCTATAGCTTGATGTGTAGCCGTGTGTACATTATGGCGATAACAGGATGTGAGGACATTGGAGGTTAATGTCATAATTAGCCTGAATTCGGGATTAAAATTAAGAGAAGGTTCATCTGATAACTAAAAATGTTTTACATCTATAACTTAGGTAACATAGTCTCAAGGAAGATTTGTTTAAACTTTTTAGTCTCTTGTGTCCCACTGTTGGGCAAAGGCCACTGGCACGATATAAAATAGGGAGTTTGGACTTGTGGCCGGTTAATGGGAATAGGTTTGCCCTTTACTCTATTACAGGGGACCACCAAGTTTGGGGACTACAGGCATGATTGTATGTCTAATACGTAATCGAACCTAGTAGCAAATTTGCTATAAATATCAGCATATTTAAATATTTTACTTTTTGTATATTATTTCACAAAGAATACAAAATTAGCATTACAGAATCAAAGTATCCAAGTACTGAGATAACAAAACGTTTGCGTTAGTTTGACATTACCAATTTCAAAATTTGAGTTTGACATCAGACTACATTGACAGTGACATTCATTTCATGTTTCAAATTGTAACATCGAACGCGGTTCATGTTTGGATTTTATTAAGGTTATAATATTTACTCGCCAAAGTAGATAAAACAAGATAATATCAAGCTAATACCTCATAATGGACATCGAAACGAAAATCAAAGAGGACATGAAAGCTTTGGGGTGCAATTCCGACCTGAAAATATCGCTCGCATACAATCTTTACATTCATTTGGTCGACGATAAGTTAATGTATGACACCGAGTATTGTTATAACAAGGACATCGAGACTCTTTACATCGTCGCCAGGCCGAACAGGAACCAGAAACTCAACATATACGTGCCCATCCCTACGTACGATGAAATCAGCGTAGATTTTATCAACAAAATACAAGAAAATCTATGTACAGTTGAGACCGGACCTACCGTGAACTTGGCGTTCATTGAGGGTGACTTTACGACAGTTATATACACTTTCACGAAGGGAATAGTCGACCGGCCGCCCCAAGAGAAGGTATCACAACAACGGGCCAAAGAAGGAAGGAGGATTTTCATTGATAATGAACTGAAAAAAAATAGGAATCAGATATTGAATGATGCATTGAATGGAGGAATAGTGGAGGATGAGGACTGTCACGTTCTAGATTGAAGGAGGTAACATGGAGATATTTGGAACCTATTTGTATGAGAAGGACCATAAACTATGGCCTTTGCTGTTATGACACTGCTAGTGATCTTAGCGCTTCCTGATTACACAACAATATACACAATCATAGCAATGTTAAAATATGAATAGAAACTAGTACCTATATTACAGATGGTAAATATTTGTGAGAACTCATATAATTTGCTGAATATTGCATGTATTATTAGTAATCATTGCACATAACAATAACTAATTTTTGCATTTTATAACATCGAAGGCAGATTTATTTTTAATTAGACTATTATAGGTATTTAGCTTCATTTTATAATTCTTGTAAGACAATAAGAATATAAGGAGGCCACTTAAAAAACACCTACTTAGTGGTGGGACAGCTGAGGAAATGGGTTCTGCACAGATAGCAGATGTGTCTTGAGCAGAAAATATACTGTATAGAAAACAGATTCTTGTCGATGTGTGAGTGCTGGTGTATGTGGACGTATATAATACATTTTTATACAGGAGAAGTGGACACAGTAACAAAGAGTTTTAATACTAGAGGAGATACTTCTATCCAGTAGTGGTCTACGAGCTAATTGTAAAGTTTCATGTTTCTTAAGTCAGTTAGATTAATTCTTATTATGTAGTACCTTACAGTAAGTAGCCATACTTATGTATTAAGTTAAAAATGTTTGTTGATGTACAAAACTATGTTCGGAATTATATGGAACTAATCTATCTATAACATGAATACAAAAAAAAATTATTAAAAAAAAAATACAGTAGGTGATTGGAGCCTCATTTTAAGCATATTATGCCTGAATTAGTAGACTCCGCTCTTTCATAGGCGTATACAGATCTATATGATTATAATATTTTTGAAAATCTGATTATGTACAATCGCCAGCACATCAGGTTACACAAAACTGTCAAACTCCATATTATGATTTAAACCTTAAAATGTTAATAATTATGTTCAAAATCAACTGAGAATTTTTTTCATTTTGTGGTAACTTGATGTGGTGTCCACCGTACATTGAAGATATTTAAAAAAAAAAACAATGGGTTTGACATTATTTTCTCATCCCCAACACAAAAAAGTCTGAGGGGTTAGCACAAAAGCTACAGAACAGATTTTAATTTTGTTTTCACTGTTAGAAAGCATACTTTCTATTAATTAATGAGATTCATGTAGGAACTTATCTATGTACTGTTTAAGTGTAAATAAATGTTTATTTTGTTCACATAAAATTATTAATTTCAAGTTGTCCTAATTACCTATTTGTAACATAAATAAGTAGTTTACATTTAAATAAAATTCAAGATCAATGTAATTTTTATTTAGGTACTAAAAATTTAATTTATCTACCAAATTAATCTGGCAGGTTAGTAAGCCTATGCTGTATATGTATAATATGTCAATATTTTATGTAGGTAGGTAATTACTCTTGTTTGACAGATCCTTAATTTTCACAATAAAACTTGTACTGACTGATTTATTTCATTTTTTTTTCTTTTAACAGGGCAGTTCTATACCACATGTGTACCTAATCTTAATTATTTTTTTAGGATTTATCTTTCTGTTTTAATAAGTTAAGTTACTACTTGACATAACCTACCTAGTTAGGCAGACTACACCGGTAGGTTAAGCCCGCATGTGGCTGAGCTTATTGCAATCTACAGCCTCAGATCAAATAAAAAGTTAAGATGGAACTTTGCGAACAAAGAAGTGAGGCCGGCTAAAACTACGCCATGCCGTGTACAACACACAATTACACGCACACATGTATTAGTTAACTACGCCTTATCTTGTCAGTCGAGCTTTCGATAGCTCAATAGCTCGACCGACAAGGTAAGGCATAGTTTCGGTATACGTGTGTGCGTGTAATTATGTGTTGTACACGGCATGGCGTAGTTTTAGCCGGCCTCACTTCTTTGTTCGCAAAGTTCCATCTTAACTTTTTATTTGATCTGAGTCTACAGCACAAATCCATACTCAGAACTAGGGTTGCCAACTATACTGTTTTGAACAGTATTAGGTATACTGTTTTTCACTAAATTATACTTTTTACTGTAGAAGAAAAATAAAGTAAGTAGGTATACAAAATACTGTTTACATTTATTTAGTCAGAGGGCGTTCACTGCTCAGTGCAGCCACAAACAAATAAAATACTGATAATTTTTCTAAAATACTGTTTAATATTCTTCATAGACCCGAATATACTTTATTTCTACTAAAAAAAGTTGGCAACCCAACTCAGAACTGATACTGAAAGATTAATAAAAAACCCAGATATAGATACGAAATGAGGCAGTTACAATTAGGTAAATACGTATACATAAACACATAACATCACGCCTGTATTCCCCGCAGGGTTAGGCAGAGATGTACTAATGTACACACATTTCGCCAGTATGTTTAGATGAACACAAAATGCTGTTATTTTAGCATTACAAACAATTTTAATTCGTTATTTGTTTTAAAAGTAAACAGAAAGGGAGCTTTCAGCGGAGGAGTGACGCAGTAGAAATTGCGACATTGGCAATAACTTATTCACGATTGAGTATTGAAACTGATATTGCTACTATGTAGGTACACACGACTACACATCAAGCTATTCAAATCCAGTTTACGCTGGCCTCTTATTGTATAAGGAAGCCTATACAATGCGAGATCAGCTTAAACTGGTTCTGTAGCCGTGTGTACCTAGAATGTGAATTGCGAAAAAACAAGAAAAAAAATTAATTTCGCGCCCAAGGTAGAAGTCATGTTGTCATGTCTTTTTTTCGTAATATTTTTGGCATGGCTTCAGAGGCCTTTATACCATTTGTTGTCATGTCAACTAGCGATGGGTAGCTCGCGAATGAGAGATAAAAATGAGCTAGCTCTTTGATTCCAATCTAGCTATCACTCGCTCACTCGCTGAGAGATTAGCTCTCCGGCTCAATTAGCTCAATGAATTTTCATTGTAAATTGATCTTTATTTTTATAAGGAAATAGTAGAAAATGCTTAAATTGCATATTTACATATCTAGCTCTCCGTCTCAATTAGCTCAATGAATCGTCATCGTAAATCAATCTTTATTTTAATAGGGACAAAGTAGAAATTGCTTTAGCATATCCACATGTCTAGCTCTCCGGCTCAATTCGCTCAATGAATCTTCATTGCAAATCGATCTGTATTTTTATAAAGACAAAGTAGAAAATGCTTTAGCATTTTACATATCTAGCTCATTGATCGCTGATATGTTGTATTGATAGGATTTGTAAGTATATATCTCTCTCACTGAATAACTCATTGATTCAGGATTCAATTTGAGCTAAATGAGTGAGAGAACTAAAACAATGATACATCTCTTTTGATTGAAAGAGTTATTTTGCAACCTAGAGTTTTCGAGATTTGGATATAATGAGACATGAACGTTTTGCAACCGTATGTTATTTTGCAACTTGAATGTTTTGAGACTAAAGGAAATTAAATAACTAATGCACCCTATACTCTTTTACCTAATGTAATGTGTTGGTTGGTTAACACATTAAATAAATAAGTAAGTACATACCTACATTATATCATTGTTATAAACGTTTTGTCTTTTAGATTTCAACCCGTGTTTTGACAAACTTAGTTTAGTAGTGGTTGAGTCGCGCAGGCGTGTTTACATGCCAGCATGAATGAGGCGGCACGACCGGGGAAGTACTACCCTCCTACAAAATATCAACGTCAAGTAGCAGTATGCATACTGTTGCGTTTCTTACGGCCGTGGCCGGAGGCCCAATTCCTCCCTGAGTCTTCTTCCGTCCCCTTTTGTCCTTCAGGCGTAGCGCACCTGCTCGTTTGCCAAGTTATCCCATAAAAAATCTCATAGATACCTTATATACCAAGCTTATCTACTTATGTCCATACTAAACAGCTCACCTAACGTGCCGTATATAAATATTGCTTTTCTAAATTCATTACCGTTAAATACGTTTGTACCTTAAAATATTATCATAATAATTTTAAAGTACCTACATAACATACCTACTAGAATTATATTTAACATCGTAACTTTTCTTAATTTTTTTTTATACTTATTTCGTATTTACAAATTTCTACCAAAAATAAAATTTGACACTTTTGACAGAAATGAAACAATATTTATTGGCAACATTTTCTAGATTTCTGATTTTTTTTGCAGTTTAATTTTTAAATAGAACAAGAAAAGTATTTAATGAAATGAACGAGGATAGGACGATAGTGTAAGTGTACAAGTGTCTGTAGGTGGTTGCTATAGGCTAGCTATAGGTTTTAAACCTACGAGTATTATAAAACATAATACATACTGTGGTGTGAACTGGTAAATAAAATTGTGAAAATAAAATTTTGTTGTGAAAGTTTATAGTGTTGAAATAATCATAAACAACATTATCAGTTTATTGAAGGCTTATTGAATATATCACAAACTCAGAAAATTTATATTTTGGAAAGCTAGATACGTATTTAAATACCTACCTACCTAGGTATAACCCAGTTGTAGTGCGATTATAGTGCGATATCGCGATTTGAACTTTTGAAACCTAATTTAAAAGTCGCTGGTTTTTGGATAGAGGATCAATTATATTACCTATATAAGGCTCAGTTTAAAAAGAAAGAAAATTAAAGACCTTTGCCTTCCATAACATATTACGTTTTTGTCTAAAGAATTTAAATTTCAGTAAATAATTCAGTACTTAACGCCATCTGCTGCCAAATAGCTAAACGACGACAACAAACAACATACTTTCGAGGAAAATTTACTTCAATCTACTTGTCGCTAGATGGCACATTCTGCAAGTCATCTAAAAGTTAAAACCGTAATATACCTACTATTTACAATATATTTTGTCATCATTCATATTTGAAATACTTGACGGTATTTTATTATTATTAAAGATTTACTACATACAGCTCTACTTGGGAGAATACAAGGGAATTCATACATTTGGTTACGTCTATTTTGTCAAACATTTTTTTAACCGACGATAACGAAGGTGGTTTTCAAGTTGATATGTATGTTTTTTCGTTAAAAAAAATTACTAACCTCACGTTTTGTTTTGTAATGAATTAGATTGATAATTTCGACACTATTATCAACTGTCAGGATGGCCGAGCGGTCTAAGGCGCCAGACTCAAGGAAACCTTGCTCACTGAACGTGAGTCCGAGTTGTTCTGGTCCTCTCTGAGGGCGTGGGTTCGAATCCCACTTCTGACAAATCTTTTGCTCAATTTTAATTTCACATATTTTTTCTTTTTTTATTTATCACATCATTTATCTGATAATTGGCTCGATATTTGAAAAAGTATAATATTCCGAATGTTTTTGCTATGATCACTATAAGCTTTCACCTCGGGCCATCTGTGTCAACCTAATGCAATGGTGCGAACACTGCGAACCTGGAATATTATAACACCAACTTAATCTCGGATCGACAAAATTCATTTGTCGTGAAGGAAGGATAATAAGAAAGAGAGGACTAATCTAAAAGAAGAAATAAAGAGAGTTTACAAACAGCAGCAGGAGTATACGAGCAGTTAAGTCCTACGTAAAAGAAAGATTCTACTTATATGTATTGTACTTTGCATTCATTTTTAGTGGGTACTATCGTGATTCGTGACACGCGGTGAATACGAGTGGTTAGGCCACTCGTATTCACCGCTTATGACGGTAAAAATAAAATTATTACACACTAAAAACGAAAGCAAAGTACCAGCTGATAAACCAGATCATAAATTTTGAGAAAAAGTTATTCCCGTACCGGGAATCGAACCCGAGCCTCCTGGGTGAAAGCCAGGTATCCTAGCCACTAGACCATACGGGAGATATTAAGTAAGTTGAAATAACGATACATATTTTTTTAAATGCTGATTTAATTTTATGAACATTGCAATGTTTCCTAGTTAAAGGTGGGATACATTCTCATATTATTTGCAAACTGGCCCTCAGATCAAATAAAAAGTTAAGATGGAACTCTCGAACGAAGAAGAGCTATCTCGATAGCTCGACTGGCAAGATAAGGCGTAGTTTTAGCCGGCCTCACTTCTCTGTTCGCAAAGTCCCATCTTAACTTTTTATTTGATCTGAGAACTGGCCGTGAATTGTGCGGAGAACCTGTACAGTGAGAGTTCAGTCTAAACTGGTTTTGTATAGTTTGATGTGTAGCCGTGTGTACAAAGGGTCTTGAACTTTAGATATTATCACAAAACAGTATATTTTTCAGGTGCAGCAAAGATACCTATCATCATGTCAGCCTATTGCCGTCCACTGCTGAACATAGGCCTCCCTCAAATAGCGCCAACCATCCCGGTGTTGGGCAGCGCGCATCTATCCGCTGCCAGTCACCTTCTTCAAATCGACGGTATGTTGTTTTAGACTGTTATAATATTAAAATACCTTTCACTGTTGCTACACATTCACATTATTTACAATTAATTATTTAAAATTAATTATTATTTACAATTAATTATTTAAAATTAGTTTACGCGTTTTGTTCCTTTCTTTGCTCTAGACATAGGTAGGTACTAAGTAATTGTGGTGGTGTAATATTTAGCGTATTTACCTGTGTTTAATATGTGCTTACAAGTGAAAATTTTGCTGTGCTTCACATTTGCTGAATTATTGTCATAAGTTTGTTTTTTTTAAGTGCTACTCACGTACTTAAACTAGGCTTTTTGTTTATGATAGTTGTTATTATACTTAGTTTTTTTTTTCATAATTGCTTTTGCTTATTTACATTATGTTTGATTTAATTATTAGTTCAATCTATATTATCTATCGTAACTATAATAAAATTGTAATAGGCATATGTCTGTACATTATAGATATTGAAGAAAAACGAACACAGGAGCTCTTCATTAGAGCAGCAGAAGCTAAAACAATATAACTATGTACTTATTTAGATTTTTTGTCTGTTTGGATGAGGTTTTCAGAGTTGTATTGCTAGAGGTTTAACTTAAAATCCGGTGACTGTTTCATGTTGATACGCCGCCTAGAAGCCGAGTTATAATAACTAAGTCCTTTTGGGACATGAGTGAAACCTTCGCGGTTTCACATGTTCCAACGACTAGCGTTAAAATAAAAATACAAATATTACTTGATTACAGACAATGGACAATTCAGTATATCGGTGGCTAGTTCTAAGCGCGGAATTTCATAATATTTTTGACAGAATAAGGGCACCGGGCATCAAGAGCAACCGGCATAAGGTTATATACATACATTTAAATCTTCTGTATGGATTCTGCTATTTGGCACCTCCCACCACGGCCTCCGTGGCGCAATTGGCTAGCGCGTTCGGCTGTTAACCGAAAGGTTGGTGGTTCGAGCCCACCCGGGGGCGGCTTACTTTTTGCATTATAAATTTATTAAAAATGTAACGTTGTTTTAAGCTGTTGCTTTATAGGTAAGTATAAAAGAAATCATAAATAATGCTGATGAAACCCTAAATTTATTTTTTGCTGAACACGAAGATAAATTCTTTAAATTAATGCCAATAGATGACGCCACCGGCATCGATTTGTTAACACCATCATAATATTATTGAACTTACTTTTTGCATCATACTCTACATAAAATATGAAATTCTCGTGTCTCAATGTTAGTTACCATACTCCTCCGAAACTGCTTGACCAATTTATATGAAATTTTATATGCATTATAAAAAAATAGCGTTATTTGAGTTGCTTTCCAACGATGTAAAAACGAAATCATAAAGTTCCACTGCTGATCACATGCATTGCTGCTACGTGAATTCAAATGTTTCCCTGAACACGAAAAAGAATTGTTTAAATAAATCTCTATAGATGACGCTACCGGTATCGATTGGCTAACATCATATTATTTTCATGGAACTTCGTGAAAACTCATGGTATAGTTATATATGAAAGTTATATACAATTAGGTGCCTAAAAATTATCTGCGAATTAAAAAAAACCGTACATACGAAAATTAATGAATGGACTCTGAAAAACAAATTAATAATGCATAATTATTATATCTTAGATTCTTGGTTAGTATGTTTATACCAAAAATACATAGATGGAGCTGTTTCTTTATATTTTTCTATTGTTTGAAGCATTAAATGAAGGAACAAAGAGCTCGAGCTCTGTACCACTAGTCACTACCATACACCGAAGAATAGCCGGAGTTATAAAGGTTAAAAGTTCCTTTTTCTTATGGAATAAAGTCATCATCATCGTCATCATCAGCCTATATTAGTCTACTGCTGGACGTAGGCCTCCACTAGTGTGCGCCATTTCACCCTGTCCTCCGCTTTTCGCATCCAGCGTCTGGAGTAAAGTATCTGTCTGTAATTACCTAATAATTTTTTTTATTAATTTATTAGAGGATCACCAAAAAGGATATAAACAAAAATATACAAGTTATAAAACAAATTATATCTTGGCTGAATTAATATATTCGCTGTAGATAATCATTCGTCAAGTAAACCATCGTTACGATATTTTCTGCGTAGTGTTGAAAGATAAAAAGCGAGACTTACATTCTGTAAGTATAGAAAGCGGAAGCTTAATGTATGTTAAAATTATTCTAAATACACCAATCTTATGATGTTGTGCCCCTGGGTAACTACTTACATTAAACAAAACACGTAAGTACTAAGTTTTAATCATTACGAATATATAAACATTTGAAAAGATTCTTTGTGTCACCCACCGAGGTCTGTTCTCCATGGTGTCACCTTTCGACGAATTCAAGAAAAAATTAAAAGCTTTCGTTGCTATTTGGTAAATTTGATCGCTCTGATTATTTTCAAAAAGATACGCAGCCGGTAGGATTCGAACCTACGCTCCCAGAGGGAATCTGATTTCGAGTCAGACGCCTTAACCACTCGGCCACGACTGCTATGTGTAATGTAACGAATTTTCTCATTATTTCCCTATGGTCTGAACAAGTAGTCTTACTTATTTGGACCCGTCATGGTCGTGATGAATGTCACTACTTTAAGGTCAGGGTACTGCGAGTGCTGTTTTTAGTCGGTACGAGTCCGGAAATACATAAAAAAAGAAATAAAATACTACGTTATGAAGACGAAAGTATTTGAATTTGATTGAGACCCTTAAAATTATGCTTATAATATCTTCATTTAAAATGTATTGAAGATTTTTTTAATAAAAAGGATGGAGGACCATATTTTCCTAAAAAAAAACAGTCGATATTAAAAAAAAGTGTGTGCCAGGGGACACCCGGGTTTGAACCGGGGACCTCTCGATCTGCAGTCGAATGCTCTACCACTGAGCTATATCCCCGATGATAACTTTGTTGAAATACACCTTCTTGCACGTACTAGACGCGAATACGTCATAGAGTAGTATTTATCTATGTCACCATCGTCAGATCCACCCACTGCACATAACAAATGCTATTGATTCAATTGCTGTATTAATAGACAGAAAAATAAAATTTTGCTTAAAATACGTGATTGTTGCAGATACCTGGTAGTGTAAATTGTAAATTTTGGGCGAAATCCTTAATTTATATCTAAGTACTATCTGCTACGATAAAAAGTTTTAGTAAGTAGGTACTCATTTGTGAATACGTTATAGTTATAGGTAGTAGAATGTTGCAATTTCCATAGCCGTGAAATTAGAGATATAACGAACTTGTAGATTTAACTAAAAACCGAAATAAAATATGGCCTTGGCAACAAAACACATCGCATTTTAAGACAAAAGATGCTTTAACTGCGATCATTCCACATGTGCATACATACCATCACGCCTGTAGGTATTGGCGTCTGGCAAAATGTGGGTTTAATTATGTACACCGACATTTATTCTTATTTACATATATATTAATTCAATAATGAATAAATGAATGATTTATTTGATTGAAGAAACAATTGTAGTTACAAAATATAAAAGTGTTAAAACATGGTAAGTAGGTAATATAATTACAATCTAGTGGATGAGGTTCTGTCACCCTTGATAGGTTACTTAGGTATTAACTCAGATCAAATAAAAAGTAAAGATGGAACTTTGCGAGCAAAGAAGTGAGGCCGGCTAAAACTACGCCATGCCGTGTACAACACACAATTACACGCACACATGTATCAGTTAACTACGCCTTATCTTGTCAGTCGAGCTTTCGATTTAAAAAAAAAAATACTTTTTATTTGATCTGAGGGTATTAACGAAGTATTAATAAACGGTTATAAGAGTAACTTTCCTATGAGGCTTTATAGTTGTCATATAATTCAGGTTTATAAACGTGTAAGTATAATACCGAAGTAGTATTAGCCAGACTCTCTTACAATATGGATTTACTTGGTTCATTGCCATTGGCCGTAAATTATGCTATTATACAGGGTGTTTGGTGCATCGTTTGCCAAATGGAAATGGCCGATAGAAGAGGTCATTAGCTATCTTTTCAGGCCCAATAACTCATTATTTTTTCTCACACCGGTTTTTTTATAACAACTTTTGAAACTTTATTCGGAAAAATTCCAGAACTCAGCATTAAACCTTCAATAAAAAAAAATCTAATTAGTGTAGTGTTTAAATATCAGTTTAATTTTGATGTCTACTCTTGTATGGTTCTATGAAATTCAAAATTACTTGCTAATAACGTCTAGTTCCTAATAAAAAATCTCACAAAGTTTTTTGAAAAAGAAAAATTCTACTAAAACTCAACTTAAAATTGCTGTAAAAAAATAACAAAAAGCGATTGGGATCTTCGAATTCTTTAAAATGTTCTCTAGTCTGTCCCCTTTCCAACGGTATACCATAAGCTAATCGTAATAATGTGTAATCGAGGCACATCAGGCTGATTTTCGAAATTACGGTAAGAAGCACTAGTTTTCGCATAACATTTGTTTGTTGACAGTTATTTGTCTCTTATATCTTTCTTACGCAGTCTCTTATATCTTTCTTACACATAGTACAAACTTTCCTCGAACATTAAAAAAAAAAAAAAAGTAGTAGTAAGTAGTAGTATTGTCGCGCTGGTATGTCTCCATGCCAGCATGAATGGGTTTGCACGACCGTGGAAGTACTGCCCACAGAATATCGACGTCAAGTAGCTGCATGCATACTGTTGCGTTTCGTCCGGTGAGTGTGAAGTGCCAGAGGCCCAATTGCTCCCTCAGTCCTCTGCCTTCTCCTTTTCTCTTCCCCTCTCTTTTCCTTTAACCTGGCAAACGATGCACCAAACATCCTGTATAACAATTTTAAGTGTTATGGCCATATAATCCCTTTGTTATAAGGTTATTTTGCTAGTTGGGAAAGTTTGTGGGGTTGTAGGGGGTAATCTCTGGATCTACTGAACCGATTTTTAAAATTATTTTACCAATAGAAAGCTACATGTTATTTTTAAAAGATAAGATGGCGTTCGTGGCATAGGTACACTGTTTAAATTATACTTTTTGATGAATTTAGGGGCCGTTTATTTTTAATACGTCGTCTTTTTATTCTATATATAATTATTTACCTATATACTAGCTGGCCCGAAAAACTTCGTTCGATTAAATATTTATTTATTTCTAATCAAGTGCCTAAATACAAAGTTTCATCGTTTTATCCTCAACAATGACAAAGTCCCCTACAAATTTTCATCCGTTATTACAACCCCTTTTTTACAGCAAGACGTAGCTTACTTATATCCTTTCCCAAGGTCTAATCTATTTTTTTACTAAGACTTGTCAAAACGGGTTGACGGGTTAGACTTTAAAGCGTGACTTTGTTTGGACTTGCAAACGAACTTTGATCCCCTATTTCATCCCCACGCAGGTCGAAATTTCAAAAACGCTTTATCAAATATTTATTAATTCTTATCAATTCATGGTTTTATCGTCAACAATGACTTTCAACCCCTATTTCAACTTTTCAAGCTTAAGTCTATCTCAGTACTGAATTTCAAAATCGGTTGAGTGGTTTAGACGTGATAGCGTAACAGACAGACAGAGTCACTTTCGCATTTATAATATTAGTAGGGATAGGGATAATATTATAAATAGAAATCAGTTACTAAATGTAAGTAGGCGCATTACTTCAGAACAACTACACTTATTTGGTTGATTCCTTTTTGTTCTACGAGTATATGTAATTTAATTATCAGGACAAGGTTTTTATTTTAAATGACCTACGGAGAATTTGGGATAAAAAATGAATAAGTGAGCCAGACGACACCAGTCTTAAAAAATATTGACAGAAATACTGTGGAGGGAAATGTTCTCTCTTTTTCTTTATTAGTCTGCCTCATTAGTCTAGTGGTCCTAATCACGACTGCTACGCTAGGGATCCTCCCCAGGTCGAGCAATGTGTTATTGGGTTTTTCTATGAAATTTAGCAGCAGCTTGGAGTCTGGATTTGTGCCCGGTTATAGGCAATAGGCTCGCCCTCTATTACATGGGACCTAACATACCGGGTGTACATAAGTACACCTCCGCCTACACCTTCTGCGAATACAGGCATGATGGTATGTTATGTTAATGTTCTGTTCTTTATTAGAAGGTTCCTACACCCGTGTTGAAGTTGGGGAAGGTGTGTACCTAGTTCTGCGGAGGAATGTCACGACGCTCCCGTATTCCCGGCACTAAAGTGGTGACGCGAAACGCCGAGGTTGGTTTTAGTTGGCAGATCGGTCTTCTCAGAGCGGAATCCGACACAAATAATTTCCAACCCCGACAAAAAAATAAAAGGTGTGTACCTAGTAAGTATCTAGTGTATAATATTTATATGATCAAGCCTTAGCTTTATGCATTGTTGCGTAACGTGCTGTCCCCATTTTAGAAGTTAATTTAACGAACTGTTCTTAAAACTGGTATTTTATCAGAAGCAAGCTAGATACATGCTTTTTGTAAAATAAATTATTCCAATGACAAATGAACTCGTTTCAGAACTGTGCATTATACTATTATTTAAATAGTCTTTAGGAAAATATAAATAAATATTTTAATCTGAATTTGAAATCGGTCAAAACTGAGTTAAAATTACGTGTAGTATACACATAACATAATAAAGTTGAATTGAGAGCCTCCCTTATTTTTAAAGTCTGTTATTTTTTTTTAATTGATATGCCTATAATGTTGGAAGAATTGCCTCAATTTCTTCAGGATCCTCTATCGATTTATCAGATCTGATGACAATGGGACCACCTAGACTGATTCTAATCGACTGACCGTAACTGAAATCGTATTCGATGAACATACATACAGTCGAACATAGAACCTCCTAATTTTTTTTAAATCAGTTGTAAAGGAAAAGCATTTAACTTTAATTTTTACTTATACCCAAAAAGACGGCGGCGTCACTGCGTTTAACTTTTCTCTGATTCAAAATTACAATTAAAGAGACGAGTTGAAGTCGGATGAGTACGATAAATCGGTGGAAGTTTAGACATTTCAAAATCGGAATAGAATCACTGTAACCTCCCTTGTCTAGAAGCATGAAATTTCCGTAGGTGTGATTTTGGGAAATTCTCACTTGGGTATTTGGGAAATATTATATCATCGCAGGTGTAACACCCCAACTTCTTAGCTAGTTTATTATTTAAAATGGATTAAATAATAATTAGTTTTGGGGTTTCAATTTGTTTTATCACAAATTGTATATCAATAAATAACACTTTGTGCGTAACTACTTTTCCATATATCAATTACATATGTGCTTAATTGTTATCTTCGGTGCAAGAGTTTGGAGTTATCAAGCTATGATGACTACCTACTGGAAATCCGACATTCCTATTAGTCCTAATGAGTTTAACAGACGATGTATTGACTTAAGTTCATATCACAAACACAATTGAAACATTATTAACCCCTGACGTAAAAAGAGGGGTGTTATAATTTTTTACGATCGATCGATCGATCTTAGCGGTCCCACTAACTCAGCGTTGCTAGGATTAAAATGTGCTACTTACAGTTTGTTCGAAATAAGTAAGCCGATCGGATGTTGTCTGCAAGTGGTTTAAAAGTGGTAAATTTTAATAGAAAGAGTCGGTGTAAAGATAATTAGAGTAGTATATGTTTCACATTTCTGAAAATTTTGTTTACTAATTTCGATATTTATGTATTAAAACACTTAAACGATTTTATCACCGCGGTAGTTCGGAGCGGCTAACTTCCGATCGGCTTACTTATTTCGGACAAACTGTACGTAAAGTTGATGATGTTTATGGACAATATTCAGATACCTATTTAAATGCCTATATATTTTCCTTTTTAGCGGTTTTTTCTGTTGGGGTTTTTTTTAATTATAGAGGCTATGAATTAAAATCAATCATAGCCAACGAAACATAAAATGGTACTTATTGAAAAATTATAAAATTTACGATTTTAACAGATGAGGTATCATTGATCCGCCTTCATCCTAATACGGTATACTTATGGTGTTACAAGAAATAAAATGTACTTAGCACTATAGCGATATAGGTACAGTCGCCAGCACATCAGGTTGTAAAAAACTGTCAAATTTCTCCAAATGATTTTAAACCTGAAAGTGTTGATTATTAAGTTCAAAATCAACTGAGAAAATTTGACATATTGTGATAACTATGTGCTGGCCACACCCAGTGTTCAGTTTAAAGCCGTGCTCACATGCCGGTAAAACCGTGGCCCCTGTGGGCGCCAACTTAACCACTAGGTATTATGGTGGCATGTCTACAGGTCAATTTTGCTAATTTAGTCTCAATCTAAACTAATATTATAAAGAGGTAATGTCAGTGAAGTTGTAGGGGTTAAATCTCTGGATCTACTGGACCGACTTTGAAAATTCTTTTACCAATAGAAAGCCACTTTATTTGCGAGTTTCAAAGACTATATCGGGTCAGTATATTATAAACTAGCTGACCTGACAGATGTCGGGACGTCGACGAAGTAGAACTGGAATGAATAAAAAAAATAATTATTAATCATTATTGCACGATAATAAAAAGCAATTTTAAGGCCAAGAGTCTCAGCCACAATAGGTATCTATTTATTTGGGCACAAGCTGTCTACATAGTTCTGGCATGTTCACTCGTCACGGTAAAAAATTAACAGCATTACCAACAGCTGATCAAAGTTTGCATAGACACTTATATAATTAATTTTCAATGCATTTTCACCGAATTAAGAAAAATAAAAAAATAAGTAGGGTAATGCGTTCGATTGTATGTTTGTTCATTAATATGTATGTTCACCGATTACTCCGTTTAAACGGATTTAAAAAAATATTTTTTTTATTGAAAATGTATACTCTCTAGGTCCTATTGTCATCAGATCATCATCACATCTTAAGACCTGATGATACGATCCTGGAGAAATTGAAAGAACTATAGGGGAGTGTGCAATGATAAGACGGTTGTTTGAGAACAAGTATAAAGGAATTTATTGATATCCACATCAATACACTGGATTACAAACAAAGTAGGTACAAGTTAACAAAGAAAGAACACTCTAGAAGTCTAGACTATACGTACGCGACCACGCAGGCGCGTGACTCGCTCGGTCGGGGATTCTCGGCACACTAATGAGACGCCGGCGCGGGAGCGCCGGTAAGAGGTAACGAACGTGCGCGCGCAGCGACGCGCGCGGAGCGGCGACACGGCTGCGGGGTTGAGGGGCGAGGGGTGCGGGGCGCGGTAGGCGCGGTAGGTATATTACGCGCTATATCCTCCCCCTCCAAGTCAGCGGAAGGGTCTGGAGCTGGCTTGGAACAAACTTTACGCGGTCGCCCTTTCTTTCGAGCGTGAACGATAGCATCGGAACTACCCACATAGGGAGTCAGGAGACTGGCATGGTATTTGCCTCGAGGGACATTAGCGTTGTCTACGATTTCATAAGAAGTTGGAGAAACGACCTTGCCAACACGGTAAGGCCCCTCACGCCGTGGAGCAAACTTGCTCGTAAAGCCCTTGGCGGCTTGACTAAGGCGGTGGCTATTCACGAGGACGAGATCACCCACCCTGTACACAGTGCCAGTACGACGGCTTTTGTCCGCGGCATCCTTTTCTTCGAAGTCGGTAAGTATCTTTTTAATTTCAGGATCCTCCAACTGAGCTGCGCGGATCTCCTCAGGACTACGATGAGGTAAGTCAACAGTAACAGGACAGACATCACAGGTAGGGCTTTCATCTAGTGAAGAACAGGACACGGGACGGCTAAGCGTATCAGCTACCACGTTCACTCTACCTGGTGTATACTCAACGTTTAAGTTATACGATTGAATTTTCATAGCCCAACGAGCCAATCGGCCACTGGGCGTCTTCAATGACAGGAGCCATTTCAATGGCTGGTGGTCTGTAGCCACACATACTTGGGCACCTTCTACATATCCTCTAAATTTATCTAAGGCCCAAACAACAGCAAGAGCTTCTCGCTCGGTTGTATGATAATGGCGCTCAGCAGGGGTCAGTAACCTACTAGCATACTCAATTGGTCTTTCTTCATTATGATCTGCACCTTGCATCAATACAGCTCCAAGGGCATACGCGCTTGCATCAGTCCTCAGAACAAACGGCTCATCGAAGTTGGGCTGGCGAAGAATGGGGCTTGTCGAGAGCCGTAACTTAAGCTCTTCAAAGTCTCTTTGCTCATCCTCCCCCCATTGCCAGCGTCGGTCCTTCTTTGTAAGATCCGTCAAGGAACGCGCTACGTCGGAAAACCCCGGAATGAACTTACGAAACCAGGAGCAGGTTTGTAAAAACGTCTTAAGCTCTTTCAGGTTCGTCGGAGGCTTCATATTCATCACCGCTTCGACCTTCGTAGGATCAGGCTCGATCCCCTGTGATGATACGACGTGACCCAGGTAAGTAACCTTATTTCTAGCGAAAACACACTTATTTCGGTTTGCCCTCAGTTTGAACAAACGAAGGCGATCAAAAACTTGCTGAAGGTCATTCAGGTGAGTATCCAGGTTTGGCGAGATCACCAAGAGATCATCAAGATACGCCAGCACGCAGACATCTTTGAGGCCAGACCTCATCCGATCCATCAACCGCTGGAACGTCGCCGGCGCGTTCTTTAACCCGAACGGCATACGGCGGAAATGAAACGTCCCAAATGGAGTTGTAAACGCTGTCTTGTGGTGATCCTCTGGTGCTACAATTGTCTGCCAATAACCAGCTTTAAGGTCAATCGTTGACATGACACAATCAGCTTTCGTGCTCTGCAGCAACTCGTCAATCACCGGAAGAGGGTACTTATCAGTACGAGTGACGCTGTTAAGTTTTCGGTAGTCAACACAGAATCTGACCTCACCATTCTTTTTTGGTATCAATACCACAGGCGAGGCCCACTCCGACTCAGCATCTCTCTATTTCTTTCCTAATTATATCTTTCTTGTAGGTACAAGTTAACAAAGAAAGAACACTCTAGAAGTCTAGACTATACGTACGCGACCACGCAGGCGCGTGACTCGCTCGGTCGGGGATTCTCGGCACACTAATGAGACGCCGGCGCGGGAGCGCCGGTAAGAGGTAACGAACGTGCGCGCGCAGCGACGCGCGCGGAGCGGCGACACGGCTGCGGGGTTGAGGGGCGAGGGGTGCGGGGCGCGGTAGGCGCGGTAGGTATATTACGCGCTATAGAACTCTTCAAATCTCAACATCAACTCTTATAGGCATACCCACGGAAGAGATAAAGATAAATAATATAGAACCGGCGGTAGCCTAATGGCTAGGGCGTCGGACTTGCGATCATGTGGTTGCCGGTTCGAACCCCACCCATTGCACTACCGACGTGAACCCACTCGTAACACAAGCATTTAGCTTAGCACGAGGGGTTAAATACTAGTAATGTGTGATCCACATTGCTAGTAAGCTTAATTAAAAAAAAAAAAAAACTTGAAATAAAACTACTTTTTACGTATTTTATCGCGTTATATTGATATTTTTAATTCCCGATGTTTCGGATCCTTTTAAACACAATTTTACACTATATAACAATACCGAAACTACGCCATATCTTGTCAGTCCAGCTTTTGATAGCTTGATAGCTCGACTGACAAGATAAGGCGTAGTTTCGGTTTTGTTATATAGTGTAAAATTGTGTTTTTAAACGACAAGGCGTAGTTTTAGCCGGCCTCACTTCTTTATTCGCAAAGTTCCATCTTAACTTTTTATTTGATCTGAGATCGACCCACTGAAAAACGAGAAAAAAATAGATCTTATTATTTTATTTAAAAGCGTATGCATTTAAATTATTATTAGTTCAATGCTGCCAGTCTTCTGGGCACGATGCCGGACGACAGCGATGCCGAGGAGTACTTTGACGCCTAGTCGCGCCCACTGTTTTTGTATATCTTTTTTTTTTTGTAAATAGTGTAAGTAAATGCATTTTAATTATAAGAAAAAAAAAATAGTTCAATTAAAATTAAATTATTAGTTCCTCCATAAAACTTTCCTGCCATATTTAACTTTGGTTCGGGTTACCATGATCGGCATTACCTACTGGAAATAAAATAGAATGGATCGAAAATTACTTGAATAATCAATCAAAAAATTAATAAATGTAATAAGTAAAATCTATCGGGTAAAATACCTCGAACTAAGTATCTACGAACTTTATTTTAGTAAATAAAACATGATATCAAATCAAGACAAAATTGATAAAACTACTTAAAAAGATATCTTTGTGAATTTATTCTACCGAGCCAACGTTATCAAATTGTGTTTCCATCGGATATATTCCTTAGAATGTATCCTCAACATTATCAATTTATTTCAGATATTAATTTTACTTTGTGCTTCTTGAAAAATTAATTTAAAAACATGTTTTTGTGGGCTTTGCAGTACAACCTAGCCTAAATAAGGACATAATTAAACTAAGGGTAGGTACAATATGGCAGGCAAAAGTATCGCTAATAAGCGATATCTTCCACACAACTATTTATTTTATGCTTTAAGGCTAAACGTTCAACACTGGGCTCGAAATTCAAATTTTTCTTGTTTTTTCGCAAAAAATTTCGGCTATAACACATTCTAGGTACATGGCAGTAGAAATCGCGACACCAAAATTAGCTTATTCACGATTGAGTATTAAAACCTTTGCTTAAAAATCGCTATCATAGAAGGTTTTGGTGTAAAATAGAGGATTCGGCCAAAAATTAGGTGCAATTTGCACCTAAATCTCCTACAATAACGATTTTTAAGCAAAAGTACCTACTCAATTGTGAATAAGTTATTGGTAATGTCGCAATTTCTACGTTCATATAACTAGAATCGCAAAGTCCAACAAAAAAGGCAAGGCCGTACCATCCTTTTCTGCAAGCCATTCGGGCCATTTTCGACCCCCAGTAACTTCGTTGTGGTAAAATCTAGAAGCCTAATTTTTCAGTGATCAAGAGAGCATTACATAGCTAGATATACCTATTTCCAAATTACATTAAATTTGAACCAGTAGTATACTACTTATATATATTGCACACAAGTTTAACGACACGAGAACTGCGTTGGAAGACTTGTGCATTTTTGGACATTTTATGTTTTCGATATGATTTGCTTTAGCCGAACAATTTGAGGTAAACAAAAAAAAAAGAATTTGGTGCCCAAGAATATAGTATATATAGTTTTATATACACGATGGAAGGGACGTCGACCGACGCACAACCGCTTATCATGCATTGTTGATATTTTTCGACTGTTATATAAAAAAAAACGGCTTTTTCCTACAAAACTGCAATACCCCAAGGTGAAAATGTATGGAACAGCTGCAACTCTTAAAATAACTGACGAAAATTTTTAAAGCGTGGAGGTCCAGAATCATGTCCTGAATTCATAGTAAGCGGATGTGCGACGATGTTCTTAGGTACCTTGTATACAAGAAAGATGCCAAATTTTAGTCTTTTGAATGAATCAATCAACGTCTAACGTGAACAATTTAAAACATTGTATTGAAAACATAGAACTAAATTAATCAGATTACACCTGATTTTTGTTTTTCCCTAAATAGAAGAAAGGATGGAATGTGAAAATGCCACAAGATTGGGAGGAACAATATAAACGCGAGTAATACCACGCGACAATGCTAGTTAAGAGATAAAAGCAATTAATTGGCAATATTAACATACTTAGTTTCGTCAGTAATACCTACAGATGATTGGGTATGTATATAAGACGTGGAACAGCACATTTATTGTTATTGCGATACGTGAAGCTACTAAACAAGGTCGATATCGGTAATTAAAAAAATATAGGTACCTTATTTGATCAGTTAAATACTGACCGCCGGCGTCGCTCGCGCCGGGAACTTAAATATCCTGTTCAGTCAAATTAATCTGAAAACCGTAAGTATTTTATATTTTTAACGATTTTAATAATAGTTTTTAAAACTAAGTGTTATTGAATTTTTCTATGAAATTCTCAGTAGCAGCTCGATATTTTGATTTGTGCCCGGTTATTGACAATAGGCTAGCCCCCTATTACATGGGACCTGAATAAACTGGCGAACAGTGGGTTGTACGTTAGTACTCCTCTGCCTAACCTTTCGGGGAATACAGGTGTCATGGTATGGCTTAAAACTAGTATATAGTATGAGCCTATGTCCTAATGGACCACGGTGTGTCAATTTTGATGTATCCGTAACTTCATGATCCGTAAACAAAACGAAGCTGTTTTCAACCGACTTTAAAAAGGAGGAGGTTCTCAATTCAACTGTATTTTTTTTATGTTTGTTACCTCAGAACTTTCGATTGGGAGAACCGATTTTGATGATTCTTTTTTTATTTGAAAGCTGGTGCTTCCCGTGTGGTCCTATTTTAATTTGGTCCAGTTCTGACAATGACATCCATGGGAAAACCATATAGTTAAGTCTTAAATTTGCATGAAGTATGTGCGCGGCAAATGGACGAATAACTTAATATCACGCCAACCGATTTCGATGATTCTTTTTTGTTTGGTAGGTTATACTTTAGAGGTGGTCCCATTCAAACTTCATCGAAATCGGTTAAGCGGTTTAAAAAAAATCATCAAAAACTAAAATTTACTCCGGAACCTCGCTGTCTCATTTGAGCAGTGCATTTAGTTGGCTTATCTGATATTATATATACTTAAATAAAACTTTCCGCAAAAAATTAGAACATAAATTAAATTTTAACTATAACGTTAAACCGCGTTCAAAAAATAATAAAATAATTTTATGTCTAAAACACTTTGGGAAGTCGGTGACATCAATTTGAGTGCCGCTTTGGTTTTCGCCACCGACTTCCGAAACTGTTTAAGACATTAAAATATTTTATTATTTTTTGAAGGCAGTTTAGTATTTTTACATACATACATACACTCACGCCTTTTTCCCATAGGGGTAGGCAGAAACTACAGAACGCCAGTATTAGTATTTTTGTTAAAAGTAATTAACCGACGAAGAGGTGAAGAAGGTTTTCAAGCCGACACGTATATTTTTTTTAACCGTGTTACTGGTAATTAACGTATGTTACGGCAACTTAAATAATAGGTATCACTATTACATTTAGAGGTAAGTGCGTGTGAAGTAATTGATATGAATATTTCCAAGTAAATACTAATAAACAAGTACTGGTTTCAAAAGTAGGTATCCAGCTAAAACTCACTGAGAAACCATCTGTCAAATTTCCCGATATTACACAATAACCTATTATAACTCTAACCTAATCTGAGAGCCTTTTGCCCTAGCGGCCACTACTAGTAAAGAGCCATAGATAGGGAAATAACTGCTAATTTTGTCACAAAGACAGGGAACAGGTATTTTATTACCTATGGTTTCTTTCGCTATAAGAGGGTAATTGTTAGCAGTACTTGTAAAGTGTTACTAACGTTTAAAAAAATACAAAAAGAGATCTTGGCCCATGAGGGGATCGAACCCGCGACCTTCGCGTTATTAGCACGACGCTCTAACCAACTGAGCTAATGGGCCGATATGAAAGTGGTCGAAATACGCAACTACATGATATTATGAGTCAACATAGAAATGTTCACAAGAATCTTTTTTTTTATTTTTTTTTTATGGCAAATATGCCGCCGTCTACAATTCTGCCAATGACAAAGTGAAATGGAAAAAACGTGTGATTATAAAGATTTATACAAATTAATTAAAAATTAAAATTAGGAAGATAAAATAAAGACAAACTGAAAGATAAAATTCCGAAATAATATTGTAGCTCAATGAGGGTATTGTGATGAAAGTTCTGGAACGCACAAGTAATGACAGAACCTACCGGCTTAGAACAGCTTTTTAAATGTTTGAATAATTTATTTTTTTCAAATAATTAGTAAGTAGAAACTGATTTAGACAACATTATTTTTTAATTATTTTTTAAAGGCGGTTTTACTTTTTTTGTGAAAAGTTTTTAATACAACATTTTTATTACCATCTTCACCAAATTTGAATGAGACCACCTCAGAAGCATACACTTTCAAATAAATAAAAGGCGTTACTACGACAACTGCTCATCACCTTTTACATAATATTGCTTCCCAATGCAGGGACGTTAATTATCGAGTTCTCATGGTACTTCACTATATGCATTGTCATGAGCATAATTTGCCACTAAAGGTACCTACTTATTAAAGTAATAAAATCGCAACCCCTAAAATACTTATTATTAAGGAGTTGCGGTGGTTTTCATCATGCTTCACTTAATGAAGCATGTCTAGACCAAATTCATAAGTTTCCTAAAAATATTTGAAGATTTCCCGCGATTGCTTCAGGATTCCCAGATATCAGATCCTGACCTGATGACTATAAGACGACCCGGGAAATGTACTCTTTAAAAAATAAAGAATTTTCCAAATTAGTCCCGCTGTTTTCGAATAATGGAGGAATATATATAAGGGGCTTCCGTAGTCTTTATCGGCAGTTCGACTTCGCCAAATGATGTTTCCAGAAAGCAAATTCACGAGCTACTTTAAAAAATACAAAAAAATTATAGGTTTGACTATAATATTTGAAGAGGTCCCTCGATTTCCTCAGGATCCCATCATCAGTTCTTAACTTGATGACAATGAGTGGTCTCATTGTCATCATGTTAAGATCCTCTATCCTCAAGAGTACCTATATCCTTTTAAACAAAAAAATATTTTTCATAATCGGTTCGCAATTGACGGAGTAATCGGTGAACATACACAGAAAAAAAAACAAATATACAGACGAAAGAATAAAACCTCCTTTTAGAAATCAAAGACGGTTCAAGACGGTTAATAAATTCGAAAAACTGAAACTAGGTATCTAATTTCCATATAGAACCGAACCTGGTAATGATGTAACAAATTCCCTCTCAGTAAAAACACTTAAATATATGGATATACCGTCGTCTCGCTATTTATCTCTCCCTTTTGTTTGGTGGAGTGCTTGTAGTCTACAAATACATGCAAAAGGAAAACCATATTCTATTCGTGATATATACTGTGTAATGGTTTTGATACCTTAAAAAAACTTGACGAAATGTAACCGAGACACCGGCGAGCAGTGGATCTTTGGAGAATAGTTGTTCTATATTGTGTTATTTAAGTATCTACATACTTAAATAACACAATCTTAGAGGAAAGAGTGATATTTTGTGGTACAGCAACAATGTGTTAGAATATTACGATGAAAACTATAATACTATGTCACTCACGGTCTAAAATCGTGGGACGAACATTAAAATCCAAAATTACTACTCAACAGATAAATTTTACCAAGTGAAAATATAAATTGGTATCAAATTATTGTATGAATAAACTTCTTTTTAGTAAAAATTTCGTGAAAACATTTGTAATTTTTTATGTACATAAAAACAGACACACATAATAGTGTTAAAAAATCATGTTGTTACACCGTAATTTTGACACATTGGGAGACTTATTTTGTAGAGAAATGAAAATCCACATTCTACAAATAACAAAAAACTTTTAGACATTTTCAAGCAAAATTTTTAAATGAAACTTACAAAATAGGTAGGTACCTAAACATTTTACGAGTCGTAAAATCGTCTCACGCCCCGACAGTGGCGGCAAGACGTTTAATGGAGGCGTATCTGAGGCAGAACCTGGGGCGCCCTTTTGTATCCATGACGATTTTCTGACTTATAACATGACCTTTTATTTAAATCTCAATAATAGGTACGCACGGCTACACATAAAGCTATACAAAACCAGAATAGGCTAGCCTTGAATTGTGCGGATAACAGTATACAGCTTTATGTGTAGCCGTGTGTACTATTTCCAATAGGCTAAATAACATACTACGCAAATTAAGTACTAAGAAGTTGTTACACGTAAATAACTGAACGTCAATATAAAATTGCTTTGCAGATGTCAATGCTTTGGCAACCCGTCAACCTGACAGAGGTATGTCCTGCCAACACGCAGGTTTCGGCATGTTCGCACTTCGGCTTCGTGTACCTGAACCTACTAGTGCAGCTGTACGGCGACTCCTGGGACAGACGCAAGCAGGAGGAGATCCGCAAGACCAAGGGAGAGCCAGACTGCGAAGAAGAAGATGACAAATACGATTTTATTGTGGTGGGAGCGGGCGCTGCAGGCTGTGTCCTCGCGAACAGATTGACTGAAAATGAAAACTGGAAGGTATGCTAATTACAATACCTATTTCTTTATTAGTTTTTTTGTTAACGATTAACTCTTAAACTAGAACCGATTTAAGCAATTATTTATCTTTCAGACTGCCTCATTAGTCTAGGGATCCTAAGTGCGACTGCTATCTTAGAATGTTTGAGTTCGTCCCAACTCCCAGGTCGAGCAAAGTGTTATTGAATGTATCTAGAAACTTCTCAGTAGCAGCTCGGAGATGTGCCTAATGAATTGCAATAGGCTCGCCGAAGTATTACATTGGTCATAAAGAAACCGGCGAACTGTGGGTGTACGCTGGCCAGCACATCAAGTTACCAGAAAACGTCAAATTTTCTCAGTGCATTTAGAACTTAATCATCAACGTGTTAAGGTTTCAAATCATTTGGATAAATTTGACAGTTTTGTAGAACCTGATGTGCTGGCGATTGTACATGAATGTCACCTCCTTTTGGGGAATACAGGCGTGATACCATATTATGTATGATATACTTTATACCTCATTAGCCTGCCTCATTAGTCTAGTGATCCTAAGCGCGACTGCTACGCTAGAGGTCCTGGGTTCGATCCCCGGGTCGAGCAAAGTGTTATTGGGTTTTCTATGAAATTCCCAGTAGCAGCTCGGAGTCTGGATTTGTACCCGGTTAATGACTATAGGCTCGCCCCCTATTACATGGGACCTAAACATACCGGCGAAATGATGGTGTACATTGGGCACCTTTGCCTAACCCTTCGGGGAATACAGCGGTGATGGTATGTTATGTTTATGTTATATTTTATACCATTAGAAAGCTATATTAACATCGGCTATTTGTTATCCCCTTATAGGGGGGGGAATTAGGTTCACATGCGGGCAAAGCCATGGTCAACTCTAGTCGCTAATATCTTACTTCAAACAACGTTGCAGACTACTTGCAGTTTGTTTTTTTCGAAGCGCCTGGTTATTATAAATGAGTACTTCCGTTGTTTGCGTTTAAGTAATCATATTATAATTGCAGGTAGCGTTGAATGTTTTAATGTTTAAGTTAAGTATTAATTAATCATCTATTTCCTCTCGAAACTACAGCTCTTTACAAGTAGTAGGTACTGAATAGTACCAAAATAAATAGTACAGTTTGTACGAAATAAGTAAGCCGATCGGAAGTTGTCTGCAAGTGGTTTAGAAGTGGTAAATTTTAATAGAAAGAGTCGGTGTAAAGATAATTATACTTTGTCCATTATGTGAACCGTTTTTTGACAGATGCCTTAGACTGCCTTAGAACGTAGCTGTTCCAGATTACGTAAAAGTGAACTTTGAAAGAAAACTTGAATTTGAATTTGAAGAATATTATACATATTTATTTATTATTGGTCGTCGTTGCACCATTTTCGATTCGATAACCTAACAATCGATAATCACTAATAGACAGTAATCAAAGTGTCAATAATCGGGTCGATAATCGCATTGTTACGTTCCTGCAATCACTAGTTCCATCTGTCAAAAAACGGTTCTCATAATGGACAAAGTATAGAGTCGTATATGTTTCACATTCCTAATTATTTTGTATACTAATTTCAATATTTATGTATTAAAACACTTAATTAAACGATTTTATCACCGCGGTAGTTCGGAACGGCTAACTTCCGATCGGCTTACTTATTTCGAACAAACTGTAATAAGGTATAATTTTAAATCAATAAAATAAAATTTTCACTGTATTTAAGTGTTATTGATAATATAAAAAGTTTTTATTCAAATTATGTTTTCAAAATACAGGCAAAATTTCATTAAAAAACTGTAAATGAAAGCCAAATAAGTAAAAAAAAGAAAAAAAAGATGAAATTTTAATGGCATCTTAACAAATATTTTGACAATCCACGGCCAGTGACAGATATATAACTAGGTACTATGAAAAAAGGTTGCAATCGTATAACGTTATAAATTCATAATTATGTTGATACGGTAATGATAACTTATAGTAAGAAATACACATATTTGATAAGATTTATCATAGAAGATATCCAGATCTAAGTAAGTTAAGCAACAATATAAGGAGATTAGGTTAAGGGCTAAGTATTTAGTACGTTCAGGGGGCCTACCATGAACTTTTAAAATATTTGCCAAGTACAGGACAGGCCAACTATGCAGGTCAACCTGACAGGTTTTCTATTTGTACCATGAACAATTCGAACTGCCCTGCAATGCATCGACTTCAGACCTGCTACACTAAAGCTGTCCGGTTCGCTTTAATATAAATAAACGTTCTGAAATACGCTTTCGCATTATTATCGGTTTTACGGTTTTAAGGAAGTTAGGATAATTATTTCAAAATACTGTTTTTATGAGAGTAATACTTCTACAGACCCTAAGTTTTGTTGCAAAACATTTTTAGTTATCATGATTTAAATGTTAAAGACCCTTGTCAATACTTAAAACACTTAGCATACAAGCAACTAAAATAAGGGCTGTTTTCGAACGAAGCTTTAAGTACATACGAATCAAATAATTTCTTATGCACAATTTACGAGATCATAATAACTTCTTGTGTGGTGTGGTGTGGTGGATTTTTTTTTAATTTTTGGAACACTCGTAAGAAGGTAGTTTCTTCATAGCAGACAATTGTATCGTGTTCGTCGTTGTGAGTGGTAAAGGAAATATCAAATTAAGTTATCATGATTTAAAAAAGAGTTTCATATGAACAATTGGAAACGATGTGTGAATTTTAAATAATCACAAGAACATTGCAATGGGCTACAACTTAAGTGCTCGGTCAATGTTTCGAAGATGTGTGATGCGGACGGAGGTGGTGGAAAATTGGAATTCCATTGTTGGTGGTGCTATCAAATATTATAAAGGCTGGGCAGACAACAATTAATTAAAAATAAATAATGTGTACTTTATTTTCTGGTTAATCAAGTACCAACCAAGTAAAAATCATCTTAATTAAGTACCAACTCTATTTTTTGGATTTTAGTGATGAGTTTATCACTGATATTATCGATATCTTACTCAAGAAATCAAGTAAGTAGTTCATCTTCATCACACATCGACAATGAACGGAAAATATAATACTTTTATTCTGTCTAAAATTTTAAATAATGCTACAATAGTATGTAATGCACTAAGTCATTTTTACTTTAGGTTATTCTTACAAATTAAAGAAAACAGGTCAATAAAAGCTACTTTTATACGGCTGCTAAATATGACTGCAGGGCAGTTCAATTTCAAGTGCTCTAATGTCAAAAATGAGTTGATGGTAAAGCTCTTTGCAGGTCAGCCCGCTGAAATGTTGTCACGTGACCGCTCGCCGGCTTAAGTCACGTGACCGCTGGCTGGCCGGTTATTTGATGTGCTCATGGTACAATATAACACGACAGTTCACTTTCCGTCTAAAATTGACCTGCTATAAGAGTTTATGGTAGGCCCCCTGGACTGGTCGTCCTTAGTTAGAAGGGCCGTCTGGGAGATTGGAGATTTCGGACACAATTTCGGTGCACGAGATCTTTTTCAAATCGATTGTATCATCATCATCATCATAAGCCTATTACAATGTCCCACTGCTGGACACGGGTCTCCTCTCAGAATGAGAGAGTTTACGCTATAGTCCAACATGCTAGCCTACTGCGAGTTGGCAGACTTCACTCGCCGCCCAGAAAGTTTTCCTTTACCGTTTAATTTTAATACGTACAGCAACAAAAACTTCAAAACGTCAGAAGTACCTACGTGCCTTGAATTCGAACTCGAGACCTTTTACTTAGCAGTCAAATGGCCATGTCACTAAGCTCAGCTCTGGGTTCATTACTTCACAGCAGGTGCAACAATCGCGCCATTACTTTTTTTTTTTTTTAAAGCTTCCTAGCAATGTAGGTCGCACATTACTATATTATGTTATCTTGTTAACCCCTCGTACTAAGCTAAAATGCTTGTATTACAAGTGGGTTCACGTTGGTAGTGCAATGGGTAGGTTTCGAACCGGCAACCACATTACCACAAGTCCAACGCCCTAGCCGTAAGGCTACCGCCGCTTCAAAAATGACCAGGTCTCAAGGACGCCCAGGGTTTCCAATGTCAATGCTATTCGGTGAGTTCAGAACATACGTCTGTTCTCATTCAGGTGCTGTTGCTGGAAGCTGGCGGGGAGCAGCCGGACGTGACGCTGGTGCCGGCGCTGTCGGTGGCGCTGCTCGGCTCCGACCTCGACTGGGGCTACCAGACTGAAACCAACGGCAAGAGCTGCCTGGCGCGCAAGGGACAACGGTGCCCCTGGCCCAGGTAATACCCACTCAACTCTTATATAACTTCTATCATCATAAACATTGTCCCACTGCTGGGTCTCCTCTCAGAACGAGAGGGATTGGGCTTCGTCCACCACGCTAGCCTACTGCGGGTTGGCAGACTTCACACGCCGTCACGAAAATCTCTCAGGCATGCAGGTTTCCTCACAATGTTTTCATTCACCGTTTAAGCGCGTGCTAATTAATTATTAATACGCACATGACTTCGAAAAGACAGAGGTGCGTGCCTTGGATTCAAACTCTAGACCTTTGACTTGGCAGTCCAATGGTCATATCACAAGGCTATCACTGCACTATATATCTTCTATGTATACACATAACGATCGTCTAAAAAGTTAAACCTGATTCTATATATTGAAGATATTTAAAAGGCGCCAAATTAATTATTTATAGTAATATATTAGCAGAAATTGCGACATATTCACAATTGAATTTTAACACTTTCGCTTAAAAATTGTTATCGCAGAAGATTTGATGTAAATTAGAGGATTCGGTCAGAACTAACAATTTACACCAAAATCTTCTATGATAACGATTTTCAAACAAAAGTTTTGATAAAGTAATTGCATAAATATTTTGAAGTAAATGCTCCAAATATTTTCAAAATCGGTAACTAAATAGTTGATGATAATTAAATAATATAATTATTAAAGTTATATCTGATATATAGGTATATATAGTAAGTTTTTCTATCATAGAAAAACTTTGCAAATCAAGTACTATTTTGTCACGCGTCACGGCCTTGATGGCTAACACAGTACGCAATCACACGTTTTGATAATGTTATCTTCTACGTACATACAAACACGTAACTGTAAAGCGCCTGTACCCTTTAGGCGAAATACACACAGTTTTCCTATTCACATCCGTCGATCGAACCGATTTTAGAAGACGTCCTATTGAAAAATCGTTGAACCGTATTCACATTATGTTCGTTGGAAGAATCGTTCAAAACGTTGGCTTGACAGTATTCACATCACACAGGAAAACTGTTTCAACGATTAAGTCGCTGCGACATCGCTACGGTTTTAATCACGTGAATCAGACTACAGCTGCTCCGCACTACGCTACGGAGTGCGTAGCAGTGGATGAATACTGCGCGTGAATGCGTTTTCTGTGTGTTGCACTAGGTACGCATTTTCTATACAAACATAAATTCGAAGACATGTGACAACTACCAACCCGCACAGGGCCCGCGTGGTGAGTATCGGCTCACTCCCTCTCACCGAGAAAGGGCATGTGTCCCAGCACTAGGAACATTATAGGCTGATTATGTATGTCGGAATGTTGTGGCTATAAACTTTAAATGGTTTCTAAAATTCTTGTTTCATGCTTGTCAGTAGATATTTTTCGTAGTCGGGTTTTAGTTTAGAACTTTCGTTATAATTTTAGAAAAAGTTTTAGGAAAGACCCTATCCTTCATAAACGCTTACAGTTACTAGTCACTAAAATTATTTGAATATCTAGTTTAAGAATCAATGTAACCTGGCAATACTACGTGTACTTATAAAATATAACTACATGGAATTTTTAATACTTTTAGAGGCAAAGTGATGGGTGGCTCGAGTTCCATCAACTCTATGGTATATGTCCGCGGTAACAAAGAAGACTACGACTCCTGGGCGAGGATGGGCAACGAAGGATGGAGCTTTGAGGAAGTAAGAGTAGCATCATCATTAATATTCGCACATTGTTTCTTGCACCAAATGGATTTGACATTAGTTTAGTTTAGAAAAATGTTGTATAGTTCAGACAAAAGACATAAATCCTACACTTTGACAGCTGCTTTTCAAAAATACGCTAAATTAAACACAATTGCACCTATAGTAGTCTCTTTTATCATAGTTGCAATCTTTAAAAGCTTTCACTTGCAATTTCACTAAGAACAAACACATTTTTAGGTACTGCCATACTTTAAAAAATCTGAGAAGAACCTGAACATAGAAACCCTCAGCCGCAAATACCACGGCGTTGATGGCGAGCAGTCAGTGTCAATTTATCCATATACTGATAGACCCTCCGTGATGATTACCAAAGCCTTTAACGAAACAGGATTGCCTATAGATGATGTTAACGGAGCGAACCAATTAGCCGTAATGCTGACACAAGCCATATCAGAAAATGGAGAACGGGTGTCCACAAACAATGCTTTCATCCAACCAATCAGATATAAAAGGAAAAACTTAACCGTCAAAGTCAACTCTGAAGTTATCGAAATATTGATAAATAATAACAAGATTGCCTACGGTGTGAAATATGTTCGCAATGGTAAAGTTCACACTGCTTATGCAGCAAAAGAGGTAATAGTTAGCGGCGGGGTCATTAATTCTCCAAAATTGTTAATGTTGTCTGGTATAGGACCTAAAAAACATCTATCTAACCTAAATATAAGTGTAAAGAATGCCTTAGCTGTTGGAAGCAACTTGCATGATCACGTTAGTTTCAATGGCATTATAATCGGTCTGTCTAATAAAACCTCAACTCTTGTTGAGAAGGAGCAAATTCTACAAGAAATCAAACATTACAGCCAAACAAAGGCAAATCGCGGACCTCTATCAGGAAACGGCCCGACTAGTTTTGCAGCATTTATTGAAACAGAACCTAATTTACCTGCACCAGACATTCAGTTCGCAGTAGGTTTTGCTATTTTGGAAGAATATCTCGGTGAACCAGATACCTTTGACGAGAACGTATTAATACCAACAGCTTACTATGATGCAATATATATAAGGCCTATGTATTTGGTACCAAAAAGTAGAGGAGAACTGTTATTAAACCCTGATGACCCTCACGGCAAGCCGCTTATATATCCTAACTATTTGGGAGACTCCAGGGATATTATACCATTACTCAAAGCAGTTAGATATGCCCTCAGATTGGAAAATACGAAAGCATTTAAGTCAAGTGGCGCATACTTTGTAAAGACACCTTTAAAGGCTTGTAAAATGTATGAATGGTCAACTGATGAGTACTTTAAATGTTTGATGAGATCTTACACTACAACTACCTACCACCTCGGTGGCACTTGCAAAATGGGCCCCAAATGGGACAAAGATGCTGTTGTAGATTCGAGACTGCGAGTGTATGGTATGTCCGGCCTGAGAGTTATAGATGCATCAATAATGCCTCAAGTTATTCGAGGAAATACTAATGCTCCATCTATTATGATAGCAGAGAAAGGTGCTGCCATGATTATCGAAGACTGTCTAAAAAAATAAAAATTAACAAAGACCTCCAGGCTGTATATTCACTTATTGCTGTGTAAAAATAAAATGAAGCTGCTGTGTGTTTTATCTATTGCTTATTATTGTGTTTGTGACGTGTTTCTTATATAATCTTATGTATAATGCCTAATAAATGTTTCCAACTGGACTTCGAGTTTATTATGCATAAAACTTTTAATTTACAGCAGTTCAATCAATAATATCTTTATTTTCATAATATGGATACATTATGGTGTTGGGATGCCCACATTTTATAAAAATCACCATATTCAACTTTTGTATGCAAATCCTGGTACATAATTACAAATATGAATGTCAAGTAAAAAGTCAAGTGTCAAGTCGAATAAATCTTTTTCTTTCTTTCTTTCTTTAAGTAAAATACATTATTATTATTAATGAGGGTTGTTCTAGTAAGTGGCCTAGCTTTTACTTAAGATTTATTTATGTTTGCTATTAAATATTTGTATAAACTATCTCTGAGTTTACACTGTGTACTTAGGTAAGATAGTTATTGTGGACAAACTTTGATAAGAACTCCATTTTTAAATAATATTTTTTTATATAAAAACAAATCGCCATCAAAGACTTGAAAAAATGCGTTAATTTCGTTGCGGTCAGTGCCGAGTTATGATGAAGATAATGGAAGCATGACCAGGGCTGCAAAGCACACGGCTTCTTGGACTAAAACGTTATGATCATAATACATAATATGTACATACAATCACGCCTTCATCCCGCAGGGGTGAGCAAAAACTTTCTTATTCTTGCATATTTCCTTCTTCCACATTAATGTATAACACAGATATTAACTAGACAAGGAGTTTAATACTGGGTGAAAATTAATTAAATATTCTTGGGTGTAATTCAGATCCACGAAATTTACGAACAAAATTATTTCACTTTACAAACGTCAGTAAGTTTTTTTGTAAGGTAAAATAAATACTTATCATAAAAAACATTATGATGTATCCATCCTTCAAGCAATCGCCCAGTATAAAAGAAATCTAGTCAATGTCTTTTTAATGCAGTGCACTGACTCTTAACGCTTGCAAGTAGTTAGTCGTATTTATTCACCAAAATGCGGAAAAAGGAAGGGTCACTATGACGTATGGGTTCGAACTTAAGTATAAACTAGACACCACTGTTTCTATTTGTATGTCTTGTGTGTATGTCTTGTATGTATGTCCCTGTATGTCTTGTGTTGATTTGAATTCAGTAAATTTTCAAAAGGTGACATAGTTTACTTTGTTTTTTTTTTTAATATTTATATATATGCACCGTTCTAATTAGGCGCATCAATTAAATTACAATTTAACAAAGAATAACAAAAAAATTCAACTCTAGGTTCTACCGCTCTTTAAGAAATCGGAAAAAAACCTGAACATAGAGGGTCTCAATCGAAAATACCACGGTGTTAACGGTGAGCAGTCAGTCTCAAGGTTTCCTTACGTTGACAAACCTTCTATCATGATGACTGAAGCCTTCCACGAAAGGGGATTACCTATAAGTGATTATAACGGAGCGAACCAAGTAGCCACAATGCAAGCACAAGCCATATCACAAAATGGAGAACGGGTGTCCACAAACAATGCTTTCATCCAACCGATCAGATATAAAAGGAAAAACTTAACCGTTAAAGTCAACTCTGAAGTGATCGAAATATTAATAAATAAAGACAAAATTGCCTACGGCGTGAAATATGTTCGCAATGGTAAAATCAACATAGCATATGCTCTAAAAGAGGTTATAGTTAGCAGCGGTAGCATTAATTCTCCAAAATTATTAATGTTGTCTGGTATAGGCCCCAGGAAACATTTATCCCAGTTGAATATAAATGTCAAGAAAAATTTAGCTGTTGGAGAGAATTTGCATGATCATGTAACTTTCAATGGTTTGGTAATAGCTCTGCCTAATGGTACAGACACTCTTACTAGCAGGAGACAAATTTTAGAAGACGTACATGAATACAGCGAAATGGAGGAAAAGTACGGGCCTCTATCAGGGAATGGTCCGGTCAATACTGTTGCTTTTTATAAAACAGACCCTGAATTACCTGCACCAGACATTCAGTACCAAGTAGATAATGCTATCTTAGATGAATTCCTTCATGAAACAACTACCTATGATCAAATCCAAATATTCCCTACAAGCTTTTATAATGGCTTGTTACCACGGACTATGATTTTAACTCCTAAGAGTAGAGGAAAACTGCTCCTGAACCCAAATAATCCCCACGGTAAGCCGCTTCTGTATGCCAATTATTTTGGAGACTCCAGAGATTTGGGGCCGCTCCTCAAAGGAGTAAGATATCTGCTAAGTTTAGAAAATACTAAGGCATTTAAATCTCTAGGTGCATATTTTGTAAAGAAACCCCTAAAAGCCTGCATTCACCACGAGTGGGGTACCGATGACTACATTAGATGTTTGATTCAATCTTACACTTCGACTACCTACCACCCTGTTGGCACCTGCAAAATGGGCCCCAAATGGGACAAAAAAGCTGTTGTAGACCCGAGACTGCGAGTGTATGGTATATTTGGCTTGAGAGTTATAGATGCTTCTATTATGCCTGTAGTCGTCCGGGGAAATACTAACGCTCCAACTATTATGATCGGAGAGAAAGGTGCGGCGATGGTTATTGAAGACTGGTCAGAAAAATATTATTAAAATTAAGTTTTGCTCTAGTGGAATTAAGTCCATAAAGTAACTACATATATTATTATTTTTATTTTTTTTATTTAGGTTGGTTTATTTTAGGAATTAGATTGGGATTAAAAAAAATGTTTTTATAATAAAAATATATTTATTATACACTTCATCTTATTGTATTTAATCATAAACTTCCATCTCATCAATCATCATTTCATCATATTCAAATTACAAAAGTATAAAATTATATATATTCTCCTCACGCACCTCTCAAATATGATACATATTTATATCCTACCTTCATGCAAACCGTAAAGAAAGACAACATGGCAAATATCAACAATATAAATTACTTGACAATTTACAATCAGTTTTTTCTTATCCACATTTTTTTGCCGAAACTGCCCAACTCTAAATTTAAATACATAGAAGACAACTCTACCAAAAGTTAATATTTTCAACTTCATACTTATGTTACAAAGAGTATAAATTCATCACAACAGTAGAATCACGTGGTATTTATACAATGGATATAATTGCAGCTATTACACAAAAGATGGCGTTAAACGCCAGAGCTACAGCCAAAATGAGCGATATTGGCGATCGGACCATTCTGGTCATGTTTTTTTTTTCCAAAGACATGTAGAACATGAACATTTTTTGACAGTTTCACTTCTCGGGTAGTTTAATAACGGGGGTCTGTGTATATCCCCAGTTCATCTCGCAGTGCTCGATGAGGTCTCTTTCTGCATCTGACAATGTTGACAAGTCGAATTCTTGACTATCGCTAAACGGGTCTGTGTATGGGTAGTGAACGAGGACACAGCTGAAGTCCATCGAGGAGCCGCAGTATCCGAGTATTTTGCGCAATTTAGTCTCAGAGTCGACCTGTAGACAATAAGAATAATTCATTAACACGATTGTTTATTTAGCCGCAGTTCTTTTTATAGTAATTCGCAAGTCTAAGTCACATTTATTTTGTAGTTGTATTGTGCAGATCTTACATCAAAGATATTTATAATCCAGGGTTTGGAACTGGGTGGAACATTAGTTATTCTAGGAGAAAAATATGCAAATCTTGCAAGCCAAATTGCTCATTTTTTGAAACATTTAAAACAGGATTGGAAGTATAATGTTAATAAACAGTTATAATATTTACCTTGATAACGTAAATGTCGTTTTCAACGCAGAATGCTTGAAGGAGTACTTCTTGCATATGAGTGGCGCTATCGCCAGGGGGCGCCTCTGCCGTCAGACAGAAGAGGGCCCTGTTGCTGTTTTTCGACAGGTACTGGATGGCGGGGAGCAGGCCGACCGTCAGCCGTTTTTCCACACACGCGCGTCGCAGCACCGTTTTGATGCATTGACTTATTGGGCTGTGAGACAAATAAAATGTTATAAGTAAGTGCAAAAAATATCGGGAGAATTGTTTTATTGATAGTTTAGAATTCTGAATCGAGGTTACATTCAGGAATTGGGCTCCTCGTGATAAAATCTTACAAAATATTTGGATGATTACAATATTTTTTATTACTGTTTAATGGTTTATTAAGCAAACTCTTGATTTTGAGCTTTCAAAATCATTTTGAAATTAATGTGATACTTGAAATTAATGTGATGAATAAAAGTTCATATTTGATTTTAATGACTACGAGACTTCTAACATCTAATTACCTAAGACCCATCAATGGTTAATTGACCTACGAAATCAATTAAGAAATATAATTGTAACTTAGACCGAATTGTACAACGTGTGTATTGCACAACGTTACAATATTTACCTTTTGGCAGCCATGCCGCTGAACGTTTCAGCTTTTACTGGAACAACTGAATCCTTGTACATTATGTTGGACAGATTGATGCTCTTCAATTCAAACTGATTAGAGATTTTAAACACTTTGTTTTTCTTCGCAGAAATTATCACAAACACTTCACTCCAATTTCAAATAATCCTTGTTATGCAATCCACTAGAGTTCACAAACTGTTGAACTTATCGATGTTTATGTCACAATGATTTCACAACTTTGCCACTCAAACTTTCGTGGTGTCGCTCTGAATGCTCTGTGTTGAATGTGGCGTCGTGACGTAGCTCCACTGTTTTATAGAGGTTACCACGCATGCGCACTGTTTAGCTAGTGTGCGTAAAGCAGTCGCTGGGTATTGACGGTGATTCTTCGAAAACCTCTAGTAATTTTCGATGTATGTGAACTTTGTGTGAGTAGTGTATTCATACAGCCGTGTATCAACAAGAGGTTAGTTATGTGTGTGTTGGGTGGTATTCTGTGCAAAGTGCTGGCGAGCGAGTCGAAACGAGTTTGTTAAATAGCCAGACTGCGAGCTTCTCCGCCTCCCGCAGTGTTTGGTGCGCCGGTGTCTGAGGGGGTATTTGACTGATACCAAAGACTCTTGAAGTCTTGATCGTTAAGGTTATCAAGTGCAATGTGTTTGTGTGCGAGCGTTTTATCCATCTCGTTCGGAATTCCCGATAGCTTGGGTTTTATTTGTCGGAGGAAATGCGCATTGATTGCGTTTATTTCGTCTACTTTGGATTTGTTATCGCGGATACTGAAATTTCACGGGGTTTCTCGGTCAGTCTATACGGAATCCGGTACAAAATTAGCTAATTATTATCACTTGGCTATTGCTAATTCATCAAGTGTCTTCCATCTGCGTCTTATCTTATCTCAATGGCATTAATTATTATTACTGATAATTGAGTTACCATAGGCGTACATATAGCTACATGTAATGAAATATTTCTTATAACAAAAATATTGGTTAAAACTGATAAGTAGACCGTATTAATTGCATCTCTATTTCTAGCTCGTAAAGAAAAACAACAATAACTTTGTACAATAAATAGTGGGTCATCTGATCCTAAACAATCATATCCTAGTCAAAGTGTATCTTATCGACAGTTTTGATTTTCTCCGCAGTAAAAATATGTCCTGATTTCTTTTTGTTACACTTTACAACGCAAATGTCAATCTTGATAGAGGCTTTATTTATTTTTAAAAACAATAACACGTGTCCTCTTTTCACTAACCTTGTTTTGTTTTGGATCTATATTTAGAATTTTGATCTTAGATTATAAAATAAAAGTTGAGTGAATGACGGAGGAAAAACCTGGACTGCCTACCGACGGTCACCACTCACTGCCAATATAGGAACCGGTATTGAATTATTTTAAATTTATTATTTTATTTTAAATTAAATTATTATTATTACGACGTCAAAGAAGTTGAGTTGTATCACTTGGGACGGACGTCGTTATAGAAATATTATAGAGAAACCATTTTTTTTTTGTATTTTTTAAAGTAGCTCGTTCATTGAAAGCATCGTTTGGTGAAATAGTACTGTAGATGGAGACCACACATGGCACTTTATGTATGATCTCCCATTATTCGAAAGCAGCAGGACTGATTTGGAAAATTCTTTTTTGGTTTAAGAGGAGTGTCCCTCGCGAACGCAACAATGTTGCACAGTTGTCGCTGTCTCTATCCCTCGCGATGCGAACGCGTGCCCGAGAGGAGAAACAACAATACATTTGCAACATTTACACGCGTATTTCTTATGTTCCTAATTTTGGAGATTACTCCTATAATATTGTTAATACGTAAAAAAAATCTTGTAAAAATATATTCACTATATTATCTGGGTTTCTTTCGAATCAGAATGTTTCTGTATTGTCGAGAATTGTCACATTGTCGAGAAATACTAGCATAAAGTTGGGCCGTTTTTCAACGAAAATTGCCAATCTTTGAGCTCGTGTAACTTTTTAACCGTATATTGAAATGAAATTGTATACTACAGGAACACGAATTTTAATGATAAGATTGTTACTGCAAATTTTCAATGACTTTCATTGTTTAAAATTCAAGCAAGGGCCAAACTACGTTTGTATGGAGCGCGAAGCGGATACTATCCTCTTAAAAGGGTATACTTCCCAGGTCATCTTATTGACATCGGATCAGGATCTGAATATGGGATCCTGGAGAAATCGAGGGAAATCTTTAAATATCGTATTTGCATTAGATATCTCGTGGGGCCTTAACATACCGGCGAAATGTTGGCGTACATTCTTACACCTCTGCTTAACCCTTCTGGGAATGCGAGCGTGATGGTATATTCTTAAATTATATATATGCTCCAATAATTAAGATTCCAAGACTAACGACTTAATAGTTAATAGAATATTAATTAATGATGTGATTGAACTTATTTCTTCTGCGTCTTTAACTCTTTTGTGGATATTGAACCTTTATCAATGTCAGTCGTTCATTCACTTGCGTTCGTTGTTCCGTTCACATCTCACAAGACTTCTCTTTAAGTAAATTCCATTATTATTGATCCATCGAGCATGGCACCTACAACCAATTAAATTTTCTGTACTTAATTATTTACCTGAAGGATTACATAATGATAGCTAAATATACATGTAACGAGGTTGCAAACCAGAAATCTATTAGGTGAAAAATATCTATAATATTTAATATTATAAAAAGGTAAAGTTTGTGAGTTTGTTAGGTTGTAGGGCGTATTATTATTATTAAAAATAATTCTTTTAAAAATAGAAATCCACGTTATTTGTGAGTATCATAGGCTATATCGATATTGCCTAACGTAGTGGGCAAGGGTCACTAATAAAATTACTTTATTGACAAACATTTCTTATAAAAAAATCGTCCTGATCATACTGGCTATTCACTTAACTGACCTATTTCGCATCAAAGTTTAAAAGATTTGATATCCAACCTCTTCCATGCCGCGTCATGCATTATGTAATCACGTGCGTACATTGACCCTTGTCTTTGAAATGGTCATGTGCATGATTCCACAAGTGACGCGCATGTGGATTTCATGTTTACATTTCCTTATCTCGCATAAATACTGTAGATATAATTACTTTTAGATACTATCAACTATATAATACACAACAGAATTGTTTCTTATGAAAAGCAATCTGCAGTTTTTTTTAGAGGTCTTGTGGAAAATTGGTCTGTTAATTCCACAAACAATGATTTTATTGCGAAGCTTCTATTTTCTTGTATTAAAAATTTACCAACCCGGCCGGCGGGTAATATGAAATATGGCGGTACGAAGCTGTACCGCCATACCGCCGTGCTGTATTTCATATTATGAGATTAAAAAACTGTTAGTTTTTTTTTCTTTTATACAAACATTGTCCTGACAATAACGAACACAAAAAAGGCCGATTTCGGCGAGTCACTTTTATGCAAATAGAGAAGAGTTGAGAGAATTGTGCAATAAATATTTTGTTAAGTCCATTGTCGTTTCAATTCTATTTTGCGGTTTCATGTTTATCCTTATGACCTTTGTTATGATATGCCATTCTTTAACCATAAACGCGAGCGATAAGTGACTTCTGTTTAATTAGAGAAAAAGTTAAAATTTATTTGAAACATACGAATGCTGATATTATATGATTGTACTATGTTTTCACGAGTCCTGACTCGTGATAATTTCGCATTTCGAGATGCCACTACAAAAAATATTATCGGAATCCCTTTTTCATAACGGTGTGTTGGTTTTAACAGTTATTAAAATAAAATCCATAAAAGAAATAGCAAACGAATGGAGAAACTAATTGATCAAACTCAAATCTATACTAATATTATAAAGCTGAAGAGTTTGTTTGTTTGTTTGCTCTCAGGCACTACTGGTCCGGTTTAAAAAATTCGTTATTCAGAGTTAGATAGCTCATTTCTTGAGGAAGGCTAAAGGCTATATATCATCACGCTAAGACCAATAGGAGCGGAGTATAAATGAAAAATGTTACAAAAACGGGAAAAAATATTCCTTTTATGTGCAGAAAAGCCGAGAAACCACGCGGGCGAAGCCGTGGTCGGAAAGATAGGTCTAAGTATATTAGGAAACCTGCCAAAATGTGGCTCGTGGTGCCGACGCCTCTAAGGAAATAGAGATAAGCTCTTAAATAAATTGTGACTTATATTCAAGATATTACGTATATTTCATAACGGTTGCATGATTTTGTAGTAAACAGTATTTGATTATCCGTGGGACGTTGACGTCACTCGCAGACAGTATTGTTTGAAATGTATATTTAAGTAATCGAATGAATAAGATTTTTCTGAAGTTGTTAGGTATTTGCGTGTTTCAAACATGAATTTGTATGACTATATTAAAGGGAATAAATATTATAGGAGTTCAAAAGAAATTCATACTTAACGATATATCATAATAATTATAGAAGAAATATAAATAATATATAATGTCAAACGTCAAGCTCTTTAACCTGTCAAGCGGCATATTGTAGACACAATGCAAAATCTATTGTTATGTCCTCATGAGGAGACTGTATGCATTGACGGGTTAAGAACCTAAGATATTCTCTTTAAAAACATCTAAGTATATAGGAAACATAATCATAATATTGAGATATAATGTCGTAACGAAATAAATTTGTTAGGCAAAACATTCAGAGAAATACTTGTGCCACCCTTGCCCCTTAGTTACCGGAAAACTTTAATTACCAACGAATGTTTTGCAATTTACTTTTTCTTGCCCGTTATGAGCGCCTTTCTAGGTTTTCTTAACTTTTATTATTTCTAAAGGTTTACTTCAATACTTTACGCAATACGACCTTATTGATGACGGTTGAGTTTATTGCTGTTAAAATCTAGGTATGTCTGAAATGTGATATTTTTCTTATTTTATCGTATAAACAAATATCTATAGATAGTCAGTTGTCGCTATGTCTAGCTAGAAACTATGTAAGTACCTTGGTACTACGCAGGTATACCAAGATAATTAGTTCTGTATTGTCAGTAAGTAGGTATTGTATCTATGTTTCAGATCCTTTATGTTTTTGTTTTTGCCCCTTATCAATGTTATGTCGCAAGTATTTGTATTTTCAGTCTAAAAATAGGTTTAAAGAAACTCTTACGATATGAAATATTGTTGTTTACCGCCTGTGACGCAGTAACAACTTTGGTTGACTTTCACAAAACGAACACTTTTATTTTTCCATTGTTTCTAGATTTCCTGGAAAATTCGCTTACATTATTTTAATTATTATTAATGTATAAGTTCATTTTTGTAACACACTAGTAAATACTGCACAATACAGCAATTCCGGACTAATGAGTCCGTTACTTTGGCATTTTGGAAGATCTTTCAGGAAACAGAAAGGTAGACAATGATACCATACCTACCTACTTATTTATGGGGAAATCATTTTTTTTTTTTAATGCTGCAATTAATTGGCAACAACAAAGCCGTAGTGTATCTAAATATAGAGTTCTTAGAATTAGATATTTATCTAATCGAAAAAGTACTTACAGTTACAAAAGGCGCCAAGATAACCAGAAAAATATCATAGATATCAGCTAAAAATTATCAATAGATAATATAAAACATTAATCTGGGACGATAATCTTATTTCAAACAACGTGATGTCGTTTCAGCAGCTGTGTTTCTAATTGCGACTCAACTCTTTAATCGATGGTCAATGACTTTATTTGATAAGTAATAGACAAGCGCATACAACCTTTGACCTTCATCGATCGCTTCCCCATGCCATGCTGCCGGGATGTCAAGGACATAACTGATCGTTAATCGAGTTTATTGAGTACTTAGTTTTAATTCGTTGGAAATTATGAAAAGTGTTTTAGATATCTGGGTAGCTGTAGTAGACTTCTGAGTAATCGTCAATCAAATCAAATTGTTTTAAATGTTAATAATTACGAGAACTAGTAATATAAATTTAATATTAATGATCGTTTCTTTATTAATAAAGCCTCTGGGTAGCTAGGTATAACATGTGTAAACCAATTAAGAGACTATAATGAATGACAGAATCTGATGACTTATATCAACGCAAAGATATGAATTTTCTATTGAAAGAAAACCGAGTGAAAGAAAAATACGGCCTCAGGCAGGGTTTGAACCTGCATCCCTCCGGTTAAGTACACCAGACGCTTCACCAACTAAGCTACCGAGACCACTGACTGTGATGTCGAATTTCTCTTCCACATTTTACGTCTTTACGTGACGTTATTATTTAATGCTAAAATATAATGAAAAATAAGCAGTTATATCTAGGAATTTTAAATCAAAATATGTATAAAGAATTAAAGAACCATTAACTCAGGAAGAAAGTCTTAAAATGACATAACATGACTTATGCCACTATTGAATTCAATTCCCGGTTGGTAACTATGTGGAAATCACTTCAGCAATCACCAGAGGAAATCGTATAGGCATAAATAAAAACATCCAACAGTTTTGAGAGGCGTTTAGAGTCTATCTTTTTCTAATGCCTGATAGGATTCCAAGAAAATCCTTTTTAGTATGTGTGCTTACATTATCACCATGAGTAACCACCAACCGCCGGAGGTAGTACAACTTAAAAGTTCTTTCGGCTTCCTCCACGGAATTTGCTCCTAACTACCAAACTGACCTAAATAGAGATACCTAAATCACGCATCATTAGATTCATATGAACCAGTTACCCTGTAATGCTCTTCACGTAATAATTATCGTGGGAGTGAAGAAACGATAGAAGACAAGTGGCAGTGACAGCTCGCGTACTCGGCCCCTCAGATCAAATAAAAAGTTAAGATGGAACTTTGCGAACAAAGAAGTGAGGCCGGCTAAAACAACGCCTTGCCGTGTACGACACATAATTACCAACAAGCACACATGTATTAGTTAACTACGCCTTATCTTGTCAGTCAAGCTTTCGATAGCTCGACTGACACGATAAGGTGTAGTTTCGGTATACGTGTGTGCGTGTAATTGTGTGTTGTACTCGGCAAGGCGTAGTTTTAGCCGGCCTCACTTCTTTGTTCGCAAAGTTCCATCTTAACTTTTAATTTGATCTGAGCTCGCCCCACGGGCCACACCCCCGCAGTAACCATAAAAAACATTTAAATTTCCCCTTAACTGAAGTTTGCGAGGGTTGCGTAACGTCTGTTAAACATGTTTCTTACAGAACTTATTTTAAATCCTTACGAAGGAGTGTTGTAATTGTTTGGCAGGTGGCTTGGCAACTGTAGTATGATATATTCGCTTTGAACGCTTCTCCGTCCACCCTAATAATTTCTTCAAAAAGTTCCGTATAGGTACGTAGGTAGTGAACATAAAAAGAATACAAATTCAAAGATATCACGGACTAGCATAGCGAACAGTATTGAAGAACAAAAACTGAAAACTACTTTTCTGCCGTCGTAACGAAAAAGGGCACAAATAACTTTTTTTTTAAATTAATAAATACATATTCGGAATCAGAATTAAAAGTCCAATCTGGGTATTTTTTTGTAAAAAAAAATGAAAAATAATAGTTGTGCCCTTTTTCGTTACGACGGCAGTGTTACTGACCTGGGAATCGAACCGAACAAAATCCCACGCTTTACACTAATCCCTGCAACGATATCAATAAACAAGGTGTCTTTATTTAGATTGCCCCTAAAGTGTTGGGTTTTCCAACTGACCAAATGCTTGGTTACTTCCAGCAGACATACAAACAAACAAGGAAAACTTGTCACTAAGGAAATGCTGCTTTGTTTTATTCATTAGCCGAGGACAATAATATTATTGATTGCGGAAATCTTACAGCCTACGACTCTGCGTTGTTCTTATGTAAGATTTTTATCAAATTGAAAGTAGTTCATATTGTATCGAGAAGGGTCTATCTATTGACGTCACAAAAAATATTCTAAATTTAAATATTAAATATACTATATTAAATCTCATTCCTCATTAGTCCAGTGGTCCCATGCGCGACTGCTACGCTAGAGGTCCGGAGTTCGATCCCCAGGTCGAGCAAAGTGTTATTGGGTTTTTCTATGAAATTTTCACTAGCAGCTCGGAGTCTGGATTTGTGCCCGGGGTAACCTAAACATACCGGCGAAATATGGGTGTACATTAGTACACCTCTGCCTAACCCTTTGGGGAATACAGGCGTGATGGTATGTGTAAATATTAAATATTCTATTCCTCTTGTAAGTGAATTCACAAAGTAGTTATGTACAAAATGAGTGCTATATATTAATTAATACCACTTATGTAGGTAAAGTATCTGTAATAATAGTTGTAAGTATGGAAATAAATAAAAAATATTTAAAATTTTGTTGATGTCGAGTTTATCATGTTTGGACCCCTTTTTAACCTCATTGCGCGCACGAAGGTACAAATGTTTTTTTTTAACTAATTATGCGTAAGTAATCTCTCATGATTTTGCATAATTAAAGTTAAAAAAAAAGATTTCGCATAAAAAAACATTATTGTCGAATTTCAACCACCGGGCGACCACTAGTTCTAACTAATAGTTACGTTTTCCTGTAGTATTTACACAGAATATTACAAGGTTATAACATCAATCAATGTTAATACAAACTAGGTCTCGAAAACAACTACAATGTTTGTCAAAACATGTTTTAATTCAAGAAACTTCTACACACAAAGACAAATAGGGTCAATTTGCAGAATCTTAAAATTCGAACAGGAAAAATGTTTATAATTTTGGAATTAATTCAACAAGAACATTGTAATAAGTTGTCTCAGATCAATTAAAAAGTTAAGATGAAACTTTACGAACAAAGAAGTGAGGCCGGCTAAAACTACGCCTTGCCGTGTACAACACACAATTACACGCACACATGTATTAGTTAAGTACGCCTTATCTTGTCAGTCGAGCATTCGATAGCCCTATAGCTCGACTGACAAGATAAGGCGTAGTTTCGGTATACGTGTGTGCGTGGCGTAGGCGTAGTTTTAGCCAGCCTCACTTCTTTGTTCGCAATTTTCCATCTTAACATTTTTTTTGATCTGAGTAAGTTGTTTAGTATAACGCTAGAGGTGCCTCGTGGTAATATCTAGATCCATAACCCCTACATGAGTTTATAGCCGTGTACGCAGTATTGTAGCAACGACCTTTGTGTGCTCAGACTTTTGCGCGTGCGAGCCCTCACGGTGGCTCAGCAATGCAACAGCAACTCCTTTAGTGCTGTAGGTGTCCATGAGCGACGATGACTTCTTATCTTCAGTTGGCTCCTCTGCTCGTTTGCTGACATAAATCATTAACAAAAAGCTATTTAAAGAAACAAAAGAATACCAAACAACTCCCTGCTCCTATAATAATATCTTATCCCTACCTATCCTTTCTTAGAAGAGATACATGAAACAGAGTCGGAATAGCGTCGATCGTTTCGTGAATTTGGTATAAGTATCTACTTACTTATTTTAAAAGCATTTTAGCGCAATATCTTTTTTATTTTATTTTATGAGCTGTCTTAATTTCAAGATTGGTAATGTCAACAAGCTAATGTTTCGGAAATGTAGCTATGGAAATGGAAAAATAATTAATTTGAAGTAATGTTTATTAAAAGTATAAATTTACAACGGTCGCGTAATCCGCACAATATCGTAGCAAAAATCGACTACGCTCAGGGTGCGAGCGCACTCGCTTAGCGAAAACCTAAACGCGAAGGTTGCGTGCGCCCGCACTCTCGTACGATATTTTCTTTATGTTACACCTATGCGTAATAACGCAGGGTGTGTGTACAGCCGTACACACACCCTGCGTTATTCAACACCGGAGTTCATCGGCGTCATTTCGTCAGCAACGTGTTTCTCTCACCATAACTAAAAGATCAGTCATATAAACTAAGTTATACAAATAAAAATGAACCGTAATCTACATTTAATTTGTACCTAATCTCTTGTGAATTGGTAAACTCAAATTTAATGCGTCCAAGAATTTTCAACTCATTATGATTAATATGATCAAATAGCAAGGTCAATTATCAAACATGTCAACTGATTACTTTTATCATCACTTATGTTTTACTATGTAACGGCGCGGGCGCACTATACAGATACACGTCTTTGGACTCAGCATTACATGCTAATCAAACGTGATTGTCTATTAACAAGTGCTTTCATTCTGATAATAAGCATTTAAGTATCAAATACTATTCTCATTACCTAGTAACGATATCAAAAGATAATGGTTTTTCCTTAACATGTTCTCTGAAAAGTACACTCGTAATATTATCTAATCTGGAATTATAGCTTAATTGCAAACGACACAATAATATGACCAAAGTCTGTGTTGATTGCTACGAAACATTGTTCCGATTAGGTAAAGAATAACAATACTTAGTTATCATAATTTTAACTCGAGAAACCAAACAAATGAAATCACATTAAGTACAATACTTTTTACAAAAACCCTTTTGTTACTTATCATTACTGTGATTTTGTTGTATGTCACTCTGTGGATGTGTTACGAATATGAATTCTAACAAAACATAAACTTGGATCAAATATTTGTTTCGTGCGGAAATCGAACCTGAACCTAAAAGCCACTGCGCCATTCATGACATCAATCAATTTTATTTGTGTTTGAAGTATCAACTTTAATCACAAATGAAAACCAAACAAACGAATAAGAACCGAGGTAAACAAAAGAATAATGATGATTTCAAAAGAGTTCCTCTCGATTAAGACACCTTTCAAAGAAAAAAAAACAATCAAAATCGGTTCAGGAGCTACAGACAAATACACAGACACATAGGTACACACTACAAACTTATAACACCCCTCTTTTATCCTCGGGTTTAAAACCATTCGGGTGTTCTAAACGAAAGAAACAAGTTGATTACGAAATGAAACACTGAAATGTGTAATATTCTGTTATCATTATCAATTTGTCCATAAATAACTCCAATGTCTTTCTTACATATGAATCATTCGCGAAATCGTGTCGCCAACTATCTATGTCAAACAGTTTGTCCCCTCGTATCACGACACACCTCCTGTATCTAATCAGATACTACATCACTAAGCGTAACTGAACTTTGTGTTTATAAACTTAAAGTTGAGCGTCCCTTGAAAGAATAAACTACGTCGTATGCTTAATTCCTAATATTGGAAAGCCACGATAAATGAGGCACCGGTTTAAGGTCAAAGAACTAGATTAATTAGGAATATTTCCATGATTAGGCCTAAAGTTACAGTGTTTGTAAGCGGAATATCCCTACCGTCCGACCTAGCACTTTTTTCAGGTAAATTAAGGTCGACATTCGGTCTAGCTTTATCCTACTGAATATTATTATTATCGGGTCTGAACTCCGTACGTTATTCAAAAGAAAATAAAGTAACGTGTCTAAATTCTATCCACTTTCTATAACTTCCTAACAAAGCCACTACACGAAATAATTGGTACATGTTTATACTGTATCTACTTATTTTAAAATCGTCCACTAATGTTCTAAGACATTAAAGTCTTGGAATGTTGTGATTCTCCGTAACGATGACCTTTTTCGTGTTTACTTATCACAGAAATTTGTATGTATATTTTTTTGTAACAATATCATTAATTTCATCAGACGATAATACCAACGATTCCTTATCCCGGTGAATTTGTTACCTATCCTATTGCATACCTTTTAAAGAAATAATGATGTCAGTCAAAATATCTTTTAATTAAATGTAACTCTTCATTACAATTGTGTTACATATTGAGGAAGACATATTAAGTACTTAGTGCTTGTAATAATATCGTGCGATGCTTCGACCAACCTCATCGATGTGTCATTGCCATATTCTATTAATAACTTCAATTATTGGTCCTACAATAACATAGATTACACCTGTAAACTGTAACTTCAAGCAGTTACTGAAAATTTCTAAGAAAAAATAATGACACTGTTCTGTCCATAATCAAACCCAGGACCTAACTACTGGCACACTAAACTGTTTAGTTATAAGGTATAATGGGCTTCAGTTCAACGTGCTCATACCTTCACAGAACGCTGCGATGCCACGCAAAATGTGCCGCGTTGGAGATAATGATGAAACATACAATAATAATACGAAGTAATAAGTGTTTTATTGGAATCATAATGATGAAACTGTTGCACAATACGAATAAGCCGTTCATGCTAAAAATAACTTAGCTTGTAAATACAGAAGATAAAAATAGCTTTTGTCTGGACATAATCACGCGTATTTATACAATAATCTATTCATGTTAGCGGAAATAAGTATATATTTTTTCTTTCTTATATCAAAAAGGGGAATGATAGGCTATAAGTGTGATTATGTGTATGTGTCTATCGGTGTGCGTCGTAAAACTCCTAAATGGATCAACCGATTTTAACCGGAGTTTTTAGTTTGTAATCCTTCTTTACTGCTGGCTAGAACCCACTCCAACCGTTACGAGATCAATTGGTCTGGATTAAATTCCTGTCAGGGTTACTTATTAAAATAATTCCTATTGCAAAATCTCACTGTTAAGGAGAATGTTCAACATTATCAGAAAAACCAAGATTGCTAATCTTCTGTCGTCACTGTCAGCGAAATACGTCAATGGACGTATGAAATTCTTGTTGAAACAGGGTCATGGCGCAGGCGGCGGGCGGCGCGGCGCGGCGCGTGCGCAGGCTACCAAGACGTGTTTCTATTTTTGTTATCTCTTTTCCTTACCAGTTTTGTAAGACATTTACGAGCGGATTTCCTTACGTACCTACTTTCACGGGGTATTACGGATGCTAGATGTTGTGTCAAGGCTTTGCACGTCATATATGTATAAGATAGCTTTCCGCCCACGGCTTCGCCAGCGTGTCTTCTCACACAAACTTTCATCCCCTATTTTACCCCCTTGGGGGTAGTGAGTATTTCCCATGACCTACGCAAATGTCTTGCTGATCTGGTATCGTTGTGCGTCGGGTCGTTGGGCTCCCTAAAAAATGGTTGAGCTACACGATGACTGATGTATGCGTTCCGTCAGTTAGGACAGGTCAACTCAAAGCTGGTATGGTTCTTTCTTCAAAAGGCCTGTTCAGATTTTGCCCTACATTGAACTCGCATATAATATAACTATTGTCTGGACTTTAAAAGAGACCATGATTCTCTGAGTTTGTTTCGACGTTTCTTCTCAGAGGTCGTCAGATAGGAAACGTCGACGCCATCTAGTTAAAAAAAATATGTAAAAAAAACGACTTGTAAAAGTGTCTTAAAAGATCTATTTACAGAAATAAATATCATTTCATTTCATTTCAACATTATACAGTTTTAAATGAAATGTTTTACATTTCAAAGAAACAAAAACAATGACTACTTATGCGTGTATGTCTCCAAACAGTTGGATTATCTTCTCACAAGCGACAAATACCAAAGTGACTAAATAATCGCCAAACATCGCCGACAAGATGAATAAAAATTTCTACTGAATAATTTAGTTTACGGTCATCATTCTAACTAAATAGAAATTGTAAAAGGCCATAATATGAACCTTAAAAGAAAACGTTTCCATGAAAATCCGAAGACAAAACGTTTAGTAACAAAAACCCTGGGATTATTAACAAAGGATTGTAAATCAGTGAGTCACATACACAGAATAACTATTTTTAACCGACTTTTTTTATGCTGTAATGGGACTGCCCCTCTCTAGAGTACTAGCGAGGGGCAGTCCCAATCCTGTACTCTATCACGCCAAATTGTGGACGCAATCTTTCTGATACATGTTGATTACCAAGTAGGTAAGTAATATTTTAACAATTAAGTACAGTGCGCCAAGTTTATTTATAATTTTATTCGCAATATTGCGAAGGTTTTATATATAATATTTTGTATTCTTTCATATTTTATGAGTAAGTAGGTTCTTTTAAAAATAAGCATAAACATGGCTATCATCACACTGCGTGTTATCTTATGAGATAAAGCTTCCTAATGTTTGCAAATAAAAGTCATGCTTATTGCGCAATATATTTTTTTTTTAGCAAAACAAACTCAAATCAAATCCAGTCCCAATTAATTTTATAAAATTTTCCCTACTTTTTAGTACCCGAAATTGGCACAAAGATCAAGCTAGTGCCATACCACAAAAAAAATATAAAAAAAATGTTAAAAAAAAGGATATATCACAAAATATTGGCTGATTTTGCACAAAAGAAATGTCGGACGCCATTTAAAAATATTTTTTTTTTTTTTTTAATCAGTAAATAGCTTTGTCAAATATTTTTTGGAGGTCTAGTGGCCTGTCTCATTACTTCAATTAGCAAGAAGGTTGAAAACATCTTCATTTAACATGCGAACTTTTCGGGTCGACCTCCTTAAATAAACTTTGTGTCAATTATTTTTTTCTGTGGACACTGATCATTTTGTTTTTTTTTGCATCTGAGATTTTTGTTATCATCGTTCAATAATAAAATTATTATCAGGTATTTTAACCAATTCAAAGCGGCTTTTGTAAATAATGTAACAATTAATGTGTAAAACGTGTAAATATTGCAACCAACTACCGTATTTCAAGGTAAGTACCTGCTTATGACGTTTAGAATTAATTTATTGTCAGGATTAGATTTCCTTATACATTTGACCGACTACTTCTCTAAGCTACTTTATTGTTATTCCAATTCCAATAAAATTATACATGTATTTTAGTAACAATTATTATTGAATATTGAATTATATATTATATATATATTGAATTATTTCGGTAGTTTGCAAAGAAGCGGTCTACAGGGAAAACCCGTCAACAAATATTTAGCATTAATTACGTAGAATTCAACTAATAAGTATTTATTTAAGTACTTTCGTTCAGTACTTATTGCATGCTGACAATTATTGGTAAATTCAAATAGATCACTGGCATTATTTTAATATGTTTTTATGACCATTAAGCTTTTCCGGTTAAGCTTCAAAGGCCGCCGTCAATTAAAATGAACAAGGTGTTTTCTGATAACGCGAGCGTTCAATGCTAACGTTGTCTATTGTCACATTGTAACAGGTTTAGTTATAAACGCTAGCTGGTGTAACCACATCATAATATTCCTTCCGTAGATCTGCCACGGCCTTACTTTAGAATATTATATGCGTATAAGGCATAGGCATAGACATTTTTTCGTTTTTGGGCAATCTTTCCGTATGCCTCACGAGAAAACATATGACTGCAATTAAAATCCTATAATAGTGTTCTTCTTAAAATGCAGTGATAGCCTAGTGATATAACCATTGGACTGCAAAGTCAATGGTCTCGAGTTCTAATCCAGGGCCTCTGACTTTTTGATCGCGCGCTTAAACGATGAAGGAAAACATCGTGAGGAAAACTGCATGCTTAAGAGATTTTCTCGATGGCGTGAGAAGTCTGGCAACCCGCAGTAGGCTAGCGTGGTGGACTATAGACTAATCCCCCTCATCTGAGAGGAGACCCGTGCCCAGCAGTAACGGGTTGATAATGAGTATCTTCTATAAATAGGTATTCTATATACTTATACATAATATGACATAAGTGCTTCGAAAAACTTAGCATCCTCACGTGCGTCAGCGCGACATGTGCTCGATGCAACACGTGTCGGTTCCACCACGTTGTGTAAGATGTCGAATTGTAGTGAAGGGATGCCGTAACGACCGATTTATTTGTCGAAAGCTTAGGATAGAAGATCCGTGATGGAATAGACGGAGTTGGTATTTAAATTTCAATTTTACTATCAAGCATAAATATCCCATCCATTGTCGTCAAACGTAACTTAAATCATAATTTCAAAATAGGTGAAGGACATATTAGGTTCAAATTAATTAATTTAGTTAAAAAAAAATTGACTGCTTCATTAGCCTAGTGGTCCTAAGCGCGACTGCTACGCTAGAGGTCCTGGGTTCGATCCCCAGGTCGAGCAAAGTGTTATTGGGTTTTTCTATGAAATTCTCAGTAGCAGCTCGGAGTCTGGATTTGTGCCCGGTTAATGGCAATAGGCTCGCCCCCTATTACATGGGACCTAAACATACCGGCGAAATGTGGGTGTACATTAGTACACCTCTGCCTAACCCTTCGGGGAATACAGGCGTGTTAAAAAAATGAAGTTTGACTTGTAAAAGTGTATTTAAAGAATTTATTTACAGAAATAAATAGTACCTATTTACTACTTTCAATAATAATTGTTATGGAGTGATGACTAAAAACTTTTTTACTACTCAAGTAAAAAAATACTGGCACGTTTCCTACAAAATTATTGACAGCCGCCGTTTATAAATAAAAAATGTTTTGTATTTTTCCAAGTAAACAGCTATCTCCAAACTTTTTGACGAAAAGCGGCCTGTTTTTTAATGCAACCTTTTTGGATCAAACGTATGAAGTTTATCTCCTTATTGCAGGAAGTAAGAATCTTGAAACAGTATTCCGAATTCAGATTCACCTTCCATTCATACTTTTCACTTTCGTTTGGTCAGCCCCGGTTTGTCACAGTATAAGTAATGGAGGTCACCAGACCTCCATTGAATAGTGATGTGCCGCGTGAGCGTGACTAGGCACACGAACATAACCTTACGATTTGTCTAGCGAAATTCTAGCAAGCGGTTTTCTGACATGATTTTGGTGACATTAATTTACACTGCGATTTTTATTTAATAATATTCACTTTCATGGAGTAACTGTAGGCTAGGCTAGGCTAGGATGTATATTGTTTATTGAAATAAATTATTATAATATGAAGCAGCACTTAAACCTGAAAAAAATAATTATTATTCAATTCAATTCAACTTTATTGCATTCCATAATTTTATTTATACAGGTGGTAAGACTTAGTGCTAGAATCAATGATGGACCCTGTCGGGCACAGCAAAAGTAGGTATAGTATGAGAGAGGATTTATAAGTGGAGACATGGTTAAGTCATGCGCGTATTAGAATAAGATTTTGCAACATTATTTATTTTAAGGTTTGCATGGTTTTTTTTATATATTGTATTTCTCTTACTTCTTCTCGTACTTCTTTCTGTTACTTATACCTCGCATAGCAGTTGATGTAAGAAAACATGCTATCATAGCCATTACTTATTTATTTTCCATGCGTACCATAAGCCGCATTCATATTGCCCTTTCGTTTTGATAACAAAATACGCAAGTAACGGTAATACGTAACATTGTAACCCACCGCTGACACTATCAGCTATTCACCAGAAACGTAACATTAACTTATCGAAGCGGAGAGTATTGTGGGAGCAAAGTGTCATATTCGCAGATTTTCCCGTATTATCGTTTTTATTGTGAACCTTGTTATCTTTGTGTTGGTTTGTGCCAGTTGACGATGTCCCGGGCTAGCACAGCGTCAGTCTGGCCGCTCGTCGCCTACTGTTCGGATTGAGTTACTTGATCCACCCACAGTCCCACTTTGTTGATCATCGGTCGGGGTTTATCTGTGGTCTATAAAGGAGGACCTACATATTTCTAAGCTAGATTTAAGGCTCTGTAGATACTATCTCGATTTTTACCGACTTCCCTTAATCAGTCACTAGGTATAAGACTAAAAAATCTAAGATCCATCGCTTCATCACTTACATAGTGTCAAATTAGAAATGATAAAATCACCTCTGAATACGAGCCTTGATACTCGAATATTTTAAATGCATTAGAGAAAAATAAATTCGAAACACTTACTTACTAAGATTGCAGAGATACAGTTACATCCACAAGTTTCATAATTATTGAAACGACGCGATCTACAATTGCTCTTAAAATACACAAAGAGTAAAGTTTATTTTTAGGTACACTACAAAAGTTTGTTTCCTTTCGCTTTGTGTTTAGAAAACAACGTCCTTATCGTGTATATCAAAATTTCGTACAATGAATTTTATTGATTTGTTTACATAACAATAACTGCGCAGCTGAATGAGTGTATACTAATAGTAATACTATACTGCAATGTTTTTGTCATCAACGTCACTAGTAACCTCCCACTGAACCGCTGTCGTCAAAACAAACGTCGACATTATTTAGAACAAATACGTGATAAATATTATTGTGTTAACGACAAAAACAATGATTTATTATGCCTCAATAATGTTCTGTTACTAATTTGACAAATAATCTCAGTGTCATCTTTGTGATGAGTTCGTTACACTAATAAAATTTTAATAATTATGTTTTGAAATTCGATTGTTTATAATAAATAAGTCAAAATACTGTCAATTTCTCGGCCACGGCCACGATTTACCTAATCTCATTTTCCGGAATTAACGGGATTTTATTACGTGGAAACATACAATAGTGGGTATTTACTACAGTTATAATATTAAAATCGCCAGCGTATAGAGCTCAAACTAAAAACATGATAATTTGTATTTTCCTTAAAAATACCAGTTATTGGTGTTAGTGTTTCCTGTACGTTGACACGTTGAGTTTTCCCAAATAACACACCAAGACATGAACGGAATGATAAGGAAGTTCGATACGGAATATTTATAGCACGGCCATATTTATATATTACAATACTAAGCATCGTTTCATTCTAAGAAGCAAGCCAATGTCTAGAATCGTTGTCTTTATTAAAATGTTAATTTTATTCATCGGTAAAACCAGTTGCTCCAAAGATTTCCACGTCAACTGTAAGGAGGATTTTGTTTGCTTTGTACAAATAATAATAATGATCAGCTGACGCAAGTCAATGAACGGTGAGGCATATAATTTTCTTTACATCAAGATGTCTTCCCATCCATTGATTCACCATCCAATGTTTTTTAATGATTCATAGTGTATTAAAAGGTCTTGTTATTGGAGTGCACTAAACTTGAAATCATGATTTGTAGAAAGAAATAAATGAGTAGACTCAAAAAGAAAGTTATGAAGTAAAGATTAAAAGGCATGCATGAATATAAGCCGTAGAGGCTCAGCATATTCGTATTGTTGAATAACCGAACCGCAATGCTATTTTCAGCTGGTCTTAGAACAATGTAAATATGACTTAAAGTAAGGTAATATGTATCTTAAATATTTTTTTCAAAGTGCATTACAGTATTATAGTCGACACTATTTTGCCTACGTATAAATAAAACTACTTTTTACGGATTTTATCGCGGTATAACGAAACAATGTATTAATAATAAATAAGTCATATCAATATCGTATTAAACTCCTTAAAAAGTAGTTTTATTTCAATGTCTAATATTAGAAAATATAAAACCAGTATAGGTAATACTTACGTAGATTTGGAATTCTAACGTTTACCGCGTCTTATTTCGACTTTTTTCCTCTTTCTTTCTTTTTCATTTTTTCCTGCTTGGTACGTCAAATGTTAGGAAATCTCTTTGTCTAAGACAACACATAACATAACAGACATACCATCACGCCTGTATTCCTCGAAGGAAAAGGTAGAGATGTACTTAATGTACAGCCACAATTCGCCGGTAGGTCCAATGTAATAGGGGATGAGCCTATTGCCATTCATCGGGGACATATTCAAACTCCGAGCTGCTACTGAGAATTTCATCGAAAAACCCAATAACACAAAACCTAATAAATCATTGACTTTATGTAGTTTATTTTAAGGCTGTGCAATAGAACTGCAAACCAAACGTGCAGTCATGGTTCACACGATTGCACGCCGACTGCGATTGAACTGCAATCGGACTGCACGTTTGGTTTGCAGTTCTATTGCAGTCGTGTCAACTGCATTCAAACTGCATCCGAACTGCAATCTGCGGTTAGATTGCAGTTAAAATGCGATCCGCATTGCCCACGTGCCCCACAAATAAAATTGTTTACCAATTTTTGCGGGTTTTTACAGATTTATATTTAGATTATCCACAAACATAAGTTCGTCTTATATTTCTGCGGTATTTGTCTAAATTGAATCATTTTAAAATCATTACCCCAAACATAGTTTATTTAAATATTTATCAATTCTATTGCAACTTGGTCATGAACAACACGATCATGATTCTACAATTTGTTCATGATATTGAATATCAAAATATTACACTTATCTCACTACCAGACGACAACACGTTAATCCTACCTATTGACAAATTGCAATGAAGTATTGCCAACTTGATAAAGACGATATTATTCATAAATTCCAATGCGATAGGGAATTACGTATGTTTCAACAGAGTAGAGATACTCCTGTATCATCATAAGAACTGTATAGACATTTATTTTAATAACTGACATTTGCGACATAAAATCGTTTGTAGGTCCTGTCATGTGCCGCCTGTCTACTAGTGGCCGTGTGATTGAACTTGCGCAAGGCCGCTTCGAATGCGTACGCGCCGACTTTACAAACGACCTAGTACAACGGCACGCTGTGACGCAACACTGAGTAACTGCTAACACACAATCCTGTTCCAATAACGAGTCCTAATATAAAGTGAGACGACCTTGACACTTTTGACGTAGATGCGATATAAATGGCACAAGATTGACTAGACTTGTTATCAGTAATGAGACAGGTTAATCAAATTAAATGTAATAATTTTAAAGTACTTCCGAAACTGCAAGTTTAGAATACCTTGAGAAACAAAACAGCCAAGAACGAAAAGAAAAACAAACGAAAAACGAAAGAACCTGAGAATAAAAAAATGGTTGGTGGGTTAAATGCACCCCGCAAGAAAAACTTCTTGGGCAACACTTTTGGCAGTAGGCTAGCGTGGTGGACTATAGCGTCTTTAGCCTAATCCCTCTTATTCTGAGAGGAGACCCTTGCTTAGCAGTAGGAACTGTCCTACTGCTAAGCAAGGCTAATATGAGTTGTTGATGATAATGATGTTATAATTGGTTACTATGCCTTACTATGCATGAGGTACCTTTGACCCAGTACAAGAACATGTACAATTGTATTCACAGACTTACTATAGAGACAAGTGATTGGCCTGGCTTACAAACGTCAACCGTCGAGCCTTTCGTTTTGCAATAGCTGGATACCTCCATGTCAGAACTGGCTAATGAGCTGAGATGATAATAGATGAAACCGTAGTTATCTTATCTGATTCCTAATTCGTTTACGTTAGAGTAGTGTATAATTAAGTAATGACGCACTGAATAATGCAATAAAATTTCCTCTACAAAAAGGATTGATTAGTGTTTGTAGAAATGAATAGATTCAGGTATGGCTAACTCCTGATTCGCTTCGCTTTTGGGAGAGCGGTCATAGTCTTCAATCAGTAACATTGTCAGGGGCAGATGTGAAGCACGATATCCCGCCATCGCCTTCTTTCAGTGGATATTTCAGTACATGCATTTATTCTAAATTAAACGTCGCTTAAATATAAAATTATATATTTAAAAATTAAATATACCTAAGTTCACACTTTTTGTGTTGTACTCAGTGACTCGGTAATGCCAACCGAATGATAACTAATTAGTTGACGGAAGAAACCTCTGGGGTTTATGTTTCCCTAGGTTTATATGGAAAATGTAAATGAATGGAAATTAGTAACGATCGTTCATTACATTAAAATGTTTTCCCTAACAACTTTGCTTGTATAATGCATGAATTATTAGCAAAATGGAAAATTTACTTGGTTTATGCTCGTCCACGTCGCGTTGATGGGTAAAGAAAGTTTTAAACCTACGACGATCTATCTGTCTAATAGGTCTCATTCTTGTAGCCCGAAATCTATTTCCAATACATTTAGTTTTTGATATTGTGCGCGTCTCATCGTGGTCCATCTCGGAGATAAAAATGTTTCGACCACCAGTCTGTGGTGGCTTTGACCCCATCATCCCATAAATACGTATTACCTTTATTCTACCAATTATTTATCTTGGGTATGCGATCCAGGAACATTATCAAGGAGGTAAGACACGAAGACGCGTAGCAATAATAACAATACGATAGAGATAACTACTATTGGTGTTGTTAGAATCTATAGCAGCATTTCCCAAACCTTGGTTGACCCATCGGTCGCGAGCTAATATTAAGTGGACCCTGGAATGTAGAAAGATATTTACACCGACCGCAATCGACCAAGCCAACAGCCACTAGGGAATCTGAGTATTAACGATATTTATGTTCTCTTTTTTCTGCGACAGCCAAGCGGTGGGTCCCAAGATTGGAAATTTCTGTTAGGCGGGTCGGAGCCCAGTCAACTTTAGGAACCTGCTGCTGCTCTATATGCTTAACTATCAGGTTACCCATATACTAGTTTGTTATCTTATTGCAACTTCAAAAAGAAATTGTGTATCGCATGGAGCGATTGCCCTCTGTGTCACTTCCATTTCTGAGTATTCGAGTATGTAGATTGGTAGAAATGGTAGTAAAAGTACTTAGTATTCACATGAATAATCGCGCTGAATCTAATCGTGTAATTACTAACACTGCGTCCCTGACCTAGTTAAATACCATCGGCATGCTATTAATGCTTTATTATATTGAACTAGCTGTGCCCCGCGGTTCTGATTTTTTTATTATCAAACAATTACCAAACTAAGCAGTGATAGCCTAGTGATATGACCATTGGACTGCCAAGTCAAAGAAAGAAAGAAAACACATTTATTGAGACAAGGAGACAACACACAGATAAAATGAACAGTAAAAAAATAAAAAAGTAAGGTCACTAGGTGTGCTGTCGACATGCTTGCCTCGAATGGGTTGCCAAAGGTCTCGAGTTCGAATCCAAGGCACGCACCTCTAACTTTTCGAAGTCATGTGCATTAACAATTAATTATCACGCGCTTAAACGGTGAAGGAAAACATCGTGAGGAAACCTGCATGCCTGAGAGATTTTCTTGACGGCGTGTGAAGTCTGCCAACCCGCAGTAGGCTAGCGTGGTGGACTATAGCCTAATCCCTCTCGTACTGAGAGGAGACCCGTGCCCAGCAGTGGGGCAATGTAATGGGTTTATGAATTACCAAACTTCTTACTTGGCATAGGATGACTCGCTGCGTTAATCTGATGATTGCCTGAAAAAAAACCATTAAAATCCGTCCACCCGCTTTGAAGTAGGTAGGAAATATACATACACACATATTTTTTATGTATATAGATAGATAGATAAACGCTAACATAACAGCGTGTGACCTAAAAACACAATTTCTTTTCAGGTAGGTACTTGTTTCAAAAATATCATGCAATCTTGCGCAAGAATAAACTCAAAATAAGTAAAAAAAACATTTAACTAGTAACTATGTAGGTTACTGTAAAAACATAGAAACAGTATAAACTTATATGGAGGAGTTTCCGAAATATAAAAGTGAATTATATAAAAATAATACCGTCTACATCGAAGAACAAAAACAACAAAAAAATATTCCTTTGGAAATGCAAGTTACCAACACTTTTGTGTTTTAAGTAAGTCCGGCCTTTGTAGTCAGGCTACCTGGCTAAACTTTAAACAATGTTAGGGTATTTTTATCCTTTAGAAATACTGCAATGAAAGAAATCGCAAACAATATTATTCCACTTCCTAGTAACCGTCGCGCCAGTGATTAGAAGGGTCGAGCCCGCTTGACGTCACAGCTTCTTATACGAATTCATTTACAATAACAGACGTAACGCATATTAATATATTATTGCTTTTCTGAAGGTAAATAAAAACGAATTAAAACGATATATTACTTATTCTTCAAATACTTTGGTTTTCCTCCCAAACTTATGTAAAAGCCAGATATCGATTCTACTGGCCTGGAGGACAGGCCACTGCCAGGTACCTACGTATTATTAATATACTTATTTGAATTGCGTCTGTGACGTCATACCCTTTTTTTATACATCATCCACTTAGCCCTTCTTAATTATATTGGGTTCAGCTTACAATGTAAGCAAATGCGACTGAATATAAGTATTTCACACATGGCGATACCGATACTGCCTCATTAGACTAATAGTCCTTGTGCAACTGCAACGCTAGAGGTCCTGGGTTCCCAGGTCGAGCAAAGTGTTATTGGGTTTTTCTATGACTCTCAGTAGCAGCTCAGAGTTTGGATTTGTGCCCGGGTAATAATACATGTCCCTATTACATGGGATCTAAATATACCGGCAAACTGTGGGTGTACATTTGTATACCCCTGCCCCCTTCGGGGAATAGCCGTGACGGTATGGTATGCGATACCGATATTCTCAGTATAGACTGGTTGTCAGGCATTTTGGTCTTCTGTCTACTAAGGATTGTCAAAGGTGTTCGTATGATAACTAGAACACTGTTGAATGACTCTTCGAGATACGGATGGGTCTCGATATGACCCATCCTCACCCCCCTTTATTGCATTATTGGGTTAATGTTTTCCCATTGACATATAAAAAACCCTTTTCCTTATCAAAACTTTCCTCAATTCCCCAGGTAGAGCGATGCTGAAGGAAGTGACGTCACTGATTCTGAAGCACACGGTGACTTCCCGCAGACATCTCACTCCTGAGCTGGCTCTGCGGCTCATCACTCCGGACTGTCCGCTGTGGAGGGCCACTGAGGAGCAGACGCCGTTTAAGGAACCTTTCTGGGCATTCTACTGGCCTGGAGGACAGGCCACTGCCAGGTACCCACGTATTTTTATATCAATACAGCACGAGGCAATGATTGGTTGTAGCATCATCAGTCGAATCAAACAGCATAATATTACATGAAGGGCGTCCACTGCAAATTAAAAAGCCAGTCATATTATTGTGTTTCTACTCCATTCCACCCCAACTCAATTATTTCCGGACAGCAACAGTATATTCAAGTATTTTTCCTTAAACAAAACTGCTACCAAGCAAAACGATCCGGTTATGTAAGTAAAACTTATTGGATTACATTTTCCAAGTTTTAAACTTGGCTGTGTGTTTATTTGCCTGTGCCTTGGGCGTGGTTTTTAATATGAGGTTACCTCAGTAGTTTTGCTGTGCAATTTACGAGTTTTAGTAGTGGTGCAACTAGAGTCAATAACGTTTCATAAACGCTTGTAAAAGCTTATTTGAAATAAAAACATTTGATTTGATTTGATGATATCAATCTTTGTTCAGCTCAAAATACAGAAATATTGTTTATTATTTCAACTCGAATATGACTCACAGTCGCATTATCCTGAAAACTCCTGGATGACTCACTATTGTCTATCCTTATCGGGTATCTTGCTGTCTCGCTTTGACCTTATTTCCAAACGTGCAATGTGTTAGTAAATCGATGCGAGGGTAAAAGGAGGGCAAACTCCATTCCTTTGCCCCCCTGAATTTTCAGGCTCAGATTAATTGTGAGGAGGATGACTCATAGTAACTGTAATAGTAACATAATATTTTAGAAGGTAGGCTCATACCAGAAAAAAATTGTAAGCTCCGTCTATACAAATAAATAAAATTTGTGTCCATTTGTCATAATTATCAAAACAATAGCTTTTTACTAAATGTATACGAAAATAATTATACATTAAGTTGTACTTTAACAAAAATAACCGTTTGTGCCGGCTTATCTGCAAAACGGCTGGAACACTTTTTAAGGACTTTCACTGGCAAACAGCTGATGTTATAAAAACTGAAGCCCTTAAGCCATTTATTATTTTTTAAAGAATTAGGGATCCGAGCAGAAAATTCCTTTTGTGAAATAAAATTAATACGGAAATAGAAAAAAATTGTAATGGTAACACCATTACAATTTTTTTCTATTTCCGTAAACTCATTGTAAAAAATTGTAATGGTAACACCATTACAATTTTTTTGTAAAAATTGTAATGGTGTTACATTAATGGTAACACCATTACAATTTTTTTTGGTAACACAATTGTAATGGTAACACCATTACAATTTTTTTCTATTTCCGTCTCCGACGTCCAATCTATCACTATATCAACATAGATCAAGCTTGGTCGAGCTGTTTAGGTGTGCAATCGTAACTCACAAACAAACGGACAAGTGTTTTATTTTCCCATTTAACTACAAAATATGTTCGTATTACTTCAGATAAAATTGTAAATACCAACAACTCATCCTCAATAGTGACTGATAAGTGTAACGACCGCAGGAAAACACGATAAGTACAAAAGCCCAGCTATAAACAACATTAATTTATGTGGGCAGCACCGAGCATTGCGAGGGAATTTACCCTGTTCAACATTTTAGTAAGAGGGGAATTACGCACAGTTGAACAAACTGTCGCCTAGTCGAGAGGAATGTTGTCATAGTACGAGAAATAGTTTAAGGCTAAACCTTCAGCCTTGAGCGCCAAATCAAATTACTTTCTTGTTTTTTCGCAAAGCAATCACCTAGGCTATAACCTAGGCACATTCTAGTCTAGGTGCAAGGCACTAGAAATTGCGACAATAACGATAACTTATTTACAATGAGCAGGTATTTGCTTAAACCTTTGCTTAAAAAATCTTTAGATATCTTAGATTTTGGTGTAAATTTTAAATTCTGGCCGAATCCCCTATTTTAAACCGAAATGTTCTACGATAAAGATTTCTGAGCAAAACTTTTATACCTACTTAAATGTGAGTAACTCATTGTAATTATTGCAACTTCTACTGCTATGTAGTAAGTAAGTACCGAGAATGTGATAGACAAACAATTTGCGAGTCGTTGTAAGGTGATCTTTATAGACTGTTCCAAACAAACTGCTTGCATTAAAAACCTTTCTGCAAAAAAAATAAGTAAATCATAATTTTAAAATGAATCTACGATTTTATTTGATTATCTAACAAAAACCCACAATTCATCTCATCCTTGTACCGATATCCATAAACTGCCCATGAGAATGATTGACATTATCAATGAAAAATCCCGAAACTTATTTGCGCATGAGTATAAAGAATTCTATGAGAATTTACATTACTTGCAATCAAGTTTGCACCTTAACTGGGCTTCTTTATTGCATCGGATTTGTATCTATTGTAACGTACTATCAACCTACTGTCTCAAGTCTTTCATTCATAAGTTTGACAGTATACTTGTTATTGAAAACGCAACTTTATCTACGAGGAAATAGAATTTAGTTTAGTAGCGTTGAGAATGGTGAGTCATGCACAGGGTTTTTCTTAAAAGATCTATTCATAGTGCAAAATACGGTGCAGATGTGTGTAATTGACGAGAATTTTTTTTGTTCTTTTAGTTATTTGTTTTTTTTTAAAGAACGGTGCCGCCCAGTGTTATTTTTCGCATTACTTAGTATTATAAAAAAAAATGATAACAATTATCAAAGATTTAATTTCCTAGATCAAACTAAATTTTTTTTCCGCGCTTGTCAAATGCTATCCCCATAAATAGACGTGGTAATTCCAAACTCTGAGTTAAACGCACTCTTATGCGTAAAAGCATCATTTCCATGGCTCCGACTATTCTTTAAACATGTTGCAACATTTTCTTTTATATAACCATGTTTAAACAAATAAATACTACTTAGGTATCTATCTATCCTACTCGAGGTTGAGGTTAGCTTTTACCTACTAAACATTTTGATTATAGCTTGGCGTGTGTTGCTTATGCAATATTATTTGAAAGACAAATTGTAATTAATTCATTGGACATAGTCTAATGATATTACTGCAAGACTGTCTGTACCTCTCGCCTGACCGGTTTTATTTAAATTAGTCTGTCTAAACAAATTAGTTTTAAATTAATCTTACATAATTATTGATTATTAAGATATTCATTGATTGTAATGTACAATATTGTTGTAATGTGGTTACAACAATAACTTCTTTTAAATTATACAACGATAGTCGTTACTTTGTAATTTGTAAAGATTACAACTTCACAATGTTATTAAAAAAAAGGACAATAGCGATTTATCTTTTCGGATGGCGCTAAAAATCCCATTTCTTCAACAAAAAAATATTTTGAGAAGACTACACTATAGATACGGAAAGAAAGCCCATAGAGGATAAAGTCTGCATTCCACGAGTAAAAGAGACAAAACTACATTTCCATACGTCGGAGCAGGACAGAAGATATAAGAACAACAAGAGAGATAGAAATATTATTTCTTGTAAATAATAAGGATAGAAGACGGTGAGTCATTCTGAATATTTTTTCAGGATAGTAGTGTGATGACGATGAGTCAGAATCTTTCGGAATTCGGTAATACTTTGATTTTTTTATAAAGTAGGTACCCATGTATCTATGTCATTATAATCTTCCTGACCTTATCACCAGCGTCAGACTTGTGATCATGTGGTTGCCGGTTAGAACCCACCCAGTGCACTACCGACGTGAACCCGTTCGTAACGCAAGCATTTAGCTTAGTACGAAGGGTTAACAAGAATACTAGCCATGTGCGACCCACATTTCTACTAAGCTTTAATAAAAAAAATATAAAAATAATAATTTGAGGATGTCTATTTCTTCCATTCATCCCTGTTATCCCTGTTAGCCGTCATTTCATCATTAAAGCGAGTGATAATACCGCATATGCATGCTTATGGAAAGTCATAGGACTTTGCCTTGAACTCGGGACTCGAGACCTACGACTTTGCAATCCAATATAATTATCATCATATCACTAGGCTGTCACTGCTTGTATGTATGTACATTCACGTCAAACTTAAATAAGAGATAAATTCTGTCGGCAAAATTACCTATTTCATTATTGACATCATCACACCACATACTTTCTTATCAAATGACCCGATCTTACATCCAATATTATGCTATACTAGGTTCATTATGAACTATCAGTCTAACCCTGTGTACCTACCTTGGGATATCTTAAAAAATATAAAGAGGCTATTATCGTTTAGTATAACAAAAGAAACGGACCTAGTTATCGAAACTGCATCACTTATTAAATAAACTACATAATTCACTACAAACTTGCCGATCGTGTCAATATCTTAGTTGCCACAACAAACGCTCGTGCCCTAAGCTAAGGTTCAAGCTAGATGATTCAACCCCCGCCGGGGTGACTCACACTGGAGGTCGCGTCCTTGACCCCGAGGTCACGCCCTCCACCAACAAGCCGTGACACCCGCGTAGTCTGTGCGTAACGTATTATGTGCTTCAAGTTTATCGAGAGCAACAACATAAAATAACGCCTGTAATCCCCGGTTAGCCAGGGGTGTAATGTACACCCACAGTTTGTCGGTATGTTTAATTCCCATGTAATAAGGGGCAATGAGTCTATTGCCAACAACAACACCTCATTAAACAGAAATTAAATGTTAAGTTAGGTATACTTTAACCTAATGCATTAGGTATATATGTATTCTCAATAATAAAAGGGAGAAAGGGATCTAAAGCGCTTTACTAACTATTATGAATTGTAAAAAACGTATACCAACGGCCCTGAACCCTCAAAAGTGATTTTTAGAATCTTTGACTGTTTGTTAGGGGTTGGCGCAAAAACTGCTGAACAAAATCTTCAGTGCAAGAAAGCATAAGCTCCAACTTAAAAACTGCTGTACATGTTATCTAAATCTTTTTAACAGATCCTGTGATACGGCTTGACCTCTCTTTCGTATGCAAATCCATAGAACGAAAAGATTATACCTATCTATTTCTTATTTAATTCTTTCTATTCGTCCACGTTAGCCAAATCTATTTCATATAATTCATCAAAAGTGGTAACTTTAAACCCCAAGTAGCTACAAAATTTTACAGACTCATTGTGGTAGGCACCCCAAATGTAATAAGCACGGAAGAGATAAATAATCTCTTCCGTGGTAATAAGTATTGAGTGTGATTATGATCGTTTTATAGGTACTTCATTTACTTTTTTTGTTTTCCTCCGTAGCAGTACTTAATGCAATCTTATTCTAAACTGCTTATTAGCAAATATACAGTAAAAATTCAAATACAGTTATCTGATACATATTTTAAACTGTCCCAAATCATATTGTTTGTCATCCGTACAGATGATCCAGACAGAACTGAGTACTACTCGTAACAAGAAAATTTTGGCACGCTGACAGAACATTCAGAGAAACTACAAAAATAATTCCTGGAACACAAACAGCGGGTGAAATTCCTAGAAATCTCATCTGCAGACCTATTCGTCTGTGTGTGTTCCCAGAACTTCCCCCATCCCCATCCCTGTGGGTAGGGGGCGAACCGCAGTGGCGCCCGTCTCCCCAAGCTAGTAGATACATTTCTTAGTACTTAACCAGATTAGTTAGAACGCTAGAAACATGCTTTTAAAAGTAGTTTTTCTAGGAACTTGCAGAATTCTTAGTTTCAGCTCGTGTTTGTGTCAGATAGGGACTTAAGTGATAAATGGTTATTGGATTGGCTTTACTTGAAACTCATCGATATATCAACGTCGTTCGTCCACTTCTACATCAATTAAAACGTATGCAGTCAAAACAGGACATACTCAATTTAGATAATTATATGGATGCCCGTTATCTTGTTCAGTGTTCATTTCACTTTAGTTGCCTGGAAGAAATCGCTTGAAGCGATACGGCCGCCCATTGTACCTACATTTGTTTTTGTGGATATATCTTTTATAAAGTTATACACAAACATAATACATAAAAAAATATAGTTGCGTAGACGAATCGAGAACCTACTTCATTGGATTTAAAGTTTAGTAGTAATTCCTCTAACGCTTATGCTAAAGCTTTTTTCTGGCGGGATTTCTACAGGATTCTGCAAATGCTTGGAATGTCCGATACTCAACAAACTCAGAAGAAGTACAAAAGCAGAAGGAACGAGTTACGCTAGTAGTTCTATTGCTATAACCTACTGACATGGCAATAGGAGGGCATAACTATTCGTGAAGTTATTATCAACTGTAGATAGAGAAGACAAGATCGAGGAAATGGTCGTAGAAAGGCTTTTGCAATATGGTTCCCACCCCCAAGTATAAAAGTTTCTGCAGTTACTGCATTTGTGCATTTCAATTTAAACTAGTACCATAAGTGCTAGAGGATAATTACGAGTATGTCTTTGTTACTTTATTTTGAAATACACCTCCAGAATATTCAAAGATTCTCATCCAAAATATCAGGTAAAGAAAAATTATGAAATCTGGGTGGCTACTTGTTTCTAACCGGTATGGTAAATACCAATTTTCGTCTTATTCCTCAATGCGACTTTTGGGGATTTTCTGCATGACTACTTACTTATTCTTCTTAGAATATTAGAACCGTGTATTGTACAAAGTTTCTCGGTATTGTCAAAAATGTTAATTCGAAGAATTCTCAAAAACCCTGCTTTATTAGAATCGAACTGTAAAGTCGATAATTGTGTAAACTTGTTAAATGTTTCCGCGAACTCTTGGCGGTGTTTTAATTTGTTCCGTTTCTTACTCCACACGTGGATTGCATCACGATTCACATGGCGAGTGAAACATGCCAATAGACAGACTCCTTTACTGTAGCCCGCCACACGTAATTAAAATCGTAGCGATGTCGTTGAAACAGTTTTCCAATGTTATGTGAATACTGTCAAGCCAACGTTTTAAAATGATTCTCGCCTAACGAACATGTCTGAATACGGTTCGACGATTTTTCAATAGGACGACTTCTAAAATCGGTCCGATCGACGGATGTGAATAGGAAAACTGTTTCAACGATTAAGTCGCTGCGACTTCGCTACGGTTTTAATTACGTGAATCGGGCTACTGGTCTGTGACCGATCCTTCCACAAGAACGAGAATAAAAGGTAAAGAGCTTCTTAGATTAACGGACCTTGAGATCAAACAAACTAATTATAAAACTAATGCATTTTGAACTTTAAGATCCATTTCTAGGGTATTTACAAAACAAAAACGTATTTCTTTAATGTAAATTATCCGTAATAATTTATTTCAAAATAGGTACCTATACAGTAGTCTACTCAAATTATTCAAGCAATTTCAAGATAATCATTCTCTGATCTTGAAATTGCACGGTCTAAGACCTCAGGACTGTACCTGCTAAAATTATATGCACGGGATTACCTGATGATGATACACCTTACACGATTTTTTGTCTATTTATGTTTTGCGTTCAAGTCGCTGAAAGTCTTCGTTAGTCTGATTTTCACAGAACACAGAACATTGAAACGAAGTCTTGCAAAATCAAGCTCAATAGAGCCAAGATATCAGCGCCATCTAGTTCATGATGCTTCCAACTTAACGACTACACGACAAGCAAACTGTAGTACAATTTGGTTTACCTTAGTTACTACAAAAACACAACAGATGGCGATATTTAAAACTTTTATGATTAGGTAAAGTTTATATTGTGGTGTTTAAAAAATTCAAGGATCAGTAACCTACGTAATTCAAATTTAATTCTTTTTATTTACAGATTCATCCTAAATAATGAAGAGCTAGTCAAGGATCGCAATGTTCTAGACGTCGGGTGCGGCTGTGGAGCGGGGAGCATAGCTGCAGTTAAAATGAAAGCCAATCGTGTATTAGCGAACGACATTGATGACTGTAAGTACGATCATTTTTCAATACTTCAAAAAAAAAATGAAACTAGGTCGAAATTAAAAAGAAAGAATGAAAAATATTGAATAAAAAACGCAAAATAAACTTGGAGATGCCGGGGATCGAACCCGGGGCCTTTCACATGCAAAGCGAACGCTCTACCACTGAGCTACATCCCCGCTTGACATTTAAGTGAAAATAACCATTAACATTCCCAGACGCAGTTACTGCTACAAAAATCAATGCCAAATTGAATGATGTCACAGTAGAAACTAGTACGAATAACTTGATCGGTGATCGATGTGAAGAATTTGACACAATACTGATTGGTGATATGTTTTACGATGAAGAATTCGCTAATGTACTATTTGAATGGCTGCATACACTTAGCGGAAGCGGTAAAACGGTGAGTTGAAGTACAAGTTTCTATACGCCTAAAGGTACCTTTAATTAATTAATATTGAAAAACATCAATCCAGAAAAAATAAGCTTAGCGGCGCTCAGCCGTCCTGTAGCGAGACTCGTCGATATTGTAAAAATCAAAGATCCAACCTGGATGCGATATGCGCACGACCAAGGCATATGGCATAGTTTTAAGGAGGCCTATACCCAGCAGCAGTGTATTAATGTATCTATTATGTGGTTATAAGTTTAGTAAAGAAATAATAATAGCCTGCTTGATGTTCTCCTAACTGTCATAGCGAATATCGCACCTACGGTACAGGAGAATAGGTTTTTTTTGTTTTATTGTCTCTCAGGAGGCGGCACTCGTATCGGCGAAAAACTGCACTTGATGCCTTCCCTTGCCCTATAGTAAGAGCCATGGGGTTAGCCCTACGTAAAGTTGCCAACTATACTGTTTTGAACAGTATTATACCATTTTTCACAAAATTATACTTTTTACTGTTGAACAAACCATTGTTTTCTCTTAGCCTTAAGTTCATTCTGTGTATATCTTTCGTTGGAGATCCTAAATAAATAAACAAAAATAAAGTATACCTACAAAATACTGTTAACATTTTTTTTGTCAGTGGGCGTTCAATGCTCAGTGCAGCGCAGCCACAAACAAATAAAATACTGTTCATTTTTCTAAAATACTGTTTAATATTCTTCATAGACCTGAATATAGGTACTTTATTTCTAGTAAAAAAGTTGGCAACCCTAGCCCTACGCTAGGAGGGTAGTCCCAGGCCGTAAGCCTTAAGCCTGTCAGTCCTTGTATCTTATGAGACTGTAATTCAGAGCAGATTCTCAGTATAGACCATACTTATGCCTAATATATGTCAGGATTCAGTAGAAGATACGCGCTCCATCGTAGGTCGGTGTTACTTAACATCAGGCAAACTGGCGGCCAAGCGTAGGCCTATCATGAATAAAAAAAACGGTACTTACCTGCCAATTTTCCAGTTACGGAATATTTATAAAACCAGTATGTGTGGACGCCGACTAAAATGATAGTACCCGGGGTTAAAAACAGAGGCGCTTTATAGGTTTCACACGCAGGCGCTACCAAGGTCGGCGCGGCCTGCCTGAAGTATGGAGAATACACAGTGTAAGATCATCTGTAGTATGAGATTACACAGTGTAAGATCATCTATGGTTCATCTGTAGTATGAGATTACACAGTGTAAGATCATTTATAGATCATCTGCAGTATGAGATTACACAGTGTAAGATCATCTATAGATTATCTGTAGTATGAGATTACACAGTGTAAGATCATCTGTAGTATGAGATTACACAGTGTAAGATCATTTATAGATCATCTGTAGTATGAGATTACACAGTGTAAGATCATCTATAGATCATCTGTAGTATGAGATTACACAGTGTAAGATCATTTATAGATCATCTGTAGTATGAGATTACACAGTGTAAGATCATCTGTAGTATGAGATAACATAGTGTAAGATCATCTATAGATCGTTATACTGACGTCACCAACCCGCTGCAGGTGATTATAGGGGATCCAGGTCGTCACGGTTTGACGGCGCGGCGTCGGGGGTGCATGTGTCTGCTGGCGCGCTACGAGCTGCCCCCACACACTTGCATGGAGAACAACGGCTTCACACACACCACCGTGTGGAAACTACATAAGTGACCGGGTACCGGAAGGAGGGTGTGTTGTTTTTTTAGATAAACCAAGTCACACTTTTGACTATTTTAACAGGATGAAGGATGAGGATGATTAATAATCAAACTTATTGGTTACATACTCATACCAATTGTAATTCCTAATATGGAATTACAATTGGCATGATATGGTTTAATATGGTTTGTTTCAATTTTCATAAAAAAAATGTATGTACCTACCATGGAGAAAAGAAAAAAGCGGAGATGGCGCAAAGCAAAATCTCTATAGAAAGCAGCGTCGCCTATATGCGGGTGACAGGGGGACGAGGTACGGCGATGGCTCCACCCCGCTATGGAAAACCCGCCCGTTATTTGTAAATCCATCTAGTGGTGAATGGAATTATAACAATCAAAATCAACTAGTTATTTTTCATTTTAGTTTGTCTATTTGCCACTATGGCGTAACAAAGCATGATACTTTGATCCAGAACATTCTATATGCGTTAGTATCAACGATATATAAACTATAGATACGTTACCCACTCTCTAAAATGGAAACAAGAAATCAAGGCAATTGCCCGGATCGCATTTAGTTACGCACCAACCAGCGTTGCAGTTGACCAATTAGAATACAGCACATATTCGTAGCGTAACTAAAGATGTATATTCGTCTCTTTCTAACAAGGGTTCACCGCGAGGTGGCATTTATTTTCTTTCTATTTCTTCGCATGTATTACTTAGTCGCTATCTAATAGTTGTGCTGTTTTTGATAGCCGTAATGTTCGTGAATAACGCGTCTATATAATAATACGTCTTTGGTTAGTATGGCGGGACCACATAAGGTGGAAAATGTGTTCCCTATTTGAAATTAGAACACATTGGTTTATTTATAATACAGTTTGTTCGAAATAACTAAGCCTGTCTGAAATTATCCGCAAAAAAAATTTAAAACTGCTAAACCACTTGGTTTAGCAGTTTTAAATTTTAATAGAAAGATTCGGAGTAAAAACAATTGGGATCATCACGTTATTGATTATTTTCTGTACTCATTTCGGTATTTATGTATAAAAACAATTAAGCGAATTTACCAGCGAGGTATTTCGGAACGGCTTATTTCAGACAAGCAGAGTTATTTTGAACAAACTGTACGTATCCATTCAGGGACTTAGACGTGAAATATTATATTCAATATGTTTCAGTTTTGATCCGGAACAATTTTTGCATCCAACAACAGCGCATTTCATAATTAAAATCAAGTAACAGCATTAAAAATCTATTAAAATACGACGGATCCACGGGTCAAAAAGTAATGAATATTCACCCGAAACCACGAAACTAAGGTTTTCGGCCCCGCCCACTGTGACGTCATGACCTAGTTGATGGAGCATGACCTAGTTGCCTTGTGGCATCTCCGCTTTTTTCTGTCCTCCGTGGTACCTACATACCTGCTATTAGGTACCAAATAATTTATTTTAATACTTTAAAATAAATACTTTAAAATAAATACTTTAAAAATGTGTTTTGAATGAAGGAAGGTCGACTTCAGCCACAATATAAGAATATACTATGCTTCAGCCTTTCATTGCCTTTCAGGTTACTTAGGCAGGTAGGTACTACTACCTATTTGTACAATGTAAATTACCGTCATTTCAATTTACGAATGCATGTCATATAACCCGTAGTTATTGACACAGAGTATTTACACTTGATTTACCAAGTATTTCCCTAGTTATACCTAGTATTTTCACAAGTTATTACCTAGCTCTTATTTCAAAATGATTTTCGTGCGCTCATCATAGAATTCAATGACTATGATCAGTGCACAGTGCCCAAAAATACTACAAGTTGCCGGACAACTGCCCTAGACATGATTATGACATTCTGTTGGCATCAGCGGGACACGTTCGATGAAAATGTACGGGTTGGACATTTGCGCATTGCATAATTCACGTATTTATTTTTTCAACTTGCAACAGCGACCTCTTTGCCAGAAGACGTAGACGAAAACGTACGTAAACTGGGATCGGATGTGATACAGACCTATATTATTGTTAGGTAGGTTGTTTAACTAAGTAAAACACTTCTTAGAAACTTATATATTTGTATCAAATTAGTAACATTATGTAGGTACTTATATTGCGCTTTCTACAAGGCACATAATCATAAGTCGTTGTACAGTCGTTGAATCGTTGCTTCGAGGGACAACAGTGTATCTACTAGCTATGTACCTAGGTATTTACTACTTTTGCTTTCAATAGGTAGGTTATTTATCTACTTATTTAGGGTATATTTAAATTTAGGCAGTTATCTTCATTCTTTTTGGACGGAAAAGCTTAAATATATTACAAACTATAGGTACAAAAATATTTAAGTACAAAACCTAAGTGGATATTTACATTTTTAATTATCTTACAGTACAGTACAGAACTAAAAAAAAACTTAATTATATTTTTGTATGGTGACCTTTAGAAATAATTTACAGCACCGCCATCTAATGGCGAGTGGCGGTACTTCCAAGTAAATTTTATAACCAAGTATGTAAATTAACAATTTAGATATTAACACGTTTAAAGTTGGTAATTATGCATTGTATTAGCGTAAATGCCATGCTTTGATCTCGCAGTTCTTCCGGAGTAATGGGAGTAAGTGTCCATGTCCATTGTAGCGTGGGGGTGCATTATAAGAACAGGCTGGAGGGCGAGAGATTTCCGCGAGCCGGACACAGATGTCGCGTCGGTGACGTAGCCGTTGTTCACTTCACCTGCAACAAAGGGAGAAAGAACTATGTTTAAAACGGTAAAAAAGAAAGTGTTGAGGTAATGGGTATTTTTGAACATGCAATAAACTTGATCACCTGAATTACCCCGAAAACGTTCATATGTAGATCGTACGTAGACACGACCTTTCGCAATTATTATTATTTATTTTTTTCTAGACCATTTCGTCCCACTGCTGGGCAAAGGCCTCTTTTCCCTCTTTCCAAGCCAGCCTATCCAAAGTTTAGGGACCCAATCTTTCTCCAAGAGTCGAGATCATCATCATAAAATTAATACTCATAAAAATATAATTAATTACCTACATCCGTAACCTAGACGAGTGCATTTAATTGGTTAGGTTTTTTATATATTTGCCAACGAAATTATATTTATAATTAGAGATAAGTATTATTTTAATAATAAGTATTTAATATTTTTTCTACCACCCTTGACTAACGACCAATGTAGGTAAAATAATAAATTTAATCCATAACCAGGTACTACTTATGACACCAATCTCTGTGGTACGTACTGATAAGTCCTACTTAAAGCCCAATAACATTTAACAACACGAGCTGAGACCCGGCAGTGTCCTCCAAACGCATTCGCACTATACATACGAAAGTCAACGCAAAAGGCTAACATCCATTCTCTTCGACATGCAATGATTGAGTCGCACATACAAAATGACAATGAAAAAATCATAATTAATATGAAATTAACAGGTATAAAATATAGTTAAAATACACACACACACCCATTTTGCTCAAAAGGATATTCATTAATTATGATATTTCAAAAATCTTTTACTAATTCAGCCGTTATTATCATATTGCACCTTCTTCTCCTACCCATCTCGATTTAGGGCATTCTGAGAAGAATCCTTCCAATAAAGGTCTAGCTCGTCGCGGCAAGCCCAGAAGGAGCTGCCGCGACGAGCGTCATCTTAAATTATATGGGCTCACATTACTTAGTGATGAATTTTGCCCACAGCACAGAACATTTGGGACAGACGCTGTAGGATATAAGTATTTGTAACCTACTTCAAGACATGTTTGAGTAAAGTGTACTCCTAAGACAGTTCTTTATGTATAATTTCGTTGGTGTCAGACCGTCTTCTTTGAAAATACAGCCGAATAAAGCCGGTTACAATTTCGAAAAGTTAATTATTGTATATCTCATGACCTACATATTACAGTGACTGTGTGAAGTTGTCATTCTGTAGCTATCGTGTGTATTGTGAGGTAACTGTGTCGGAGGTGATGATAGCATATTCATGAGTCGCCGCCGCCGCCGCCCGCCGCCGCGTCGCGTCGTCGTATGCGGCACACATCTGCCGAGGTATGTGACCAGTAGTGGATTCTTGTATATTGAATGATCGCTGAAGATTTGTTTGGAAACAAAAACAAATTCTGTCTGTTCGATCTTTAACTTTGTCGTCATCTTTTTAGGTTTTTATTTTGATTACCGACTACATACACATACTAACTTAAAAAGTCTATATTCCTTTTATGCATTTTTAAAATATTTTTTATAATTTTATACATTCTGACCTTATTACATCATGTGAGGGAGTTATTTAAAAATGATACTTGAGCATGTCTGGTATGTAGATTTCATAGACAAAGAGACATACCAAGATTGTTTACTAAAGAATAATAGATCAGTACTATGGAAGGTAAGTACTATTGGTTTCTGTGCCGTAAAGTCGCTTGTATCCACGATTTTTTGGTCGCTCTCTTGCCCCCTATCTATTGCTCCCTTGCCGGCCCACCGTTTTCAGAGGGCTCAGCGTAAGTTTAATTTCACCATTTCAATTTTACGCATCGACCTCATTCTGCATAATATTGATTGGCCAGCTCCGAGCTCTTTACCAATCCGAAAGCCGAACGCGATCGATGCGTAAAGTCGAGAAAGCCATCTGAAAACAGTGGGTAGGGGCCCTGTGTTCAATAGACCTGAATGGACTATCTATTGAAGAAAACGAAGTTAGCCATAGGTATCACGGCAAAAATCCTTACTATCAACTGCGAGAGCTCGGTCCTTTCAAAGTGAGAAGAATATTTCCGTATGGATTGACTACTTTGCCATTTTTGATATTTGAACGCTGATAGTTACAGTATCCACGTTCATAGTGGGAGACCACTATTCTCCCGGGATCTCCGTACAATTACCGCGACCGGCACGTTAGGAGTTTCGCTTACTGTAATCGCCATACTTTCGCCGTCAACTTTCGGTACTTCATAGAAAATAGTTGACGCACGCAGATTTTCCCATTGTTTATAATAATGATCTCCAAATTCATTTATAGATACTTTCACTTTTGTTTATGCGCGTTAGCCGCTGACATTTTGTCAGTGCGTGAGATAAAAAGGTTGAGCGACAGGCTATATTAATTAGGTTATAACCACGGAAGACCTTATTTATCTCTTCCGTGGTTATAACTAACACTATTCTACTGCAAAAGGCAATGCAATTTTATCTTTTACTATATCACGTGAAAATGTATATTATTATAGACATAGTTGTCAGTTTAAGCCAAAGTTGTCACTTGCATGACCAAAACAGGATGAGACACAGACTACCCTGTGACCCTGTGTCACCAAATTCACAAAACGACCTATTTGCATCGCTTTTTTTCTAATTTTTCTTTACCTACATTTATTTTCATGTTCGTTCAGGAAAATCGTTTTTCACTGTTATGACTTTTTTAGTCACTCAACATTGATGGTAGTGGTGAAAAGTGAGACTTTTACTTTACGGCATTATTTATATCCTTACCCCGCGTTTTCAATGAAAACACGATGACAACCTCACGACATGTTGCAAATATCTATCTTACTCTATCTAGCTCTCAAAGAGTGAGAGGGACAAGTAGCTGTTTGCAACATGTTTTGTCGTCCGTCAATGGGAACGCGGGGTAAAAAATATATATTCATTGTTGATCAGCATTTTTTTTCGCATACTGAACACCAATTTCTGTGTCGTTTAAAACTTACGTTATCTATGCATTTCTAGTGAATTAAACTCCATAACACTAGTATCCCTAGTAGCCCAGTAACACACAAACATCGGTCACACAGTGTCGCACAGTGCTCGTACTTCGTAACAATCAGGGTGGAAACGTGGATAATATCGCGTTTATGATGCAATTGTAATAGACTTGTTTAAATGTTTACTTGTGTAAACAAGTTTCATTGCTTTGTTCTCAAGAGTCAACGTTGTAGGCGTTATCCTTCTGAATCTCTGGCGCATAACCATTAGCAAAATGTGCATTTTATTACTCGGTAACTGCTTACCGAACCGCCATACACCTAGAATGTGTTATGCAGAACAATTATTTGCGATAAACAAAAATAAAAAAAATTGGCGACCAAGGCTGAACGATAAGGCTTGAGGTGAAGGCGTTCGCATGGTTCACCAAATTAAAATTTGAATTGGTTTCCCGCTATTTGTAGGTTAACACATTCTGGCCACAATTTTGGCCTTGCATAGTCATCACGTTGATCGATGATCACGTTTTTAGTAAATAGTAAAGGTTTTAGTAGGTATATATTTGTCTTTACTTTATTATCAGCAAAGAAAGTCTACATCCAGACATAATAATGAAACGACCGCTGCCCCGAGCGTCCACAGCACGGTACAGTCAAGACGACCGTGATAGGGTCGGTCATTTCACTGGTTCTTACTTATTTTTTATTGTATTTTAGAATTAAATAATGCGAAATGTTCACAAAGATATGAACGTCTTAGAACGTAACATGTGGAAGAGAAATTCTACATCACAGGCAGTGATCTCGGTAGCTTAGTTGGCAAAAGCTTCTGGTGTACTTAACCAGAGAGACGCAGGTTGAAACCCTGCCTGAGATCGAATTTTTCTTTCACTAGAAATTTTCTTTCATTAGAAATTTCATATGTGTGGTTCTTATTTACCTTTGTAAAGCGAGGGTGGCGGGTATCCGCTGTCGGGCTGCAGTCGCACGTGGCGGGTGGCCAGGATGAAGGCGAGCGCCGACAAAACGATGCCGTCGAGGCAACCGATTACGGCTAGGAGATACGCCCACCGGACGTGACATCGACCTGGGAACGGAAATGACATAGTTACTTTAAGATTGAATCAAAAGTTGACACACTGTTTAATTAAAATCATACTGTCTGTATAATAACAAAGAAAGACAATCTGTTTGGAAATTGTTTTTTTTTTTTAGTTTTTTTTAAAAGCTTACTAGCAATGTGTGTCACACATTACTAGTATTCATGCTAACCCCTTGTACTAAGCTAAATGCTTGTGTTACGAGTGGGTTCACGTCGGTAGCTCAGATCAAATAAAAAGTTAAGATGGAACGGCTAAAACTACGCCACCGCCGTGCCGTTGCAAACAAAATTTTACACTATATAACAATACCGAAACTACGCCTTATCTTGTCAGTCGAGCTATTGAGCTATCAAAAGCTCGACCGACAAGATAAGGCGTAGTTGTGTTGTGTTTGTAAACGGCATGGCGTAGTTTTATCCGGCCTCACTTCTTTGTTCGTAAAGTTCCATCTTAAATTTTTTATTTGATCTGAGGTCGGTAGTACAATGGGTGGGGTTCGAACCGGCAACCACATGATCTCAAGTCCGACGCCCTAGCCATTAGGCTACCGCCGCTTCATAATAAATAAATTATATGCAAGCTGAAGGCTAGTCGCCATTTTGTTCATTTTACACACTACTCTTTTGTAGTCTTTTGCCGTCTTATATCACTGCGGAAATTAACGCTCGCTAAAAGGGCACCACGCTAACTCAAAATTAATTTTAAATCAATGCAATAAATCTTTACGATCGCTTTGCAACTAAATTGAATTTGATAGGACGTTGACTGAAGGCCAGTTACAATCTAAATCATCTTTTAACGTTTTTGGATCATTTTAATATGTAGGTAGGTATATGAAACCGTTCTAATAATTCAAAATTAATATAATTGCAATGTTTGTAACTAGGGCGGGCCTACTACTCGGTTGCATTGCATTCAAGTTTATTCGATCTTACGTAACAATATCGATCACAGAAATATAAATAACATTATTATCTGTGATATCGATTGATATTTCAATACATTTTATCGATATCGTAAAGATGAAACTTTAAAGTTATGAAATTAATATTTTGCCACTAAACATTTCTGAGTGCAATGATACAAGACAATGTTTCGCATTCAAGGTTTCTCTCACTGTTTCGAAAGACTTCAATTTTTCATTGTAAATGTATGTTAACTGTATCACGAAATAGGTGCATGTATGTACAAAAATGAGTTGATCTATCTGTTTTATGCTTATCTATACAAAACTTCTAAACCAATTTACGGAGATACCATGTTAGAGATGAACGTAAAATACTTATAAGCATATTGGCATTTGGTAGCAACTATGTAGAAAATATATCACCTAGTTCATGAATCATGTAATCAAAGAAGCTACTTATTGTGAAAGTGTGAAGTGCAGAGCAAGTTCAACCAAAGGCACAAAGACTCACGGATTTAGTTATCATTCCATACATTTGTTTGAATCTTGAAAGCCAAAGTGATCTTTACGATAATAAAAATCTTATGCTTCAAATTAAAAAATTGATAGCTCAAGATTTACTACAGGTTCTACATATGAATTGATTAAGAGGAATCGCAAAAGAACTATGCAATAATTGTAGCAATCGCAATACAGCTACCTAGGCAAGAATCGTAGCGAATGGCGATTTGTTATTTTTGCCTCCCCCTAGTGGAAGAAGGCTTGATTGTATGTGTATGTATCCACGTATAAATAACAAGTTATGATCTGGTAACTACGAAGACTACATTCATCAATTCCGCTAAATCAATATAAAATGTTTATTTAGAACCCGTAGGGATTCCGTAGCAAGAATGTGATTCTTGCTTTCCATCGCAAAAATACTCAAGTTTTTTTTATGGTATAACTTTGCAATTGAACAGGCAAACCACCTAATGGTAAGTCATCGCCGCCCATGGACATGTGCAATACCAAAGGAGTTGCAGATGCATTGCCGAGCATAAACGGAAGAGTGACAGAGATAAAGGTTCACCTATATTGTACTGGTCGGCGGTGGGGCCGCAGGTCTCTTGCACGGAGGTCTCGCTCCACGCGGCCGGGTACACCGCCACTCCTGCCACCATGCTCAGCGCTGGAAACATTATTTTTAATCGTTAATTATTGCGTCTTAAATGTAGGATAAGATAAGATAAGCAAAAGAAGGATAAGTAATTATTGTTTATTTTTAATTATATTTTAGTATTAAATAATGCCAAATGATCACAAAAATATGCATTTTCTATTGAAAGAAAGTTTCCTAGTGAAATAAAATACGGACTCAGGCAGGGTTCCCCAGAGGGACGCAGGTTCAAACCCCGCCTGAGGCCGAATTCACCAGAGGGACGCAGGTTCAAACCCTCCTGAGGCCGATTTTTTCTTTCACAAGGAAATTTTCTTTCAATAGAAAATTCATATCTTAGGTCAGTAATTAATTTCAGGTCAAGCAGGGCTGGCAAATAACTGCCTCATTAGTGTTATGGTGGCGAGACTACTAAATAAGTGAGAGATCCTGGGTTCGAGTCCCGGGTTTTTTTGGAACGATGTAAGTAGATACCCATGTTCAGGCAGGTAGATTATTATTTGTGTATTTATGTAAGACCTTCGTTCATCAGTGGCCTGCACCTATTTAGATATATTGTGTTTAGTTGAGTAGCTAATCGATGTAGTATAAGCAGAGTTGTACTGAATTTACACCTACAGTTCCAAAGTATGTTTATGTTCTATGTAACAGGGGGCGAGCCTATTGCCAATACGAAACAAGAAATCACTTAATTTATCCTACCTAAGTTATCACATATTTTATAATTAATGTCTTTCTCACGACAACAGAATTCGCAGATTCAGATAATTATTTTCTTCAGGCCCCATAACAAGTGTAAGTTGTACAAAGAGCCGTAAAGTAAACAGATCGAATTAAAACGGAAACCAAACGGTGGGAACTGCAGGCACAGTCTATTGTATTGTTGTATTGTGATCGTTCAAGGTATCCGCCACAGATGCCGCCACTTCCCATGCGAGCAGCAGTGAGATGGTTGATATAGGCGTTACCCAAAAACCGCTGCGTAACACATTGCAAAAAAATTCTGTATTCTATAGTTTAGTGAGCCTACATGCTAGCGTCTTTGTAATTTTTTTAACCACGGACGAATAGAGCAGGCTCTAGGAGTTATTAGCTTTCTTTATCAGAGACTGTATGACCGACCGTATGTTGTCCTCAGATCAAATAAATCTTTGCAACAAAGAAGTAAGGCTGGTTAAAACTACGCCTTGCCGTGTACAAACACAATTACACGCACACACGCACGTGATACGTAAATGACGTTCTGATAGACGTGCACCGATAGCTCGACTCTGCTCGACTGACAAGATAGGGCGTAGTTTCGGTATACGTGTGTGCGTGTAATTGTGTTTGTACACGGCAAGGCGTAGTTTCAGCCGGCCTCACTTCTATGTTCGCAAAGTTCCATCTTAACTTTTTATTTGATCTGAGATGTCGTCATATTGTTACCAAATTAAATAAAACTTTAAAATTATGCACCTGAACCTTCCTCATGAATCCTCGTGAAAACCGCATGGAAATCCGTTCAGTAATTTTGGAGTTAACCGCGAAAAGACAGACAAGGCAGTGGATTCAGTCTTATAATATAGTGATGATGGCAATATAAAACAAAGATGAGAATGGCAGCCCCGAGAGATTTTAAATGGTTTTTAATTATATTAATAGGTGGCTAAATGAAAAAAAAATACTTGTAAAAGTGTCTTTAAAATATCTATTTACAGAAATAAATATAATTTATCATTAATGTTCTTTTTTAAACGGACGTCATGGGTTATTTAATTATTTAAATTAAATTACCCATAAAATTTTATTGACAAGCGATTTAAGGCATTGTACCGTTGAATTGTTAGGCGGAAAGAAGTGTTCTAATGTACACCCACCATTCGCCGGAGTGTTCTAAGTTCCATGTTGGTTATAGGGGGCGAAATGAAAACTCCGAGGTGCCTCTAAGAATTTAGACAAACCCCAATTATTCTTTGCTCGATCTGGTAATCGAGCCTAGGACCTAGGAAGACGCGCTTACAACCACTAGTGACTAGTCCATTAAGTATGATAAAAAATGAGTAACAAAACCATTGTCCATTGACTGCCTCATTAGTCTAGTGGTCCTAAGTGCGACTGCTACGCTAGAGGTCGAATCGAGGGTTCGATTCCCAGAGCGGGCATAGTGCTATTGAGTTTTTCCACGATATTCTCAGTAGCAGCTCGGAGTCTGGATTTGAGCACGGTTAGTGGCAATTGGCTCGCCCCCTATTGGGACCTAAATATACCGGCGAAGTGTGGGTGGGGGCCCTTCGGGGAATACAGGCGTGATGGTAAAATCAACCTCACTTATGTATGCAAAATGTCACGTGGTGTTAGTAATTGCATAATACCTAGGTAAAATCTAGACAGGCATTCAAACGTGTGGATATTCAAGGAACATGAGCTTTCCATGTGATATGCGTAACACTAGAAAGTTACTAACTGCGCGTTGTTTTATGTATAGCGTTCCTTTAAACGCAACAACACAAAGACACAAACAACCCAAAAACAAATATCATATCCTATCCTCATCTATAGTCTATTATACGATTATTGTCTATCCCACAGACCTAAATCTAATTTAGTCTGTGGTCTATCCAATAGAATAAAGCTGAAGCTTAGCTGAAGTCTGTTGGTTCCACAGAATGGTTCCGATCAAAGTTCCGATATATTTGACGCTGACTATAATTATCTACTATCTAATAGACACGAGACAGTAGACATTATGTAAAAACAATATACATATTTTAAAAGAGTGTCCATGAAGTTTCTTGCCGGATTCTTCTCCATAGGATCAACTTTTTGGAACCGTGCAACTAGAGTCAATATCGTTTCATAAACGCTTGTAAAAGCTTATTTGAAATAAAAACATTTTGATTTGATTTGACAGACAGTCAGATTAGATAGCAAGGGTGGTTGCTGAACGTAAGGTGTTGGATTCGATTCTCAAGATAAGCAAAGCGTTATTCGGTTAATGGGATTAGGGTCGCTACCTTTCACATGGGATCTAAAACATAACGATCTATGGATGTAGGTACTGCCTACCCTTTCGTAGAATACAAGCGTCATGATATGTTACAACATAGCTGCATCGCATATTCAGCTGCATTGCTTCATTTTGCTTCGAAAATATAAACATAATTCTCAGAACGTTGTATGCAAATATTTAATTCGTGGAGCGCGTCCCATTCATTTTATAAAGAACATTGACAAACCACAGAATGTTGTCTTTATATTTACACAATATAAAGTTAAAAAAAAAACAAAAAAACCCGACATTTGCATTATATCTTGACCGATTTCCATCAAGCATAGCTAGGGACAATCCCGACTAATTAACCTTTCAAACAAAGAAAATTTAATCAAAATCGGTTCATTCGTTCGGGAGCTACGATGCCACAGTCAGATACACGTCAAACTTTTATCACCCCGTTCATTTTTGCGTCGGGGGTTAAAATTGTTAAAAATCCGAGAATTTAAGCCAACTGCATTAAAATAATTTATTATCATGAGGACGTGGTCCATTATAATCGAGTACGCAACAGAAAGAACGAATTCATACAGCTACTAAAATATTATATAAATGCGTTAGTAGGTATTTAATTCTGTCTATCTAAACTTCTAAACTAATATTATAAAGAGGAAACATTTGTGTTTTTGTATGTATGTTTGTAATGTTTTGACACAAAAACTACTGGACCGATTTCAAAAATTCTTTCACCATTAAAAAGCAGCATCTTCACTGAGTGACAAAGGATATACTTATTATTATTTCAAAAAAAAATAGGGATCCCTAATAAAAATTCAATAATATAACCCAAGGTGTAAAGTATTAGTAGTCCATAGCTAGTAGTTCATTCGTTTTCACGCCAAACCGGTGACCCATAGGTGACCGACCTTTGGTCTCAAAAAAAAGTAATAAATAATCTCTCTAGTCCAACCACACTATAGTAACAGCTAGCTATTCATTAAGATATTAACATAATTTTGCAACCGTGTTGCAAAAATTATGACGCATATTATAATATTTGATTTAAAAGTTACACCGCGTGCCACATAACATAATTTCTTGCAATTGCAAACGTTTAATTGATACTGGCAAACCACAAAAGATATTTTCGTTAAGGCTGAAGCGTCAGGGTTGGGCTCAAAATTCAAATTTATCACGGTTTTTGGCAATTTTTTCGCTGAATCCACTATTTTACACCAAAATCTTCGACGATAACGATTTTTAAGCAAATTTTTTAATACCCATTGTGAATAAGGTATTGATGTTGTTGCAATTTCTACTGTAATGTACCTAGAATGTGTTATAGCCATATAGCCGAAAAATTTGCGAAAAACCAAGAAACATTTGAATTTTGCGCCCAAACTCGACGCTTTAGCCTTAAATATTAGACGTCATCACCTCAGAGACTGTCATCCAGTTTCCCTTCAATAGCCCATTGCGAGAGAAACTAAGGCAGTGTTCACACTCGACGGCGCGTGAAGCCAGCCGCACCGATGGCTCTTGACTTTCAACGAGAATTATAATAATTTGTTCTGTCACCGGCAAAGGGGAAACGCGAGAAATTGGAAACTAAGCGTCGCTAATATTTGTTAATTAATAACTTTCAGAACGCTTTCTTATTACTCAATTATTTATATACAAAAAAAATACCTAGTTTGTTAGTCATTGAGTAGACCGGTACTAAAACTTTTGCTTAAAAGTCGTAGATAGAAGTGTACCTGAACTGGACGATTCTGCCATAACATTCTACAAGAACAAATTTTAAGCAAAAGCTTTAGTACCGGTATAGGTACTCACTCGTGAATACATCATAGTTGATGTCGCAATTTCTACTGCGATGAACCTAGAATGTTATAGAGACGTACACTATGAAAAACCCATAGAAAAAATTTGCCACCGGAGACGAAGCGATCCGCCTCAACACCTGGTAAACCTATGGGCTTGTATTTCCCACATAGGTTTTAGAAGCATGGTGGATGTACAGACGACTACAGGTCAACCTATTCATATCCAATTTAAGCTGATCTCGCATAGTATAGACTTTCCATGCAATAAGAGATCAGCGTAAACTGGATTTGTACAGCTCGATGTGTTGTGTAGCCGTACTGCCGTACCACACTGGCAATATTATATAATTAGCAGCTTATGCGTCTAACCCTTTCGCAACCACCGTGTTATATGCAGTTTTTATAGCGATATGACATAATACGCAGCAAAGGTCACGCTATCAATAACTACCTAGCTAATTAGCTACAGGTGCCTATTAAATATGAATAATTTTTGGTATCTATTCATTCTCGATGAAGGTGATTAGTTTTTTATCCAAATTCTAGATTAATGATCTTGGTCATTATGAAATCGTAGCTAATTTAAAAATTATTAAATAACATGGGAAACTTAATAACTAATTTCATTCTAAGAAACAAATTGGTCTTAAATGGAACCACGCATAGTGGTGTTGCAAGAATTCCTTCAACAGAAAGAAACTGCACACTGAATGGAAATTGAAAGAAAATTAATGGAAAATTATACTTAGAACTGTTTTCCTAGCTGCCTAATACTTGCGATGATTAGTACCGCATATAAATACCGCCAAATATGTATAAAACCAAAATTGAAACACATTAAAAGCTACCTATAGGAAAATGGTTGGACTTTTAAAATATTTACCGACTTTTGATATTTCGAAAAGGAGGAGGTTATACCCTACGTCCGTCTGTATATTTGTTTTGTTTTCTATGTATGTTCACCAATTCCACCGATTTATAAAATAGATTTTGAAATTAATATTTTTTAATTATAATAACGGAACTATGGTTGTTGTCAACGATCCCGTGGAAATATCCTAAAATCCAGTTACCTATGCTATATTTTTAATGAACTCACCAACCGGTCATCAATTAATTAAACTTTGTAATTATGTACCTACGTTGTATTAGCTCCCCGAATAAAATTATTACGGTACACTTACTTCATACAACAGGTCAACGACATCATAAAACGAGAGAAAATGCTGCTACTTATGACGAAAAATAATTCATAATGTAATCTGCAAACATTCCTCGCGGGACTACAAAACGGAATGACTATACATAATCTTACACAACATTAGCAAATAATTTATTTCACACATGCCTAGTATTTGTGTTAGAGCTGGATTTGAAATGTAGTAGTGGTATCTAGTTGGCATGTCTACGTGCCAGCATGAATGGGTCGAAACGACCGGGGAAGTAAGTACCCTCCGAGAGAATATCGACGTCAACTAGCAGTATGCATAATGCATACTGTTGGTTTCTTTCGGTGACTGTGGAGCTCCGGAGGCCCAATTCCTCCCTCAATCCCCTTCTTCTACTTACTCTCCCTTTTTTTTACAGGTTCAGCAACACGCAAGAGATACCCCTGGTGTTGCAAGCGTCGATATGTTATTGTAACCGCGTACTATCACGCAGGTCGTAAGCCTGTTTGCCACCTAAGCGGTATAAAAAAAATTGAAGTCTAACTAGTCATTGAGGTTTTAACACGTTCACTGTTGCAAGGTATCAAAATAAAATGAAAAGTGCAAAGGTGAACTGGCCACGTAATACAAATTGTGTAACATAGTTATGACAAATCATGACTAATTGGGATCATTACGAACTTTTGATGGACTTTTTATTGTTTAAGCACGAGAAACAATTACAGAAACAGATTAAGTCCGGCTATGTACAGTTTGTTCGAAATAACTAAGCGCGTCTGAAATTGTCCGCCAGTGGTTTAGCGTTAAAAAGTCTGTTTATAAACAATTGGGATCGTATTTATTTTGTTTAAAAAAAAGCTTACTAGCAATGTGGGTCACACATTACTAGTATTCTTGTTAACCCCTCGTGCTAAGCTAAATGCTTGTGTTACGAGTGGGTTCACGTCGGTAGTGCAATGGGTGGGGTTCGAACCGGCAACCATATGATCGCAAGTCCGACGCCCTATCCATTAGGCTACCGCCGCTTCAATTTGTGATTATTTTCTTTACTAATTTAGATTAATAACTATAAGTATAAAAACACTTAATTAAGCGATTACCTGTTCGCAGTACAAACTGTAATTGCTTTTGGCGCTCAGATTCCATTTGATGACTTGATAGGTCCCAGAGCCAAATACACACCTTGCGAATAAAGAAAGAGATGCCAGCCCAAGCCGTCCCTTTTATTCATTGTTTAAAATAATTGACGCTTATCTAAGAGTTTTACGGCTGTTTCCAATAACAAAATTTGGATGCAGTTTGAATGCAGTTGACACGACTGCAATAGAACTGCAAACCAAACGTGCAGTCCGATTGCACGCCGACTGCAATTGAACTGCAGGTCGGATTGCAGTTGAAATGCGGTCCATCTGTCTAGAGCCTTAAGCAATTATTGTATCGACAGATGTTATTGGGTCAGGCTGTTAGACTGCCTCATTAGTCTCGCACCTAATCGTAGGCGCTACAGTAACGTTATAAGAGCTTCGATTCCTCGGTTGGGGAAAGTATTATTGGGTTTTCTATCAAATTCTCAGTACTTAGTAGCACGGAGTTTGGATTTTTGCCCGTGAATGAAGACAAGGGGCCGTATTACCACGTATTATTGCGATCATTTTTAGGTTGCGAGAGAGGGATGCTGCTCTAGAGCTTAAAATATAGTCGCATACCTCTCTCACAACCTAAAAATGACCGCATTAATACGTGGTAATACGGCCCCTGACCATTTGTGAGAATGGCTACCTAAATACTTAACTGAACTGTGGATACCAAATGAGAGAGACCGCAGAGATGAACATTTGGTACATACATCTCTGCGTAAAATATTTATATTTAGGATTTATGGACAAATAGGGGTTATCGCATCACATGAAAGGCTTTGTATTCAGCTATGAAATCTGTGATTTACAGATCACTGAAACCATATTCACTAAAGGTGATACTCTGATAGCGTAATAGAGTAAGTTAGCAAGAGTCGAGACTAATATTTTTGCCTTACAAATCCTAAAACAATTTCTAATTACATAAACCGCATAACCATTTACAAGTAATAATTCGCTGTGCTGTTTATATAAAACTGGCAATTGCTTGTACTCTAGAAACTTCAACAACTTTGACTTAACAGTTAATGTTTTACGTACTTAAAAAGATTTCTATTACAGAGAGCGATGACAGATTATCTCCGCTTTCAAGCTAGTTAAGTTATAGTGATCGGAACCGACGCTGAGTGTGAGACGAGAGATAACTTGAAGCAACAGAATACAAAGATACTTGCGATATTTTCAATCTTTGATTTTTTTGACAAATAAGCAAAGTGCCTAATGGCTGCCTTTAGACGTTAATTTACTAGCACCTCGGTGGAGCCAAAAAGTAAAGAAACGGATTTTTATTCATGTGGCCGAGCTGAGCTAAGACAGTACATAGTTGGTAATTTCACTGAATACATTGCCCTCTAAAATGTTAGCAGAATATATGGCAAGTATTGGAGATGTCATCGTCTCATAATTACTTCAAGGCCCTCACTATTCTCTATGTCTTCTTATGTCGTGACCCACGGATCGAACTACACAATAGTTGGAACCGTGGTTAAAATAATTCAGCAGTTTAGCTGTTTGTAGATTTGCTGACTAGAGATAGAATTTTAACATTACTTTTATGGGCCCTCTATCTACAGACAGATTTGTTATAGAGACCAGCTGATTTATAAAGAATTATTTTAGGAAAATTTCACGCTGCTACAATCCCTTAGATTTATATTAACAGAAATACTAACGTTGTTAAAAAACGTCAAGTCAAAAAAACATATCCACGTCCCGTTGTAGTGTGAATAAAATTACTCGAGTTCTTGATTTGGAACCACGTCGATTTCTGAATTTGCCAAGAATTTGCGCGGAAATAGCATGTCGCAGAGAAACTATGAGTCGACTAGTAAGCGAAATAGGGACCTATTTAGTATCTAATCAGTACTTAATTCGTCAATTTGTTTTTGAATCACCTGGAACTGTAGAAATACTAACTAGACACTATCAGATTATGGTCCATTGTCTGTGTTCGAGCGTGTATTGTAAACAGTTTTCTCAAAACTAGTCGATATGGCAGGGAAAAGCTTATAACTTTTGAAAGCTAAAAGCAAGTTCTTACTAACTCCATAAATAAGTAGCTAATACGAGTATACTATACTACCAAGGTATCTGCTTTCTAGACCACTTTCGACATTTATCGCCTTGCGGTCACTTGCTTAGCAGTTGTTGGAAACTTAGTGCAGTTCAGTTAAAGGTAGTACCTATGTTGATTGGTTGAGAACGTTTTTGCAATAAACACACTTATTATCTAGATTGGCTGTCGGTTGGTCTTTCTTCAACTCGGCACTTTAAGGACTGTTGTATCAGCACTTCTCAAAGTGCCGAGTTAAAGATTGGAGAAAATAGGTATGTAGGTACGAGTAGGTATGTGAAGGTGTTTGAAATATCAGTAGATGGCTAAGTTAAGCAATTTAAATAAATACTTTCAAATTGGCGTGAACGAAATTCAGTTTGAGATCCAATTAATTGGATTGACTAGTCACTATACACCTTGCTAAAATGAGCGTGTAGACAGATATACAATGCGGTCATGTTTACATACATCTGCGTGCGCGCAGGTCTTCGTCTCAACGAGGAAAACCGCTAAGTCGCGTTAAGTATAGAAATGATTCACTAAGACAGAATTTTATTTACTTAAAATACTTCTGTAGAAATGTCTTGCAAAGTTTCAAAAGTGATATCTACCACAATCTACATAAGGCCGTACCACAACGTGATATGTGTCTAATACAATTTTCAGGTGATAAGACAGGGATGGCACTACGTGTAGAGTGTCATCTCTCCCTCTTAATCGTAAAACGATTGCAATGACAAATGTTGATACAGCCTACGATACAGCCTTCGAGCTTGGCTGTCTAGCCTGAGTTTAAATATCAAATTTATCAGTAGATTTGCTTACTAGAAATAGGAATTTGACAAAAGGTCCATAGGTACGATGGCCAGCACATCAAGTTACAACAATATGTCAAATTTTCTCAGTTGATTTTGAACTTATAATCATCAACACTTAGGTTTAAAATTATTTGTAAAATTTTTACAGTTTTGTATAACCTGATGTGGTGGCGACTGTACAATGAATGCCAAAATATGGTCAAAAAGCCTTTGTATACATATCTCCTAAACTAACCCCTGCAAGATAACGAAATAAGAATTCATCATGATCAACCCATTACATTGTCCCACTGCTGGGCACGGGTCTCCTCTCAGAACGAGAGGGATTAGGCTATAGTCCACCACGCTAGCCTACTGCGGGTTGGCAGACTTCACACGCTGTCAAGAAAATCTCTCAGGCATGCAGGTTTCCTCACGATGTTTTCCTTCACCGTTTAAGCGCGTGATAATTAATTATTAATACGCACATGACTTCGAAAAGACAGAGGTGCGTGCCTTGGATTCGAACTCGAGACCTTTGACTTGGCAGTCCAATGGTCATATCACAAGGCTATCATAATAATTATTACTTACTTTAAATTAATGAAAATATTGTATTAGGTTAAAACTCCTGTTATAGCACTAAAGTTCTCAATAATATCCTTTGAGCCATTTCGCAACCTGTTCGCGACAAACTTTCAGACAGACTAACAAAAATTCTTAAAGCATTGTAAAAATTGCAGTTTTCTTAACAAGTTTTGGCATTTAAAATTTGTGATCATAATATTCTTCGACTTATTATTGGTATAGAATGTATAGATGACCATGTGATTCTTGACTTGGTGTTTTTCGCTCTTCGGTGCACTTTCAACGGCTTTCTCAGAAACAACCTAATTGTATAAACATTTCAACATCAATGAACGCGGCTTATCTCCACCAAGTTGTATGTTGTACTTAAGATAGAATAAAATCTTATCTGCAATTTCTTCTAACCTTTACATTGGTAGACATTATCTCCTAATTCGTGCATATTACTGTAATCGAGTTACTCTAAATTACGAGAGAGCACGCGTTAACGCGTCGCACGCGTCACGTCGCGTGTCACGTCAACAATCTCCAGATAAAGTGGACGCTAACTGTTCTTGGAATCGACCGGCGTTAGGACAGTATGTCTAACATAATACCATAGTTATTTTTGGAATCATCAGAAATCTACGCCCTTTTAATTTCGTTAGAAAAAAAAACCTGCGGTATGGCAGCCCCGTTAAAAACGAAGGCCCAACGCAATTTAACAGAAAAGTAACGCAGCCAGCTCTTGACGATAATATTTAAACTACGCAGAACGGAATCGAACGTCTCGAAATACTACCAATTTTCGTCACGTGAAGATTTCTTTTACTCTGTGGCGCTATGGAACTTCGCTCTAAAACTGTTGAATGCCGAATAAACATATCTTTAAGACCTTTTAATTTAAGATCCTTAAGGAGTCTTCATAGATCGTATCAATATAAATATATGCAATTCAGTCAATATTGGACTAGCATTTGAAAATAAAGTTCTCAGTTATTGTATGCGAATAACTAATTAAATACATATATATACATTGTGGGCTCATACATTTTATGAACCCACAATGTATAGACCTTTGTATTATTTGCAAAAAACTACATACAATTACAAATTTATTTTGGCTGCAATTACTTAAAACGTTATGAAATTTCTTTAATGAGTAGTTTTTTTATCAAATGTTCGGCGTTACATAATTTTCCCATTGAACTGGGTCGATGTGGCTCAACCGCAAATATTCTTTAACAATGAGTGCGGGATCATTTTGATGGGAATGTTTCAACATAAGTTATAATGAAGTGTTTTCGAGAATAGGCCATCTTACACTATGAGTGTTGAAAGTGGCTCAATAGTATCAGATCTATTCAGCTATAATCTACCTTATATAGTAGTTCAACGAGATAGAGGTGCGGTGGGTTTATGTAAACATTCTGGTTTTATAATTCTGGACTGGATTAGATCATCATTACTATCAAGAGTTAAAAAGTAGTGTCCTTTAAGGTGATTTTTATCGATCTGTCTGTATATTTTTAATTATTACGCTTCCAACTAATGGAAATCAAAAATCACCTAGTAGTAGAAAGTGCGTCCATAAAGAAAATGACAGTGCAGGCCCATAAGATTATACATACAACACATTATGACTCTGTAATTGCGTAATAAACCTGAAAATATGTTACCTAAGCTCTGTAACTAGTTATTATGCTTATACGTGATTTTTACACCATTATGCTTTTATCGAGAACATAACATGAGGAAGTTGCACAGCTTGAACATATACATAATCACAATGATGAACAAGTTAACAAGAAAAATCCCTATAAATACGGGGCTTTAGGGGTAATTGTAGAATTAAAGGATAATCCTAAAAATAAACCATACAGTGGCCCCACCCAAAAGTTATTCATGACTAACAGTTATTTAGTTAACCTGACTTATTAACAGAAGTACGAATTTTGATTGTGCCAAAAATAAATCTTAAATTTTTGACAGAAATTTTATTCAAACTCAAAATAAACACGATACCTTAAGCATTTGCGAATTCCTCAGGCGTAGGCATATGGGACCGCACTCTAGCTATCCTATCCTGGTCAATATTGAGACTCTTTCTTTTACAAGCTATCTCCCTCTCCAAGTCTCCTCTATATTTCATGAGTTCCGCTCTCACTGCCTCAGCTTGTCTCATCTTGCCGGTCAGCGACTCGGCCGTCTCTTTGATGAACTTAGCTTCACCCATTAAGGCGTACTGCGCCTCGTCTCTACAGTTTTCCACGTTGGGGCGATTATAATTCCTATTATGTAACCTCGTATTAGATAGTTTGTCCCTTTGATCAACTTTCCTCAACGAGTCCTTGAGATGATCTATTAAATTTTCCACATCAGCAATTGTTTGCAAATTGTCTTTTAAGTTACCTTCTAACTTCGCACATAGCTGTTCTGTAGCGGCGACCGTTTCTCCCAGCGCATAATTAGTTCTACCAGCTTGTATTTTCATGTCTTGGGAACCTTTTATAATTGCCGTCATTAAGTCGCCTCGTAAATTTTCAGACTTCTGCCTAACTTCATCACAGTTTCTAATACTTTCTGTACAGTAGTGTTCCCAAAATTCCAAAGTGGTTGCGTTTTCAGGCCACCGGGCGACACCTGGATGGTGAAGTATCAAGTTAGATTCAGGCGTCATATTCAAATTCTGGCCATCTATCTTTAAAGCCGTCATTTTGTCACTCCAGTCAAATTCAATGCTCGCTTTAGCAGCTTTATTATAAGCCATTTGTGTTTCAACTTTTGCTAAGGTATCCTGAAAAACTCGTCTTATTTCTCCCACAATAGCTACCTCTTTTATTAATTCTTGTTCGGCGTCGTCTCTCACCAAATCTGGTTCATACCGGTTCGTGCGTAGTTCCAAACACTCTCTGGATATTGCTTCAGGCAACATCAAAATTCTACATGCACTCTTGAGTTTAGTTCTATCCGCATCTAAGGTTTCGATTTCCGCAGTTATAGCTTTGACCGCATTCTTAACTTGTTTCTTCCAATGGGCCAAGTCTTTAGCTCTGCCTTCCAACTTGTTGTTGGCGTCACTTTGCTTATTATCCATGGCTATAAAAGCGTTTTGTAGATCTCTTTTTATGGAAGCGTCTAATGCTTTAGCTTTGTCCGTCGCTCTTGGAGTTAATATACGTTTGTTATTAAGTCTCCATTCTCCGGTAGAGTAGTGAGTTATGGAGTATTTGTCAACCACGGGTCTGACGCCTGTCATCCCTGCTTGAGGAGTCCAATCCACATGGCCCGGCGCCCACGGCCCGATGGGTCCCATTCCGAGAATGTCACCACTCGTGCTGTCGGTGGGCTGGGGTAGGTACAAAGGAGGTGCATTGGGAGGGTAATACTTTTTCTCCGGAGGCTCGATTAAACCAGGAACATAAGGCGAGGCAAAAGGGTTTTCCACGTGTCGTTTTTGCCCTGCTTCTAGGTAAAGTGGTCTGACCTTGCCAGAACTATCTGTAGTTGGACAGATAAAGGGACAACTGAACTTGTCCGGATAATTATCAATTGGATTCGACATTTTGACCGGAATTTAGTGTATGCAAACTGTTAAAACTTATATTAAATTAAAACTAATAAAAAGCTTTTGCGCAAGCAAAAAATATAGAAAAAGTGACATTTGTTGTTTTTTTGCTTTTTAAATGCTTTAAGTGAGTGGCTAGTACTCCCGCTTCAAATAAAACTTTTTTAACGTACTTTTTGAAAGTAAATGGGTTTCTTGTTTCTTATTAACTTTCCTTGCGTTTTTTTTTTTTTTTTTTTATGGGATAACTCGGCAAACGAGCAGGCGAGCTACCTGATGGTAAGTAGTCATCGCCGCCCATGGACATCTGCAAAACCAAAGGAGTTGCAGATGCGTTGCCGAGCCTATTTAGGGAAAGGGAGGGGAAGGAAAAAAGGAGAAGGAAGAGGATTGGAGGAGGAATTGGGCCTCCGGCCCTCTCGCTCACCGAACGAAGCGCAGTAACGAAACGCTACTACTCGGACGTCGGTCTTCTGCGAGAGTGTGGTACTTCCCCGGTCAAGCCGGCCCATTCATGCTGCGAACAGCGTGGCCCTACCACAACAAAAGTTTACTAGGTCTTCTGCATCGGCGTTGATATACTGACTTCGTCTTCTACGAATTAAACGATGAGAGCAAAATGAATCTCATATCACATGACACAATCAATAACATTGTCTAACGACGGATAAAACCAACGGTTCTCCGTTATAAAAATGAATGTGTAGGTAATTTCAGTATCTAGATATAATCAAATTAGGGGATCCACTATCTTCGTCTTCCATTCGATGGGAGATCGCTTGTTTCATTCAAAAGGTCGGTATAGTGTATAATGCATTGTTCTCAGTATTCTTAACACTCGTGGGATACAATGTTCTGTGTTGTTAGTAACCTACGTTTTTATTTGAAGAAGTTTCTTGCTCAATCATCAATTTTATTGATGTTATCTATGAATTTTTACTTATGTTATTAGTTTATAGGTACGCAAAACCAGTATAGGCTGGCCTTGACTTCCACGGAAAACCTTTTCAATGGGAGGTCAGTCTAAATTGGTTTTTATAGCTTGATGTGCAGTCGTGTGTACAGTTAACATCGAATATATCAATCAATGCCTTCACTAGGAGAGGCCTACATCCAGCAGTGGACCAGACTGCAATTATCTAAAATTAAATTTAGTTAATTTAGTGAAGGAAAAATACGACCGCGGGCAGGATTCGAACCTGCGTCTTCTGGTTAAGTACACCAGACAATATGACCGCTAAGCCACCGTGACTCCCACCCACCATGTCGAAATTTGCCTTCATATTTTTAATTTACGTCTTTGAGGCGACGTTAGTGACATCTGTGTGCTTCTCATTTTTCTTCACTAAAATAACTTAATAATCTTTGCATGGAAAATGCCTAAGAATACAAAAAGATAAATTAAATACATATATCTAAAATACTTAAGTATTCAATGTGATTAATTTCGTATCAGAATGATTGTTGCTGGGTACCTACTGTGTTCATTCTGAAATATTATTGAGATATACTTAATTACTTTAATTTCTTAGTTGTTCAAATGATTTTGAACACTTTGCACATCTCAAAAACATTATCCAAAATACCATTTAATATTTTGTTACGCCGCCGCCGCGCCGACCTCATCTTCATACATAAACGACAACAAAATGTTACTATCTTGATATTTAAAGTTACACAAGACGCACTCGGTAAATGATGTGCAAAACAATAATAAAGAGTGAAAGGTTGTGGCAAATAACACTCCGTGACGATCGTTATGTCTGAAATGAGCTACGACTGCTTATGTAAGTACTAAATAGAGTTACTGCCTTGTAAATAAAGAAGTTTGATGTGTGTACGGTTCCGGTATTCGCACACAAGGCCTATTCATACGCGGAAACGGCGAAAATGTGACGTCAAAGCTAAAAAATTATTGAGGCGCACGAACATTTTGAATGTAAAATATACAATGATACATCTAAATGATTAGCTTGTGTATGCAACTCAAGTTCTGTATGTAAAACCACGATTCTTAACTTAAAAATATATTAGGTATTAAACATTAAGAATAGTCTGAAATAAAATATTCAAAACAAGCTAAGAATTAAAAACTAGAAACATCTAAACTCAGAATCCAGCCAACTCCGAGGCAGATGGGTAATGAGAACGGACCATTCCGCACCGATCCCTATCTATGTTCAGAGTCTTTCTCTTCGATGCTATCTCTCTCTCTAACTCTGTTCTTTTCCTCATCAAGTCTCCTCTCAGCCTTTCCGCGGTTCTCAATTGACCGAGAAGTGACGTAACCGTTTCATGAATCTTCTTAACTTCTTCAATCAATCCTAAATGTGGCTGGTCCCTGACGCTTTCTCCGTGAGGTCTCCAATTATTCCTATTGTCTAGCCTCGTTTGTGCTAATTTCATAGCTGCGTCCATTCTTCTTATAGACTCTTTCAGACTCTCTATCAAATCTTCCATGTCAGCAGTTCTTCGTAACGTGGTCCGCAGGTTTTCTTCGAGTTTTGTACATAATTCTGAAGTAATGGCTACAGTTTCGGCCAATGCCATGTCAGTTCTGTCAGCTTGGTTACGTAACTTTCTGCCATTATTCACTAAAATAGCGTCTAAGCTACCTCTAAGATCGGCAGACTTCTGCCGCGCTGCTTCACAATTTTGTACATTTTCTCTACAGAAAAACTCCCAATATTCTAAAGGCGCAGTATAGTCACCAAACTTAGTAGAGCCAGGTCTAAACATTATGGTACTAGATTTCGTATTGAGACTTAGATTAATAGCTTCGGTGTTATAGGCCATAGTTTTGTCGCACCAATCATACTCAATCCTATGCTTCGCTGCCTTGTTTATTGCCATTTGTTCTTCTATTTTATTAAGCGTATTCTTAATAGTTGCTCTAACTTCGTTCACCAATTTCATTTCTTTGATTAACTCCTGCTCTGCTAGGTCGGCTACCAAATCAGGTACAAATCGATTGGAACGAAGATCTAAACACTCTTTAGAAATGGATTCAGGTAACATCAGTACTCTGGATGCTCCTTTTATACGTTGTCTATCAATTTCAAGCAATTCTACTTCTTGAGTGATAGCCCTGCAAGCTTTCTCTACCTCGACTTTCCATCGAAATATATCTCTTGCTTTTTGTTTTAGCCTTTTATTGTTCTCCAGTTGCTGTTTATCGATATTGCCAAATGCTTGCATAATGGATGTCTTAGCATTATATTCAACGATATTAGACTCATTTATAATTTCTGGGTCTAAAACATCGTCGTTATGTTTTCTCCATTCACTGAGAGAATATCTGCTTAAAGAATACTTATTAACACTTGGTCTTGTACCAGTCATGGCTCCAAGAGGAGTCCAGTCCACGTTGCCGTCGGGACCTGGTTTTAAGTTCGGCAAGTAATGAAATTCGTCACTTCCAGGTGGAGGACGTGATGGTTCAGGCTCTTCATGTGGAACTTGCAAATCAGATGATTTATTTTGTTCAGATTCTTTAGCTTCTTTCATCTCCTCCAAAACCTTTTCGGGAAGCTTTGTGGCCAGCTTAAAAGCAGCAACATCATCGCACCCCACTGGACAATAATCTTTATCAGGAAAAGTTGTTAAATTGTCCATATTTATAGCTTGTTATTCATATAAAATACTACTGAAATAACGAGATTTCTATTAAAATGAAGGCTCAGTTGCCAAAGTGACTTCTGTCATCAAAAAAATTATCAGTCTGCCAACAAGAGACCACGATAATGAAGTTTTGAGGTGCCAAAAAGAGGTGCCAGCCAGAGCCTAAATTCAGTTCAAATTTAGAACCCGTAGTACTAATTTTCTTACAATAGGTGAGTACCTACATGATTTATCAAAAACTGTCTTTTTTATACCAGCTCATGTAAAAATCAAATCATAGTTAAACAGTACGCTAAGAACTTGATTAGATACATTACTTCTTCTTGTACTCGTATTCTTAGATAGCCCTCGACAATCCACCCAAGCCGTACATTAGAAATTCATTACTATATTCGTAGAATGAGAGCTGCTTCTGAGTGATCCGAAATAGTAAGACCAAAGACATATAATAAGACTAATGATCGATCACATTATCTGTAGGGCTAGGACGAATAAGGTGACGTGTAATTGGTGTAAAATACTACTTATTTACACATCAAGGTGCTCAAGTCATTGTAATATTCTTATTCTATAATACACGGTTACACGATCACGATTATTTTATTTATTTCAATTTTAAAAACGTATTCGTTAACCAAGATCTAGTCAAGATTCATTATAAAAGATGAATAAAACAATTTATTTGCAATTTTTGTGACAGCGTATCGGTATACTAGCTATCTTATATTGATTAAAAACTGTAAAAATAGACGTTTCAAATATAAATTTAAAATCCTGCCAGCTCTGAAGCAGATGGGTAGTGAGATCGAACCATGCCACATCTCTCCCTGTCTATATTTAAAGTCTTTCTCTTCGATGCGATATCTTTCTCCAGTTGAATTCTCTTTTTGATCAATTCCTGTCTTACTCTTTCCGCATTTTTCATTTGTCCGAGAAGTGATGAAACGGTTTCGTGAATTTTTTTCACCTCTTCTATTAAGCCAAAATGCGGTTTATCCCTAACACTTTCGCCGTGTGGTCTCCAATTGTTTCTGTTGTCTAGTCTTGTTTGAGCTAATTTCATAGCCGCATCAGTCTTCTTTATTGCATCTTGTATATTTTGTATTAAAGTCTCCATATCAGCAATTTTTTGCAAAGTGGCTCGAAGGTTCTCCTCTAGCTTGGTGCACAATTCTGAAGTTAGAGCTACAGTTTCTGCTAATGCGACGTCAGTTTTATCCGCTTGGGTGCGCAATTTTCGGCCGTTATTTACTAAAATAGCGTTCAAGCTGCCTCTAAGATCGACAGATTTTTGTCGTACTGTTTCGACATATTCAATAGTCTCTCTGCAAAAATACTCCCAATATTCCAAAGGCGCCGTATTATCAGCGAATTTTGTTGCTCCAGGTCTGAACATTAAGGTATTCGATTTTGGATTAAGGCCCAAATTTGTAGTAACTGTATTATAAGCCATAGTTTTATCACACCAATCATATTCGATTCTGTGTTTAGCTGCCTTGTTGATCTTTAATTGTTCATCAATTTTATCTAAAGTGGTCTTCAAAGTTCCTCTCACTTCATTTACAAGTTTCATTTCTTTCATAAGTTGTTCAGAGGCTAAATCTGCGACTAAATCTGGTTGCGCCCGGTATGAACGCATTTCAATGCACTCTCTAGAAATCGATTCAGGCAACATCAACACTCTAGATGCACCTTTGAGGCGTTGTCTTTCAATTTCTAACAGTTCAACTTCTTCCGTTATCATTTTACAGGCTTTTTCTACTTCAATCTTCCAGCGAAATGTGTCCTTAGCTCTTTGTTTGAGCCGCTTGTTCGTTTCCAACTGCTGTTTATCGATGGTGCCGAATGCTTGCATTATAGATGTCTTGGCGTTGTAATCTATAATGTTAGATTCATTTATGACATCAGTATTAAGTACTTTTTCGTTGTGTTTTCTCCATTCGCCCAATGAATATCTACTTAAAGAATATTTATTGACTCCTGGCCTTGTTCCAGACAGTTTTGCGAGTGGTGTCCAGTCTACTTTCCCATCTAATCCTGGCTTCAAGCTAGGTAGCTCCTGGCCGTATAGGGCTGGATTAATAGGAGCGTTCTCTGGTGGTATTGGTGGGGGGGCAATAGTTTGACTAGCTTCCAACTCCTTGGCCTTAGTTCTGGCCTCGACTGCTATTTTTAGTTCTTCTGTTTTTATTTGCTCCTGTGTCGGAGCTTTGGGTGCTGCTACGAATGCGCCGATTTCATCGCATGCTTGGGGGCACTCATCTTTTTCAGGGAATGTTGTTAGATGTTCCATGGCTCAAATGGACTCACAATATAGTGGCAAATATCAAACAAATAACTTATAGCAAATAAAAATTTTCTAAGATAAAGAGTTTCTAAAAAAACTACACTGTTATTTTAAAAACGTGACGTTTCAAAGGTGTCATACTTTTTTTTATTATAATCAACTTAAATTCTTGTTTTTTATTTAGTAGGTGTACAATGAAGTTACGTAAGGAGTTTCAAAGTTTTTTCGCAATATTCAACTGATGTCGATTGAAAGAGATTGTCTTATTTTGTGAGACTTAGACAATAAATATGTTTCATTTCATTTTCATATATATATTTTCATATACCTACAAAAATCTTTGCTCAAAAATCGCTATCGTAGGAGATTTAGGTGTAAATTGACATTTTTGGCCGAATCCAAGGCATAACGTCATCGTTTTTCGAACTCTGCTTTTTATTTTATTTTATTATCTTAAACAAAATTTTAATAGGACCAAACGGGAATTACTTCTACTACCCTTCCCAACAAAAAAATATTTAATAATATTAATTAAGGTTGATAATTTATTATATTGATGGGAGTTCTGAGATGACAAAAATAAAACCGGCCAAGTGCGAGTCGGACTCGCGCACGAAGAGTTTCGTACCATTATATCTATAAAAACGGCAAAAAAAACACGTTTGTTGTATGTGATTCCCCTATATATATTTGTTTTATTCCGTTTTTTTATATTTGTTATTATAGCGGCAACAGAAATACATTATCTGTACAAATTTCAACTGCCACGGTTTGTGAGATACTGCCTAGTGACAGACAGAAACCATAACATAAGTACCTTGGCTAATCCACGGGATGTTTCGGGAACACAGGGTAATGCAACCAGTTTTAGGTACTATGTAATTGATACATGCATTCATTATTAAAATCCTTTTTATTCATTAATGTTGTGCGTACGCACGGCCACATATCAAGCTATACAAAGCCAGTATAAGCTGACATTGAATAGTGCGGAAAACCTTTACAGCAGGAGGCCAGTCTAAACTGGGTGTGTATAGCTTGATGTGTAGCCGTGTTTTTTTATTATTATGGCAATCACAAATCCCAGAAATAGTGTGAATATGTGTCTCCATAAAAACTATCAATTGTTCTTGTTGTACGCACCGTGGTGCATTGTTATGTCGTATCACTATTATATCATAGACATAGACCATCATAACTCAACTTTTACTTTTTTATGAATTCAAATTGTACCGAGCGCCAAAATCGTTGTACGTGCGTACAACCGTAATCGTTATTACGGTTATTGTAGTACTTGCGCAATTTTTTGAAGTACCCATTTCAAATGACAGATTAAACATTATTATCTAGATCAGAATAATTAAAGTTATTGGAATGATTAAACCTTGGGTGAGACTTGCATGTTGCGATATTTTTTATATACGGCCACTTTCGGTTTAGATAGCTTTTATTATATTTTAGATTATTTTTACGCCCAGACAAGTAAATCTGGCTATAATAACCATGAATTTAGAAAAAGTATGTTAGCATCCTGTTATTCAAAAACTGAGGCTAGGATTTTATTAGACCTTAATTTGCAATGCAACTACGACAGTGAAACCAAACGCCTGGTATATATCTGTAAACGGTTTAGCCTTTCCCATAAATATTAATGTCACATATGTGCGTTGGAGGTTACATCGTGCCATAATATAGCCATAAGGCTTCTCTTTGAGCAAGAGAAGTGTGGAAATTTGTGTTCAACGTTCGAGAATGCTGCCATTTCCTAGTTACCAATTAACACATCGCAGAAAATCTAGCTCGTCGCTCCTCGTATGTTATAATGATCATTTTTTCCGGTCACGTAGCGGTTCACGAATGAACTCGTGAGTTGATGAGGTCGACGTACATACATGGGGCTTCTTTCGCATTTGTGTGGGATATTATGTTAACATAACACTGGATGTACGCTTCAATGACTACTTACAATAGCATAACGCCTATCTAAGGTATAGCTTTGTGGGTCGAATCAAAACCTGATTTGGGTTTTTGGTAATTTATCATGTTTTCATTTTATAAAATTCATGACATTGACAATTCAAAATTTAGGCTGATCTCGCGTTGTATAAGGCTTGTCATACAATACGAGGCCAGTATTAAACGGGTAATTTGTATAGCTCGACGTGTAGCCGTATAATAATTAAATACGTTTCCTATTGCTGTAACTGTTTCTAAACATCTTTACTAAATTACTGGTTGTGCTTTATTTTCGTACGGAATTTTTCTTGCATGACAAAGGCGTTTTACCGGTTTCGCTGTCCGCACTCTAGAATTTATTATTACTCACATGGTTTCGGATAGATTGGCGCTATCTAATCCAATTAGTTCCAGTAAACGCTTTATGGTAATGGAATATAAAGTTTAGCTACTCACTGAATTTAATCAGTATCGATCCACTATCTGAATGTTTTAAGGCAGATAGTCTCGCCTTGGGCTCCATATTTCATTTCCATTTTTTTATTGTACGTCTATAACACATTTTAGGATCATGGCAGTAAGAATTGTAAAAATTATCAAACATAACTTATTCAGAACTGAGTACCTACTAAAAAATTGCTCAAAAATCGTTATTGTAGCAGATAGTATAGTCGAGGCGAAAGGCGAATCCTTTATTTTTGGATTCGCCTAAAATGTACTACTATCTTCTACGATGCACTACAAAAATAAGTTGGCGACGGGGATTAAGAATCGGAGCAACAATTGTGTTCAATTTATAACTTCCTCATTTACATGCACTTTCGACTCAAGCTATGATGGCGCGCCCTTTTTCCATAACCAGAATTTCATACAGTAGGTATGCATTTATGTTAACCATAAGGTGTGTCAAAACCTGTATGTTTTGAAGTCATAACGACGCATCATGTGCAAAAATATGTAAGAATTGCCATGTTTATGACTAAGCTAAGCAGTAAATCATTATGAATACAAATACCTATTGGTTAAAGAGTTACAGAACTTCGTTGTCAACTTCTTTAAATATTTCTTCCAATTTAATGAAATACCTAGTTACATTTTTAGTTATTTTATTGTAAATTATTCGCGAACTCAAGTATTTTCGCACATTGACATACTAGTGTTATTCAAATGAACTCAAAGATGCCATTTTTACTCGTGAATAGATCCTTAAGATGTCAAGGCAAGTTGCTATTATTGGATTGGTTTAAACCTGCATTGTATTTACCTGCAGTTTATAACCCAAAATCATTTTATTATTTAATACCTATATTATAGTTTAAAACTGGTCTATAAATAGTGGTAATGGGCCTGTAACTACTGGATTTTCGGGATTACAAAACTATGAAAAACACTAAGTAAAACATTTAATCACGTGGTATTTTTAATACAGGCTATTCAACATTGTTAAGAAGTTTATCAAATCGTTGTTCAATGTCCTCAGTTCTTAGTCACGTCAACTTTGCCATTTAAAACACCTTTCATTTTTGTCGTTTGCAGGTAACTCCAGGATTGAGATATCGTTGGAATCTAGCACCTGTTCCGTACCGGATGTTTGGAGCTTGGTACACACCTGTCTGAGTTTCACATAGATATTCTAGTATATCACATGGGTACGTCTGTTCCACTCAATACTTGTTTGTCGACCAGCTTGGAGCAAGGTCAATTGAAGTCGGCAATATGCAAAACTTTCACTTGGGATAATTTTGTGACCCAGTCTGATTCTGGAGTCGATAAAAATGACACAAATTACTTCACTCCCAAGTTTGTGTCTATTTGTAAGGTAAAAAAATCATTTTTTGTTAGACATTAGAGGTAAATATCAGATCTTATAGATAAATTAGTATAGAAAAGTTAATGGAAGTTGACATAAATAATGCAATGTTGATTGCATTGACTCATAAGGACATTCTCCATTAGAACTCACCTGATAATAATTGCAGCCAACCGCAGATATGAAACACCGTTGTCGATTGACAAAAGAAGAATAATAACATTGCACAGATCGTAAACAGAGCCAGAGCGACCGCTATACCTACTAACACAGTCGCAATCTTAAACACGAGGCCATTTATTGAGAGAAAATCGTCTAATCTTCCTTTACAGTCTTCGAGAGCCTCATCCGCTCTACATATCTGCCATAATCCGAACTTTCTTGGGTACTCAGTCTCTAAATCACCAATCCATTCTGGTGTCACAAAGGCAACAACGCTTATTATTGCATAGCAAATTGTGAATATCGCCCAAAGCACACCAATAGCTTTCGAATTGCGGACATAGTTGGTGGCATATAAATGTGATGAATCCACGTATTCGATTTTTGAACCCATCTTGTTGATATCCGGTTGTTTACTTAACTTTTTTTAAACACCACACAAAAAACAAATCACACGTTATTGATAACACATTTTTCTAATACGGTTCTTTTACAGTTGTTAAGGCTTGTATGTTTGCGTAGCACTAATTCCATTCATGTCTCAAAGGAAAAGTATTATTGCAAACTAAGTACTCGAGGACGCGAGAAACACGACACGGAACAGAACAGACGAAACCCAAGCTGAGCTGACACAATCACACAACCTCTCGCCGCGCGCCATTCGGTTAAGTGAGTGAGGAGTAGGGATAAGCAATGAAGCTGCAAGTTCAACCTATAGCCTTTAGGCTGTATTCTATAATTAAAATGAAAATTACTGTTACTTGTCTTCGTTACAAGTTTACGAATGAAATTTAATGATGCTAACGTACAAATAAACACGCAACATGTAAATATGTTATAAGTAAGAACATACTAAAAAAAGCGACACCTACACCGTGGAATGGACTACAGAAAGATGGAGCAGTAACGGCATCTATTGAATAGTTTTTTAACTATAATAAATGCATAGGTAAGTACAGAATGCAGGGATAAAACTTTATGCTATTAAAAGGGTCTTCTACCCTATTTTCGAAGACTAGATAATCTGTAAAATTATGACAAATTAAAATACTTTCTGTCATAGGCGATCGCTCTGTCAGCCAAAATATGAATTTAAAGTGCATTGAGAAAGAGGTAGAAGCATTGTTTACTAACGAGTGCAAAAGAAATAGTAACTGTTTCTGACAAGAAGTGAAGACAGTGACAGCTTGTCAGCTGGAACGCAAATGCAACTTTTTGTGTACAAATGAGTGTGTATTAGTTTTTACACCATTATTCGATCGGTTTTGTGAATTAAAGTTAATTTTACAGAACTTTAGTGCCAAATTATGGTATAGATGTCATATACGCTGTGTGTTAATGTTAAATAGTGATGGGATAGCGTTAAATTAAGAATATCCAGTGCATTTGAAATGTCGTCTAAGGACAAGTGGGTTCGCCGGTTCTCAGTTGACGAAACAGCTAAACATAAAAATGGATTTACCATTTACAAGATCACTTCAGTGGTAATTACCTTAGGAATAATAACTTCTATAATAACAGTTCAACTTGTTAAAAACGAATGTTTCTCAGGCAATCGTTCCAGTTGATATAACTTTTTCCTTTTACTTTTTAAAACTGAATGTAATGGGCAAAAAGAACTGACATTATTCTCCTAAAATAATGATTAATAGACAGTATCGCCTTAGGGAGTGGATGATGTTTATATGACTTTTTTTCTGGCTGGATCTTTAAAAATACATGATTCATAAAAATAAAATTGCTCAATATATTTTTTTTCCTTATTGCATGTGATAAGAACCATTCTCCAGTTTGGCAACGCTTGAGTAATTATTGATGTCACTTCAAGAAATTTTAAATATTTAATTAATACTTTACTTGGAGTGGTAATACTAACATTTTTATATACTAACTAGCTTTCCGCCCACGGCTTCGCCCGCGTGGTTTCTCGGCTTTTCTATACTATAATATATATATATTATACATATAAACCTTCCCCTTGAATCACTCTATCTATTAAAAAAAACCGCATCAAAATCCGTTGCGTAGTTTCAAAGATTTAAGCATATAAAGGGACATAGGGACAGAGAAAGCGACTTTGTTTTATACTATGTAGTGATATTATAAAGATGTAAAGTTTGTCAGGTTGTACGGGGTAATCTCTGGATCTACCGAACTGATTTAGAAAATTATTTCAGCAAAATAAAGCTACATTATTCCTGAGTAACATAGGCTATATATTATCCCGTAAAATGAAAAGAACAGCCGCTGGTGGAAAGCTAGTCTTAAATAATATGATAACAGTTTTTAATTTTTGCTATATTTGTGTTTGTACCAAAACTAATTAAAGTAGTTTCAGCAGAGAATTTATTGTTACCATGCATCTGCACTAGGCTAGTTGACTCTAACTTTTTACAGTCTCATAGAAATGTATACCATAGATAGAGCTGATCAACAAAAACAAAATTAAAATTGGAAGATAATTGGATTGGATTTAAGAAAGATAAAAGCATTTTAATTTTATGTTAGTCAAAGAGTAAATCCTACTATAGTGACTTATGACATCACAAACTGATATATCATACAAATTCTTTAATACTACTTAATTTTTGAGAAAGGGACAGAGCATCCCCTCTCAGTCCCCACCAAAACCTATAACGCTACAATTTTATTAGTCAATTTAAATTACTTTTTTAGTGAATGTATCATATTATTCATATATCGTATCATAATATTTTAGGCCATTATTTAAAATTTCAACCAACACCGTTTCAGTTGTTTCCGATACAATCACCAGAAGCATCAACAGTTGTATCGGTGTGGAAGCGTTACAGTGATGTGCAGCGACTACATAAGAGCATGCGCTCCTTGCATGCCGGGCTACATCTGCGAGGCACCTTCCCCTCACTGCCACGATATAGCTTCTTCAAGAGGTTTCAGCAAGAGGTCAGCTGTAGCATTCATGTTTAACCTTAAACATTTCACTTTACAAACAATATAATAGACATAGCAACAATATCTATACTAATATATGTTATAAAGAGGTAAAGTTTATGAATTATTTACGTATGGTCCACGTGGCCGAAGCTGCGGGTGGAAAGCTAGTATATAATATTAAAGCCAATCAGGCACAATGGGCAGGATTTTTTTTTTGGGAATAACCCGTTGTCATCAGTTAACAGGTTAAAAAAATATATATTTATGTTCTTAGTGCTTGGCTATCTTCCACATCACTACTGTGTAACTATTGTGTATCATATAGACTTTCAAATAACAGAGATAAACAATATTTATTTCTGTTAAATATATCTTTTAACACTCACAAATCATTGTGCCTCCTTAATGGCAAAAGGCTGGCCCCCTATTACATAGGACCTAAGTACCTGCAAAATTAGTGTCCTTTTTTTTAAAGGTTTTCGTACTAGCAATGTGGTTGAAACATTACTAGTATTCTTGTGCTACATTAAATGCTTATTTTACATTTGGGTTCACGTCAGTAGCCATTGGGCTACTGCCACTTCAAAACACATAAGTACACCTATGCTATCCCTTTGGGGAATACAGGTGTGATGGTATGTATGTAAATTAAAAATAACTGTGTATAATAAATATTTGTATATTATATTGTTTTAGGTGATCTCAGAGAGAGCTAAAACAGTCAAATTACTGCTAGAGTTCATAGCTGAACATCACCTACTCTTCACCAGCACAGACTTTGTCAACTTCCTTCAGGTTGGTTCACATTACTACTCTTATGTTCTATCTAGCCATACTAAGTATACGTGGTGGATTTTAGTCCTTCTACATTTAAGAGATTTCAGTTTCCAACCCACCACTCTTATTTAACCTGGACAAAAAGAGGGGGTCTGCAATATGTAAATATTGTCGAAATTCATCAGAATTCTGCAACTGGTCATGGGTATCTCCAACTGCATGCCATACATCAAAATCCTTTGCTTACCTTATTAAAGTCTTGCCGAAAGTAAAGAAACCATTGGTAATCTATATATGTAAAAGGCAATGTCCCGACTGACATATCATCGCCCAGCCGAAACCACTAATGATAGAAGTTTGAAATTTTGTGAGGATATTGTTTTTATATTCTAGGCGTCATTTAAGAAAGGATTTTTCGAAATTCATCCCCTAAAGGGGTGAAATGGGGGTTTACAGTTTGTATGAAACTCTGTCATTTCTAATTTGAATTTAATGAAATTTGGTATTAAGCCTCTAAATACAAAATAATAAAACACGTCGTTAAAGATTTTTTAAATTTCATCCCTTAAATGGGTAAAAAGGGGTGTTAAAGTTTGTATGGATATTTTTTTGTTTATTATCAAAATTACTTGAAATTGAAAATTTATGCATTTCAATATAATTAATGATTTACGTATTTTTGGATTTTTTTAATTTCATCCCTTAAATGGGTAAAAATGGGTGTTAAAGTTTGTATGGAAAATATTTTTTTATGATCAAAATTACTTGAAATTTAATATTTATGCTCTTCAGTACAATTAAAGAAATACGTATTTTTGATTTTTTTTAATTTCATCCCTTAAATGGGTAAAAAGGGGTTTTAAAATTTGTGTGAAGAATGTTTTATATACAATCAAAATTACTTGAACCTTAATATTTATGCCCTTCAATATAATTAAAGAATCACATATTTTAGGACGTTTTGAATTTCATCCCTAAAAGGGTTAAAAAGGGGTGTTAAACTTTGTACGAAAATAAATTATTTATTATCAAAATTACTCGAGATTAAGTATTTAAACTCTTCATTATAATTAAAGAAACACGTATTTTAAAATTAATTGTTTATTATCGTGCTTGAACTTATGCATTTAAGCTGAACAATACAATTAAAGCAACAAAATTTCAATTTCACCCCTGTATTAACACCTAATTTTTATTATTACCTTTAAAACAGAATACTTACGTTGTGCATTACGTTCAAAATAAATAAATACGAGAATCACAATATTCGAAAATCATATCAAAGTTGCACATATTATTATTTAGCCAACCATTTTGTGTCACGCACTTACTTTTGGCTAAAATACAAAGTAATCGGGGCATTGCTTTAGCTGTAGCTGCATCTGGAATAGCACCTCTTTTGGTGGGAAGGTGGGAAAGCGGCTCACTCTGCCTTTAAAACTTCCGCTTAGTCTTATTCGTGTCGAAACTCCGTTGTGCAATAATATCTTAGCAGAGTGACATGGCTCAAATTCTCTGAAATCGCAGATTTATCGTGTGGGATGAGATAACTAAGGCACACAAAGGTGGAATTGAAGCACACACTAGATTCTTAAAGATGTCAGAGGCAGCAATAGAGCGATTGTTGGAGTTCCTGTGTCGCAGGCGGGGGAATGCCGTCAGATTCTGTTATACCTAGAGAAACCGAGCAGACGAAATCAGAGAACCTTAATTTTCAGAGCTATTACTTGAAATAGGAAATGCGGATTGTTCCGAATCCGAAAGGAAAATATGTATACCATCTCTGCTGAATACAGTAGTGACAGGTGGCTATGATAGTTCTTATAGTAAGAGTGTACCCTCATTTGTCTAATATACAAACAAATTTATAGATTGGCTGTGCAAACGTGCAATACTAACTCCGATAAACAACAGTGCAGCTGCTATTAATTACATACTTCTTAAGTCGTTGGAGGGCTCAGAAATTTAATACAGGTCTATCGATCAGTGCTACAAGCGGATAAAGCAATTTACAATAATGTAGAGTTCCTTAACAGTGTTAACCTTCCTTGGGACACCTGTAATGCTGCTGCGTCTCATTAAACGATTTAAACTATGTAACGGGACTAGACGGCGAGTAACCGCATTGCACAAAAATATTAAAGAGCCACTGTGATAACTGGATGTATTCGGGGGAATCACTTTTCTTACCTCAAATACCACTGATACCATCCGACTATGTTTTTGAGTACGATTTCTGCTTTGCAATGCCCATAAAAATAATTCAGTGTGAGTCATTAAGGGTGGCAGGCATAGATTTGAGAGAACATTGCTTCGTTCATGAGTGGCAACTCTACGTTACCTGTTACAGAGTTCGTACTAATAGCAGTCTGGGCATTTTGACACCAGACAGAAAAAGCACCAATGAGCAAAGTGGTTTACCACTATTTGTACCTCCCCGTGGAAATCGATCCTACGAGAACTCCAGAATGATAGACTATCGCTCTAGCTATTAGAACACGAATGCTGCTCATTTAATCTATACTTATATTATAAAGCTGAGGAGTTTGTTTGTTTGTTTACTTGAACGCGCTAATCTCAGGAACTAGAGGTCCGATTTGAAAAATTATTTCATTTTTAGATAGCCCATTTATCGAGGAAGGCTATATTATAGGCTATATAATCATCACGCTAAGACCAATAGGAGCGGAGCATAAATGAAAAATGTTGCAAAAAAGGGAAAATTTAAATGCAGAAAAGCCGAGAAACCACGCGGGCGAAGCCGACGGCGGAAAGCTAGTAAACAATAATAAATAAAAGGTCTAAATGATATAACTTCTGTAAATAGAATCTCTTTTCAATACACTTATAGGTAGAGTTTTTTAAGTAAGTTAGTTAAATTAGCCGTTGCCCGCCATTTCACTCGTCTCAAAAGGATTTACTTACTATAACTTGGCTTCTAGGCGTCATATCAACATGAAAAATGCACCAGATTTTAAGTTAGACCTCCAGTAATACAACTGTGAAAACCTCAACCCATACGGTTCAGTAGTTTTTGCGTGATGGGTGTACAAACATACAGACAACATTGAAAAAAAAAGCTTACTGGCAACATGGGTCGCACATTAGTAGTAGGTATTATTGTTAACCCCTCGTGCTAAGCTAAATGCTTGTATAACGAGTGGGTTTACGTCGATAATGTAATGGGTGGGTTTCGAACCGGCAACCACATGATTTGATGATGTTTTGACTTCTGTTGTTCTGATAAAGACGCCAATATTCGTTTTCTTTGATATATGTATAATTAGGTACAGACATTTATATTACAATCTATCTTCTATCTCTAAATATATATACCTAACTCAAAGGTGACTGACTGACTGACTGACATAGTGATCTATCAACGCACAGCCCAAACAACTGGACGGATCGGGCTGAAATTTGGCATGCAGGTAGATGTGATGACGTAGGCATCCGCTAAGAAAGGATTTTGATTAATTCTACCCCCAAGGGGATAAAATAGGGGATGAATGTTTGTATGAGAAAACACGCGGGCGAAGCAGTGGGCGGAAAGCTATAGGCCGACCGTTTAACTCGCGTATCGCCTGCGCGGTAAGAAGGGAACGGTAGGAAGTAAATAAATACTTAAAAAAGATACTTATTATTTTATTCTTTACCAACAATGTCTATCTCGAGATAAATCCGTGTTACTCCGTGTGTAGCGTTGCCCGCCCCCGCTCCCTTCTTACCGCGCAGGCGATACGCGAGTTGAACGGTCGGCCTATAGTTTTATTATATGTATAGACTAGATGACCTTATTCGTTAACTCTTGCAGACTGGGTACCCTGAGCCAGAGCGGCAAGCGGGCGGCGTGATCAACGCGATCAGATCCTCGCTGCACCTCCCTATAGAAGAGACGCCGCCCCTCGAATACCAGACGGACGACGATGACGCATCCAGTCCCTTACACACTGGTAACATGTTCATATCATTAGCTCTAGCCAATGACTAGTAGTGTAAGCCAGTGCCGGATTAACCATGTATGTATGTATGTATCTTTATTAAACTTTTAAAAATTACATTTTTAAACAAGGCCCAACAAAACCGTTTTCACGGTTTGTCTGTGGGAACAGAAAACAACATAATCACTAATTATTATAAGTCTTAATTAATGACTTCTTTGGTTAGAAGACAGCAGGTAGTAGCACAGCAGCATAGCAGCATTTAAGCGGCGGTAGCCTAATGGCTATGGCATCAGACTTGCGATCATGTGGTTGCCGGTTCGAACCCCACCCATTGCACTACCGACGTGAACCCACTCGTAACACAAGCATTTAGCTTAGCACGAGGGGTTAACAAGAATACTAGTAATGTGTGACCCATGTGTAAAAAAAATGAATGAATACACTAAAAAGTCGACAAAGTGGATTACATAACATACCATCACGCCTGTATTCCCCGAAGGGTTAGGCAGAGGTGTACTTAATGTACACCCACTGTTCGCCAGTATGTTTTGGGTCCCATGTAATAGGGGGCGAGCCTATTGCCATTCACCGGGCACAAATCCAGACTCCGAGCTGCTACTGAGAATTTCATAGAAAAACTCAATAACACTTTGCTCGACCTGGGGATCGAACCCAAGACCTCTAGCGTAGCAGTCGCGATTGGGCCCACTAGACCAACGAGGCAGTGGCAGTGGATTATTCCATGTCAAATACATAACTAGCTAGACTAGCTTTCCGCCCGCAGCTTCGCCCGCGTGGACAACACTATTTTGACTGTTTAGTTTTTTCCAATTCCGGCGAGAAATTGCAAATTATCCTTACATATCTTTCCGTCCAATCCAAATGGGCTTTCTTCCCTTATTTCATCAACACACAGTTTGAAATTTCAAAAACCCCATATCAAATATTTATTTATTTCTTATCAAGTGCCTAAACACAAAGTTTCAGCGTTTATCTTCATCAATGACAAACTCCCATACAATTTTTCATCCCTCATTGCAACCCCTTTTTTACGACAAAACGTAGCTAAACTTTTAAACGTTTTTTTTCCTTTCCCAAGATCTAATCTATTTTTGTACCAAATTTAATCAAAATCGGTGCCGAGGTTGGGCTTCAAAGCGTGACTTTGTTTGGACTTCCATATTAACTTTCATCCCCTATTTCATCCCCACACAGGTTGAAATTTAAAAAACGCTGGAACAAATTTTTACTTCTTATCAAGTGCCTAAATTCAAAGTTTCATCGTTTTATCTTCAACAATGACAAACTCCCATACAAATTTTCATCTCTTATTTCAACCCCTTTTTTTAAAAGAAAACGTAGAAAGAAAGAAAGAAAAGAAAGAAAAAGAAAAACTATTTATTTCCTGCAAAACAAGATGAGACTTAAATTACAACACTATTACAAAACTTAAAACAAAAAAAAACAAAAATATCTAAACACGATTAAAAAATAAAATAAAAATTATGTGCACATAGTCTGTCCCATCCGCCGCAAGGAAAAAGGGTGGCGCTCAGCTTGATGCTGTTCTGCGTTACAAAAACTGGCAACACAGCGCAGCGCTGATTTTCAGTGCCAACCTAATAATGAGTGACGTCTGACGCCTCCCGATGCGCAGTGACACATTGAGTTTGTACAAAATGAAACAATATAGACAAATAAAAAGATAAATGTGTGTGCAAAAAATAGATAAATTAATAAAATTATGATACTTACATATATACATTTATTGTTATTAATAATAGTTAATTGTAATCTGCAACGGTGAAAGTGCATAACTTTGTGCAAATAGAGATACAACGTACGTTTGGGAAACAATATAAGCTACAACGTAGCTTATATTGTTTCCCAAAGTCTAGTCTATTTTTGGTTCAAATTTCATTAAAATCGGTTCAGAGGTGAAACTTGAAAGCGTGACTTTGTTTGGACTTCTAAACGAACTTTCATCCCCATTAAGGTCGAAATTTCAAAAACGCTAGAACAAATATTTATTTATTTCTTTTGAAGTGCCTTAATATAAGGTTTCATGGTTTTATCTTGAAAAATGTCGAACTCCCATACAAACTTTCAACCCCTGCAAAACTATTTTTTGCAATAAAAGGTAGCCTATGTCCTTTCTCAAGCTTTAGTCCATCCCAGTACCAAATTTCATCCAAATCGGTTGAGTGGTTTAGGCGTGAAAGCGTAACAGACAGACAGACAGACAGAGTTACTTTCGCATTTATAATATTAGTAGGGATAATGTACAGTAGATCAAGGACCCCTCAATAGAATATGCTACGGGCCCCGCGCTTGCTCAATCCAGCACAGGTGTAAGCGAGCTGTAGTAGCATGAAAAGTATTCCTTTCCAGCCATGAATATACTTATTTGCATCAACATCCAAAACAACCGCCCATGATTGTTTTGTGACATCAGAAAATGCTATCGTTTGATTGTCGGATCTGGTTTCATAATAGGTAATTCTTATAAATTCACTGATGCATACAGTTGTCTCATGAGGGTAAAATAATAGATTTTGCATTGTGTCTACAATATGGCGCTTGTCGGGTCAAATCGTATGTTAATCATAGATAAACTTATATGTATGAGGTATGAGGTAAACATATTTCTGAAACGCATCAATTATTTCTGGACTTCCTATTGTTCAAATCCAGATCTATGAAAACTTATGTATATCTCAGTGGTCCTTAATGATACTTTTTTTTAAAGACTAGGGAACAAACCCTGTGTCGCCGAGGACTTCACAAACATATAATCAACGACACAAAATAAACCCAGACTGAAAATATCTGTGTAACACAAATATTTGCATCAGGTGGAAATCGAACCCACGACTTGCGGCGCAACGGTAGTAACTTTAACCACTTCGCCAATTTATTTATTTATTTATAGCCTGTTCAGAACATTTCTTTTCTGTTTTTTTTTTTAAATCTGTGTGCCCTTTGGCAAAAGCCTCCTCCAACACTCTCCATTCTTCTCTTTCCCGCGTCAGTCTAGTCCAGGTTTTTCCCAGCTGTTTAAACTACATTATCTTCCCATCTTCTGAATGGTTTCCCCTTTTTTCTTTTTCCCCCTCTTGGGTACTACCAATGTTACTACTTTGTTCCATTTCTCTTCTCCTCTTGTTACATGACCAGCCCATTTCCACTTTAGTGCTCTTAATTTCGACACCACATCTTGAGTCCTTGTAGCTTTCCTAATTTTGCTGTGGTTAATTTTACCTATTTTTCTTTTCCCCATCATGCTTCGTTCCATGCTTCGCTGGCAAGTTTGAAGTTTTTCTTGTTGAGATTTAGTAAGTGCCCAAGTCTGGCATCCATATGTTAGTGTAGGGAGTATACAAGTGTTAAATAGCTTTCCATTAACCGAGATGGGTATTGTTTTGTCTTTCATTATTTCTCTGTGTGCCCAGTAATTCTTCCATGCATGCTTCCTATGCGTGTCTCAATTTCTTTGCTTTGCATATTGTTTAACATGATAGTCTGACCCGAATATGTATACTCATCCACATAATCAATAGGAATATTGTTTACTATGATTGTTTCTTCGACCACTTCGCCAAACGAGCAGTCAAATGAAGATGATACAATGACAACTGTTATTCTGACGTATATTATTTTTCCACAGACATAAAGTTTAATTTCTTTGGTATCTGAGATAACTGTAGTTACCTCATACAGTTACGTATGAAACATTTATGTAATTAGCCTTCTCATAATACTCATTAATATAATAATTAGGTATAGTTAATTCTAATGAAAATTAGGTACCGGTATTTAACCCGGACAACAATTTTACAGTGACTAAGAAGTTAATATTTTAATTAAGTATACTTAACACGAACTAGTACTCTAATTAGTAATTAACAGTACAAGAATGCTATAATATGAATTTTGTAATAAAGTATGTACGATCAAATTCAATTGAAATTAGTGAAAGTATTCTTTTAATATTTAAGACTAATTATTCTAATTAATTGTATACATTTAAGTGTGTGCCCGTAGCTTTCTAATATTAATTCACAACTATTTCAGCTCGAGCTGCTACAGAGTCATCGCACGCGTCACTCACAAGCCGAGACGAAACCGACCTCATATCACAAATACCTATCTACGAAGCAGCTGACGTTGAAATACGTCAGTCACCCAAAAAGGTGTCTCTAGCCGACAGCTTCGAATCAATCAACTCCATAGAAAGCATCGACAGTGATCTCTACGACGAACTAAATAAACTCACAGTGGATAAAAAGCCTACTATCAAAACAAAATCAGTGTTGCCAGACCTAATAAATTTCGATGCTCCGTCAACATCAAAATTCGATGATTACCACACTATGTCCAAAAAGGTCGACTCAGATACAGTGTCTCTAAATTCAAATGTGTGTTCTTCGACATCGTGTGACGTCGACTCGAGGCGGAGTAGTTCGCGGGTGTCGTTGAACAGTAAAAGTGTTTTATCCCTTTCTAATGCGGAGTGTAAGACGAAGACGGAAGATAGTTACGTGTTCGAAGCTGGTTATATGTTGAATTTGGCTGCGCGGTGTGAAGATATGGGTGATTATCAACGAGCCTTCGAATGCTACAAGTCTGGTATTGAGAAGATGCTTATTGGAGTGCAGAGTGAGTAAAGGAATAAGCTTTTGTTTAATGTATTTTCCCTGGTTGGGAGAAGCCTATATCCAGCAGTGGATTGCTGTAGGATGATTTACTGACACCTTGGGTAATGTATCTGAGCCCCTCTGAAGTTCGCCTTTTTAAAATTTATCATTTGAACGGTCTTTTCTCTGGAACTTCCAGTCGGATTTGAAGAAATATTTTTGTGTATCATATATTTAGCATCACGATTAGATCTTTAGGAGTTGGGCAAAGCGGGCAAAACCGCAGGACACAACTAGTAGGTACTTTGGTAAAAAAGGAAAGTTGTTTGAAAAATAATCACGTATACAAAACATGAATACCAGCTAACTTCGCACCTTCATAATGTTGACTACTGCGCAACCACTTGTGTATAACTTCAGAGAAGCAGAGTTATTATATTAGTGAAACCAACTCCACAAAAAAGCCCCCCACAATAGAGACTTCGGAAAAAAAAACAAATTCAAATACTTAGTTCAATTCAGGAAAATAATTTTGGGGCTAGGGGGCCTCCACTCCTTTGTTGCCCCCAGGCCTCCAGACCTCAAAATCCATTTCTCGGCAATTTTCGGGTACTTTTAGGGGTTTCGATGTGTTAAGAATGGTCACCCATCCACGCAGATCGGTTGATCAGCTCATTACTTACGGAGTCCCGAGCCTCTCCACCGCTCTCTGTCTCGCTCTATAATTTTCCGTCTCTTTCTGTTTATTTTGGTAACTCGTTTTACTGAATAGGCATCATCACCTACATCCACATTGTTAACTAGTACGCAGATAAAGATGTTAATTGGTTTTCTTATCGTAACTGAAGAGGTTGACGTTATGTGAGGTGTGTGCACTTTAGTGACATTGTATAGTACTAGCTAATATTACAAGCGATGTTTTGAGTTTTTATTTATATAGGACAGGGAGGGAGGGGTTTTCCTACAGGTATCGACGGGGACCTACATAAAGTGTTATCGTCTTACTCATCTATTAAACATAGTATTAAACAAAGTCGCTGTCTGTTCGCTTAGATCTTTTAAACTACGCAACGGATTTTAATGCAGTTTTCAACAATAGATAGAGTGATTCAAGAGGAAGATTTATATGTAGTACTAGCTTCTGCCCGCGACTTCGTCCGCGTAGAATAGATTTTTCCTAATCCTGTGAGAATTTAACAAAATATCTTTATAAATGAAAGCCTAGGTATATGTTATTCTGATGTATAAACAATAATACTGTAAAGTTTCATCAAAATCCGTTCAGCAGTTTTTACTTTTTTTTAGTTCGGTTAGTAGGAAGTAGGATACATGCATATTATAGAAGAGAAAAGCCGAGAAAACTCGCGGGCGAAGTAGGCGGAAAGCTCGTAAACATTTAAACGTTTTACAAGCCTCTTACCCCGCGTTTCCACTGACGACAAAACATGTTGCAAACATTTATCTAACTCTATCTAACACTCAAAGAGTGAGTGGGATAGGTAGCTGTTTACAACATATTCCGTGTCAATGGAAACGCGGGGTTAGAACTATTGTGTTTTGTCTTGTTTTGACACAGAGAAAAAAAAGAAATCACGTTATTACTACACGGCAATATAATTCGACTTCTATGCGGTTTATGAAGCAAGATTAAGGTAAACTGCCTCATTAGTCTAATCTACTCTAGCTCTAGAGGTCCTGCGGTCTATTCTCAAGTCGAGATTATTAGGTTTTTCTATGAAATTCTCAGTAGCAGCTCAGTTTGGATAATTAGTACGCACGGCTATACATCAAGCTATACAAAACCAGTTTACGCTAGCCTCTAATTGTATGGTAAGCATATACGATGCGAGATCAGCTTAAACTGGATTTGTATAGGTTGACCTGTAGCCGTGTGTACACCTTTGTGTAAATGACTACACCTTTTTCCTTCAGGGAAAAAAACAGGTGCGATGATATTGATGGTCAGTAGTATTGCCAACCCCGAACAATTAAAATAAATAAATAATGTTTATTATATGATATCTTTGAATCGTCGATCCCACAATGCCTAAATACCAGGGTCTATAACCAGTGCGTCCTACCCGTGATGACTTACGGAGCCGAAACGTGGACACTCACTATTGGACTGGTCCACAAATTCAAGGTCGCTCAGCGTGCAATGGAGAGAGCAATGCTCGGAGTTTCTTTGGTTTATAGAATTCGTAACGAAGTCATTCGCCAAAGAACTAAAGTCACCGGCATTGCGCGAAGAATAAGCACGCTGAAGTGGAAGTGGGCCGGCCATGTCTGCAGACGGACAGATGATCGTTGGAGCAGACAAGTGCTAGAGTGGAGACCGCGTTTGGGCAAACGTAGTGTGGGACGCCCTGCGACACGATGGAGCGACGATTTAAAAAGGTGGCTGGCAGCGGATGGATGCGAGCTGCCCAAGATCGGGATGGTTGGCGCTCTTTGGGGGAGGCCTACGTTCAGCAGTGGACGGCAATAGGCTGACATGATTATATCTCAAATCATTAACCAACAGACAAGGATTTCAAAAATCACATTTGTGGGCCACATTTTTTTTATATCTTTAGTATACAGAATTAGGTATTTAACAATTTAATGATACTATAGATAATCATTATAATATCTACAGCTAATAAAATAAAAACATGTGTGCCCAAGTATAAACAGCTGCTTACATTTTCTTACAAATGTTAATAATATTTATTGAAGGCCCAAGGTTTTTTGTTTAAGTATGCTGTCCTACTCTACACAGCCTTCGATTTCTAAGCCGGCCTCGACGGCGCTTTCCATCTCCCATTGTATTTAAAAAAAAGAAATTATGTTTCATTTATCAAACAAGTTTATATATGACCTCTTTTGAACACACTCCTTGTAGTAGTTTTATTTATGTCGCTTAATACTAAGCGAGATTACAGTGCGTTACTAAGAAAGCGATAAGCTTGATAGCATCCACACTTATCGAAGCGGGCCAGTATTGTGTCCAACGCGGTCTTGATACCAGTTAATTAAAAAAAAACCTTTCGGATTGTATAAATATAGTTGTGCTGTGTGAAATACTTCATTTCGGTGTTAAAAAAATAGTAACTACTGTTTTGCTGCATCAAATCAAATTTTATCACAACGCGCTCAGCCGTTTCGGCGAATTTTAACGACAAATATACAAACTTTGCTATCTAACCTAGTGCAATTATATTCAAATAAAGACTATGTTGTGTGCATCTTATCAATTGCATTATGGTTTTGTTGCCTGAACAATCAGTTTTGAATGTGCAACAGACGTATTAAGTATAAAAACTTTAGTAGGAAAATGAAGTTGTTTTTAATTAGTTTTATTTTTTCATTAAAATCGGACGGTTATTTTAAATGCAGTTAAGTGTTGGTAATATGATTAAGTATATATTTAATTGTAAACATTGTATTACATCAGTCGCGATAGCTTGACGTACCTAGTAGTTTCATTAACCGTTTAAAGTTGAGAGAAAATTCTGCTAACGAGGTGTGACAGACACCAGAGAAGAAGTCGGAAATTGACCATTATTTCTGTATTGAAATCTCAATAGATTTATTAATACATTGTAAAAACAGCAAATAGTTTTTATAAAAGTAACTTATTATCACGCATTTAAGCTTGAGGGATTAAGCAGATGTATCCACAGTTCGCCCGCATGTTTTCTATTGCTCTCAATAAGGTTTTATGAAACAATTAATATTAACTCTTACTATGCGTTTTTTTTTTAACAAAGAGAAAGAAAAAAGGGCATGTTTTGTTTGCAAAAACTCCTCCATGAAATTGGATGAAGTTTTCACAGTTGTGTTGCTGAAAGTCTAACTTAAAATCTGATGCATGTTTCATGTTGTTATAGTAAGTTGCTACGTGCAGTGAGTAAGTAATTAAAATAAGCAAACAGAACTCAGACATAAGACTCTCTCAAAGTGCACTAAATGACAAGTGAAACTCAAAGACAGTATTAAGTGAAAAACATTGTAGTAATAACTATGGATTTCTTACATCTGTGTCATTACTTGCGGGAGTATGAGAAGAATGAACGCGTTCCACAGGGTCAAGATAGTAGGAGGAATCATTATCAAGGCGGTTAGTATATACTGAAGAATTCATACCTTCAAGAAAAGAGCGTACTCCCTTTTAAAAGACCGGCAACACTTGTGACTCCTCTGGTGTTGCGGGTATCCACGGGCGGCTGTAATCGCTTACCATCAGGCGATCCGTCTGCTCTTTTGGCCCCTATACCATAAAAAAAAAGCTGGACAAGTAGGAGCCGATACCGGGAATGATCGAAGTTGACCCATTATTTTGGTTGAATTTCAGAAAATCCTCTCTTTAATTCTTTAAAGGCTAGATGATCCGCCTTATTTATGGTACGGTCGCAAGCTCATCAAGTTACCACAAAATTACAAATTTTCTCAGTTGATTTTCAGCTTCATTTTCAACAGTTTAAGGTTTAAAATCATTTGGAGAAATTTTACAGTTTTGTATTACCTAATGTACGACCGTACATTAAACAGATAATAATTCAAGACCATCAATTCATGATCCATTAAATGATAAAGTATTTCACCAAGAAAAGATTCTCGCGATAATTAACCCTTGTAGAACCTTATCTTATCTGCTTTGCTATAAAAAGGTGTTAATTTTATGACAATGTAACACAATCATAATGTATTTATGATATGATAAAAATATTGATTATTTTAGAAATGACCTATTATTACACCAAAAATTCTGTCCAAAATGTGTTCTGATTTATGAAATGCGGATGAAACTTTGATGAATTCCAAAGAATTTTGAGACAATAGGTAGCATAAATGTCCTTCTCCAAGTAAGAATCGTACATTATACCAAAATTCATCCAATCATGAAAACTTAAAGAACACACAGAAAGACAACTCAAAGTTGTTGAAGTTGCGTGAAGTCTACCAACAAACATTAGGACGGCGTGGTGCTAAAGCGTAAAAGTTTTTGGTCGTTGAAAGAATTTATTCATAACATAATTGTTATGTTCTCTTAAGATATTTTTCCCAACTATCTTAGAATCGACTCCCAGATGCGGCAAATTATCAGTATTTTACAAAAAGCGACTGCCAACAGGCCTCCATACCTCAATTTCTGGACAACACCAATATCCGAAAGATAGAAAGTGAGACTTCCGACCGATTTTGAATTTTTTTTACTAATAGAAAGCAGTGATAGCCTTGTGATATGACCATTGGACTGCCAAGTCAAAGGTCTCGAGTTCGAATCCAAGGCACGCACCTCGGTCTTTTCGAAGTCATGTGCTTATTAATAATTAATTATCACGCGCTTAAACGGTGAAGGAAAACATCGTGAGGAAACCTTGACGGCATTTGAAGTCTGCCAACCCGCAGTAGGCTAGCGAGGTGGACTATAGCCTAATCCCTCTCGTTCTGAGAGGAGACCTGTGCCCAGCAGTGGAACAATGTAAGGGTTGATAATGGAATAGAAAGCCACGTTATTTGTGAGTGTCATGAGCTATATCGTCCAACGAACGGCCCGAGTCAGCTAGTATTTAATATTTTACAATAGGCCTATTATTTTCAATAACTCACCACCAGTCAACTGCTCTATTCTCCTGCGTCCTTCCGATTAAATATAACGTTATGTTCTAATTATCAGGTGACACGGACCCACAGCGGCGCGCGCTTATAAAGGAGAAAACCAACAAGTACTTGTCGTACGCTGAAGAGATATACAAGAAGCATCTATGCGATACTGAACAGAGCGTAAGTACTTATATTGTACGGTCGCAAGCACATTAGGTAACCACAAAATGACAAATTTTCACAATCAATGTTGAACTTAATCATGAACATCTTAAGGTTTTAAATAATTTGGAGAAATTTGTCAGTTTTGTATAACTTGATGCGCTGGCGACTGTACCATTAGCTTTTGCCCGCGTCTTCGTCCGCTTGGAATAGATTTTTCCCAATCCTGTGGGTATTTCCCAAAATATCGTTATATATTAAAGCCTATTATGTTATTCTGAAGTATAAACAATAATACTGTAAAGTTTATTCAAAATACTTTCAGTAATTTTTGCGTGAAAAAGTAACAAACATCCATCCATCCATCCTTACAAACTTTCATATTTATAATATTAGTACATGAGATTACGCCTGTATTTCCCGAAGGGTTAGGCAGAGGTTTACTATGGACCACATTTCGCCGTTACGTTTCGGTCCCATGTAATACGAGGGGAGCCTATTGCCATTAACCGGGCACAAATCCAACTTCCGAGACTTAACTGAGTATTTCACAGAAAAACCCAATAACACCCTGCTCGAACTGGGAAACTTGTACTAGTAGTGCCTCGCATGTCTACATGCTAGCATGAATGGGTCGCACGACCGGGGAAGTACTACCCATCCACAGAATATCGACGTCAAGTACCAGTAGGCGTACTGTTGCGTTTCGTACGGTAAGTGTGGAGCGCCGAAGGCCCAATTCCTCCCTTAGTTCCCTTCATTCTCTATTTCTTCTTTCCCCTTCCTTTTCCTTAAATAGGCAACCGGCAATCGGCAACGTATCTGCAACTCCTTTGGTATTGCAGATGTCCATGGACGGCGACGACTACTTATCATCAGGTAGCTCGCCTGATCGTTTGGCGAATTATCCCATTAAAAAAACTAACCCCAGTACCTCTAATCGTAGCAGTCGCGCTTAGGACCACTAGACTAATGAGGCAGTAATTAAAGTTAAGGACGAATGACAATAATATTTTTCACTAAAGCGTAAACTACACGTCATCGAGAAAATCTCTCAGTCGTGCAGGTTTTCTCACGATGTTTTCCTTCACCGTTTGAGTGCGTGATAATTAAGTTTTAATAGGCACATGACTTCGAAAAGTCAGAGGTGCGTGCCTTGGATTCGCACTCGAGACCTTTGACATGGCAGTCCTACGGTCTTATCACAAGGCTAACCTGCATGCTTGAGAGATTTTCTCGATGGCGTGGGAAGTCTGCCAACCCGCAGTAGGCTAGCGTGGCGGACTATAGCCTAATCCCTCTTAGTCTGAGAGGAGACCCGTGCCCAGCAGTGGGACAATATATGGGTTGATGATGATGACGATATTTTTCACTTTAAAGCGTACATTGCAGTTGCTGCCAGAGCGAGATGACAACATCCGTCGTCTCCACTGCCCCGTCCCCATCTCAATGCTGAGGCGACCTTACGAAGACCTGGCGCTGTATCGAGTACTAGATATACTAGGATCTAGTATAATGCTAGTGCTACACAGGAGGGAGCAGGCGTATTATGCTATGAAGGTAAACATTTTACTAGTAGTAGGATGTTTCGATCGAATTCTGAATGAATTGTCCTACATTTAATTACCTCCCAAAAACGACGGTTATAAGTTTGTGTGTGTGTGTGTGTGTCTGTCTTTGGCATCATAGCCCCCGAACTGATGAACCGATTTTGATTTTGTTTGTTTTTGTTTGAAAGGTGAATTAGTCGGGAGTGAGTTTGATGAAAATCGGTCGAGACATAAGGCAATTGTCGGGTGTTTGTTAAATTTTATAGATGAATATCTCATCTATAAAATTTAACAAACACCCGACATCCATCGAAACCCAAATTAATCGTCCTACATTTAAATTTCAATTTGCAGTTATCTATGTAAATTTCCTACTAACATACTTTTTAAGTAATTGCTTTGAACAAAGTGGACTATATAGGATGCTTATTGAGTCACCTTTTACCGTTAAAGGTTAAATACCTAATTCAAGTAACGATTTTAATAAATTAGTTTTACATCTGATCTGGGCAGAATTCAATGGCTCAGGTATTCATGTTGACTCAGGAATTAGTGGCCGAGCATTTCCTTTAAAAAAAAATCATATTGTTATTTCATTTCTTATTATTATGTCAGTAGGTTAGGTACGTTATCTTCATTCAGATAGCGGCCGTCTTTCCCAAGACTCTCGAGAGTATAAATTCCATCGATAAGCAAGATTAGATGAAATATACCGTTATGGACGTGATATGGATTAACAATATGAGCCTACACTGAAACTTCCCCAAATTAATAAAAATAATTATAAAAGTATGAATACATTATTTGGAACAATTACATTCCTATCAATTATAATGAAAAAGGCTTTAGATTTGAATTCAACTTCTTTATGACAACTGTGTACACAAATTTTCAATTTATGACAAATCGAAAAAGGAAGTAATCAATATATTAACATTAAAGCTGAGTATTGAACTTATTTTGGCGATTTGTTTTTAAATACACTCCTGACGTGATAACATCATCATGTCAGGAGTGTATTTAAAAACAAATTTCGGAAGTCGGTGACTTCTATTTGAGTGGTTCTTTTGTTTTCACCACCGACTTCCGAAACTGTTTTAGACATAAAATTATTTATTATTATTTGAAGGCGGTTTTACTTTTTTGTTAAAAGTTAATGTTTGACCATCAAGTCCCAATATAACTGATGATGATATGAACTGAAATATTGTTTATTCAAGATAGATTTCTAAGTAGTACTGTTCGAACGTCAATTTTGCATTATCGACAGTCCCCGAAACGGCCACTCTTCACCGCCTCCTTTTAAAAAATTTGGAATTAGCACTATACACATTGATCCCTTATATTTATGCTCCTCAGGTGATACAGAAAGTACCAAACAACTTGACAGAATTCGACGAATTCTTCCTACAGCGAGCAAACGAGACCCGACAACCTATACTGCCGACCCTCATACCATATATGGTACCGTTGCAGGCATACATTGAGACCAACAACCTAATATTCCTCATATTATCCTACGCACCAGGGAAGAAACTCTTCGACTACATCAAGAACTATTCAAAATCTCTCCCCACAACGCCCTCAAGAGAAGTGAATTTGGAAAATGTGTTTACAGAACCGAAAAATAAAAATGTGGAAGAAAATGATAATGTGGAAATTGTGGTAGAAAGTTGTGAAGAATCTACTAATAATAATGAAGAGTTGTCTGTTAACGAGTTGGTGTTGAACTCTCAGAAATTGTTGTTGAATGTTGATAAAGTGTTGTGTGAGGCCTCTAGTGACGCGAAGGAGGCACAGAGTGACCGTAAAGTTGATAACGCGTGTGATACACGTCACTTTAAGAGGGTGAGTAATTATGTTTTACATGTTACTAGCGGACCCGACAGCCGTAGTCCTGCACGATATTAAAAAAAAATTGCGACTGCAGCGCCATCTGCCGGGCTGATATGTGCATCTCAACCATTAAGGGCGCCACCCAAAGGCTTGCAAAAAAATTCATTCAAATCCGTTCAGCCGTTTAGGAGGAGTTCAGTGACATACACACGTGCAGTAGAATTAAATATATAAAGATTGTGATTTTTGGTATGACCACATTTGATAGCGAATTGAATCTCAATTGAAACCGGTAGAGCAGCTTCGCCCTTTGAAGGCGTCTAAGCCTGTAATGGGTGCGGGGAACTCGATACTTTAAAAAGAGACAATATTTCAATCAAATATAAATTTCGTTTCCGTATCATCAAAACAAATCAAATCATCGGCTCATTGAAAACAAGTTTTTTATTATTCCTATTACTTTTGCTTAAAAATCGTTATCGTAGCAGATAGTAGTTTAAATTGAAAATTTTCACAGAATCCTGAAATTTACACTCCTTCCAATGATTATTCAGAAAAAGTTTTATTATTTCGTATTCGAATATATTATAGTTATATATATAATATATAGCTAGATCGTGTTCTAGACGAAAAATTTGCGAAACAGCAAAGAAATAAATTAAATTTTTAATTTGCAATTTTAAGTCTTGTTACATCACCTCATTATTTCACCTAATAACTAAAACCTCATTACGTTATTCCAGCCGTCACTTCGCGGTCGTGACGTACTTCCGCCGTCGGCAGTGTGTAAATGGGCGGCCGAGATACTCACCGCTATAGAGAGCCTGCACAACTGCGGGGTTATATGCAGGTATGGAGTCTTATCAATAAAAATTAAAATGTAAATGTGAGTACGATGTAGGTTAGCTTTAACACGTATCAGATGTATAATAAACTTCTCTGACAGTTTTGAGTATTTCACATGACCTACACAAATGTCCTGCTGATCTGGTATCGTTGTGCGACGGGTCGTTGAGCTCCCTATAAAATGGTTGAGCTACATGATGACTGATGTATGCGTGCCGTCAGTTAGGACAGGTCAACTCAAAGCTGCTATGGCTCTTTCTTCAAAAGGCCTGTTCAGATTTTGCCCTACATTGTTAAACTCGCATATCTAACAACAACTATTGTCTGGATTTTAAAAGAGACCATGATTCTCTGAGTTTGTTTCGACGTTTCTTCTCAGAGGTCGTCAGATAGGAAACGTCGGCGCCATCTAGTTAAAAAAAAATGTAAAAAAATTGACTTATAAAAGTGTCCTGAAAAGATCTATTTACAGAAATAAAAATAAATATCATTTCATTTCATATCACTCAACGGTATAACCTCTTTGCAATCATCGCGGTTCCAACAAAAAATATTTTTAATACCTGAGATTATGTATAGTTTTGAGTTTTACATGACCTACGAAAATGTCTTGCGGATCTGGTATCGTTGTTGAGCTCCCTAAATAATGGTTGAGCTACACGATGACTGATGTATGCGTGCCGTCAGCTAGGACAGGACTCAAGCTGCTATGGCTCTTCTTCAAAAGGCCTAATCAGATTTTGCCCTACATTGTTAAACGTATATCTAAAAATATAATTATTGCCTGGACTTTAAAAGAGACCATGATTCTCTGAGTTTCGGCATTTCGTGTCAGAATTCGTCTAATACGAAATGCTAGACGAAGCAGTCGCGCGTCTTTAGTTCAATTCCCAGGTCGAGCAGTGTTTGTAAGTATTAGATTTTTTACGAAATTTCCAGTAGCAAAAAGCAGTAACAAATTTTTATGTGTAGCTAAGTAGGTATACACAATAAAATCATAAAAATTGGACAAGCCGTTTCGGAGGAATTTGATAACAAACACTGTGGCACGAGTTTTTTGTAAGAAGATGTAACAAATATTTCAGAGACCTGAACCCTTCGAACATCCTGCTGGGCGAGCGGGGGCAGGTGATCGTGACGTACTTCCGTCACTACCCGGGGCCGGGCATGCGGCTGGCCGCGCTCAGGGGACGTGACGTCACCGGGCTGTACACGGCGCCGGAGCTGTTCGTCCACACGCTGGACGAGAGCTCCGACCTCGACCACGTCTGTGACTACTGGAGCTTCGGAGCTGTGCTCTACGAGCTGCTGTGTGGCGTGGTAACTTTATAATCATACTATACTCCATTTGGTTAGGTACTTAACTAAAGGGTAAACAATAAAAATGGCGGCGTTCAGGGCTCTTCAACCTTTATTACAATGGTATCTTATGAATTGGGAGTGAAATTCATAAAAACACAACTAACAATCAATAAAAACAACGAACGAACAAAACAATAACTAATTAATACAATTTACGGCAAAAGAAACGCAAAAACGAACGAAAGTACAAACTGTTACGAATGGCGTCCTGTTACCCGACTAAGTATAATATCGTTTAATTATTTTGCCGCGCTTCCTCGCGCTACTACTTCTTAATTTTTTCGAGTTATCAAAAGTCTATTATGTAGAAAAAGGTTTTGATTTCCTGTCTTTTTAGATTCTTTCTAGTAGGCACATTGCAATACTTTATGACATAATTATCAGATTTGATTTATTTATTGGTCGCAACCTTAAGAATTAATAATTACCATTTAATATTAAACAAAGTAGTAAAATATGCTAGTATCGAAAAGGAAAATTATTTTGAATGATTAAATAATTTATTTTGGTTACGTTTTGTTTCAAGATGAAAAATGGCCCTATAAAAGAACCTTTTTTATGATTTGTTTACCTTTAGTTAAGTACCTAACCAAATGGAGTATAGTTGGCCCGGTAAACTTTGTTCTGCCATAGATTGGGTTACCTACACTCTGGTCAATTCCCTTCATTGAAGTACCTTGAGATATACTTACTTACGTTTTGTTGTATAGTGCTAGAACGAACAAATTCAAATTTATTTATTTGCCAGAACGTAGTTGTACTTTTACAAGTATGATCTTAAATTCTAGTGGTCCTTAAACATTCTACCATTACACTATGGTGTGCAAACATTTATTAAAAATTTAATTTTTAAGCAATAATAATAATGTACCATGTCAAGATATATGTCAATCCTAGAGCTTAATTATGTCACCAGTATAATAATGTCACCTTTAATAATTTTATATCCAATTTATCAATATTAATTAGTTTCCCCGCGATATGCCATAAATTCATTGAGATCATAGAAACAGTTTTCTTTTAACCATTTCGTCAACTATTTTTTTAAATATTATGAAGGGCAAATCCTTAAAGCTGATGGTATGTAGACTCGACAACGATGTTTATACTCCAGTATGGTATATTATTACGTTTCATCATCATCATCAGCCTGTATTCTTCCACTGCTTGACTAATCTTCAACTCTTTTCACCCTAAATGTTCCAGCCTCTGTCGTACTACCACCGCAGTATATTCACGTCGCACACCATACTGCAGCTGCCTGATGGACTACCAGTGGAAGTGACCTCACTACTCACACAGGTACATTTTATATGTTGTTAAAAAATACTTATCTTTATTTACCACCTTCATTTTATGGTCGCAATGTAAATATATTGAGGGATAAAGACAATGACGAGAAACGATAAAAATAATAATAAGTACATACTTTATTTAAAAAAAAAACTTTCATCAATATGCGTTTAGTGTGACCATGATAATAATCCAATAATTTAAACTAGTTGTCGTCAACGTCCATACCATGTTGAAAACACCGGTTCTCGTCCGATCACCGAAGTTAAGCAACATCGGGCGCGGTCAGTACTCAGTACTTTTTATTCTTTTATCTCATTGATAAATTCACCTAAGAGCACTGTAAATATTATTCTTTGAGGTAGCGTTGAGGTGAAGAGTTGCGTAAGGCATCGCCATTCACCAACATGGGATCCCAACTTATCCACTGATTAATATAGGCTATTTATTATACCGCGATCTGCAATAGAAAAAAAATAATAACTCTGTGCCCCTAGGAACCGAAACCATGACCTCTAGCTTAGCAGTCGCTGCTAGGACCAGTTTCGTATTTAATTAATTCTTAATTTTCGGATGACATCATAAACGTAACTTCAATAGGGGGTGAAAGTTGTAAGGGGGTAATCTCTGGATCTACTGAAACGATTTTGAAAATTCTTTCACCAATAGAAAGCTACATTATTCCTGAGGGACAAAAAACGTATAGTCCAGGCGGGCGAAGCCGCGGGTGGAAAACTAGTCATATAATAAGCGAGTTTCCATGGTTGGAATGTGCCTAGATTGTAGATCTTTCAGTGGGTTACCATTCGGTTGTTATTTTGGCCCCTGTTGTGAATTCAGTTATCAATGCGTGGTGCGGCTTAGCTTTCAATAATATACCTGTCAATGTACTCTTTGATAAAATTTGAGAAAGGTCTTTTGCTTATTTCGTAATGAGAGACGGACGTTTTTCTTTAGTAAGGAACATACAATTTTAGTTTAATATGGCAATTTATTTAGGTAAAATATAAAAAAAAAACAAAAAGTCAACGTCACGCGGTGTTCCCAGGCGGTCACCCATCCAAGTACTGACCGCGCCCGATGTTGCTTAACTTCGGTGATCGGACGAGAACCGGTGTTTTCAACGTGGTATGGACGTTGACGATTGTAACATTGAAATACTTATCCAATATCTTACACACATGTAGCTCGATGAATTGTTTTAGTTTATAAATGAGGCAACACAGATGTCGCTCCATACGCTATATAAATATTCATATTTTATTCCAAAGAGAGGAACCTCCTAACAATACGCACCGTATCTAAAAGTTCCGCTCTCTGTTCACGCCCTTAACCCAGCTGCCTAACGAGAGCCTCCGCAGGTGTGAGTCGAGGCTCTTGGCTATTAGATCATTGGCGGTCACAACTATCGGTACAATGACTGCCGAGTCAATATCCCACATTTGGATGAACTTGCTTATTAGAAACAATTATTATTATATTGTTTATTTTGAACAATATGTCTAAACTAATATTATAAAGAGGAAACATTTGTGTTTTTGTATGTATGTTTGTAATGTTTTCGCACAAAAACTACTGGACCGATTTCAACAATTCTTTCACGATTAGAAAGCTGCATCTTCACTGAGTGACATAGGCTATTCCTATATCATCACGATAAGCCCAATAGGAGTGGAGAATAAATGAATAATGTTGCAAAAACGGGAAACAATATTCCTTTTAAATGCAGAAAAGCCGAATAATTGATTGAATTAAATGATAAATGATATTAATTTCTGTAAATAGATCTTTTGAAGACACTTTTACAAGTCGTTTTTTTTTTTTTTTTTAAACTAGTTGGCGCCCACATTTCCTATCTGACGACCTCTGAGAAGAAATGTCGAAATAAACTCAGAGAATCATGGTCTCTTTTAAAGTCCAGACAATAGTTATATCATAGATATGCGAGTTTTACAATGTAGGGCAATCTGAACAGGCCTTTTGAAGAAAGAGCCATAACAGCTTTGAGTTGACCTGTCCTAACTGACGGCACGCATACATCTGACTTCGTGTAGCTCAACCATTTTTTAGGGAGCTCAACGATCCGTCGCATGACTATACCAGATCAGCAAGACATTTGCGTAGGTCATATGAAACACTCAAAGCTGTCAGAAAACTTGTTTTATAAATCATAATATAGTTAGAGCTAACCTACATAGTACTCACATTTACATTTTTATCCTTTTTTTATAAAACATTAAATATAAACATTGTGTCTGTGCCGCCACATTCATAAAACTTAAACAATTCGTCCCTACATTTGTGTAAGATATTTGATAGGTATTTCGGTTACTCAGTCGTCAACGTCCATACCATGTTGAAAACACCGGTTCTCGTCCGATCACCGAAGTTAAGCAACATCGGGCGCGGTCAGTACTTGGATGGGTGACCGCCTGGGAACACCGCGTGACGTTGACTTTTTGTTTCTTATTATTTTTTACTAAAAAAGAAAAGTAACTGTAAACTACATGAAACCTTTGGGCATAATTCTTTATTGTTATTTAAACCTTTTACGAAGTAGACAAGTACTTACAAGTTGAATTGTCAGTGCTGCTACATAATAATGATATATATCTGCTTTGCTATCTGAAAATACTGTATTAAAATTGCTACCTAAGTTTGTTTGGGAACGAGGTTGTCATCGATAGATTGACAAAGAATTCAAACTTAGAACTACCTACTTACCTATTATTTAATATTATTTATATTGTGTCAAAACTTTACCCAGTGACAAAATAAACAGTCAATCATCACTGATGTATTGTAATTCATACACTGGAATTTTATAATAATGGATGATTTTAAGATAAATTTATGTTTAAAAAATGTGCATCAAGTACATCTGGACTTTCATAAAGGTTTTGTGTTCAAGTTCATTTTTTTTAATAAATAGTTGTATAGTGACATCTGTGTTAACGCCTATGAACTAAATAGTAACTTATTTCTACATAAAATTGACAATCTATACACTGTCGTGTATGGGTCAGTTTCACAAAAAGTGTACTCTGTTTTAAATATATCGAAATTAATTTTTTTGTTTAGTTCGTTTTTTTGTCATTACTTTCACAAGTGGTATTCTTTGCATTATATGAAAATAATAATAGAACATCTTATTCTTTAGTATTTAATTGAATATAAGTAATTTAGTGCCCTTGGGAAACAAAAATTCTTCCATTCCGCAACTATAAGCTTGCGGTTATAGAAATAAAATAAAACACGCTTGGATTTAAGCAACTGGTATTATTTATTAGTAATGGTTTTTACTTCAATACAAAATAAAGAAAGAATAAAATCACGATTAAAAAACATATTTTTTTATCAATTTATTTTTCATTACGTTACTCTTTGGAAGAAATCAGTTAAATTCTTTTTGCTATTTTACTTAATTAGGAAACAATATAGGAACTCTTTTTTAATTTATATTCATCAAATTATTACCCTCTATAATATCAAAATTTGATGAAAATCAGATGGGATTTCGCTCTAAAAAATATATTTAAATCAAAATATAAAATAGGACAGTCACGGAATTGACTGTTCCAGTAACGGAATAGAATTATTAAGATTATTGTACATTAACAAAAAGATTTGAAAATATTGCTTATTCAAAATATTGCAAATTGTTGTTGTACCTGAAAAAGAAATATTGGGTAGGTACTCATGTCAATATTATTAAAATGCATACATTTTCTTCGAACTTGTCATTTGAGCATATGAACATTAAATAATTTATATAATATAATACATTAATATAATAAATAATTTCTGAACATTAAAATTCTTATTCACAGTCACAAAGTGACATGAATATAATGTACCATCTTCCTAAGAATTCCATTCCGAAACTTTTTAGTTCCAATTCTACGTTACCTGCGTTTTGGTAATGGAACGGAAGTATCGGAAGTCTACCTTTAAACATTTTTGTTTAATTTATTTTTAAATAACACATCAGACCAACAAGCTTGGTATTAAATTGGGTTCACTGGAAGTTTATAAAGATTTCAAAATAATTTACAAGGAATAAAATTGTAGTACTTACTTCGAAATTGGTTGCGGTTGTGGAATATCGAAAACGGACCGTGACTAAAGTGCGTGTTTCATCGTCCGCTGGTCGCCGTTAAAAGGACGAATCATTGTGGTACAGCCAATGACAGCCTTACAAATGCCGCAATCGACAAAAAATATATATAAGTGGAAGTTTTAATTGCGACCTTTTGTAAAAAAATGGGGTTTCGGAAGGGAATTTTCCACCTTAGCTAATTTATGTCCTCACTTAGATACAATTATTTAAATATTTTGTGTAATGTTACACTGTTTCTGCAATTATGAAAAAAATCGTAAACAACTCTACTTTCCGAAAAATCAATCACATTAGTATAAATAAGTCAACACTATATATAAAAGTTATGTTATTTTACTGTAATTGGTAGTGGGACATCGTTAAAATAGGTACCTTCAACTAGTATTTTTTTAATTACGGTAATATGACTGTATTTATATGTAGCAACAACATATAATATTGTTAAAAGCTAACCATAGATCCATATTTTTTGTGTTGTTTTTCTTAAATGTGGAAATTATTCGTTAAATATTTATCAAAAGTTGTGGGACACCCCCAAAACCCGAATGTACACTTTTTGTGAAAATGACCCCCCTACATTTGTGTAAGATATTTGATAGGTATTTCGGTTACTCAGTCGTCAACGTCCATACCATGTTGAAAACACCGGTTCTCGTCCGATCACCGAAGTTAAGCAACATCGGGCGCGGTCAGTACTTGTATGGGTGACCGCCTGGGAACACCGCGTGACGTTGACTTTTTGTTTCTTATTATTTTTTACTAAAAAAGAAAAGTAACTGTAAACTACATGAAACCTTTGGGCAGAATTCTTTATTGTTATTTAGACCTTATTACGAAGTAGACAAGTACTTACAAGTTGAATTGTCAGTGCTGCTACATAATAATGATATATATCTGCTTTGCTATCTAAAAATACTGTATTAAAATTGCTACCTAAGTTTGTTTGGGAACGAGGTTGTCATCGATAGATTGACAAAGAATTCAAACTCAGAACTACCTACTTACCTATTATTTAATATTATTTATATTGTGTCAAAACTTTACCCAGTGACAAAATAAACAGTCAATCATCACTGATGTATTGTAATTCATACACTGGAATTTTATAATAATGGATGATTTTAAGATAAATTTATGTTTAAAAAATGTGCATCAAGTACATCTGGACTTTCATAAAGGTTTTGTGTTCAAGTTCATTTTTTTTAATAAATAGTGTGTATAGTGACATCTGTGTTAACGCCTATGAACTAAATAGTAACTATTTCTACATAAAATTGACAATCTATACACTGTCGTGTATGATACCACTTTAGTATTTCAAATATACAGTCGTCAACGTCCATATCACGTTGAAAACACCGGTTCTCGTCCGATCACCGAAGTTAAGCAACATCGGGCGCGGTCAGTACTTGGATGGGTGACCGCCTGGGAACACCGCGTGACGTTGACTTTTTGTTTTTTATACTTTTACCAAAATAAATTGCCATTCAAGTTAAAATGTAAACTAAAATTGTATGTTCTTTATTGAAAAAATAAACGTCTGTCTCTCATGAAGAAATGATGATAGAATAACAAAAGAGTAAACTCAAAGTGTATCAAAGAACATAATTAACAGGAATACCAGTAACACCACGGGACACAACCAGTGCAGTCATGTATTTAAATGTTGGGTGTCAAAAGGTAGCCCATTTTCTTCTTCTAGGTCCAATTTATCTCTATATCGAATTTCCTCAAAATTTATTCAGCGGTTTCGAAGTAAAAACGTAAAAATAATCAGACAGACAGATAAACAAAAATTTTAATATTATAAAAAAATCTTACGAAATGGACACAATACAAAAATAAACTGTCAGTTATCACGTTATAGGTGTCGAAGTACTACTCCGCATCGCTGTCAGCTGGTAACGTGCCGAGAAGACTGGCAACATTGCCACTTTGAATGGCAATACAAATTCTTTTACTTTCACAGTAATAATATTTTGTATGTATGAATAAAACATACGTAACAATGTTATTGTATTGTGAATGTAATAATAATTGTCATAATGTCATAATAATGGTCAATTATGATAATTGATAGCTTCATACAGCTATCATTTACCAAACATATTTCATATAACATACCGTCACGCCTGTATTCCCCAAAAGTCGGAGGTGTACTAATGTACACCCACATTACGCCCGGTATGTTTAAGTCCCATGGGGGCGCGCCTATTGACATTAACCGGGCACAAATCCAGACTCCGAGCTGCATGCCTATGAGGCTGATCACAGAATGAACTGATGTATACAACTTAATGAAGACCTTGTGTGTACCCTGTGAATCACAAATAAATAATTTTAATTTTGATTTTGAGCTGCTAATTACATTAAGGGTACACCTGTTTTTTTTTTTTTCAACGAATTTAAAGTTGAAGGAAAGTAGTCATGTGAATTCTCTTGTGAAGTAGTGCGTTATTTCGTCAGTGCAAACATCGGCCCATTAGCTCAGTTGGTTAGAGCGTCGTGCTAATAACGCGAAGGTCGCGGGTTCGATCCCCTCATGGGCCACTTACCTCTTTTTGTATTTTATTTTTGTGTTTACTCATTTTGTTATTGTAATCGGTAATATTGAGTTCATTTACATGCTTTAAAAATGTGTTTGTAATACTGGTACCAGTATTAAAAAACAGATTGGACAGTTTGGATTTTATATTCACCTTATTCGTGGGCAATGCATTTTTAAGCAAAAGTTTTTTAAATATCGTACTTATATAAGATTTTAAGAAAATAATAATTAATAACTTAGTGAAATATAAAGTCGAGCTCAGCCTCGGTGTACTATAGTGGAGGACGTAGGTTCAAATTCTGTCTGAGATCAATTTTTCCTTTAACAAAAATGTATATTTGTATTTATTTAGCAAGCTTTAGTATCAAATCCAATAATACATAACTAGCGTATTGAATTATGTTTGTGTAATAATTAAAAGCCTAGTGGTATGTCCTTTGGACTGCCAATTCAAAGGACTCGAGTTCGAATTGTATTAATAATTAATAATTATCACGCTCTTAAACGGTGAAGGAAAACATCGTGAGGAAACCTGCATGCCTGAGTTATTTTCTTGACGGCATGTGAAGTCTGCCAACCCGCAGTAGGCTAGCGTGGCGGACTATAGCCTAATCCCTCTAGTACTGAGAGGACACCGGTGCCCAGCAGTGGGACAATGTAATGGGTTGATGATGATGTATTAATAATAATCATTTTTGTTTCCAGCTTCTAACGTATGAGCCATCGGAGCGCTTGGGAGCAGGTAAGGACGGTATTGAGGAGATCAAGAGACACCCTTACTTCAAGCACATCGACTGGCAGGAGATATACGACAGCTGGACCGTGCCCGACTGACGGACTGACAGACTGACGGAATGACGAACTGATGGACTGAAAGTTTAGGAAATATAATTTGCACCGATTCTTATTTTATATGCTTAAATTTGGAGACTAATAGAATAACTTCAATATCAGATTAATAATAAAAAAATAGTTTAGTTATTATTTATCTGATATTAAATGATTTTATTAAAATTTTGGCATTTACAGACACCAGATTTTTTTTATGAATATTATTATGTTTCTTTTTACCGTGATAGTCGGGAGTCAGTGTTTTTTTAATTGCTAAGACCATTAAAGATTTACTTTTAAAAACTCAAAAAGTAGTCTTCGAGAAATGAAAAAAAAAATTTAGGCTCTTCCTAAAAAAATTGAATTAATATTATAATAAATAATAATTAGAAGAACAATAATGCTCTAAAGATTACAATTCTATTGTGAAATTTTAATAAGTCCATACTAATGTTATAAATGCGAAACTAACTGTCTTTTTGTTTGTTTGATATGTTCTCACGCCTAAACCACTAAATGAATTTTGATAAAAAGATAGATTGGATCTTGGAGAAAGATACGTAGTTCCGGCACGGGAAACGGCGTCTTATAAATAAATAATATTAATCGGTGCAAATAATATTTACTCGTAGGTACATGTTTTACGACTGAAAAGTATTAGTAAATAGAGAAATTACAGAAATCGATTATGTGCAATGATTCGGCCTGAGAGAGTTAGTAGATGTGTTTCAATTACTTGGCCTTTGAACATATCGGACTCATTTTTATAGTATAGTATATTATTTATATAAACAATAAATTAGCAATTTTTCTTTTTTATGCCAAAAAAATCGAAATATGTTAAACCTTGTGTGACGTATAGGCAATAATAATAAATTTTAAAATAGCAACATGTATAATTTGTATCTTGTCACTTTTAACATTTTAGTTAATATAATAAAATGTTTTAATATCAGAAAGTTGCATTTAATTTTAAAATATTTTTAATAACATTGCTTTAATTGAAAATGTATTCTGTTTAAATAAAAATGATTGGAACCGATATGTTCAAAACCCTCATTAAATAAACATATTATTATAATGGTGTATAAGATCTGTATAGTACAATTAATATTCCTATGTTTATCTGATATACATATAGTTCCCGATTACAATTGAAAATATTATATATATATATATATATATACAAAGTTGATACGACAGAGGGGCTTTCCTTTAAACTGCTTATACTAGGTACCATTTTCAAGCTCTGTACTAAAAATCAATTAAATAGGAGCAGTAGTTTAGTCGCAAATGATTTTTTAAGTTTTTTCCCCATTTGAACACGATGTATCTTTCCTAACAGCTGATGCGCAGGTCATGCACCTTAAAATGATAAATCTGAGTATAACCTACGATGCGTTGTTGCCGCTGTGACGCAACTCACAAGTACAACCAAATATTTCGCTAAAAGATGGCAATGCAAACAAGGAAGCAATAAATACACACACTTGCACTTTCATTACGAGAGTGACAATCATAGCAATAAATCCTGCGCGTAAAAGAAATAGAAATAGGTCACTGTGTTGCTATTGCATCTTAGATCCTTGCGGTCGGTAGCTAAAAACTTGTTTTTTCAGTTCGCCGGCGCAATCCTTTGGGAACGTACTTATGTAACGTAACACGCTCCTGCGCCGCTTTTGTTTTATCGAACTCGCGCGCTGACAATATTGTTATTGTGATAGGACACTAAATAAGTTTAAGACATTATTACACGTAACTTGGGATTATTATTATTTAGTGTTAGTGTTTTTTTGTGTGATTGACTGCTTTTGTTGTGATAATTAATTTAAACTTTGTGTGTGTGTGTGTGTGTGTGTGTAATTAAAGTGTAAACAATGCCTCGTGTAACTTACACCGCGTCAGAATACACGGACATGATTTTAATTTACGGCGAATGTCGTGGAAACGCAGCTTTAGCTCTGCGAACCTACCGAGATAGGTATGGTGACAGCCGCAATTGCCCTAGGAATGCCCGCGCCATACAATTGGCAGTAGGTACAAAGAATAACACACTGACCAACTTCCCTTAGCCGTTCATCGCAAGTTGTGGTACCAGCTGGACGGAGCGCCTCCACATTCTGTGGCAGCTTCCAGGGAGCGGCTCACAGAAATGTTCGAACAGCAATGGATCGGTCGATTTGGACCTGTTCGGTGGCCACCACGATCTCCAGATCTCACTCCCATCGATTTCTTTTTGTGGAGGTACATTATGGATGAAGTGCATGCCTATTTTAGCATTTCACAAATTAAAGTGCTTAGTGACGGATAGTGATTTAATTATAAAAGTAAATAACAATATTCTCCGTCGGTATAATTTGTGCATTAATGTGAATGGAGGACACATCGAGAATTTAAAAATTTTGTGTTTATGATGTGATTGTTGTTGTGCGCAAAACTTTACCTAACATAAAAGCCTCCGCGCGCTGCCGCCCGCGCCACCGCCGGGCGGCCCGCTTTGTATCGAGAGAACACACGCCGACGCGTGCGACGTTGCCGCTTTGTTACCTAGGTATCTAAGGTCAGTTCAATTTATTTACAAGGGGTGGTTGCGTTTTATTCCGATTTGTAAGCTATTTAGTTTGTTTGAAAAAACAAAAATCTCATTTTTGGTGCTTTTTATTTTTATACCGTATCGAATTAATACTAAACACGTATAGTATACGTAGTGTAATTTAATGCCCCTCTGTCATATCAACGTTGTATATATATATATATATATATATATATATATATATATATATATATATAAATAAATACAAGAAAGAAAATTGTTACTACCATTTAAAAAAAATGAAAAATACGTAGCTAAGCTATTGTTAGAACTTAAGTATTTTTTTGTAATATGTCATTATTTAAAATTTTATTTGTTTGACGTCCTCTAGGTTATTTTATAGTCGCTTATTTTGAGTTTGATAGTTACTATATTGTCAGTTTTTTAATATAATTTATCCTTTATTATACGCTACTTTAAATGATATTTGCAATTTTTTTATTGTGGGGAAAACATGCTTGTTTTAATGTCCCAGTCTATATTATCAATTCTTTCAAGAATGTTACAAAGAAAAATATACAAGCTGTTACGGAAAGGGTATATACATATCAAGTGCACGGCTTCTTTGGATCATAATAAACTATATTGCAAAGGTTTTTAAATCCTATATCTGCATGTTAGGAAGATATGAGGAATGAAACCAAAAACCCAAACATTTCAACTTGAAATTTACACATCACTAGCAACCAAGTCAGCTGATCGGTGTAAGTAGGTCACTCACGATACATTCACCTGTGAAAACAAACCTCTTATGCTCTTACTCCTGGTATTTTTGGATAATGGGTTCTGGATATTTTATTTTGTTACTCACTTTTTCTGACAAAAACTGATTATGTTTGTGAACAAGCTAAAATACAAATCCTTTAAAAATTTACAAATCATCAATCAATCATCAGTAAATCATTTGTTAGCTTGAAAATGATATTGAATTTAGGTAGGTACTTTATGAAGGGATTAGTAGGGACTAGTAAATAATACTTAGTTACCTATCTACGTAAAACAATCTAATAACAAACATAACGGAGTATGTAATGTGTGAATCTACGTAATTATTGAAATTAAACCACAGACACAGAATTTGAGTATCCAACATGTCTTTTTTATGTTGGTTGACATACATAGGTACTCTACCAGAAATTAATTGCTTAGGTAAATACTGCGAAAGAACCTAATGAAACCTAGAACAGAAAAAGGATTTCGTAACATAATTTATTTTCAAATGAATCCTAAATAACTTTCCTCCGCAACTTATGTGTGTCCTGGTACATAAATAATGCTAAAGGGTTCTGTGTTTAGTTTAAATTAAATAATTAAAAAACTAGGATTGTTTGTAAACAAGTTCAAATGCAAATGCTTGTTTGCAGCTTGGAAAATTATTTTAAAACTTAGGCTGTAGGTAATAATAATAATACTTAAAGAAAAGTAACAAGAATTACGGAGTAGGTACCTAGTTCACGACTTTCGGTGAACGTGTAAATGTAGGTAGGCCTAATAATTATGCACATAGTAACTTTCTGCCACATTTTTTTACCTCACAATAACAACAAAACGGGATATAGGATAACGATACGAACGATCCGTTTAATGTTGATTTTTTTATTACCGTAGTAAGTAACTAACTAAAAGATTATGCAATTAGAAATGTTACAGAAAAAATATTTTGTAACATAATTTATTCAAAATGAACCCTAAATAACTTTACTCTATGCAACTTATGTGTCTCCTGGTAGAAATAAAATGCCAGTGTGCAGTGGGTTCCGCTTTTATTTAAATAGGTAGGATTTTAAAATTAAATTATGTTGGTAGTTTTTGCCATTCCAACACGCACACGGCTAAACAACTCGCAGAAGGCCAGCGTGATGAACTAACCCTTAACCTTCTCATTCTGAGAAGAGGTCCGTGCCCAGCTGTGGGACACTAATGAGTTGATAATTATGATGATAACAACACTAAATTACAACTGAAAACATTTAAAACGTATCAGAAGTTTACATTTTGTCGGCGGGCCCATTTGACTGAGACATGGGTTGGTGGTGAGTCTTTATTGTTTAATAAAACACAATAAGAAAATAGGCCGCAAAAATGTATTAAACTATGGAAATAAATTGTTAAAAGTACTAGGACCTCATGAGTAACGAGAGTTGTTCGGACAGCATTTGCGAACAATAATAACTGAACCCTAATTTCATCGGGGGTTACACACACAATGATATTAAGGGTAAATGAGCCAGTTGCAGGTAAATAGTCATAGTCGTAGTGATAGTCTTAGCTGGTAGCCTTCAATAAATAAATAAATCGAATCAATACTCAACTTATCTGTCGCTATTTTGATTAATCAATACTTACAAATTAAGACTATGTACTTATGTAGGTACCACCCCCACAGTCCACATCAAATTATCTTATCGGTTTCGTTTGTCAACTCAGCTCATAGGTTTTATTAATTAACTGATGCCCTGGCCTAACTCTTCTTTAATCGGTGTGCTTCAATGTATTCAATTTATCACAGTTTTCTTGAAATTATTATTAGGTAGCTGGGGGGAAAAGCGATACTGCGCGGCGCTACGATTACTGGATGCAAAAGGCGGGAAACCGTGTGTTGTTTGTGGCGCAACTTGAGAGAGGCCTATGTCCAGCAGTGGACTGCGATAGGCTGACTTGATTAGTAAATTAAATTTGACAAAAAATCGAAAATAAATTCAAAATGTACAATAATAATTGGGCCAGCTACCCTATTACTAGGATAGTAGAAGAATAGAAGTTTTATTTTTCGGTTCTTCCGGAGTTTCGTCAGTTGTTTAATAATACTCGTGTGCTTCGGTCGCTCCCTCTATCCGATTCAGTGTACCTAGTTGTGATTTCGTGATTGTTAAAAAAATGTCGTTCAGTAATAGTGAATATTACGAGATGATGATGTGTGTCGGAGCAGTGGACGGTAGTCTGCGAGCCGCCCGAGAGTTGTATCGTCACCGATTCATCCAGGATAGACCAGATGCTGAGCGTCGGCAGCTGCCTTCGTTGGCGTGTTTCAGTCGGATGGCACATCGTCTGTACCAAACCGGGTCCTTCCACGCATCTGCTTCGGAAGGTCGTCCGAGCAGAAGCGATCCAGACTTTGAAGAAGCCGTACTGGAGCATTTCCAAAATAATCCACGCACTAGCACACGTCGAGCTGCATTAGCGCTGGGTGCCTCCAACCATATTAAAGTATGGCGAGTGCTGAACAATGACGGCCAGCATCCATACCACTTTCGTCGCACCCAAGAACTGACACCGGCAGATTTTTTGCCTCGCGTGACCTTCTGCGAGTGGTATCGAAGCCAGATAGAAGCTTCACCAAGTTTCGGTTCAAAAGTGCTATGGACCGATGAAGCATCATTCACGAGAGCAGGGATAAGTAATATCCATAATGAACATGTTTGGTCTCACACGAATCCACATGCTTCGACAGAGTCGTCCTTCCAACACCAATGGCGACTAAACGTGTGGGCTGGTATCATCGGAGATGTTGTCGTAGGACCAGTTTTCTTTCCGCAAAGTTTAAATGGCCAAAATTATTTAAACTTTCTGGTTAATGAATTAGACGATGTACTCACTGTGCTACCCGTATCAAGTTACGTGGATCTCGTGATGGATAACAATATGGTATTCCAACACGACGGTGCACCGGCACACTTTGCACGTGATGTACGCGCGTACTTGGACGTGCGTTTCCCTCGATGGATCGGGCGCGGTAGCAGGAGCGTGGCTTGGCCTCCGCGGTCCCCAGACCTAACTCCGTTAGATTTTTTTTTGTGGGGATACATTAAAAACGTAGTGTATGCAGTGCAGTGTGATACAGTGCAAGAAATGCAAGTGCGGATCGAGGCCGCCTTTAGGACAGTAACACCTGACATGCTGCGAAATGTTCAGTTGTCCATGAACAAGCGCGCGGCCTTGTGCATACAATACCAAGGGCACCACATCGAACCCCATCTTTAAAAATGTAAGTTAATTTGCTAAATTAAGCATGGCTCTTAGATTTTATTGTTTACGTAATAAGGGATTAAAACAAGCTTAGTAGCTACCTACCTAAACCTTGGTGTGAATTTTTATGTACTATTTTATTAACTTAGGGGATGGGTCGGAATAGTTGTTGCTCCACTGCAAGTCGACCAGCAGTCGGCAGCGTGGAGCCTTATTTCACTGCCATCCTTTGCTGGGCAAGAGTGTACCATCGTAGACCGCACCATCACTTAACATCAGGTCAGGTGGCGGTCAAACGCAAGCCCATTCCTTAATAAAAAATAAAAAACTTTTTTACGTCAGTTTTTTTAGTTAAATTCGTAGGTTATTCTGGGTCCATATTAACGTGTATGTAAACCGTAAATAAGTAAATTACGTATTGCATTATTAGTTTTAAACCAAGGAGTACCTAAATGCCTAAAGTATTTACAATTGCGCACACGCGCTCGCTTTGTCGGCTCGTGTGATCCTTTTAGCCCGCGCCGACACAGGGCGGCGCGGCGGCACACTACCTACAGCGTGTACTAGGCGCACAGATCGCGAAAGAGATTTAACTTCAATATTAAGAAATGACGTGAAAAGTTAATGACCCTCGTAGTGCAGGACACGTTTGTTATGGTTTGATTTCAATAAACTTACGAAACCAAAAGTTTGGTATGAATTCCTTGAGTAATTTATTTTGCGTGGAAACTTTGCATAGAGAATCTATACCTGATGTAATCATCACCCCTTTTGGATGAATATGGTCTTTCCGTAACACGTTGTATACTATGCTACTATCCATGACAGTACTTGACTTTTTAATAAATCAAGCAAATAGTCGAATATAATTTACTATTTCCATATATGAGAAGTGTGTATGACAAGATGTAATGAACGGTTGAAAGAATCTTATCAAGTGGCAGTCTGTAATTTCTGCCTACCCTTACGCAAAATTGCCTCGAGTGTATACACCGTGATATTACAGTCATCTGACAGCCAAAAGCTTGTTTTACTCATTATTTTAAACAATTTCTACTGGTGACCAACCCTAGAGTAGCAAAAACAGCTATTCCCTACATTCAATTATGTGAAAGAAGTTTTCTATGAAACTGCTGCCTTTACTTTCACGATTTTAGGGTTGGTCCTACAGTGAAAATTGTTCAATGATGATTATTATGGCAACGCCCTTTCGCGTGTAAGACCACTAAAATGTCACAGTGTATAATTATGTTTGTATGAAATTATATTATTATAATAACCAAAAATTTTTCAGAAGTAACACAATACCGTGATAATTATCTATACAAATTGTATCTCAATGGACTTATAAGGTAGTGTGATGTGTTAAAAGTAAGTGATATATTTAGAATCTTATATATTCGTAGAGAATCATAATATAGTTAGACTGGTTGGGGGAAGGATATGATATACAGGGTGGAAGGGACATCGACGCACAAACGCTTACCATTTCATTCGTGATTCTGGACCCCCCTTGCCTATAATATTTTTCGTGGGTTATTAAAAAAAATATTTGCTTTTTCCTACAAAAGTGCAATACGTACACGGTCAAAATGTATGGAACAGCTGTTATTTTTTTAATAAACGACGAAAAATTTCAACGCAGTGGTCTCCAGAATCATAAACTGAATTCATGGTAAGCGTTTGAGCGTCGATGTTCCTTCCACCCTGTATACAAAACAACTTTTGTTCTAAAATTTTGGAGAAATTCACAAAAACATATCACTATAAACACTAGTGATCTGACGACGTACTCTATTTATTCTCGAATTTCTTAGAACAAAAGTTGGTTGATTTAATTGTAATATTATACCTTCCGGCTTCAATGAGTCGCCCAGTATATTTAGAATGTATGTATAATTAGGTGTAATGTAATGTTGTATGTGATATGTTACAATCATTAGTCTGGGTGTAAGTATTTTGTGTCCAATAATTGTATGTTTGTCAAGTCTGGGAGTGTCTTTATCAAAAAAAATGTGTGCGTCAGGGACGAAAATATCGTGCATTTAAAAAATCAAGTATGGCGGCGTTTGACGATAATATCCAAATTACGCCGGACGGAGCGGAACGTCTCGAGGGGAGGCATAACGCTTTTTCCATATGCGGAGTTTTCTACCAGACATACAAATAATAGCATTATCTGTGTGAGATATAGCAGTGTAGCACTGTAATCTCATCAGCATCTCTGTAATTCTCAAGTTGAATTAAATTTAATATAGGCCGAACGTTTAACTCGCGTATCGCCTGCGCGGTAAGAAGGGAGCTTATTATTTTAAATACTTTCTTAAATACTTTACTTATTATTTTATTCTTTACCAACAATGTCTATCTCGAGATAAATCTTTGGATTATTGACTCCGTGTGTAGCGTTACCCGCCCCCGCTCCCTTCTTACCGCGCAGGCGATACGCGAGTTAAACGGTCGGCCTATAGTATTTTTGAAGTTTCATATTTTGTTGTGGAATTCGCAAAATTACTGAACATTCTTTCCTGTCGTATTTAATAATAGTTTCCGAGCTTGTTTAAAGCGAGTATCGACTACACAGGGTGTCAGACAAGACCGCCTTGTGGAGACATTCTAAGCTAAACCTAAAATTAAACTCGATAAAGTTTATTTTCGCATAGATGACAAATCTGAAGACGTAGATTACAATTGTTTTAATCAATTTCAAAACGGAAGTATTCATTAACATTTTTTGGTTTGTATGTTCCGCGATGTTTTAGGTTCAAACAAAAAAAACAACAATATAGGTATGTAATTTGAAGCCCTTATTCCAACGCGCTCTTTGCCTAAAAGGCTTTCTTTCACTGTATTACATGAATGTAACATGAATAGGACAGAGAGGTATACAACGTTTATTTTTGTTTACCCTGAAGTCGAAACACCCCAACTTTAATTTTATTTGAAAAGTAAGAAAAAAAAACAAAATAATAATTAAAACTCACGCGATGAGGAGCTCAAAAGTTTGTCCTATTTTACCACTTTACCTAATTTGCGCAGGCGAGTGATTGACCTCCCCGTTCGGTGTTACCTGCGCCGATTTTCTTAATAAAATAGGGTGTCCAACTTGAACAATTTTTAACATGTTTTGGGACAAAAATATAACATAGACTAAAAACCATTGCAATCGATTCTGTTACTGATTCTGAACAAACTACTTGCGGCTTTCGAGTAAACAAAAACTAACGTTGTATATTTATAATGTCATTTGGTTAAAAGAGGTTTACAAATCGTTTGTGAATAATGATTTATAAGTGAGAATATTTAGTGTTTGTGTAGTATTATATTTGGTAATTGTGTGCATCTAGTCTGTACGTTGTTTATCCTATAGTTACTTAATAGTATTAATTAACATATAATATATTTATTTGTTTAAGTAGATCTTAGTACAAAGTATAATCCTATTTGTGTATGAGTTTGAATATATACATATTTGTACGGAATTGATTTGATTATTCATTTAATAAATAATAAAATAGTTGAGCTACACGATGACTGATGTATGCGTGCCGTCAGTTAGGACAGGTCTACTCAAAGCTGCTATGGCTCTTTCTTCAAAAGGCCTGATCAGACATTTTCCAACATTGTAAAACTCGCGTATCTGTACTTTTCAGAGGTAGTCAGATACGAAATGACAGCGAAAGGCGCAATTTATTTTTTCGGTTTATCGCAAATTATTCGCCTATAATACATTCAAGGTATGTACAGTACATGTATACAATTGAAATTGCGACATCAACAATAACTTATTCACGATTGGGTATTTAAAATCGCTACCGTAGGAGAATTTTATGTAACCTATATAATTTAGCGCCCAAGGACGCGTTAGCCTTTTTAAAAAACCACTATTTGCAGGCTAATAACTCGCCTCGTCTTTTTACAACGATAAGAACGTTGTGTAGCCCACGATAGATGAAGGAACAAATCAACCAATCGTGTTTGGAGGCATCCAAACACGATTGGAATTCATCAATCCGTTGGACATTTAACCCTCCAAAGTTACACCACAACAACTTCGTCATAAAAGTTTCATTAGGTACCTACATAAGACTAATGCAATGCAATTTGGTAAATTTAAATTGCAAACTCATTTGCGGCTACTGCACTGGTTTAATCGGTGCCCAATTTAAATTACCAAATTGAATAAATAATGTGAGTATTATTGGGTTTTTCTGGGAAATTCTCCGTAGCAGGTCGGAGTTAAGATTTGTGCCTGGTTAATGGTAATAGGCTCTCCCGCTTACATGGGACCTAATCATACCGGCGAACTGTGGGTTTATATTATGTAGCCTAACTCTTCGGGGAATACAAGCGCGATGTTGAAATACTTAGTGATATGTGATGCTGCAACCCGGAAAATAAAGGTAAGGTTACTGAAGCACCTAAACTCCTAGTTCCTAGATTTCACTGGTAAATAAGTAACCGAGTATTTATATAAATAAGTAAAAAAAAATCTATAAGTATGATCGCATAATGTTGGATAAAAATTCGCGTCGTAAGTTTCAATGTTATGATAATGTATTGCGTGTTGGTAAACGTTTTTTCGTAGAAACTGACAAATCTAATAATTTATTGTTCACACCTATTAATTGTCAGCAATTACCTAATAAACAGTAAGTTGTCAGCCAATTTCTCTTTCAAAGTATACATGAACTAACATCTTCACATTATATAACTACGGAAATTGCCATTACACAGGCAATTATCAATATTTGCAAAGTTTTTAAATCGCAAAGTTCAAATTATCGACGGCTCATTACGCGCCGAAGTCACGTAAATGTGTTGACGGAAGTGAACCTTACGTGAGTAACAGCAACAGGTTTCTATAATAGGCATTCCAGTGACTCATTGGACCTCTATGGGATGGTGGAAAAGTGATTGGGTTGACTTATTAACTAATTTTATGCTAAGAAATTTCTATGAACTATAAAGAGGTAGATTAAAAAGATATCTAATTCTCTTGCAAATTATGCAGTACATTTGATTTATGAAACGCCATCTAGTGGTGAGTAGTTGAAAAGTAAGTTTTGTTTCAAATTTTTATTCAGATTCCTAATACCGTACCAAATAACAATTTAAATACAAGACTTATCTCTACTATCGTTCATTTAGTACACCTTACAAAACAAGGCTATAAAGTAAAAAGGTACCTACTATATCGTAATTTTAAAAAATATAGAAATCAGAGTAAATTATCTTTTCGGTAGATGGCATTAGTGTAGTAATCTCTCTAAATAAAAAATCCTAGCCTATTCTAGCACTGTATATTCTAACTATAAAACTTTTATAACTACAAAAATGAAATGAATAAATTGGGAAACAATAGAAAAGTTCAGCAGGTGTTACGTCACAATGCGATGATAAAATATCAAGATTCTGCGCGGGCTTTCGGGCCACTCGACAATGCACTGCACATACCACTCGAGGCCACAGCATTTCTTCTAAGGTGATCAACTCAAAATTAACATAAACACCCGATTTCAACCACTATAACTTATGTCTTAAAGCTCAAAATATCTAGTACAAAAATCTCATTCATTTCGTTACGTGCTAAATAAATATAAATCTTAGGAGACACAACTGTAATATCAATTTCCTACAGCAATCGCAAGTCAAAACTTAAGAAAATAAACTGTAAAAGTATATCATAATGATTCTTAGTTCTTCAGAAATAAGATTGGTTTTGAAATGTAAGTTATATGAAACAATCTTATAAGCCGGTTTTACAAGAACGTATACTTTGCGTAGCTTATTTACGACAGCTGATGACCATTCAAACTCGTTTGTATTATATCTCGATCTCGGAGAATGCAACTCGACGATTGGCTGTCAGACAGACAGTCGCACTGTCGCCGAAGGAACGCGCGTTTGTTTTGTAATGCGCACGCGCGGGACGCTGAAGTGAACGTTTCTAAATTTGAAAACAATAAACTCGGATGGTGTAAATATCAATTAAAAATATAGCTTTAATGGACTACTTGAAGGATTTATTGTGAAATATCCAGTTTGATTCGATTCAGTGCATATTCGAAAGGAATTTCTTAACGTGGAAACGGGTTTGCGTCCCATGATTGTTTATTATGGATTTTGAAATAGGTAATTTAAAATCTACGATCGCGTAGTACGTCTGCCCAGTTGATCACCTCTCTAATCGTGGATGTTTTTTGTAAGATAATATAAAAATCCTTATTGGATTCCAATTGGAAAGAAGTGGAAAGGTAAGTTTTAATTAAAATTCTACCTACCAAAGAAATGTTGAGAAAGTTACTCATTAGAATTAGTATGGAAGTAGCTTGAAAGTGTATTAATTAGGCATGTGTGTACCTCTTTACCTACTCATTGTTACAATTACACTACTAACACTGTTTTAAAAATAAAATAAGCTCCCACCCCAGTGCCGGAATAATTGGTTACCCTACTAAATGTAAGCACTCGCCAAAGTGTAGGTATAATTAGGTAGGTATTTTGTCTACGAGAAGGTCAACTCTAGACAATCATAGATCAAAACCGAGGGTTTTATTTGTATGATATCTTTTACCACTGAATAGGTATAATAATTATGGCTTTCTAGGCCGAATTACGCAAAAATAAACCTAACTTGCTTGTTTACAGCATGGTCAGACTGTTCTATATTCGAACAAGCACATTTTAAGAGGAGTGTCCCTCGCGAACGCAACAGTGTTGCACAGTTGTCGCTGTCTCTATCCCTCGCGATGCGAACGCGTGCCCGAGAGGAGAAACAACAATACATTTGCAACATTTTCACGCGTATTTCTTATGTTCCGAATTTTGGAGATAACTCCTATAATATTGTTAATACGTAAAAAAAAATCTTGTAAAAATATATTCACTATATTATCTGGGTTTCTTTCGAATCAGAATATTTCTGTATTGATACATTGTCGAGAAATACTAGCATAAAGTTGGGCCGTTTTTCAACGAAAATTGCCAATCTTTGAGCTCGTGTAACTTTTTAACCGTATATTGCAATGAAATTTTATACTACAGGAACACGTATTTTAATGATAAGATTGTTACTGCAAAATTCCAAAGACTTTCATTTGTTTATATTCAAGATAAGACCAAACTAGGTTTGTATGGAGCGCGGAGCGGATACTATCCTCTTAATTCAAGTTCAAAAGAGAAACGTATTGACCATGAATTTGGATGATTAATACAGGATACAACTTACTATTATTTTAAAGTACAACGGGATGTGTGCCAACTTAACTGATTAAAATAAAAAGAACACAGTTTTTTTTTATTAATCAGGTAGAAGGACCAAGGTTCTATTAGAACTGAGCCTATTAAGCTGTTTCGTCATTGGATACCTACTAGAGTGTAGTACCTACCTACCTTCTTACCAATTTATACAATGCATCTTCTTTACATAGTATAAAACAAAGTTGCTCCCGCTCTGTACCTACCTACACTTAGATCTTTTAGACTACGCAACGGATGTAAATGCAGTTTTCAGCAATAGATAGAGTGATTCAAGAGGAAGGTTTATATGTATTAAACATGCAAATTATAGCGGAGAAAAGCCGAGAAACCACGCAGGCGAAGCCTTGGGCGGAAAGCTAGTAAATTATAAACAAAGTAGGTAGGTATAATTAGCTAAAGCTTAATTGTTGTTTCTCTGTCCAAAATTAAGTCTGATCCAAATTTCTAATCAGGGTCGCTAATGGCCCTAACTATGACGCTGCTTGTAATTTTGTTTTTCACAATCTAGAACCCGTTTGGTTTATTAATTCAATAAATACAACATCATTGTCGATGCTTGATGGCACCGAGGCGGTCATAATTTTCTTATTTCTGAAATTAGCATAATATTTTAAGAGAATATTGCGTGTTTATAGATGATAAATCAAAGATGATCCATAGCAGGTGTGCGCTGCGTGCATAACGTGTTGAAAAGCGAAAGAGATATCTTTAAAAACTCGACAAGATTTAAATTGCATGATTTTAAAATGCAGTCCAATCATGACACAGAAAAAGACTCATATGAGAGCGATGTCACTCTATATGTAGATAAGAAATCGCAATCTCTTTTCTCTCCAATAAAACTTTTTTTGTTGTCCTTAGGCATCATCGTTAATTATAACAAAATGCTTTTTCTGTTTGATCGCTCACCGTGAATAAATATGAATTTATTTATACATCGAATGCTACCTTAAGTTTTTTTTTAATATAAAGACTGAGTTTCTTTTAAAATAAGCTTACCTGTGATCTGTGGAGCATTACGTAATTATGGCATATTATACTCATGACTCATTATTGATTAACCGCACATATGTGTAAATATTATTGGCTTGTGTGGCTTTTATTTCTCAATGTTGGCACAGCTAGAATTACAAGATCATTTATCAATTAGGCAGTTTTATTTTTCTAGTTTTTCTCAATTTTGATCAAGAAGACCCATAATTTTGGAATCGTTCAATTAAAATTTAACTCTTCTGATTGAAAAAACGTGAATATCTTAACGTTTCACCACTCTGCTTACAGCTTCCAGCTATAAAAAAAGATGTGTACGTACCAGCTTACCCAGTGATAAACTATCAGACTAAATGTAATCCAGTTCTTATATCCAGATGTTATCCGGAAAGTTCCGGACGTAAGGAGACCCTACTTACGTTGTAGTAGTAACATTTATATCATACTATCACGCCTGTATTCTCCAAAGAGGCATAGGTGTACTAATGTACGTACATTTCGCCTATAATACCTTTATGTAACTTATAGGGGCGAGTTTATTGCCGTTAACAAGGTACAAATCCAAACTGCTACCACCTGCTACTGACAATTTCATAGAAAAGTCCCGCATAGGACGCAATGAAGCAGTAAATTTTCAATATTATTCACCGATAAGGAAGAGTAGGTAGGTACAGGTGGCTACAGGTCAACCTATACAAGTCCAGTTTAAGCTGATCTCGCATTGTATAGGCTTCTCATACCTACAATTAGGGTTGCCATCTCTTAAATCAGATAAACAGGACAAGAAGCACGAAAACCCCGGATTTTGGAGCTTGGAACCCGGACATGTGGACAGTGTTTTCTTAAAGTTATTCAATAAAATATTTTTCAGTTATAATCTTCCGGCAGCGACTGATGACTTGACAGCTTTTAAGAGGAGTGTACCTCGACAGCGCGCACGCAGTTTAGGTATTGGTTTTTGTGTTGTTGTCCCTATCGCCTGCGATGCGAGCGGGCGCAGCTTGTCCCGCGCGCCCTCGCAACCACCCGCGCGCTTATTCTCGTTGTTGGGTCCAATTCTAAAGTAATGAAATTATGAAAGCGTTTTTTTTTTCGGACCTTGTTCGTTCGTTCAAATTTATTATTAGGTCAATTATTTCTTTGTAAGATTCATTATGACAAATACCATCTATTTTTTATTTTTTTATTCAATTACCTACCTACCTAATGAGAAAGTAACTTAGTAGGTACCTACCTATTTATTTCTATTGTATTACCATAAATAAGGTTTTTCAAAATTAGAGCAACAAGTTGTACGAAAATTTGTTTTTTCTTTTCAATAAATACCTACTTCGTACAAAATATTTTGTTTTGATCCTATGTAGGTACTTATCTTGTAAATTTAAACTTATTCGAATAAAACAATCTGGATATGACATGTAAGTCCCTACATAAGTACCTACCTAAATGGAATTTTCATTGTAAAATTATGATAAACCGTCGTATTGATGACACAATCAGCAGCAGTTAAGTTCCTAATTGCATTTAATACAAAATACCTAAGTACTTACATAATAAAATTTTGGTATTTACTTAAGTACGTATGGTGATGTGCACTGAGCGCTCGTTCAAGGTTTTTTATTGTATTATACCTATTTTCTTTGACTTGTAAAATAGAATGACGCGTAACGATTGGAAATTGCATTTAATAAAAATAAATACCTACCTATTCACTTCTAGACTGAGCAATCCGTATTTTTTTATTGAATTTCATAATAAAAGTAGCTATGAATAGAAAGGGTAATGCACTAAAAGTCATATAAAGCTTTTACGACATAAATCATAAAAAAACGGCATCTCTGAGATTTTCAGATGCTTGATGCTCCCATCAGGGGAGAGTACGGATAAGACACTTACAATATTTGAAGACTTCATGACCTATTCGTAAGCTCTCAATTGTACACATAACAGTAAATTTAACATATTAAAAATATTTTTGTAAACAGAGCCACGTCTCGTATAATATAATCTATATCTGTAATGTTAAGATATGAAGTTATGTGGTATTTCTGAAACAAATCCGCATGCGCCGTAAAATTTCGCAGCACCAGATACTTTTCTCTTTTATGTTGAATACCTATGCTTTAAAAATTAAAAGCTGATAAGTAGATGACGAATGAGTCATTATTAACCTTACAAAAAAGTCATTTCACCAACAAGACAATCTTGTTTAGATTAATAGTAGCCTAATGGCTAGGGCGTCGAACTTGCGAGCATGTGGTTGCCGGTTCAAAACCCACCCATTTCACTACCGACGTGAACCCACTCGTAATACAAGCATTTAGCTTAGCACGAGGGTTTAACAAGAATACTAGCAATGTGCAACCCACATTGCTAGTAAGCTTTTTTTTTAGAAAAAAAAGTAGCCTTTTAATCAAAAATGAAACATTATTTATTACAGCGTAATATCACTCACTCACTGATTCATTATGAAGTTTCAGAAACTATAAGGGCTACCTTATAGTTATATAAATAACAACTATTATTAGTATTAACAAGTAGTATGCTAATACTAAGTACTCGTTAATAATACTAATAATATTTGTTATTTATAATAATAGATCATATCAACTATTATTTTTTATTATAAATTTGGCATTTTTAACCGGTTAGTACCGCTACGCTCTAGTTTCGCTATGCTCGACTCAAAAAATACCTACTAAAAAGGACCGCTATTTACCGCACGATTTTTTTTGATTCTACGAAAACAATGGAAGTTACAGTTGGAAAAAAAAGTGTTTGAATTCATTGCGTTTCCGTTAGTAAGTTAAAATTTATTTGTCTCGTTCTGATAATCAAAAAGGGGTAATGACAGCCAAGTACAAACGAATTACAGAGCAATTCTAAGTAAATTAAGGTTTATGAAGGGAGCTGTAAGTCAAAACTAGACCCATATTAACGAAGTCTGTAGACTTTATTACAAACCTTTTCTTACTAAGTAATATTAAGTATTTATGTTACGCTGTTTGAATGTAATGTCAGATAGATGTAGATTATGTAACTCCCAACAAGAAACTATAGATCATATGACAAGAAGATGTCCATTCTTAGCAAATAAATAGTACACAGATAGACATAATAAAGAAATGTACCTACAGATAGATAAAAAATATAATTTAATAGATACAATAAGACAATGTTATAAATATAAGCCAAAAAATGTAAATGTAAATAACAACATAACTAAATTATACTGGGATAGTGATATAATACAAAACCATATATCATTAGCAGATGAAATACGACAGATATGCAACAAAATACAGTTAAAATAATACCGATAATATTATCATCTACCGGACTCATCCCTAAATCACTACACACATCATAAAAAGAACTAGACCTACACAAAACATACATTCCACTACAAAAATCAGTTATCAGAGACACATGTTCCATAGTAAAGCAATTCCTGATATCCACTTCACAAACACATTCTTCAGAAGAAAAGAACCAACTCACTTGATGTAAGCCCATGGCTGACTCGTCACATTCACAAGCTATGCTGAGAGTCCAAATCCAAATGGATACGTAACACATAATTATAATAATAATAATTATTATTATTTCCTTTATTCACACTTTTTACACACATATTATTTTACATAAAAAAAATAGAAAATAATTATTTACTATCTATATACATAGAAAAGAAAATAATAATAATAGTATGTGTGTGTGTGTGCGCGTGCGTGTGTGTGCATACGAGTTTTTGTGTAAAGTATGTTTGTATAATTAGTTACATGACTGTGTTAACCCGATATAACCGAAAGAGACTCAGGGGTATCATAATAAAATGTATAGCTAACAAATAATTTTACTTATAACTTGATGATTGCTATAATCCTAATATCCAATTTTAGTCAGCCACAACATTCTCTTTGAAATATTTCCTCTTTACTGAAAATTATGTACACATGGCTACACATCAAGCTATACAAAACCAGTTTAGACTGACCTCTCATTGTAAAGGTTTAAAGCACAATTCAAGGGCAGCCTATACTGGTTTTGTATAGCTTGATGTGTAGCCGTGCGTACATGTACATATAATATTATTAATCACCAGCAACATGTAGTAATCGAGTAATGAGACTTGGCTCTGCTTTTATTAAAATGTTTTGTTACGAGTGAACTTTACATTACAACTAATTGTGCTAGGCATTTATATTACTAAAAACCTTAGGATAAGAACTTATGACTTAAATAAACTTTACGTAGGTAGGTACTTACTTAAGTACCTAAAAATCACTTTGTTTTTTTCACTTCTTTTTTTTTATTTACACTAGGATTTTTCTGGATCTTTAGTGCGTTTACCAAACCCAAACTCTTTTAACAAAAGAAGATAACATGGAAAACTACCTTTAGGCCATAAAAAATATATGCTCCGTGTGGGAATCGAACCCACTAGTGATACTACATTACTCATAGCGCACCCGATTACTTAGCCACTTCTCCATTTATTTTCATGCATACATTTATTTTCTTGCCATGCTATCTATAATATACCCACAATAAATTATTGCTTTCACCTCTGCCAATCTAAGAAACTTTTTTACAGATGTAGGCTCAAACTGTTTCTTGTAACTTCTAAATCAAAACCAACGCGCGACGCAACCATAAATAAATTATTATTATTACTAGACAAGTACCTAAGTAACATAAAATCAACCCACGTATGTACATGTAGTTAGGTACCTATGTGGTGTGTAAACAACAGTAATTCTAATTTACAATATATTATATACCTACAATATACCTAATAATAAGATATACCTAGGTATAAAATAGTATTATCACGGGTAAAACAATAAAATTACCTATCTTACACATTTTTTTACCTTAGGTAGTCTAGTAAGTTACGGCCGGTATATTATCTTTACTTACCTATGTAGGTATACATAACATAACATACCATCACGCCTGTATTCCCCGAAGGGTTGGGCAGAGGTGTACTAATGTAAACCCACATTTCGCCGGTATGTTTAGGTCCCATGTAATAGGGGGCGAGCCTATTGCCATTAACCGGGCACAAATCCAGACCCCGAGCTGCTAATGGGAATTTCATAGAAAAACCCAATAACACTTTGCTCGACCTGGGGATCGAACCCAGGACCTCTAGCGTAGCAGTCGCACTTAGGACCACTAGACTAATGAGGCAGTCTATGTACGTATAATATATTTTAATAATAAAACCTCTCTCGAGCGCAAGCTCTCGTTGTCCATCAAACTATCTAAATATCTCTTTCGATAAGTCGCACCCGGCGGAATAAGTAAGATTCACGACATTCGATTCATCGCGTCGCTCACATGCACCGCGAGCCGGTTGTTTCAAGGACGTTGTCTCACCTCCCGACCCGCCGCAGCTCCCGCGACGCATGGTGAAACAACAATACATTTGCAACATTTTCACGCGTATTTCTCATGTTCCGAATTTTGGAGATTACTCCTATAATATTGTTAATACGTAAAAAAAAATATTGTAAAAAAATATTCACTATATTATCTGGGTTTCTGTCGAATCAGAATGTTTCTGTATTGATACATTGTCGAGAAATACTAGCATAAAGTTGGGCCGTTTTTCAACGAAAATTGCCAATCTTTGAGCTCGTGTAACTTTTTAACCGTATATTGAAATGAAATTTTATATTACATAAACACGTATTTTAATGATAAGATTGTTACTGCAAAATTTCAATGACTTTCATTGTTTAAAATTCAAGCAAGAGCCAAACTACGTTTGTATGGGGCGCGAAGCGGATACTATCCTCTTAAACCCGGACCACAAATGAAACCCCGCCCGGACGCTCCCCGGACGCCCTCCAAACTAGGACAAATCCGAGGAAACCCGGACGGATGGCAACCCTACCTACAATAAAAGGCCCGCGTAAACAAGTTTTGTATAGCGCGATGTGTACCTACATTTTAGCGACACCTGCAAAATTTGGTTATTTACCAAAGTTTAACCACTTTCCCTTATGTAACTGGCTTTATGTAAATCTTCCTCGCCACGCCTCGCTCGCCGTTGAGATGGTATCACGTACTTATGGCTTTGCCTGCGTTTTGGGTACCGCCGCGCCGTATTGTGAATAACAAAACTCATTCATATTGCAGAAAGGTAAAAAAGCAGTGATATCCTAGTGATACGACCATTGGACTGCCAAGTCAAAGGTCTCGAGTTCGAATCCAAGGCACGCACCTCTGACTTTTCGAAGTCATGTGTGTATTAATAATTAATTATCACGCGCTCAAACGGTGAAGGAAAACATCGTGAGGAAACCTGCATACCTGAGAGATTTTCTTGACGGTGTGTGAAGTCTGCCAACCCGCAGTAGGCTAGCGTGGTGGACTATAGCCCAATCCCTCTCGTTCTGCGAGGAGACCCGTGCCCAGCAGTGGGACAATGGGTTGATGATGATGATGATGATGAACGTAATTAATATAACTGACTATGGAGTTCCTCACAGTTTTGCCCGCTTAGGATCCCGTTAGGTCTTCCCGGCTATCACGCGGAATACGAAATAGCCTATGTTACTCGGGCATAATAGAGTCGGTTCAGTAGTTTCAGAGTTTATCGATTACAAACAAACAAATCATTCATCTTTGTAATGTTAGAAGAATAGATAGTAAAGATAGCTTTGATATACTTACTTTAATTTTACTTATTTGTATGGATGTTATGGAATGAATATGAATATTTGAAGCGGCGGGCGCGGCGATAGCCTAATGGTTAGGGCGTTGGACTTACGATCATGTGGTTGGCGGTTCGAAAGTCACCCATTGCACTACCGACGTGAACTCATTAGTAATGTTCAACCCACATTGCTAGTAAGATTAAAAAAAAAGTACAGGTACCTTAGTGCCTGATAGCTTCGTATTTTTTCTATGAAAATTTCTAAGAAAAACCATGAAATTGTTGGTAAGTTCGGAGTTAGATAACATTTTGTTACACATAATTATTAGAAAAAGCTAAGTATGGAACCATTTTTATTGTTTGCTTCCAGTTACTGTAATCGTGAAGATGTGACATTAGGCAACGTACCTATTACGAGACAGCTACTTTATGTATATTATATGCAAGAGCCCGCTTAGGACTGCGACATCTCATACTAAATCGTTTGTGCATTGTAGTTTCTCGGAAACCGTTTATAATAATTCATCATCATCATTAACCCATTACATTGTCCCACTGCTGGGCACGGATCTCCTCTCAGTACGAGAGGGAATAGGCTATAGTCCGCCACGCTAGCCTACTGCGGGTTGGCAGACTTCACACGCCGTCAAGAAAATCTCTCAGGCATGCAGGTTTCCTCACGATGTTTTCCTTCACCGTTTAAGCGCGTGATAATTAACCCATATATGCCCAGAACTTTTTTTAACACCGATTTTTATAATTTTCACATATGTTGCTTATTAATGATCACAAAAAAAAGCAGATATAGTAATTTCTGTTTTTCTTTTTTGAAAATAATTTGATAAGATGAACCCCAGTTATTAGGTTAGAACTATGGGTTCTACTAACAGTGAAAACAAAATTAAAATCTGTTCAGTAGTCTTTGCGTAAACAACAAGCGCTAACAAACAATCAAAGAATAATTCCAAATTGTCATAAGTATCAGTTGGCTGTCAGAACCTCTAACCTCTAACCACGAATCTTCTTAGCTCTAAAGCTCAGACGATTCGTGGTTCTGGCTAGCGAGGAGTCCACTATTTGACCAGACGACGGTCCAACGCAGGTCACACGCACACCTTCGAACTGGATGCCACTCCACTCCATTTACGTCTTTCGTCGTAAAGACGTAAATTAAAAATGGCTTAGCAGTCATAGCGCCTGGTGTACTTAACCAGAAGACGCAGGTTCGAATCCTGCCCGCGGTCGTATTTTTCATGGAAAATGCCTAAAAATACAAAAAGAATTTTAGTTCTGGTTTAGTTTCACGGCTGTGCCCTTAAGAAAAAATCTCTAATTACGCAAAGAAGGTAAGGCAAAGAAAGGAAATGCCTTTTTGATGTGATACCGACCATTCCGTTTAAGTACAGTTCCTATCCTTCGCAATCATTTGAGGTTTAGATTATATTAAACCCTCTGGTTTAATATACTCTACAGATTAAATAACGCCATCCCTTCATAACAATACTCAAATCGTGGTGGCCAAAGTTTGCAACATGGCCGATTCTCAAATATACAGTACGATAAGTCGCCGTACAAAATACCATAATATTATTTGTTTCAAGTGTCAGTTCCATCGTGTTGTGAAGCCACAGTCAATTGTTCATACGGATGCATATTCTCATGCATTCAACCGATCTTCATACTTAATTGATTGTTGATTGTCAAACAAAAAACTGCGGAACCGCTATACTCGTACCTAGAGGCTATTGAATAAATGTCGAGAAAAAACCTTAGGCTGTAAGGCAATAACCTTTGCTTGAATAATACATGGACAACTGACTGGGAGCTATCACCCATGACTGCTACTTTTAGTACCTAGTACCAGTAACCATTCTTTTTTATACTGATCTACTGTTAAGAATAATAATAGGGTACCTAGTTAACTAGTATTGAATTGTGAAAAATAAATATAGTTTTTGTTTATCAGCGCTATTTATAGCATATATTTTTATGAGACCATTAAAAATAGATACATTCAAGTAGCCTATTAATTTATCAGCGTGTTACGGTTCACAATCTTTCGGCAGTTTACAATCTCGCGAGATAGAATATAATCTAAAGGTATTTTCAATATTACGGTGACAGCTATACCAATTAGAATATCTTTGGTTTTGACACAATCGAAGGCAAAGATATTCATTCATAGTTTAGTTGAAGTTATAAAGCTTTAAAATAAAAACCCCCATTACGGCAAAGGTCTGTAAGTATTATGATAACTTTCCTAGACATTCAAAAATGAATGCGGAAATTGTTAACATAATCTAAGTGCTATGTATGTATTGTTAGAGTTAATTATAGGTTGGTACTTAAAATACATACAATTTCTTCTTAGAAACATTATGTCCAGGAAGTTCTTGTTACGGCAAATGCTAAAATTTTTTTGACTGGACTTTTTTTTTAAAGGGGACTCGGTGAACATTGACGATGTCGCCCCGTAATTCTTAAGTGCTGGACTTTAATCATGTTCAATTTCTATGTTAGAAGGAAGTCCAGGTGGCATTAACATTGAATATTTTAGCTTGGCAAGAAGCCAGGATATTGCTGCAATCTTGTAGATATCCTACGTGTATCCTAGATAAAAGAGCAAGGCACATGAGACTTACCAACTCTCTGAAGTAGCCAACGCAATGGACCACACTTCTACATCTACGAGTGGGTACAGGTTTTGATATAGTACACATTTCGCTTGATCTGACAGAAGACCCTTTGGCGCTTTGCTATTTTTTTTTCATAGAGTGATACAGCAATAGTATGGGCAGTGTATGTCATGTCAAATGTCCAATTTTATGTTTTTTCCGCCTTTTTACCCGATTATGACACGGAGAAAAGAGAAAAATGCCTCATTCTGCCAACACGCAGTAGGCTAGCGTGGTGGACTATAGCCTAATCCCTCTCGTACTAAGAGGAGACCCGTGCCCAGCAGTGGAACAAAATAAAGGGTTGAATCCAGTTGACCTACGCTCGACTGCTACGCTTGTGGTCTTGGGGTCGATTTCCAGGTCGAGCAGTGTTACCTATTGGGTTTTTTTCTATGAAATTCTCAAGTAGCAGCTCGGGGATTGGGTAGGTGCCCGGTGAGTAGGGTCGCCCCGTATTACATGGGACCTAAACATACCGGGAATCTGTGGGTGTATATTAAGCACACCTCTGCCATCATACATCTCTGGGAATACATGGGATAGTATAAATATTACCAAGAAATTTTATAGCATGCTTGCATAATAACGTTAACTACTCGATAAGTCAAGTTGAAAAGTAGACTTAGGGCGTGACGAACAACGAAACTAAATTAAAACAATAACTTTACACGGTGGAAGTTATGTTGAATTTGGTTACTTTTTCTCACCGTTTTGAGAGCTAGTTTATTATTTGGACAAGCAACAATGGCTTTGTTCGTTTGTAGTGTTACAATCATAATGAAGATGTGTGCTACAGATAACACTGTAGTTACGATAGTCAAGTTGTTATAAAATGCTTCGTAACCATGGTTAAATCATCTACTGTTTGTTGAAAAGAACGTCTGCACTTCAACATGCTAATTATTAAAATAACTAGCTAGTATTGTCCCGCAGTGGCACCCGCGTTCATCTATTTACACGCAATAACTACAAACATTCATATAGAGCCCTGCAAAATATTGAATTATAAAAAATCCTGTTTTTATACCTACCTATCATTGAAATTGAAATAAAATGAAGCATTTCAGAGCGTATTTGAGACAAACCTAAAAGTGAAATTTAAATAAAATGTTGAGACATTTCAGAGCGTATTTGAGACAAACTTTCAAACAGACAGACTGAATTAATGTTATGTATAACAAGGCTATATAGATATTTAAAATTGTAGATTTCACTAATATTGCCATTTTTTTATGATATGTTGCCATTTATTTTGAAATATATAACATAACATATAGACATATACCTACCTATCTAAATTTTATTTATTGGTACAGATCCTAATTTGTCAATATTTTTTAGTGTCACAATCGCGACCCAATAAATAGCCAATAAGTTAGTTAAATTAAAACGATGTGCCGCGCCCCCCATTTTTATAAGTTTTCATTGGAGTGAGTACGTAGCTCTCCGTAGAGAACAGACGTGTTGGATAATTATAAAATAATTAAATAATCACTTGCTGAATCGTGCCCTCGTTTTTACGCAACAATAAGTGTGTCAAATACTAGGTACTTATTAGTAATATTATGTATAAAGATAATTTTGAAGTAATGTACAGTGTTTGAAAAGAAACTTGTTTCACAATGGACAGCAGCCCCTTCAACCGGAGTGGCAGGACTGCTCGTACTCCACCTCCTACTCCCGCACCCTGTCCTAAAGGGCCTAGCCAGCAAGGCGATGACCCTGAACTTATTTCAACTCCCGAAATACAGAACTGGATGTCGTCCATTGAGCAGTATTTAAATGAAGTGTGCAACATAGCTGCAGAAGGCAAACTGAATTCGGAGCAGAAACTGCGAGTAAATTCTCTGTGCCGGAAAGTAGGCCATGGTACATCACAGATGGCAGTGCAGTACCAGTCGCTCAAAATGAAAACTGTCCAGGCCTATTCTACAATCCGCACCCTTCAAGACCAACATGATTTGTCGCAGCGACTTCAGGACCTTAAGTCATGTGTAGAAGAGTCCTCTAAACCAGCCGTAGGAACATCATTTGCCGATATGGTTAAAAAAGGTACCAATAACTTCATTCAGCCGATCAATTTAAGTTCAGTTGCCATTTACCCTAATGATAAGCTGAAGTCAAGTGAGGATACAAAATCTCTTGTTCAAAAAATTATTTGCCCTGAGCAAATGAAACTACACGTGAGAGGACTGCGCAAGACACGGAACGGCGGTGTCATCATCAGCACTGATACGAAGGATGATATTGAGAAGCTAAAAAAATCAGAACAGCTGGCGAACTCAGGCCTTACCATCGATGAACCGCACAAACGCAAGCCTAGGGTAGTAGTTATGGGAGTGCCTACGTCTATGCAAGATAAAGAAGTTTTAACATGTCTGTACCACCAGAATTTAGCTGACCTACTTGAAGATTTTACCCTCGAGAAGTTTTTGACCTCAATCAAATTAAGCCATAAGTCCGGCAAGAAGGAAGCTCAGACCTGTAATTTTATAGTAGAAGTGACAGCAGCAATACGTAAAGCCCTTATAACCAACGATAGAGTTTTTATAAATTGGTCATCTTGTCCTGTGAGAGACTTTACTTTGGTCACAAGATGTTTTAAATGCCAGCAGTATGGTCATGCTGCCAAGTCATGTCGGCAATTAACCGATACCTGTAGCCACTGTGCAAGTCAAGGACATTCGACAAACGACTGCCCGAAAAAATCAGACGAACCTAAATGTGCTACTTGCTCGCACTTCAAAAAACCAAACAAGCATATTACAGGATCTGCAGAGTGCCCCGCGAAAATTATGGCTGAAAAAAGGTACATTAACTCAATAGATTATGAAGGCGCCTGAGAGCGCCATTAATCAAAGTTTTTCTTTTACCTTTACTTTTTTATTATTATTATTTTTTTTTTTTTTTATTTAAGTTTTTGTTTAAAATTAAAAAAATGATTAATAATCTCATGAATGACTTAGATAATTTCTCTGTATCAGAGTCTAAGATTTGTGATGTAGAAAATTGCAAACAATATCTATCCTCCTATTGTAATCCATTAACTATACTAACACAAAACATACGCAGTATTTTTAAGAATTTCGACAACTTTAATACTTTTCAACATAGACTTAACGTAAATTGTGACATTATTGTTCTAACTGAATGTTGGCTTTCCAAACATTATAACGTTCCACTAATGCCGGGATATAGTATGTATAGGAGTAATAGAATTTACAACCAAAACGATGGTGTAGTCGTTTATATAAGAAATCATCTGAATGTTTCAATCGAGGAACCAAATATGGATGACTGTAACTGCTTGTTAATTAAAATTGAGTCAGAGTATGCAATTTTAGCATTATATAGACCCCCTTCCTTTAGAAATATAAATAATTTAACTAATTCTCTGAATAATATCTTGCAGAGCCTATCCTCTTTCAAAAACGTCATTTTAACTGGAGATATCAATATCAATATTCTTCCTGAAAGTCTTGATGCTGCAGCCCAGGACTACCTGAACCTCTGCTCTTTTCATGGCTTGTTCCCCGCGCATACGTTTCCTACACATCAAGGTGGTTCTTGTTTAGACCATATCCTACTCAAATCAAAGTTCCCTTCGCTTGCACTAATTATTAACTCGTCAATAACAGATCACAATGCTGCCCTACTAACCTTAAATTGTAAATTACCTAAGCAAGACATCGCTCGCACAATTACAAAATTAAACATAAATAAACTTGAAGAAGATTTACGCAACATCGACTTTGACCCCATTTATAATTCTGCTGACCCACAGTTTTGTTTGTTACATCTAATAAACAATGTTCAATATGCAATTCAAAGAAATACAACAAATATTTGTTTGAGGAACAAAAAATATAATATAAAGCCGTGGATTACACCAGGTCTTATTCGCTGTATGAGACATCGAGATAAATTGCATATGAAGGCGAAATCAAATCCTGAAAACTCAGTACTGCAAATATCATATAAAAGATACCGAAATTTTTGTAATGATCTCCTAAGAAAAGTAAAAATCAACTACGATAAAAGTGCACTAGAAAAGGCTGGCTCGAATAGTAAAAAGATCTGGAAATACATTAAAAGTGTAACATATTCCTCTAAACAAAATGAATCTTCATCAAGTTTATTAAAAGCACACTCATCACAACTAACATCTGCTAATATCGCAAATAATTTCTTTGTCAATATTGGTAAGTGTCTGGCAGAAAAAGTACAGGGCCATTCAGAAAACCTCACTAGTACACCATTTAGATGTAGTTCTACATTAACATCCTTTGCGTTGCTGGCTACTGACGAAACCGAGGTAGAGGGGATAATTATGAGTTTAAAAGATGACTGTGCAGTTGGTTGGGATAATATCCCGACGAAAGTTATCAAACAATTCAAGCTCATATTGATTCCACCGCTGACTTATATTTTCCAAATATGTTTATCTGCGGGGCTCTTTCCCAAGTGCCTCAAAAAAGCTGTTGTTGTACCTGTGCATAAGTCTGGTAGTAAAGAACAAGTGACAAACTATAGGCCAATTTCCTTACTGTCATCAATATCCAAAATATTAGAAAAAATTATAAACAAAAGGTTGGTCAAATATCTGGAGGATAAAACTATTTTGTCTAAGATGCAGTTTGGATTTAGACCTAAAGTATCAACTTCTGATGCTGTACATGTTCTAACTGACCGTCTAGCACAGGAACTTGATAAGGGTAAGCACACAGTGGGAATATTCCTTGATCTTGCCAAAGCTTTTGACACAGTTTCCATTCCTATTCTATTGCGGAAGCTTGAGACAATAGGTATAAGAGGCACCCAACTTAAACTATTCACAAGCTACCTAAAAGATCGATCCCAATGCGTTAGGATAGGCAATGTCCTCAGCGATGATCAGAACAATAATACTTCCTTCGGTGTTCCCCAAGGAAGTGTTTTGGGCCCTACTTTATTCTTAATTTACATAAATGAGCTCTGTAACATAAAGCTAGACAATGGCATAATCATTTCATACGCTGACGACACTGTCCTACTTTTTTCAGCCGATTCAGAACAAGAAGTTTATAAGCATGCTCAAAACGGTTTCAATGTTGTTAATAAATGGCTTCAGCATCATTTATTAACACTAAATGCAGATAAGACTAATCATATTAAGTTCTCGATGCGAAAACTAACACCAACTCATACTAACTCAACATTATACGCTCATAACTGTCGACAACCAAATGATATTCAATGTGAGTGCCCAGAAATTCGAAGTACAAATAAAATAAAATACCTGGGCATTATATTGGACGAAACTCTTTCGTTCAAACCACATATCGAAGCTTTATGTAGTAGAATTCGGAAGCTGATTTTTGCCTTTAAAAAGCTACGATATATAGCAGACCCAAAAATAATAAAACAAGTTTATTTTGCTCTATGTCAATCAGTATTAAATTACTGTATCACTTCATGGGGTGGAGCAGGAAAAACATTGTTACTTACCATTGAGAGAGCTCAGAGAGCGATTCTCAAGGTGTCTACTTTCCGCCCTTTCCTATTTCCCACTAACCTCCTCTATAAATCTTGTGGAGTACTAACAGTTCGACAGTTATTCATTATGAGCATTGTATTAAAACAGCACGCAGCACTTCCTTTCAGCACTGAGCTTACTAATAAAAGACGGAAAGATATAGTTTGCCTTCAAAATATAGAAACTAAACGGGCTTTCACGACAAAATTTTATATGTTCCTAGGACCTCTTCTCTACAACAGAATTAATGCAAAAGTTAATATCTATCCCCTTAATTTCAATAACTGTAAAATAAAACTCCAGGAAGCCTTACAAAGTATGTCCTACGAAGATACAGAGAAGTTACTTATTGTGCTAAAGTAAAATTAATTATAGCATTGATTTCTGTTAAGATGTTTTTATTTTATTTTTATTTTATATATACTCTAATGTACATTTATTTTTGTTATTATAAGTACCTACTTACACTTTGCTTAATTTGTTTTTGTTTATATTTAGGTATTTTGTTTGTGATTATTTAAAGACTTCCCTAGCTATTCACGCCTGAAACACAGGATTACCTAGTTCAGGCACATATTATATCCTATGCCCTATTTAAATTTTGTATTACCTAGTTTAATTATTTTTAAGCAAAATATGTTTTTTTCTGAATAAAATATATTATTATTACGTAATTGGTTCGTCCATTCTTCAGTATTATGATTTAAAACCCCCTACAATACTAAAGGGCGTCAATGGAAAAAAAAACATGTGATAATTTTTATCAGACAACCTTTTTACAGGTACATAAAATATCGATAATAATTATTATTATCTTATTAGCCATTTACGTCAATTTGAAAAAGTTAACCGCACAGATTACGGGTTATTATCATGATGGATAAAATAAACTTGTCATGAATTACCTCCTTAATGCGGATTTTTACTCAACCATTAACTTTTCACAGCGCAGGCCTCGAGAAAATTGTGAAATTGCGTACATACATAAGAGTTTTCACATATTACTCCAGCGGAACTTTAACGAGACGCTAACTACTCGGCCAGTTATCCCAGCGACAAAGATTACACAAGTTTAACTTAGCAGTTTACTCGCTCATTTTGAAGGCGACTACTAAGTAAAATAGCGCAGAAGTTAAACGAACAACATGTCGTTTCGGTATCTCCCTAGTTATTTTTTATTTATTTGGCAAAACATGCCTACTTAGGTATAAGAGTATCTGTGAACATGGATGAGTTCAATTTAATCCGCGGTAAAAGTGAAAAAAAAGTCTGTTTCTTTCAAAAAGTTTTAGAAGTTTTGATACAATTTCATGTGTGTTAGTTACTACAGATTAATTGGTTCTGTGTTAGTACATAAAGGTTTGTTCCTGCATTATGACATAACATTCCATAACATAACATACCATCACGCCTGTATTCCCCGAAGGGTTAGGCAGAGGTGTACTTATGTACACCCACACTTCGCCGGTATGTTTTTAGATCTCATGTAATAGGAGGTAAGCCATTGGCCACTAGCCGGGCACAAATCCAGACTCCGAGCTGCTACTAGAATTTCATAGAAAAACCCAATATCACTTTGCTCGACCTAGGCATCGAACCCAGGCTCTAGTGTAGCAATCGCGCTTAGGACAACTACACTAATGAGGCATTGCAATATGACTCTTCTGTATTAACTTCGTAGTTGACATGAGACCGCCATTTTTTATTCTGCGCCGCATGCGCGGTGACCGGTGACGCAACGCGCCGCTGCTGGTATGCATGGAACAGGTTTGCGACCACCAGCGAATCCGGACGTGGAGTGCGTATACTGGAGGCGTTTCTTTGTATTTGTGACTGTTTCAAACTAAAATCAATACGTCTTATAGACTTTAAGACGCGAAATTCAATTTTTCCTTTGTTTTTCGCAAAAATCAAAAACAATTTGAATTTCGTGCCCCCAAGGCTGACACGTGACGCGAGATGTATTTAAGGCTAAAGCCTTAAATACATCTCATTCATTCATAAATCGACAGCAGTCTAATTTCAGTAGGGTGTCTATGTTGTAGAGTTATTGCCCGGACATCAGACATCCCCTAATACCAATCAATGTATTATAAACTTTTTTATTGTTGATATAGTAGGTAATTTCTTTAGTATCATGTTTCAGTAAACATGTAGGTCTTAATATAAGCTGTAGGTATAATTATGTATAACTTGATAAGAACTTATGCTACGAGTATTATTTCGCAATATTTACATTGTGAAGTGCAGAAAATTTGTATAATGAGGTGGTACGGTAATAATGATTTATTATTTGTATGATCGATAATGCAATACTCGCATACTCAATGCTATAAGACATTCTTTTGTTTAATAAGCTCTTTTTGCTAACCTACCTACCTACTTAATTTGCTAAACGCGCATTCAAAGAAAATCGCAGTAATTTTTTTCATTATTCTTTATTTTCTGTTTTGTGTTTTGTGTTCTGTGTTCCTGACTAAACTAATATAAAAAAAAAATAGTATTACCAAATCTAATTTATCTGTCACCACTCCCCAGTGCTTACAGACGTACTATAAACACAAGGTAACATTTTTTCCGAGCAAGATTTTGTAATACGTCATAGAATGTCGACTAATGGCGAACTTAGTAAAAGGAATTGTGTCAGCATTTTAATTAGTCGAGTTTTTTCTGTTTCGCAGGCTCAATACCAATACAGGGTTATGATGGAGTAGAATTCTACAATATTGCATTATTTATTTAAATATTTATCCGATTTTTAAAATTAATATGAAGTTTGACATTTTAATTTAGATCTCTGATTTGATTACCCTGTCTTCCGTGATGCACTTAATATAAAAATCATCATTAAACCTTCGTGACTAGTTCTTCTGAAACTGTGTTGTCATCAAGGTTTTAAAATTTCAAACAACATAATATTATTAATTAAGACTGGAAAAAAACAAAAAGTTTATAATATAGCATAATAATATGTTTTATTTTAGTTGTTTTAAATTCATTAATCAATCCAGACTTTTTGCACCCACTGTTGGGCTTAGACCTTGCACATGATTTTTTCATTACATTATTTGTGGGTACGGGTCTTCGGACAAGATCCATATTTTAGTAAGTATGAATTTATCATCAATTTACGCCTGCGCTTTTAATTTTCTTAACAGTAATATTAATGTTCACAGTTCATCGCTGATACATTTTGACACGTTTCGTTTTCTTGTTATTGATAGCTCGACAAGTTTTGTGTTGTATTCGTTTATAATAATTTGTAGTTACTATTATACATAACCAGTTACTCAAGATTCAGGAAGCTTATAAGCTCAGAGTAATCAAGAGAAAAATTAATAATTCGAACTGATGACACGTATTTCTTTGGTTATCGCCTATTCTTGATGTAATTTTATAAATAAAAATGATTTATTGGCTGGATAATCAAGTTTGTAGTTTTTGTTACCTCGGCAGCCTTCGTAAATAGGAAAGGTTTTCGAGCTTGAAAATATTATTTATTCAAACATTTTGCGCCTAACTTACATGGCTCTATTTAGGCCGAGCCTTATTCAAATACACAGATATTTAAACACAAGGCTGGCAACATTACAACTATTGCAGATTAATTACACTTGTTGAGTAACATCTGCCATATAAAGCCCGCAGGTGAACAGCTCAAGCGACCTTGCGATAGTCTATGGTGTTTTATCGAGTGTTTCTAGCATATTGCTAAGTTATATAAATATAGGCAGAGGGCTGAGATATAAATTGTAATTTAACGGTTTATGATATGTCATAAAGTTATTAGTGATGCCAATCTGTCACATCTTAATATGCACACTCCAGAAAGATCATTTCTCAAAAATATATTTGCGCCATTTTGAAAATTAAAATGTTTTGTTCCTCAATTCAGCAGGTAGTTTCGGCAGATTCAATGCGTAAAAAACAGGTTTTACTAAAACTATTAAATTATAAATTAAATTTTAAGTATTTAGAATTAAGTGGCAACATATGTATATAGCATATTTAAAGAATAGAATAGAAATAAAATGCATTCCTATGCTGTGTAGGCTGACCTAAACGTCTTTACTACTACTCTACTTATTTATAAATAGGTTAATAGCGTTGGTTATAGTAACCTCCTTGTTACTCTGATGCCTTATTGTGTGTTCGCTAGTCGTAGTGTTTTCGCTTAACACCCGGCATCAACAATAATTAGACTAGGTAATTTACTTCACAAATGCTATTATAATTCACCATTATGCGAATTGAAGCAAGGTAATGAGATTTTTAAACTGCACGTACACACTACATTAAGTCTATTGACAGTGACACACATAGGAAATGATATGCTATTAACAGATCAACACTATTAGAATGGAAATGTACTTAAAATTAAAATACTTTTCATAATATTGTTACGCAAAGTTATTTTGCTTACAAATGTTGGGGTTATTATCGGTCAGGCAATAATACAAATAACTTCTGAAATGAGACATATATTTCAAGTTTCATGAACAGGCTCTATAAATTATAATGCCGCTACCTATTTCGTAGTTATGAGACTTGGTTGAGGAGCACATTTACTGAAAAGAAGACATCAACATACTCTTATTCTTCAAAGACTTACCCATCGGATAATACAATACAACATACTAACGTTGCAAAGGTTAGTTTCTTATGTAGGATCGTTATTTTTGTATAACTTACATATAATTGGCAGAGAACCTATTACCACGGGCACAAATCTTTACTCCAAGCTCGTTATGGGGATTTTAATGAGGTGATCTAATCAAAGAGTTTGTGGTCAAAATGAGATCAAAACGCCAAAGTCCAATACACTGGCCTATTGCAAAATCAAAGTAAGCAGGTTTCACCTATTTGCTTCAGAAATGCACGGCTATCGACTACACATCAAGCTATACAAATCCAGTGTAAGCTGGCCTTGAATGGTACGGAAAACCTTTACAATGGGAGGTCAGTCAAAACTGGATTTGTATAGCTTGATGTACAAAAATTAAATGAGAGGTGCGTGAGTTAATTTTTAAATCTGAATATTATGAATTCTAATTAAGTAAGCTATCATTGTTTATCCGTAAGAAAGAGTAAACTTTATGACTTTTCGTACCGTACTCTATAACGTTGTATAGATTCGCAATATTACATTACCATTTATTCCATGTTATTTATATGGGATCTATGGCAATGCATCGATGCAATCTCGAACTTGTATAGCACGATTTCCAAGCAATCTTGAACATTATAAATTCATTTGCGTTGAGGTCGTAATGTCGTCCGGTGACGAAGTGACCGTGACCGTTTACTTACGTTTAAGGGCAGTTTCATTTACCAACTCATATCGTAGCGAAGTTTAGTTAAGTTTGGTTCCTATATAATATAAATGAGAAATGGCTTTTATCTGTAGGAAATGAGCATTAATTATTATAAAAAAAAACAGTTATACATAAAAATAGTTATTTGTAAGTATATAAGACAGTTATCTCGTTGTACAATAATAATCTCCTAGGAGTTAGGAATATTAGGATATGTCCGCATTAATCTCCAAGAATGGATACCCTACCTAAGAAGTCTAATAGTGGGTAGGTATAGGAAATAATGAATAGTAATAACAATAATTTATGCAAGACCGTGTTTATTTCTGATGTTTATAAAATATATTGATTAAATACTAGCTTTTCGCACGCGGCTTTACCGGCGTGGACTATACGTTTCTTGTCATTTTACGGGATAATATATAGCTTATGTCACTCAGGAATAATGTAGCTATCTAATTATGAAATATTTTTTTAAATCGTCCCAGTAGTTAAAGAGCCTATTCAATGCAAACGAACAATCAAATGTTTCCTCTTTATAATATTAGTTTAGATTATTAAAAATACAGAGGCGGTTGGTTTACTCCGAATGGCTTCGGTTTCAGGGCAGTGCATGTTGCACAACTAGTTCAAACATAATATAATCGGCTAAGGTGAACTTGAAAGCAATAACCATGTAAGTAATATATTAATAATTACGCAAATCTACTGAAAAACGGAAGACCTCTATTTATTCCTTTGTGAAATTAAAGGTATGTACTTGCAGTCACTCCCAATGTTAAAATTCAATACCTAAATGAGAAACTATTAATGATCACAGCTTAGGACCACATTTTCACAAGATAGGAGAACATAATTATAACTATGGATTAAAATATATATAGTACCTACTCAGAAGAATTTTATGGTGGCCAGCACATCAACTTACCACAAAATGACAAATTTTCTCAGTTGATTTTGAACATTATCTCCAACAATTTAAGGTTTAAAATCATTTGGAAAAATTTGTCAGTTTTGTATACCTTGACCTGCTGGCGACTATACAATAATCGTAATAAACATTAAAATGTGCTTTTTGGGAGACTTGCTACATTATGCTTCATTAGGCTAACCCTTCGGGGAATATAGGCGTGATGGTGGTATTGCTTCATTCGCACGCGAGACCTTTAAAAATGTACTTCAAAAATGCGGCCAACCTTGGCCAGTGTGTACCGGAGTCATTAGAATCATCAACATGTCCCTATATTGCGATTGCAGTAAGTGATTGACAAAACTCGAACATACATGCGACATACATACCTACTTAGGCAATATTTACATGTAGATCCATCCACTGCGGTGACCACACACCTGCGACTTTTAAGGACATCGCGAGCTCGAATTATGACGTAATATTATGAGGATGAGACGTATGTTATTCATTAAGATAGTTTTTGTAGAGTTTTTGCGTGCTAGTAAAAAAACTAAATGTTTTTGTTGTAAGATTGTTGGGTACACAAGAAATGGTATCTTACATCACATATTATTTAGATAATGATCTACCTTTAATAGTTTAGGGTATCAACGTGGTAGATAGGTACAGATTTTAAAATGTTTTAAGATAAATATTATTTGGTACTTATAACCTATTTAAGTTATCTAAACATGAAGATATACAATAATATAAAATTAAATAGAATCATATAATATAAAATATGAGATAACAGCAATGTTATCTCATATTTTATATTATTTGGTCCCAGTGCAATTATTTGATCTTAGTTCTTGTAGAATATTAATGAAGTTTTGTAAACTCAATTAATGTTCTAAAACTACAATTATTATACAAATGAATACCAAAGATAGTTTAAATAAATAGCTTAATTTTATTAAATATTACAATAGGATTATATTCATTCGATTATGCTTACACTATTTACATATTTTACATACCAAAAAAAACTAACAAAAAAAACCATAGGCCGTGACTAGGCGTCAAAGTATTAAGTAAGTGTATTCTTCAAGCAAAAACCTCGAAGTTACTATATTATATGGTAGGTATTTAGAACATTAGTAATCATTATGTTTACACGTGGGTGTTAAAACGATTTATAATTGCGCCCATAGAGTACAAACGTACAATAGAGACGCATTAAGCAGGAAAAAAATTAAGAAGCGGAATCACGAACAAGTAAATTAGTTTTGAAGTTTGCTTAGTAGTTGAGATTATGATCTCAACTACTAAGCAAACTTCAAAACTAATTTAATTAATAACTCATTATGAGAAGCTGAATAAATGTTACGTAATAGCTGTGGAATCTATTAGTTATAATAGACGAGTCCTTCAAATATTTGATTTAGGTCATCATTAAATGTAATTTTGTCAAAATTGTCTTTAGTGAGTTTTTGTTACTATACGAGAATTCAGGGTGTGCAGAAGTTTATTTAAATATCCATTCGACTGTGTTATCAACAGCCGAAAGGATAAATTATATGGATAGGATTGTAAACTCCTCTTGTAGATTTTTTGTAGAGATAGCCTTTTAAACTTAAAGAAACCTTTTCGAGCATAAAGCAGCAAAAATGTTGTACTTTTTTTAAATAACTTGGAAGTTATTCTGTAACTTAAAAATAATCAATAAATCTACTAAGGTAATGCAAATGCCAGGACAAGTTCCTCAACATTACCTTTTAAACATATGTTTTCCAATCGATTATGGAAACTGCGAGCATGGAAAATGTGTCCGCTACTCGTATCTGGTTCACGCTGAACACTCAGCTTATGGTCGCGTTCAAAAATGGTGCGACTCCGATATGGAAACTCGAATTATCTTTCAACTAACGATTTATTTGCAATTAAGTTGTATCTATGACAGTGTTTGCCTTACTAAAATGAACAGATAGAAATTTGTTGATGGGAAGTTTGTTGGGCTACTTCTTCTTTCCGGCAAAAACAAGTGAAGGGCGGACGATTTTGGGCGTTAAAAATGACGTTCAAAAAGCATAGTAGCATATCTTGAATAAATGATTTTGAGTTTGGTTAATTTATGCGTCTTAAGTCTTTTCTATATAATTATTAGTACTGATGTAACACTGCTTGTTTACAATACCAAGTTATTCACTTACTGATGCTTGAAATGCACGTAATATTCTGAGTTTGTGTTTATTGTTACTTAACTTTTAGCCGTAATAATATTATTTTATTGTAGTAAAAATGATAATATCAACATTTCATAATTCAAAAGCTTCAAGTTCAAAAGACACGAGGATGAATAAATAAATCGTGAAGTAATTATTATAAAAATAATAAAGTAGGTGAGGTCCTTGATTTACTTCAATACAAGGTGCTTCCTGAATTGTTTCTGTAACCTTTTGGCACGTAATTTACTGTTGTACTTAATAACCCCTGTTAAGTACAAAATAACATGGGTCAGAGAGATAAGGGGTCAAGTGCTATACAGGTGCGCCGTGAATTGCAATGGCCTACTGTCATATTGTGTAATTTGTTCCTTTAAACTGACTGCATTATTAGTCTCTTAGTCTTACCCTCTGGGGAATACAGGCGTTATGGTATGTATGTTATGTTGTTTCTTTTAATTCCATAAATATTTTTAACAACTGAAAATTAGACATACGTACGTGTCTGTTTAATTTATTACCATATGAATCGCAAATCGCAAAAGAACCTCCAAAGAAATTGGACTATCCTTCTAAAATCATGGTCAGGCTGAGTAACGTCTGACATTAAGTAATTTGTATGACAATTTGTCAGTTAACAGTTCTATAGCCCACAAAACGGCCCGCCCTCGACGGATCGCGTTACTTTCTAACCGATAACACATAACATAAAACAAAGCGGCGCAGGCGCAATCCCAAAGAAAGAAGATGGCCGTCTGTTAGCATAATAATTATTGGCTAGTGAAAGTGACACGTTACGTGCTCCAAGTGCTTCGAGTATTGACAGGAGTGACTAGATCTGATCGTGCGCAGAAAATAAATTATAAAAAAATATTACCTAACATACATACTAACATACAGTCATACAACTTTAAGGGAAAGGTACAAGTGTAGTTCTGTACACCCATTAATCGATATGCATTAAGGCTATCGCCTATTGACCTGTTACATAGCGGCGAACAATTCTATCCTATTTCCTAGTAAATTAAACTCCCCCACTGAACCATAATAAGATGAAATCTTCAATTTTTCGTCGCATTTTGTGCATACAATACCTACCTATAAGCTGAATAAATTCCATTATTAACCTTTATAAGTAGCGCCTAGTTTCATATAAGAAAAGTATGAAATTTCTTATAACTAATGGTAATTCAGTTTATTTTAGGTTATTTCATTAATCAACTCCACATCTATAGGTTAAACTTGTAACAAACAACATAATTATGCTAATTCACATTCCAACGCCTCGCCTGTTACAACTTTTGACAAATCGATAAAAATTATTTTGATAGTTTACTTACTTACCTACTTATATGTATTACTGTGCAACAGAAATAGGCTGTTCTGTATATTTAAAAAAAATACATCTAAAAAGCATACTAAAAAAAACTGCAAAGTATCCGTCAAATGGTAATTTATCATTGTCACATTATTTGTCATATTTTAAATATTCCGCACATTTAGATCAGATATTTTGGACATGTTATCACCGGCCTCGGTAGCGCAGTAGGCAGCGCGTAAGTCTCATAATCTTAAGGTCGTGAGTTCGATCCTCACCCGGGGCATATCTTTTTGTGATTTTCTCTGACACTTATTATTCTTCACTTGTAAGTACTTACCTTATTTTCTCAAGAATCAAGGCCATGGAACCTGTTTGAGGTTCTGTTGCAACTATCAATCTATACGCACCTGGCGTTCATTGCGAAATGTTAAAGCGTATGCAAATCCCATCAGTCTAAACAATAAAATGTCTTTACAAACCAGCCCACGTCTATACCGTGGTATCTGTGATTGTTTACATTCATAAATTCTTTTCAAAGGCTTTTCAGTTGCTACCAAATTTCGCAACTTGCATTCCGCAATAATGTGTGCGACAATTCACAAATTGCTATCAGATTGATTTTAACGCCATCTAATGACAAGTAGAATTACTAACCGAATATAAGATACGTGATGGTGTGTCACCAGAAGAGCGAACTAGTACTTATTATTTAATAATAAAATCACATTGTTTTGTAATTTAAAGCTCTTAATTGAGAGTAGTATTAAAATAATACGGTTAGATTAAAACCTTGAATTGTTTTTTTTTTTGTTGCAGGTTGGATGTTTACGGCACGCGTTTAAAAAGGCTGTAAGTGCAAATTATGTTTTCGGGTCTTTTCAATGCTTATTGTTTATTTTTATCTCATTTCGTCATCTAAGCTAACAACCAGAACGAATACCCATTGCCTTATCAATAGGCCATCTTTAACGAATTTATAAGCGGGTGGAGTAACAAACCTCTTTCAGAATAATTTGCTACTACTACCAACAAAATGTCACCGCAAAGCTCATCACACACGTATGACTCAAGCTATCTATATGTATCAAACAAATAAAAATGAACTGTCTGATTGTTTTTAAATAACATAACTTAGGCAGAGGTGTACTAATGTACTCCCACATTTCGCCGGTATGTTTAGGTCCCATGTAATAGGCGAGCCAATTGTGATTAACCGGATCCAGACTCCGAGCTTCTGCTGGGAATTTCATAGAAAAAAACCAATAACACTTTACTGGACCTGGGGATCGAGGCCGAACCCAGGACCTCTAGCGTAGCAGTCGCGCTTAGGGCCACTAGACTAATGAGGCAGTAAAGTTTAAATAACAGCTATTTAATAAATGCATATGAAAGTATTTTCAAATAAACAAATTGTGAGTTCTGGCTTATCTTCGAAACAGTTGGGTAGATAGCTGATTTTATAGGTAGGACCGAAGGTAACCATACTCGGTTCCAATAGCTGTGATTTTTGTAGCACAGCTTTGAAGCTTGTATTGTCCTTGTCACGTGTTTCACACCCAAGGGGCCGTATTAATGCGATAATTTTTAGGTTGTAAGAGAGGGATGCTGCTCTAAAGGTTAAATAGTGGCATCCCTCTCTCACAACCTAAAAATTATCGCATTAAAACGTGGTTGTAAAACGGCCCCTTATCAGGTATATTTATAGGTTTTATTATATTAACACCTATCGATATTAAGGGTAGCCCGAAAGTAATGGCAATTACCCGGATTTTGCCTCCTATAATTTTGGTAAAATAATATATATGTAGGTTTATTTAAACTTAGTTAATTTTAGTAGGGTTTAGTCAACAAATATGTCCTATTGTATAAACTTGTAGTAGTTACGGAAAGATGGGTGTGGTCCACGATTAAAGTGATGCGTGATGTCATCAGATTTCAATTGAAGTAAACCTTCGGCATTTGTTTTCACAGGTCATCAGATAGGAAATGCCTGCGCCATGTACTTGGTTAGAAAAAACATGACTTGTAAAAGTATATTTAAAATCTATTTACAGAAATATCATTTATCAGCTATTATTACCAATAGTAGGATTAACCATGTAAGAAAAATAATTTAGCACTTTTGATAACAAGAAGTCAATATCTTTTTGTCTAGCCTGATTCATCCCACTGCTGGCCAAATAGCGCTCTTCCCTCTTTTCATACCGCTTCGTCTGTTGTTTTAGCGACCAATATCAAGGAATACAAACATTAGAAATGGAACATAGCTGTATTGTGAATTCAACAAGTGCTTTATCAAAATTGAACAATCTTGAATGGAAAATATTAATTTACATAACATATTGTGTTTGATTCATTACGGTAATGGTTATGTCAAACATGACGGTTCGTATTATCTACTTATTATAGTATAATTAATTGTGTCGAGATCAAAGATCACAGTCGTGCAGGTAATGGCTACTATTTTTTTATGATTACTATGCACCTTCATCGACTTTAATTCTAACCTTACGAACCTTCGTGGTTTAGGTCACAAGTATTAGTGACATTACAAGATTATTTGAAGGTAATATAATGAGAGGTTTTGTACATATATATTACACATATGTTATACTTTCCATTCCAAGCCTACGTTTCCTCCATAAAGAGAGCTTGAAGGAATTACGAGCTTTAACCCGTGGTTTCTTCCCGTGAAAAAAAGATCCCTTCTTTATATCATTCGCAAATTAAGTCGTAGTAATCACAAAGAAGAAAAACAGATGAAATATGAGTAAAATTTTGTAATGTTACGACTGGTTAAAAAGTAATTGTTGGGGTTACATTGAAAGCATGTCGTGAGAATTCCCAGCCTCTGATTGGCCAACCATTGGAAGTAAAAAGGGCTAGGTACTAGAAAACGATTACTGTTGTCGACAGATAGTGTATTGCGTTATTTTCGACTTTATAAGATTGGGTTTGTATTCAGTTTTATTGTATGCTAAAGATTTTTCTGCGACTCCACCTGTATGGAACCCTAGTTTTTCTTGAATAATGTAGCTTCAATAAGTAATTAAAGAATTACTAAAATCAGTTCAGTCATATCATAGTTTATCGATTACAAACAATACAACCTCGATTGATTGACGAGGGGCTCAAGTTAATGGTGATAATATGATGAATAAATTATAGTTACAATGAGGAAGTTAAATCGTCATTACAATTTGATAATAGAAGCGATCATTCAATTAAGAATCCGTAATATGGGTTCAAGATGAAGGACATAAGTACTTTCGTACTGTTATAAAACAGTATTACTAGGAAAAAAATAATTACCGTCGAAATGTGGTACCAGTAGACGTTTACACCTGTAACCATACATTTCGCCGTCCGTTCGAGGATACAGGATATAAGTATATGTTCATACTTAACTGAAAGCTAAGGTCGTCCAAAATTTGTTCAAGCCTTTATCGCAGTAACGCAGTCTATCTATATTTCAAACAGACCTAGATAAGTGTAATAGGTATCTGTACTTATATTTACGTGGTTAGTCACGGCTGCTGCCCGATACTGGTCTGTGCGTGACAAAAACTGCATGCCCAATGCATTACTTTACTGGCAATACGTACAGATTACGTGATATTTTATTTAACAATGTGTTCATAATTTCGCTAACTGAGCGTAGACAAGGACACTCCGTAAATGTTTCAAGATCAATTTTTTTAGTGCATTTTGTAACTTTATGTAACAAAATAAAATATTAGCTGTTTAGTGTCTATTGTAATGTAGTGTCTGGCCTGTACACTGGGAAACTATTTCTGATACAAATCAGTATTCTTCTACGGTAAGTACCCTATTATTTAAAGCGTTTGAAAGAGTTTACCTCAACTATATCGGTCCCCAAAGTACATAGTGAATCAGAAAAGATAATTTTGTGACACCTGACAACAAACAAATAGTTAGAACTTTCTTAATTTTAAAAAATAATGGGCGTTTGTAATCAGATACCCATAAATGACTTACAGATGCTTTTGCTTAACTTTATTGCTTAACTTTTACTTACAAATCAAAATTTCTTACATAAATCATACAAGTTGCACACACTATTTCTGGATCAAATTGCACCACACTAGTATCACACACCTTTCAAAAATATGATTTCATTGCAAGCTTGATTTATCCGCTGATGATTTTTGGTGAAATCGCAATTTCACCAGCGACCGGTCAAGTGGGTTATTTTTGCGCAGTTTTTCAAAGAAATCGCGACATTTTGATGGTATCTTAACGAGTTATTACAACAAGATTGTGTATTTACACCTGCTGCGTGTAGTTTCACGTTTTAAATTTATTATTATATGTGGATAAAGATGGTAAATCTTAAATTAATCAACATTAATCTCGGGAGATAAGTTATCGGTACCAACCTGGCATGAATAAGAGAATGTGACTCTGGGTGACCCAGAGTACCACACTCCAAAAAAAATAGATGTTTTATCAGGTCCTAAGAAAATAATGACTTAATAGCACAAAACACGCAATTTGGGATGGATTTTATCCGGCTCAAAGGACCATGTATAATTATGGATCCCCGGTTCCTCAAAATTATACAGATGACTCTGATGAGAAAATAACTAATACAAATTCGTTGACAATTTTCCACGATATCAAAGTAATTGACGTAAGATGAAGCAGTAAAGTGATCATTTATTTACAGAAAACGTCTGTAATAATTTAATTATTGCAGTTAGTGTCGGATTTATACCTTTCATAAATACAGGAGGCCACTTCATTGACGCCTCGCGAAATGGCCTATTGACAAATACGGACCTGATCTCAGTATCAATTTTACTTAAATTTTGTATTTGATTGAATACAGATTGCTGCTTTTTTCAATAACATTAAAACATACTTAAAGTGTCTGTCTGTACAATTTAACTCCATACATCTCAGACGATTTTATGCAAGCCTCTAAACCTGCATCATAAACCAGAACACATGCATATTGTATTCTATGATCGTTGTGTCATTCACGACCTCTTACGTATGTAGGTGCAACCTTGGTATTAGTGGGTTATGCGTCGCGTGGGATGAACATTGTTTGAAATTAAGTACCCGCCTCCTCTTACTAATGTTGTTTGGAGATGAGAATAAATATTTTAGGCCTTAAGACCTTCGTTTATTAATTAATTATTCGAGGTTTGTGTCATTTACTGTTATTTGTATAACCCACACGTTTTAGCCATCTGTCAAATTCAAAAGTATCTGATACGTAGGAATACTGTGTAGTTTTTCATTATCTCTGTATATTATTTATATATTTTCTCTTAGTTTAAGTATCTCGTAAAAATATAAAAATACGGAATTGAAAATTACCACGAATAAAGCATTCTGGTTTTCTCATAATCTCCATCTATGATATCTACTACCAATAACTATATAAATACTCAAGGCAATCGATCGGCCTCACAAAACGATGTCAACTTTGAAGCATTTCTTATGCAAAAAATCAGGTAATTGAGCACTTTTGGAGGAAAAAATGCCGTTTTCACATCGTTTTCACGAAACTTAATTGCAAAGGATGCCGACAGTTGCCGACCAATGTAGGTAGGTACTTTCCTTCTTGCACAAGTAAAGTAATCACTGACCGATTACGTTTTATGGGCGGTTTGTTATGGTCGTAATTTTTATCTTTAAGATTCTTTCACGGTCCGAATCGGGAACGAAGATGAAATACGCGGAAATCGCGATGAATACCGTGCATTATTAGAGCTAGAATTTTAATAGCTGCCCATTATTCATTACTTGCAGAATATAGTTCTTTGTAAATTCTTCGGTACCTATTTATTTTGTACACAGGTACGCTTAGATAGTGTAGGATATTGAGTTTTGATTATTATTCAAATCGTTGGTAATTTAAGGTGTGTCACCCGAAGCGGGCGATGTGAAAGTTGGTGCGGCAACGAACACTCGTCAATCGAGCCCTGCAGCTAGAGTAAAATAAGATAATAATATAAATTAAACATTCGGCTTTATTGCATTGGTGAGATGAGTTCTGCTTCTGCAAGAGTTAAGATGACGCTTGATAATATAGAATATATATACAGCAATTCAAGTCTAAATAAATATACCTATATTTAGTCTATGGTACTGAGAGAAGGATGACACGAACACATTTTAACATGGCACTAGACGCCTTGTTTAGAAAACACGTTTTTAATTTTATGAACTCATGAAACTCGTAAAACGAAGTAATGTGCTTCAACTTTAGTATTAACCGTTAACTTAACTACGATCACGTAAGTCAACAAAAAGCTGTATACAATCTGTCCGCAAACTGTATAAAACAGTGGAAAAAGTATTGATTTGCCGCAAAGGGTCGGATATTGCTTACCAAATAAGTTATATAAACATCGATCATTATAGCGGTAACTCTTGTTTTTTAGTATCGTTATCGTATAGTTTCTATGCAATCTATTTGGGTCTTATACCTCACAATTTGATACTGAGCTAGTTATTGTTATTGAGGCACATGCACATGATAATGAGAGAAAGGTGAGGTAACACAAAGAAATCTTTCATTGTACTGCAAAGAAAAACATCAATAAAGCTTTGAAATTGTATGAAATTCGATTTTCTTACATATAACACACAAGGCTTATAGATAAAACTCGAATCTTGTGACAAGATTGCGAATTAGACATTAATAAAATAAAATAAAAATATTGGATATGGATTTCCTTCTCATTAAGATAAGTATTGATTGCTCTATAGCGTATTGTTTTTAAACTGCAACAATTACATCAAAAATCTCCTTGAAAATAATATATGCAACTGTTAGTCTGTGTGATACTTCATAAATTCTTATGGTTATGTCTGTCTGTAATAAATATTAATGGGTGATTTCATCATGGATGGATCAAAATACAGTACTTATAATTTACAGCGAGCGTGCTGTCAATGTCAGATTCATAATCAATATGGAAGATGGGAATTTTCCTATCTATAAATCAAAACAATGAAGTACTTAACTTTTACTGTGTATTTATTTCCTATTAAAGAAATCATAAAGACAGACCATTTTTATCGCAATATCTATTCACCATATATTTTAATGTTATTATGTATTGTTTCTATCTAAAAAACCTACGCTACATAAACATAGACGTACTAGCTGTGGTTTTAGGCTTCACCCGCATCCTAAAGTACTTTTTGAGACAAAATTCAGCCAATTTTTTTTCAGGATCTATTCTATTAATATGACCTGACTACAGAACAAAGCAATAAACTGGCAGATAAACAGAGGTGGGCTTGCATATATAATTTGGTGTTAATATGGATTGGACACAAGTAGGTAAACGTCTTACAAATGAATGCAATTATTAAAATTCATGAACAAAGAAGAAAGTAGCAATCAAATATATTTCACGCTGGCCCGAATTTAGGGCGATCCCATTTCTATTGAGTTAAATTCTACAAGATATTACTTACTCATAGTTATTATGATTGTGGTTGGTGCCAACGCCCTAAGGTTACTATTTTGCATACTCCTGCTAAAGTGACCATGAAGATACGGGCAGATAAAAATCGAAAGTAGGCGGCAAGTGGCAACAGACAAGTAGGCGGTATACGTACTCTCTTCGCGTATCAGATTGTATTTACATCTTATAATCATGGGTGCAGGTGTTTGTCTCATGTTCGAGCATAAGATCTTTCATAATAATAACTCGCGAAATTTGCTACGGTGAAAAAAAATTTTTTTTTTTTCATTTGTATTTTTACAAGGCAAGACTATGTATACATATATATCAATAGGACTATTGTGGCAAAATTTCTTTTGTCTTTTGTTTTCTAAATATGACATATGGAATTAATTTTATAGTCCAACTTGAAAGTGCTAGAAAAATAACAAATGTACGTAGACGATTTCAATGAAAAATAACGTTCGGTACTAGAGATGGGTAGCTCGCGAATGAGAGATAAAAATGAGCTAGCTCTTTGTTTCCAATCTAGCTCTCGTTCACTCTTTCGCTGAGAGACTAGCTCTCCGGCTCAATTAGTTCAATGAATCTTCATTGTAAATCGATCTTTATTTTTGTGGAGACAAAGTAGAAAGTGCTTTATCATATTTACTTATGTAGCTCTTCGCATCAATCAGCTTAGTGGTTCTTCATTGTAAATTGATCTTTATTTTTATGGAGACAAAGTCGAAAATGCTTTGTCATATTTACAGATCTAGCTCTCGGTCTCAATTAGCTCAATGGATCTTCAATGTAAATTGATCTTTATTTTAATACAGACAAAGTAGGAAATGCTTTATCATATTTACATATCTAGCTCTTCTGATCAATTAGTTCAATGGATCTTCATTGTAAATTGATCTTTATTTTTATCGAAACAAAGTAGCAAATGCTTTGTCATATTTACATATCTAGCTCTCCGGATCAGTTAGCTCAATGGATCTTGTAATGAAAGAGTATGTAAGTATATCTCTCGCTCACCGAATAACTCATTGACTCAGGATTCAATTTGAGCTAAATGAGCTAAAGAGCTAAAAGAATGATATATCTCTTTTGATTGAAAGAGCTATATCTCTCTTTTCTTTTCATTGAGCTATTTCTCGCATCTCTATTCGGTACTAACTTATTTATTATTACATATTATATTTTACGAGCGATATCATAGTGATTATCTCTGTAGAAAATACAGTCGATAATTACAGTTATAGACTTAACAGTAAGGTGTGTTTTAATAGCTAAATTACTTGAAACGACTGGAATCTCAGGAGATAAAAACCATTCCAATGATTGTCACCAACTTTCACATACTTACCGCTGATTCTAATCGGTGAGTGTTGCCACAACAAAGCTTTTAGATACCATCGGTAACAATTTTGTGTAATTAGATCTGTTCAGCCATTGTTAAGTCGAGTGCGCTTATTACAGGGCAAGTGATACTGTTAGTAGATAACGGACTCAAAGGTGAGTGTCGCGAGATTTTAATTAGAGCTCGCAACACTGTGAAAACATACAATAATGTTACTACGGAACTAGAGAAGATTGTGTGGGAACTTAGATTAACTGTAATCGTTTTGCATATACGTAAAACTTATCTTTTTTGACGTTAGACAATAATACATTGACAGTAAACACCACAATTCAAACACCGGTAATTGAAGATGTAAATCTTATGACAAACTTCACTTTCGTACAAAATATTCTATGTAAACAAAAAACATGCAAACTAAACTTCTTTCTACTATTTTTGTGAGCACTTTTCGTCGCGTCCGGCAATCTCACGTACGTCCCACTTCGCGACCGTCGCGCTTTCCAATCGCGAATTTGAATTTAGAAGACTAAACATTAAAATAATTTTCACGCCATCTTTTGTCGAGAAGACTGATCTCTGTAAAGATGTGTTCGTTCTATTGTCTCCAACTTCATTACTAATAGTCAAACATTATAATATAATATGTATTGCTTGTCTTATTGATAAGATATAGTTTATGACGTAGCTTTAATGTGACATTATGTAATGTCATCCTTTACTTCTGATTAAATTCCATCTAAACGATTAAAATACTGAAATATTAGTGTTGTCTGTGACATGGATAACTGTTCAAAATAACCGTTTCTTTTGTGATCAGTGATTAATAGCAGTTCTTTTTATCAGTATAATTTATCAAGTAATTTCACATGTAGGTACTCGCATAGCTTCGCGTTTCGTTGCGTAGAGCCAGCGAAAGTGTTCGTCCTCATACAGGCCAACCATGGTACATATCGACAGGCATTTATTTATTCGCACCTGCACTAAGGAATTTCTCTTATTGGTATGTTTGTGCTAAGTTGGGTTATGAAATGTACTGTGAGAAAATGCCGATGTGTGATGAAATGATGATTAAGGGTACCTATAGTATAATATAGCTTCCCTTTTTTTACAATGAACTGTAGCAGTCGAGCATAGACTGCGTTCTCTTAATATTGCCTAAACAATGCGAAGAAAACACAATTAAGTCGCTGCCGTCACAAAAAGGGAGGGAAAGGCGAAGAAAGGGCATTGATGGTGTGAGTGGAACGAAATGCAACAAAACATATATGCATACTTCTACTTAACGAATCGACGTTAAGTAGCAGTATGCATAAATGAACTACGGAAGTAGATACAAGGAATATCGATTCTCTGTATCTACTTCCGTAGTTTTCCCGTTTATGTTTAGAAATTTACATATTCTACTTATGTTTCTGTTATAATACCGTCAAAATGTTATTCTAGTTTGCGTAGTTAGCGGGCTACTCTCGTATGGTAGAGTTAACATACCTCTAAGAACAAATAACATGATACATTTCAAATTCTACTTTTTATATGTATTTTATTCAAAAAGTCAGAGGTGTGTGACTGTGTCCCAGTTTTCAAACTTAAGCCACTAAGTAACAGCCGCTTTAAACACATGGCATGTATTATGAGTTCACGACTTACTTTTAGTTAAATGTCATCCTGCTCAGGTAGATACTGTACGTTCAACGATTGATACATTAAGTTAAAGGATATTGAGCAAAGAAAATTCTGTGCCTTAGTCTAGAATTTAATTTTTACTACCGATCAATATTGCCGCAACTTTGCCGCCGCCGCCGCCGTAAAGATCGCAAGCCTGATTTTTATGAAGCAATAAGTATTATAATAATGTTTAGACCTTAATCGAACGATTGAATATTGTTTGACATTTAATTCAGAACATAACAATTATTTTTTTATTGGTCAATGTTGCTTGTAATGTGCTGTAATAAAGATAATATTTTTTGTTTTTAACTTGTATAATCATTTGATAACAGGTGCCATTGTTTGGAATAGTTTGTGTATTATAAAACCACAATGATTATGGAACGTGGGATGGCAATTGTGTTCGAAGAAATCAGCAAACTTGTGCTACAATTGCTACAAATAAACCTAAGACGGAGTGACCCCGTACCGGTCGCTGGCTACCGAAACAATAGATATAGGATTGTGACTTTAATATGTGACTTGCACTGTTTAGATCAAAACGGGTTTGAAATACTTCAACTGAACAATTCCGAACAAAACAGAACGTTGCTTGTGTCAATCGCCCAGTCTAAATCGTCTTTGTACCTAGTATACTTTTCATTTCTGACTCATGGTCGATTATTTATGTAGTATAGAAATCTTATCAACCGTATAATACGCTATAAACATAACAAAAACAACTAGGTGATTAGAAAAAACGATCACACGCACGCGAAACAGTGATTGAAACTTGTAATCATTATTGCTATCGTTAAAGCCGAGAAATAAAATCAGCTAAAAGGCAAAGAATTAATAAGAGCTTTTTATAACGAGAAAAGTTTCAAAACATATTGTGAAACGTACTACAACTGTATTAATAATAAACTATAGCCAAGTGTGAAACGAAAACCGTAATTAAACAGACTTGACCAACTCGATAACGTGTGTTAATCGTAAATCGATATAAAATGTGGCAATCAAACGAAAGAGAATGTTGTCATAATAGAGATTTAAGAGATGATATTTTGCGTAATTTGAAATTAGTATATTTGTTTTCCTTGTTAAGATGAGTGGATGAATAATTTGAAACGGACTGGTTATCTAAACATTAACATTCTTTCAACAACTATTACGATATCTGAAGCATATAATTTGATCTTCCACGATTACAGTAGCACATCTTGGTAAAGAATGAGAATACTTTCGTCATTGATACCAACCGAAAAATCACACTTGACATGCTTTGTCTCCTAACGCGCAATCTCGCTGTGCAAACAGAAATAAAGGATTCAGCCAAATATTGTTCTATTTTTTTGTAACTTCTATTGAAGAGCATACTAAAATTGTTATTTGTTAATGTTGTGACGTTACTATTTAGTTGAAACCTTGATTCGAAATTAATTACCGAACTCAGGATGAAAATAGTAACGATATCGACTTCGAAATGAGAAGAAGAACCAATGAAGCGGTATGAACTGAACAATAAATATTTACATTTGATGAAATCAAATGTACAATGTTACTTAAGTTCCTTTGCTTCTTGTATTATGCTACTACTTTTAAAGACAGTTGCGTCGATTCAATAGATCTTCGACTAGTATTTGCAGTTCGTTTGACCAAAGGGTTCCCACAGAAATAAGGATCCTTTCCGGATTATAAACCAATTTTCTTTACATTATGGATCATTAAGGTAATTTACAAGTCTCTATAAATGAGTAAATTTCATGTTATGAATTATGACTATTATTTTCCATCGAAATTGCGGCAGTATTTGTAGTTACCAGTTATTTAAATGGCTCTTCTAATGATCTGCGGAAGTCACCTTGGATTGCAGTCAAACAATCTAAGCAAAGTTTTGTTATAGTTTTATCTCCAATTAAGCACGGCAAAGTTACAATGTATTTCTGACCATTTAAACTATTTACATAGGTACACTTTGGAACAAAATTAAATAGAAAAGTCTCTCGAGGATCGAAACAAAAACAAAACACAACAAAAGCCTTGACGAATGAAGGTATGAACTGTTTTGAAATTATCTTGACAATAATTTCTTTAAGATAATTTAAATATCGCAATACAATTAATTAAGTACGTAGGTTTACCAAACTTACTTAAACCTTTTCGCTGTGTTTGGGATTAGAAGTTTTTGTTGTAGTACCGTTTGTTTTAAGAAGTTCCGCAGTTTAAAATTTACTGTATCAATAAACCCATAAAAATCATTAAACATTAGTAGTAGTAGTGCCTGCTGGCATGTCTACATGCCAGCATGAATGGGTCGCACGACCGGGGAAGTACTACCCTCCCGCAGAATATCGACGTCAATTAGCAGTATGCATACTGTTGCGTTTCGTACGGTGAGTGTGGAGCGCAGGAGGCCCAATTTCTCCCTCAGTCCATTTCCTTCTCCTTTTCTCCTTCCCCTCCCGTTTCCTTAAATAGGCTTAGCAACGAATCTGCAACTCCTTTGGTTTTGCAGAGGTCCATGGGCGGCGATGACTACTTACCATCAGGTAGCTCGCCTGCTCGTTTGCCAAGTTATACCATAAAAAAAAATACAAGATCATAAGATGGCCGTTATGTCAAGCACCGCCTTATCTCAAATCAACCCTCGTCTTTTCATCAAGGAAGGTCAAATGAGCAAATCCGCTTGATCTTTCACACCTGAAATAGACAACAGTACATAACAGTGACGGAAATCACAGTTCCTTTTTATAACAGTTAGGAAAAGTATACAAAACCCATCCTTATGAAGTAGGCATAAGATTTTAACACCTGCAAAGGTTTTATTGTAGTTGAACAACATTATTACTTGAATATGCACTACAATAATAACTCATATACCGATGTTTTAAGGTTCAATGGAGCTGTATTGATAAAGTTGCACTCTAAATAACCATGAAGGCGGCATTGCGGCAAGGCAAATCACTTCGTCACGATCATTTCAAGCTTGTATCTGAAGATTTTACACTATTTTCACTGTTTCCGATTAATGTTGATTTTATAATTAATAATTTGACCGATGCAGCTATGGGAGAGATGACGAATTAAATTTAAAAAAAAAACAATAACAATCAATAAAACTATATGAATTATGTAAGGTTTTTCTAAAGCAGGATTTTAAATTAATTAGCACGCTAAGCAATGACTAATTACAGTTCAGATTTGTTATGCTAAAATTATTCAATTTGTCCCAGAAAATAAACGATTAGGTACTTACTAACTTGTTTCGGTTGTGTTGAGTTATACCTAGTCTCAATTGAAATGGACTTACGCTATTTTGTAAAAGTTTTTTCAAGATGTCAAAATGATATAACCATCAAATGCCATAAATTTTACATTGATTGATTTTCTCGACGGGTTGGTGTGAAGTCTGCCAATCGGCAGTAGGCTACGGTGATATAGTAGGGGAATATATTAGCCTAACCCCTCTTTCATTCTGAAAGGAGATCCATGCCAGGTGTGGGACAGCAAATGAGTTTACGCGTTGTCACTACAACAATTTTAAAATTGTATTAATTACCGCTACTCGTTAAGAGATGGCGTTTTGCGACCTTCTGCTAAATAGAAAATGAATTATTTTTAGTAAGTATTTAAGAACTTAATTACTTAGCTTATTAAGTAATATGACTAATCGATATAAAACAAAGATACGGTAGGTATTATTCTACAGCGAACGGCGTCAAAACTTAACTTTTTCCGCAATAATTATTGCGTAATATCCGGGGAGTTACTTGGTTACTGACCGCAAGAGGGCGTTAGCGCAGTCATTGCACTATTATTTCATGCTGCCATTCGGTAATTTGATCAAATTGCATTACAATAATTATATATTTCATGGATTATTATGAATAATAATAATACTCTTGCAGTAGACGGCGAATAAAACAGCTATTTTAAGTGTACCCATTTTGTCAAACTGATTAGGTAAGATTGTGGTATGGCAACATTATAGAGATGTGCTTACAATAGTAATTTACGTAAGAAAAGAAACAATGGGCAAAGTATTTTGTTCCGGACATTAACTAGAAGTAAAAATAATGTAAAAAGGTTTTCCGATACCGGGAATCGAACCCGAGCCTCCTGGGTGAGAGCCAGGTATCCTAGCCACTAGACCATATCGGATATTACGGTATAAACTAAAATTAAGTCTTATATCATTTTCATACTTTGTCTTCCAAAAAATTCGATTACGATTTAAAAAGATAAAAAGAAAATATTTATAGAAAGTATTTCACTGCCCTCTCATACACAGCTTAACTTTGTATTAATTTGTTCTGTAGTAAGACAAATTGTGCACCCTCAACGATCAACCAGGGCCGGATTAAGGTATGTGGAGGCATCTAAGAACAAAGAAAGAATATCATTGTGTTTGAGTCGCGAATATTATTATGTTTTCTGATGGCATCTGTTTACAATCTAAATAAATATAATTTTATTTAATTCGTTTTTGATAATCCGGCCCTGCTTACAACAATGATAGCAAGTGCAAACGTTTATTATGTCTTTTAAAAACATAACATTTATTTACGAAGGCGTTTACATAACATTTAGATTTGGACATGCGTGGTATTGTGACGCTGAGAATTTAGGTACGTCACAATGCGTAGCTGGGGGGCTGTGGGAAGCGAAAATAATAGTATACTAGCTTTCCACAAGCGGCCTTGCCGGCGCGGCGTTTCTTGTCATTTTACGGAATAATATATAGCCTATGTCACTCAGGAATAATGTAGCTTTCTATTAGTGAAAGAATTTTTCAAATAGGTCCAGTAGTTTCAGAGCCTATTCAATGCACACAAACAATCCAATCTTCCTCTTATAATATTACTAGCTGTCCGTTCTCAAGTGCATTATTTTTTTATTTAAATATACATGTAGATGCGTAAATAACTCTGACCGTCTGTTTGTTATGTTACGTTTTCACGGCTTAACTACTGAATGATTTTTCATGAATTTTGGTATAGATATAGATTGGAAATAGGAAGGACATAGGCTACCTTTCAACCGACTTCAAAAAGGAAGAGGTTCTCAATTTGACTGTATTTTTTTGTTACTAAAAGTCGAGTGATACGCCGGCAACAGTTAGTAATACATACAACCAATAAACTCTTCTAATTGAATACCAAGCAGAATGGAAGTACACAAACAAACAGGTGTTGTGTGACCACTTTCACTGCATTCCTGAGTGATCGCAGATACCGCGATACCATAGTTACTACGTCGCGAACGGCCATGGTAATCATTAGTAATGTTGAGTAACAGCCTATTCGACGATGACTGGGAAATATATCTACTAGAGATGTATGAGATAATTATTTTAATTAGCTGAAAATAATACAGAGCCGTCAGCACTGTCAGCAGCACCAGATCTAGCCCATGTAGCGCCCCGGCCCGGGTGCAATCTTATACTCTTGCACCATCTAGCAATGTTTTTTTATCACTGATAGGCTTACGCTTGACCACAACTTGCCTGATGTTAAGCATCGAAGTGGTCAACGATGGAGCGCGCTTGCCTAGAAGATTCCTATTCACTCTCGTCTTGAAGACACCCAAATTGCAAATACCCCGGAACAAAATGGAATACGTAAAGAGCGCCCTCTAAGACAAGCCGGCCCTGGCCGTCAGCTTTGCAAAGTTTGACAACTGTCAACGTATCTGATTTTAAAAGACTTCATAAAAAGGAGGTTTTATGTTCGACTGTATGTTTTTTCATGTAAGTAGGTATGTTCACTGATTATTACCGATTTTGACAATTCTTTTTTGTTTGAAACGGTGGCGGTGTAGGTACTCTCATGGTGCTCCCATTGATATTTGGTAAAGATATGATAACTCAAATTTTAGAAAATAGCAATAGCATTTTACTGCGGGGGCACAGCTAGTTGACTCATAAAACAATAAATTATAGCTAAGTAATAATGAAATTGGAATAAAATATTGAAAATTTAATTCCAATCTAATCTCAATGTCGTAAATATAGCAACATTCGGAACATTCGGTGATTTTTCGGTGGTTAGATTTTTGTATTTGATTACATTTTATTAAATCATTCTATTAAAATTACCAAACCAATCACCGTCTAACGTTGAAATATGGTCATTTAGTGGACTAACATTTTGACATTTATGGCTAGAATGGATTATTGTTACTATATTTCGATCGTTTTAAATAAGCAGTATGAAACTGGCATAACTTGGCAGATATTAGTTTTGAAAGAACACTCCAAGGAACATAAATATTATTATAACCCGATACAATAATTGTCGTCATAACGTAATCATAAAAACACTTAATAGAAAGAACCATAACAACAGAGCTTGAACATTTCCGTGTTTGACGTCAAAATACCAAACAGATCATTATATTATATCAATTCATTCATCCGAGCTGGTCAACAACCATAGAAAACAAAAGTGTTGATATCAATAAGCCAGCGCGGAGTATTGTTGCGGAGAAAGTACGGAGTCACCGACTGTGACCACCAGATAATCGACCTTCATGCAGGGTTGCCACTGGCGAGTGTTGTTTCATTTGTTTCGTAGAATGCTTATAGTGATGTTTTCCAAGACGTATCCGTCGACGACGAACCCTGTCGATCCAAATTTAAGAATGAATATGAAGTTTATGCGCAATTCGTTTCTTTCGCAATTAATCCGATTACTCACTTAGCTCTTATTGGCAAAACTAAATAAAGCCGATGTTGCTCGGCGCAGGAACTTTCTGGGGGACGGCCTACAAAAATAGGTCCACCGATGTAAGTTGAACGAAATTCTAAAACTCCTAGGTCCATAATTCCCTAATGAGTGATAGGTTCCCGAAAGAATAAGGAAGTTAAGTTAAGGATACAGATAAAGACGATGCAGCCAAAAACATTGATACATCTTACTTTCTAACAAACAAACGAACGTTAAAAAAGTAAACTATATGTAGCCAACCCTAACCTCAGAAGACACAGTATTCTGAAACTGCCAAAGCATGAAGATTTCAATAACAATCTTAGAACGTAGCAATAAAGTCGAAATTTAGAGATGAGTGTGAAATTGGTAAGATGCACGCGAGGCTGTTGATTGGTTTCAATTTGGTGCTATGTGCACACCTGTCCTTGTATACAGTGGGGCAATGACTGCCAATGACGTTGATGGCTGATGAAGTATTTACGAAAATGAAAGTAAGTATTCTGTTCGCGAATTGTGAGCTAGTTTGGTGATCAAAAGTATGTTTACTGAAATGAATAAGGCTATTTTCAATGTCAACGCATAGGTAGGTCTAGGAGTTTTCAGGTCATTGCAATGGTCCTATGCCGACGTAATTTTACTAAAATTTGCATTCACAGGTATACCATATGAACCTACATCTAGGATTTGTTGAATTAAAACAGTAACGTGAATTCGCTAACAATTAAAGAATATTTTCTTGTCTCATGCTTTTTCTGTTGATTTCCCGCAGTCTGGTTTCATACTTTAACTACGTTTAACTTTTGATTTTCCTCAAGTCCAAATCGCTGTTGATACATATGGCAACAGGCTCTATATTTCCAGTATAAGTTGATCTTACATTGATTGGCTTCCTCTACAGTAATATTAAAAAGTTAACCAGTGCTTTGTTAACTTGTATCATTTGGTATTTAAGGATAACTGGGACTTGGAGGAGGACATAAGCTCTCTTTAATTTGTCTCAAAAAGTCTGTGAAACACCAGAGCTGTGTTATATTTGAACTAGATTGTATCAATTTGTGACACATTTGGTTTAGATTTAGATTATTGTAATGAAAGGAAGTTAATATCCTGTAGATAATGAGTATAATGACTATTAGTATTGTATTCTCAGCAATCTTGACTTCGGATCTTTTTGATTGATCTCTTTTGAATTTACTGTCGGTTGGCTCTTGGCTGTTACCGTTAGGAATTGTATTTACTTGGACATTAAGTTTTTATTTTGTTTTATCTCTGATTATTTTGTTCACAAACTGTTTAATTTCACTATGTCTCTTTCTCACAGGTAACATGAAAAAAGTTAGAAAATATTTATTGATATTGATTCCTGTTAACAGATTCTGATCATCTAGATTTATCAGCATCGTCACATTCAACACCAATAAGTATTGGCATTTATCCATAACGCAACTTTTTCGTTTTACTAGTTTATTCTTTAAAATACTCTAAAGAGGTTTCAGGTATCAAAAAAATGTGTATGCATTTTGTCCATTTCTTAAAACGAAAAAAAAAATTGGCTATAAATGATACGGTGATGACAAGACATCTTGTTGTACTTTCTTATAATAATTGAAATTAATACAATTACATTTAAGTGGCAACTTTCTATGAAAGTTACAATAATCATTAACGAGATATAGTATAACGAAATTGATCATATTTTCCGATATGAGCGCTCGGAGTAATGCAACATGATTACTGCAATCATTGTCTCGTTATTGTTGTGATCTAAAATTGAGGTACTTAGGTACTCGTTTTCATTACTTATTGTTTCTATATACAATTTATAATAACTCACAACTTTTCAAACTGCAGCAATTTCGAATTTGATCAGATACAACGGAATTGCTTTAAATGGAGTTTTTGTTAAGGATACAATTTAAAACGAGGATATTAAAAGAGGAAAATTGTTAAAGTCCGCTCAAGACATCGGCCTGTTACAATTTTATTAATATGTAGTATTTTCACTTTATTGACAAATATTATTTCTTCAGGTTGAAAGTTCTACGACTATCGGATCTTTAAAAATAAGGAACCATAATTTGTTAGTGTTGCTAGCTTCGACTCTGTTACCTTTAGGAAAGGAAACGGTCAGGCGTTTCCTTTATTTACTTCACTCCACCATATTTATGTCTGAAATAATTAGCGAATGGGTGAAGTGTTTAGAAGGCAGTCACGGTTGGCTACCAAAGTGTACATGTACACAATGGCACTACATTGTGGTTTCCTTGAGACTTGCATCCTACGTATTGTTTGACGTATGAGTGAATGGCCATTATCTGGTGTTGCTAGTTTATGGGGAGTGTAATGATAGGTAGTAAGCTGTTGCGGTTGCAGTACATTCGCACCTTCGCACCACAATCAGTCGCAAGACTATAAGCAGATTGGTTGAATGAGTGTGACGTTAAGGCGAAGATACGAATGTCTCAACTACCATTTTAAAGCACATCCTGCCTTTTCACTGTTGAGGAAGGTTTTAGGGATCATTGGCCAGGGTATTTGGATGAACCGAGAGCCGATGAGCATATTTCCTTTTATATTTGTCAGTTTTAGACTGAATAGTTGGATTTGTAAAATTATCAAAAATCTGTAGTTACAACCGTTTTGAATTTAGATAGATTTCTGTAAAAAGGTTCGTTTAAATACCTGGGATATATGTTATTTTAATTTTATTTATTTTTGTTATAGGTAAGGAACGCAAGTCTTGGCCATCATTGAAAAAAGAAAACGAAAATGACAAGATAGAAAAAAAAAACACCAACCAATCATGATTAGGACGTTCTAAATTCAAAAGTGATGAAGCGCGGGCAAAAGTGAGTGACTAAAAAACAAAACATGGCGTCAGTTTTAAGTTTAGTGTTATTATTAGTGTACAGTTGTGTGAGTGTGTATGGACACGTTGCGCTAACCTATCCTCCAGCAAGGAGGTACGACCTGGACTTTTTGGACAATTCTAGGACGAAACCGCCATGTGGAATGCCAAAAGGTAATTCAATTTAAAAATTAAAACAGTTTTACTTAGCTGTAAGCTCAAAAAAATGTTACCATTTCAAATTTTCCTTCATGTAATCGACAGCAACAGCATGTCTCAATCTCAGTCATAATTGGCCACACTGACACGGTCTAGCCAGGCCGAAGTTTCAGCAAAATCAAAAGCAAGTCTGTTTACAATTTAGCGACCTCGGGTTCGTTGACCTCGGCTGAGTCATCTCAACATTGTTGCGCATCTTATTGAGGTAGGTTTCTGCGCGACACAAAACACATTCCAACACAACTTTTGAATTTTGAAAAATTTGTTCTTCATTCCAAGAATTCTCTGACAGTATTTGACTGTTATCAAATTGACTCTCGAGTTTGCTTAGATTTTTTATCTTTTGCTGTAACAACCACGCTCTTTGGGGTTGTCCTCATTACAATAACATTATCCTCCATCGGTAGACAAAAAAGGCTTGAGAGATGTACTAATGTACACCCACATTTCGCCGGTACATTTAGGTCCCATGTAACTGGGCAAAAATCCAGACTCCGAGCTGCTACTGAGAGTTTACACAGTCTGTAGGATAATATTATCAAGTTTAGCTTATGATTTGTCATGGGTGAATGATGCAGGATGCCAGATGCTTTTTGAAGGCTTGAGCCCGTAAGGCCAGGATCCACCGCTGATTATACGACTATTTATACCCAGTACAAGCTGTACACACGGCTACAGGTCAACCTATAAAAAACCAGTTTAAGCTGATCTCACATTGTCTAGACTTCCTATAAAATAAAAGGCCAGCGTAAACTGGTTCTGTATAGCTTGATGTGTAGCCGTGCGTACAAGTAATACAGACATATTATATGGTAGAGTGAAGAATAGGTCAAATAACTCTGACTCATTCGTTCTTAACCACGACATGACGAACGAAGGGAAATGCAAACGGCTCAAGGGCGCCCTTGCTGTGCCCTCTCAAGAATTGAGATGTTGGTACTTGGTACAGTCGTCGGCAAAATTGTGGTCAACCTTGAAATAATTACTTTTTTCTCAGAATTTTACTAGCATAAAGTTAAAACTTACCTAAATAGGTTTTAATTTTTTTAAGTAGGTACTTACGTATCATTGTTTTATATTTTACAACAAGAATCCGAATTGTTTATTTAGGTCTCAACGAAACTATTAGATACTAGCTTTTACCCGTGACTTCGTCCGCGTGGAATACATTTTTCCCAATCCTGTGGGAATTTCCCAAGATATCGTTATAAACTAAAGTCTATATGTTATTCTGATGTATAAACAATAATACTGTAAAGTTTCATCAAAATCCGTTCAGAAGTTTTTGCGTGAAGGAGTAACAAACATCCATCCATCCATCCATCCTCACAAACTTTCACATTTAAAATATTAGTAAGATAAAATTTTAAACGTCAGTAAAAAAAAGCTAACTTACTTTTTTTTTAAGCAAGCAGACATTCCAGATTGTAATAAAAGATGCTTGGGACCCTAAATGGTAATTTCAACAACTTGTCGCAAGCAGTCGTGGCCGAGTGGTTAAGGCGTCTGACTCGAAATCAGATTCCCTCTGGGAGCGTAGGTTCGAATCCTACCGGCTGCGGATTTTTGTTATTATATTTTGTTATATTATTTTCAAGGGTGCTTTTAATACGTGAACAGCTAAAATATTTGTATTAATAAAATAATGACTGAGTTCATAATAATTATCACAGACAATTATCCTAATGCAATTATTTAAATTAATTAAAGGACATAAATAATAAATATATTTTCTTACGATTTTCGGAAACTGACTCATTTGATAATTTAATCCAACTGAAAATTAATTTCTAATAGTGTAAGGGGGCTTCCATGATTAATTGCATGAGGTGATATTGACGATTGTTCAACTCCTCTCCCCTTGGTGAGATGCAGTGGGATATGATTAGACCCCCAACTCACTCCGTGAGGTTGGTTGGGGTTTGGTTAGCCCCTATTCCCTCCGCGAAAAATCAAAACGCTAAAATAGAATCTATTGTTGATCCCAAAACATTTCATGGTTATAGGGACCTATAGCTTTGTTCCGCCATGCTGCCGAATCTCTGTATTTAGTTTTTTGGAGTAGGCTACCAGCCTCAGTCCAAGGTATGCTTCACAGATTAGTAAGGTCAGCTCCATCGTCCATGGGTCCTTCGACGGATGACACAAAACCACGGAGGAGAGAAAAAAGCACAAAACCAGTGCTTGTTAATTCTGTGTTATGTCGGTCAATTTATTTCGCATCCTCGTGTTTATTTCCTTAGGTCGGATAATATCTATACTAATTAATATTATAAAGTTAATAAGTAATAAAGTTTGTGAGTTTGTGAGGTTGTAGGGGATAGCAGTGATAGCCTAGTGATATGACCATTGGACTGCCAAGTCAAAGGTCTCGAATCCAAGGCACGCACCTCTGACTTTTCGAAGTCATTGCGTATTAACAGTTAATTATCACGCGCTTAAACGGTGAAGGAAAACATCGTGAGGAAACCTGCATGCCTGAGAGATTTTCTTGACGGCGTGTGAAGTCTGCCAACCCGCAAGTAATATGCCTTAGTGACATAGGCTATATAGGTATTATCCCAAAGAAAGAACTATGCAAAGAAATTATATTGCAAAGAAAAATCTATGAAACATACATCACGCCTGTATTCCCCGAACGGCTAAGGCAGAGGTGTAGTTAGTGTACACCCACACTTCGCCAATATGTTTAGGTCCCATGTAATAGGGGGCGAGCCTATTGTCATTAACCGGGCAAAAATCCAGACACCGAGCTTCTACTCAGAATTTCATAATAATATAAAAACCCGAAAACACTGTTCGACCGGGGATCGAGTTGAGATCGAACCCAAGATCTGCAGCGTAGCAGTAGCGTTTAGGACCACTAGACTAACGAGGCAATTTAAAACTGTCTCCGGGGTCAAATCTATATCTGTAAATACCTACCAAATTTTATCAAAATAGGTTCAGCTATTTAGGCGTGAAACAGTTACAAACAAACAACCGAAACTCCCTTTCGGATCTTTATTAATATTGCTGGAAAGGATAGGACTTCTAAGTTTACCTTTTAATTTAAAAAAATAGTACGTTAGAACCTTTTTCTTTCCTCCGTGGTTAGAACTAACTAAATACGTACCTTATAGATTAGTTTATCTTTAATCTGAGATACAAACATGTAAGCTATGCTGTCTGTCCATAATAGGACGACATCACGGTCAACACTGGTCAGGATCTCCTTGCATCACTTGCATGCCTCATACGTAGTATCAACGCCGGAAGTAGGACATAAAGTATTGATACTTACCGACCTTTTTTGTGAAATCCTCCAAAGAGGTTAGATGTTTAGTGCTCAAAACTGGCGCAGCTTGTGTACTTTAGTATGCTGTAAATGACCGTGAACCAAGCAATAGTTTTGTAGCACGTGGTGAAAAAAGGCGTAAATGCGTCTATATTTATTGTAAGCGTGTCTCCAATTAAGGTCATCAGTTTTGGTTTGCGCGCGCATGCCCATAGAACCTGCCCGCCTGTACGGACCCCATTACCGTAAGACCGTGTGGCCTAATGGATAAGGCGTCGGACTTCGGATCCGAAGATTGCAGGTTCGAGTCCTGTCACGGTCGAAGCGTATCAACTTTTTGGTGGTGAGGTGCGACTCTAAACTGTTTAAAAAAATACTTCTTTGTTGAAATCGCAATGAAGAATATTTAATTGTGGATTATTTATTCAAATTAAAACCTTCGAATGTTTTTTAAATTAATAGCCATTAACCACTGATTAAGTTACTTCCTATGGTTACATGCTTAAACATCAATCAATTGATATTATGTTAAGTAATTATTAATTAATTGTGCGAACAGGTAAAAAAATTGGTTATATAAAAAAGCTTAGTTAGGCGTAATCAATTTGTTAGCGAGATACCGAAACCCGTTCCCACCGATACCGGAATGTTACGTCTCAAACCAGTTGCGACATCTACATTTCGTTGCGTAACAGCTTCACGTAAATGTCACGATAGTAGTTCTACTCAACTGTATAGATGGCGCTGATAACAGGTTTTTGTACAGTAAAATTATTTTAGATTTTTTTTATGGTAGAATCTTAAATACATACGAAATCATCTAATTTCAATTATCATATTTAATATAACTACTAGCACAACATATTTATAAGTAAATTAACGAATTTAATTGTTGTTTCTTTTACAATTAATACTTTATTTGTCTTGTTGCAGGATCAATAAAAACATCGTTTTTAGCTGGTTCAACATTCATAGTACATTGGCATTTAGCATATGCACACCGAGTAAGTCATCACTATTTTTCATAAATCTCTCACCAAGCCCGGCTAGCTCAGTCGGTAGAGCATGAGACTCTTAATCTCAGGGTCGTGGGTTCGAGCCCCACGTTGGGCGAATACTTTTTGTAAACTTTTAATGTTTTTTCTTTCAGGGTGGATTTAGTTTAAGAATATTGGACGACTTGGAAAGACCTTTGCTTGATTTAACGCCCAGAGCTGGAGGCACTGAGTTTGTACGTGATGATGTCACGTAAGTATTTTTTAAAATTAAATTATATATTAGATAGATAGAATATTCTTTAGCTTCTTCTAAATTAGACATAGGTACTTAGTTAATGTTACTAATAATACTCAATTCTTATTATTCTATTGAGTAATAAGAATTCTGAACGTAGCAACTTTTCAACCGACTTCAAAAAGGAGGAGGTTCTCAATTCGACAGTTTCGGAAGTCGGTGGTGAAAACAAAAGAACCACTCAAATTAAGAGGAGTGTACCTCGTCAGCGCGCACGGATTTTAGGTATTGGATATTGTGTTGCCGTCCCTATCGCAGTCGATGCGGGCGGGTGCCGCCATCCCCGCGCGCGCTCGCAACCACCCGCGCGCTTGGGTCCTATTCTCGTTGTTGGTCCAATTCTAAAGTAATGAAATTATGAAAACTATTTATTTCGTACCTTGTTCGTTCATTCCGATTTTATTGTTTAGGTACCTAATAGATAAATTATTTCTTTGTTACGACCATCACGTAAGAGTAGGAGATGCCTACTGACTCATTATTTTTAACTTCACTTACCTACTGAGAAAGTGACATAGGTACGGAGTTTTTCAAGATTAGATCAGTAAGTTGTACATAAGTATAAAATATAAAATTTTGATAAGTACCTAACAAGAAATTTTATACAATTCTCAGCCGCGGCGTACGATCCAGCGTTGACCTGTTGTCTCTTTCCATGAGTCGATGTGCAACATTTATAGCCGAGTTCTGTAATATACCTAAATGCATTTTTCATTATAAAATTATGATAAACCGTAGTCGTATTGAGTCAATCAGCAGCAGTAAGTAGGTAGGCAACCTAATTGCATTGAATACGGAATAAGTCCCTTATTCAATATAGGTATTTAATTAGGTAGGTATGTTGTTGTGCAAACTTTGATAGTAATGGTTTTATTTAATTTTAAATTTCTACCTATTGGAAATTCATATTATTTAATCATATTAACAAAATTTACTTATTATATCATTTGTATTTATTACATTTAATAGGTAATAAAACTATGAATAGAAAGTTTAATGAACTTGCTGTTTGAAGACTTTGTAACTCGGAAGCTCTGAACTCAATTGTAAACTTGTTACTAATCTGAATATAATAATGTATTACTTTCTTGATTGTCACATAAATAGTCGAAAAGAAAAATACTTAATCGTTTTAAAGAAAAAAAAACGTATTTTTGTAAACAGGGCCAAGTCTCGCGATTGTTAATTGATACACAGTAATCTGGAAGATATTGAAAGGAAGAAAGAGATAAAAGAAATTTATTTGTCAACTGACGTGCAAACAAACATAATAAAAAAATTAATTTTACATAAACAATAATAATAAGGGGAAGGGGAGGGATATGAAATTGATGAATGATTTTTTCAAAAATACTGGTCCCTCATATATCAAAGAAAAAAGTTCGTTTTACCATATACCTATCTCTTATAAATAAGCCACACTAACGTATTCTATGTCGAATATTATTTCAATATTAGAAGATGATTATAAATCATCATTATTAAGAGTAACATATTAATCCTTTTAAAAAAGTAATTTTACCACCAAGACGATCTTATTTAAATAAATATAGCCTTTTAATCATGTTATATCGACGCATAGTAATTTAGGGAGAGAATGAAAAATTAATGAAGTGTGAGATCCTCGAAACCTTAAAGATCTCATTATGGCTTAGTTTGTAGTTTGTAGATTTGTCGTTCCCTTACGGGCAAATTTCTAGGAATTCGGGGGTCAATCAATTCGGGTAAAATGCACTGAAAGTAAAAATCTTTTAGAATTGTTTGCATTTTTTCTGCCCAAAAGTCATCAGATCTAATAATTTTTTCGTACGCGAGACCGTGAGGTGTCCACAAAATAAAGTAACAATATTCCCTACGGGTTACGTGAAGTTGACCCTGAACTTGATAGAAATAGTTATGGTCTCTTTTTAGGGATATCTCACCGCCCTCGGAACATTTACAAAAAGTTATTATCCGTTGTTTGATGGCATCTTGCGGTGTTAACTGAGATGCCGAATAAGGGCACTTGACTTCAACGAGACCTTCAGCTCCAATAAGTCCATCAGGACTCGCTGCTAGGTATCCGTCGACAGAGTCAACAAATAACCCACATCGATTAACATTGAAACCTTTTAGCTTACTGAATTCAAAAATAGCTCGTTCTTCATTAACTTTGCCGTAATTCGTAGCTTTATTGCCCTTGAAAGTGATATATAATAATTCTTTGATTGTTCCAGTTGCCGATGTAGTAGGTCTCATTTTGCATATTTTCCCAAAAACTGAAGCCGTGAGTCTTTTCCTTCTTTCAGTAACCCATAAGTCACAGTCGCCTTGATTTGTAGTTGCTTTTTGTAAAGTATCAATGTCAACCGAAGACTTTTTTAAAGAATGCAAAAACTCATCACATTTCTGTTTTAAAATATGATCTTCCATATCAACCTCCAATTCTTGGAGTCCATAGTCCTGGTCAGGCTTTGAAGATTTCACTTTTTTTCTTAGTTTAGACGCATATTGGTTTGTGTCCAATTTTCGTTTTCTATTACAAATTCTCTGTTTTAAGATTTTATTTTCGTATACATTAACATATTTGCCAGGATCTTGACCAGATACTTTTTTTTGCAGAATGCTGTGAATGTTTTCGGTATTATATGAAGTAACTGCACCGAAGCACCTCGCTTGGTAGGACCCTCTAGCTATGAAACTCACTCGTTTGCCACCTAGGAATTTAGAAATTATGGCGTTGAACTGTTCGGCGCTATTATTAGTTACATCCATCAACAGGCTGTCTGCTTTGTCAATCAAATTTTTCATGAATGATTGTATGTCTTCCCAAATGGCACAAGCCTGTAAGTCAGGAACAAAATTTTGCTCTCTGGTATATTTTCTTTTACAAAAATATGACGCACAGCTATTGTGATTGCCAAATACATGGTTCGCAATATTGTTAAGATCGATCCGCAGTAAAGATAATTTTTCGGAACAAGAAATGTCTTTTTGTTTTTTTCTAAATTCTGTTGCACCTTTAATAGCCGTCCTAAACCGGGGCTCGCTATTTTCGACTTGTTTTCTTATATTTACAGGTACAGCACCTTGTTTATTGTGAGTTTTTTTTCCCAAACTTCGGAGCTTGTTTGAAAAATTCCGAAGAAGATGGTTTTTGCATTCAATTTTTCTAATATGATGGTCATTACCGTAAGGTCGAATCATTGCAAGTTTTTTAGTAACGCTACTATCACCATCACCAATAAGTGCCTTGTAACGTAGCCCATGCATTTCGAAGCTGTTTTTAAAACCCTCGGCTATGATATCTGTTTCCATTCCAGTAGCACAACCTGACCAATTTTTGTAACATTTATGGTCTGGAATGTCTCCGTCCGTTTTTTTTTCTTCAGCTAGTTTTGAAGCGCGATGGCATATACAACAGTAGCTATTCCTAACACCGAGAAATAATACTTTTCTAGTTCGGTAGCCTATTATTACGGCCGCTCCTGCAAGGGATGAATGATTCCCTTTGTAGGACCTTTTGGCCCATGCTCCATCAGCTACAACAATAATATGAGGAATACCATCTTCATCAACGTCATTTTCTAATACAGCTAGGCGTTTTTCTTCCTTTCCAGCTTCAATCATTTTTTCGTATGCTAATTCCTCCATATCACTGAACAATTGTTTCTGCAGCTTTTGGAACTTATTAGAACTTACGCAAGGCATGTTTAGGCAGGCACTAATCTCCTCCAATTGCCTTTGTCCGTTACCGGTACAAACAATACCCTCCACAAAGGCTCTGTTAGTGTCTAAAATAGTATCAGGTTGTTCGGAATAAATAAATTCTTCTTTACAGCACATCCTACATTTATAAAGAAATTTACTTATAAACCCTGTTCGAATCTCTTTAATAAAAACTAAATATTTTGGAGTACATGAGAACTCATAACAATGAGGAAAATTAAGCAAGCTTTGCGTGTAATAATTAATATTAATAATTCTTCTGCCTTCCAAGTGGGACACTTCTTCTTCTGTTTCTTTTTCAATACTAGATTCAAAATATTCAACCTCAGGACTTACGATCGTAATATTTTCCTTTGAGTTAATTGGCGTATCTCTGGAAAAAAAAAGATTTAGGAAATAGGCTTTTGTGTGTATTGTATGTGATAAATATATATTTTTTTAATTATACTACTTAATTCGTCATATTTTCGTTATTTTATTATACAAATTAATTAATGTTGAAATTTTTTAACCTTGAGAATACGCTATTCCTACAACTCTTAGTCTTGTTAGTTGTCGGCGATGCATTTTTTTGAGCCTGAACATTTAGAGTGTTGACGTTTTCTTTGTCATTTTCCCACCTTTCGACCATAATCTCTTTTTCTTCGGATAATATTACCGAATTCCTGAAATATTATCATATTTTCAAATATGCTTTGAGGAAAAGTGAATCGCTACCAGTTATTTATGAGGGAATTTCCTAGCGTCTATGTCCTGATTACGCTTCGGTTCGTTACGTAACGGTCAACCAAAGTGCCCAAAACAACATTCTACGAACCATCAGAGTCGGACGCCCTAGCCATATTAAGCTACCGCCGCTTCGAAAGAAAAAGAGACTTGACCCTGCAACACACAGTGTCGTAGTCATCTTGTGTCCATAAATATCAAATATATGTAACTTCTTAGGGGCAATAGAAATTAGTATTATTTCATTAAAGTTATGTCATATTAGTATACATTTTTAAATATTTTTATAAAAACAAAAAAGTAAATGAATACATTAATAAATTAACTATTAACAAAAGAGTAAAACCGCCTTCAAAAAAATAATAAAATAATGTTATGTCTAAAACAGTTTCGGTAGTCGGTGGCGAACACAAAAGAACCCCTCAAATTGAAGTCACAAGCCGACTAGGATACTGTGTGTTGCAGGATCAAGTCTCTTTCTTTTGAAGCGGCGGTAGCCTAATGGCGAGGGCGTCGGACTTGCGATCATGTGGTCGCCGGTTCGAAACCCACCACCATTGCACTACCAACGTGAACCCACTAGTAACACAAGCATTTAGCTAAGCACGAGGGGTTAACAAGATTACTAGTAATGTGTGACCCACATTGCTAGTAAGCTTTTTTTTTTTAAAAAATACGTGCTCCATAATTTTATTATACTTATTTTTAACAGCTAACCCTAGTTTGGCACTGCATTGAAAAGTGCGATATTCTACTCATCTATATTCTATTGATTTAACTTTTAGTAATAGTCAAGAACGAAAAAAAGAAAATATCGTGTCATATGTGAACAGGGCACCTAGACAATGTCACATCTTCATTATCGATGACGAAGTTAGATATCCGAAATGTATGGATTTGACATAATTTTATCACGTGACATATCGAAAGATTATGCCAATTCCATACATTTCAGATTAATCTAACTTCGTTTTCGAAATAGAAATGTATCATTGTCTAGGCCCCCAGGATAGAGAGCGGTCGCTTGAAATGTACCTTGATATTGGAGTATTCCCACGATTGTTGTTATCTGCTGGCGTTACATGTTCTAAAGGTAGGCAATTTAAAGTTTTTGCATTTTCTATAAGACAGTAATTGCTATCACTTTCCGTCAATGAAGCAGTGCTTTCTTCTTCCTGAAAGCGTATTACCCTGAAACATATTTACTGTGCTAAGCTAGAATTCGTCTGTATAAATTGTCTTAGTTCGAAGTAGCTAACTACAATAATAGATATGGTACCTACTCGTAAATGGCATATGGGATGAAAAAAGAACAGATAAGTACAAATATAATTTAATGGTATCTTATTTAACATAATACCTACCCCAATTTTTTATCATACTTCGAGTGTTTTTTTTTGTAACCGGTCTGACATCTTTTGGCACTCAGCCACAACCTCTTTTTTGAACTTCTCCTCATAACTGAAAATTTAATACTAATTACGAATAGCCAGCAACAACAATCGAGTAATGAGACTTGGCTCTAGCTACTTATATTGAAAAATGTTTGTTACGTGTAAACTTTGCATGACAACTAATTGTATATTAGTATATTTATAAAAAACTTAGGATAACACCTCGGATTACTTAAACAAACTATGCATAGATACCTTCTTACCTATCTAAAACACACTTTTTAGGGTTCCGTAGCCAAATGGCAAAAAAAAGGAAACCTTATAGATTCGTCATGTCTGTCTGTCTGTCCGTCTGTCTGATTGTCTGTCCGATGGTGTCACAGCCACTTTTTTCCGAAACTATGCTGTTGAAACTTGGTAAGTAGATGTATTCTGTGAACCGCTTTAAGATTTAGACTAAAGACACAAAAATAGAAAAAAAATTGGGGGATCCCCATACTTAGAACTAAAACAAAAAAAGAATTTTTCAGCTAACCCATACGTGTGGGGTATCTATGGATAGGTCTTCAAAAATGATATTGAGGTTTCTAATATCATTTTTTTTCTAAACTGAATACTTTGCGCAACAACACTTCCAAAGTGGTAAAATGTGTGTCCCCCCCCTTAAAATTGGTTTGAACGAGATCTAGTAAGTAGTTTTTTTTAATACGTCATAAATGGATCGGAACCCTCCGTGCGCGTGTCCGACTCGCACTTAGGCGGTTTTTATTTTTATTTGGCTCACACTAGGATTTTCTTCTGAATCTTGAGTGCGTTTAAAAATGCAAATAATTTTAACAGAAACTCGGAAACAAACACTTGCTACGTGTGGGAATCGAACCCGCTACTAGTACTACATTACATATAGCTCAGAACCCGTTTACTTTGCCACTGCGCCAATTATGCCTTGGGTATTATTAGGTAAGTAGTTCGTAGGTAGATAGCGTGGCATGAAAATGAATGTAGGTATGTCCTGCTTCATTTTCTTGACACGCTATCTACCTACAATAAGTATATTACTTTTACCTCTGCCAATCTACGAAACTTTTGTAGAGATGTAGGCTCAAACTGTTTTTGGTAGCTTCTAGATCTAAACCGACGCGAGATGCAGCCATAAATAAATTATTATTATCACTAGGACTGTAAGTTACAGATAAAATCAACTTATTTGTGTAAATGTAAGTAGATAGATACCTATGTGTTGTGTAAACTACAATAATTTTCTTTCACTAGACAATTCATATCTTAGTAATTTAAATTTAGACAATAATTAGGTATAGGTATAAAATAGCATTATCACAGGTACTAAAACAATAATATCATCTTACCCATATTTGTTTTTCTTTGCTAGTCTAGTAAGCTAACTGCTGATATCTTTTCTTTACGTAGGTAGGTATATTTTACTAAAAAACTTCTCTCGCATTTAAACTCCACTGATCGATCTCTTTCGATATATCGCACCCGGCGGAATAAGTAGAATTCACGACATTGCGTCGCTGACATGCGCCGCGAGCCGGTTGTTTCAAGGACGTTGTCTCACCTCCCGACCCGCCGCAGCTCCCGCGACGCATGGTGAAACAACAATACATTTGCAACATTTTCACGCGTATTTCTTATGTTCCGAATTTTGGAGATTACTCCTATAATATTGTTAATACGTAAAAAAAAAATCTTGTAAAAAAATATTCACTATATTATCTGGGTTTCCTTCGAATCAGAATGTTTCTGTATTGATACATTGTCGAGAAATACTAGCATAAAGTTAGGCCGTTTTTCAACGAAAATTGCCAATCTTTGAGCTCGTGTAACTTTTTAACCGTATATTGAAATGAAATTCTGTATTACATGAACACGTATTTTAATGATAAGATTGTTACTGCAAAATTTCAATGACTTTCATTGTTTAAAATTCAAGCGAGGGCCAAACTACGTTTGTATGGAGAACTAAGCGGATACTATCCTCTTAAAGTCACCGACTTCCGGAACTGTTTTAGACATAAAATTATTTTTGAATGCGGTTTTACTTTTTTTGTTAAAAGTTATTTATAGTGAAATAGTTAAAGGAATTTATTGAAATAAATAAGTGCCTATTAGAGTTTGTCGCGTTTATTTTACACAATCAAAGCAATAATCGAGATAATTTCCAGTGCCCAGAAGTACGAGGTGAAACTGCCAAGCGACTTTACTTGTGAGAACTGCACGATGCAACTACAGCGCGAGGCAGGAGAATGGGGCAGCAACTACAGGTTCTGGTCGTGCGCCGACATCGACATACTTCCGCGTGAGTACACTGTAGTGCATTTAAAACCCTTCTACACTGTAGTGCAGATAAAACTGCACTTTACAGCTGCGGTGCAGCGCGAGGCGAAATGCGAATAGTGCATTATTATCTACAGTTCGTACGTTAATATAAGCTTACTGTCGCATACACTGTAGTGCATCAAAATCGTCCTACACTGAGGTGCAGATAAAACTGCACTTTACAGCTACAGCGCGAGGTAGAATGGGGCAGTATCTACAAGTTTTGTTCGAGCACCAATATTGGTATACTATCGCATGACTACACTGTAGTGCAAACACATACTGTTACACTGCGGTGCAGATAACACTGCACGCGGCAGCTAGCGAACCGCGAGGCAAGCTTATTTGTCATCTCATTGCTAAACCGCAGACGATCATGCAATGGTCTATGATATCTGTTCCACATTCAATTACAAGTTGCGTTAGACTTGAATTGACTTGATATCGATCGTGAAATTGTCATTTTGTCAGGTAGTTCAAAATTTGTTTGATAAGGTTAGTTGTAGTCAATGGAATATTCTTCAAAGAAGATATTACTAAATTTAATAATTTTTATTTTGTGACCCGAACGGGTGTTGCTAAATTATAATTAATAACGACCTAATTTGTATTAAGGGGTTATTAATCACTTTGACAACCAAACGAGTTCTAATAAAAACACGTATTTAAATGAAATCATTGAAAATAAATAATTAATCATCCGCTAAAATGGCGGATGACATTTGAATATTTTGCAACAAATTATGACATATTCGTATGCAAATTATACGTATGAAAATTATATATATTAATCATAACAAAATACATAATTGTCGAGTTTTGAGCGGGCAGTAATCGATTGGAATCCGAACAATTTATATTATAGAACTGAGTCAAGGTAAACATGTACCACTTAAAAATATACGACACTGATTGGAATAGATAATTCTCTTATTGTATTTTGACAAGTTAGATATTATCCGGGGGGCAGATATCGGAATATATGCAAGACTACGCATTTATAATACTCGTATACCCACTAGCTTTGTATGCCGTTGTCCGCAGTTTAACTGATATCCTAAAAGGAATTACTGACTACCAGGCGGCGTATTTCAAGATTCCAGAGTTTAAGTTAGACCTCCAGCAACACAACTGTGAAAATCTCATCCAATATCGTGCAGTAGTTTTTGTGTACAAACGTACAGACAGACATGCTAAAAAATTTCTTATTCAGTTCTTATTCAGATTTCTTATAGAGATTCCTTTTCAGTGAATCAGGCGAACATAATTATGCCAGTATTTTAGTTTATCACGGTAATGAACTTTCTGCATCTATCTAGGGTACTGCAAGATAAAAACATGTTTGCAAATAATCCATAAAATAATGTTTTTATACATCTCCTACAATGACGTATTTTGCAAAACATTACCATTATAATCGCCTTTAACAATGCTGTCTGCATTAAATTAGCCAAGATTGGAATTTTAATTGTATGCACATCTCATTAGAATTCATTATTTATTCCGAAAGAATGTCAGTCTATTTATTTTGAATGACAAGGTTGTTTAGAAGAAAGATTGGACGACAAGATATTATTTGAGAGTTGGGTCGTTTGGACTCGCTGGGTGCTGTACTATACTTCTGCGAGGGTCATCGTTGAGCTGTTTTGTAAAGTTAAATTAATTATGTAAAAGTTATTATAAGAGAGATAGATGAATTTGTAAGTTTATGATAATAATAATATAATTTATGTAATTCCGTAAAACATGGTGTAAGCAAGTCTTAACAGTGGGTAAATAAATAAAACAAATTCAACTCAAAGCACGATGCTCGTCTATTATGATTTTTTTTTGTTTTGCACGGTAAAGAAAAAAAAAATTACTTATTTGGCGCCATTTATTTATTATCTACGTAAGACGATTTATTGAGGCGTGAAGATTATAAACCTTTTCTTTAAAAAATAACAAAAGTGCATCCTTTAGATTCTTGCGTAATACATATTGAACATAATATAAGTGGTTATGTGAAAACTGTTTTTATTCCGTAAATGAATATTTAAAATTTAAATTAGCTAGTAAATAGATAACTTTAAGGTATCTCATCTGTCTATTTGTAACCATTTAATTATTTGTATGCCATATAAAATGGCAAATGTGTGGAACTAAAATATATTGTAACAACTTTTGTACACCACATTTAAACGAATAAAGAACTTGAACTTGAACAAGGGGGAAGAGAATCGGCGGATTCATATTTTTCTTACACAGGGGGAGCGGTTCAAAAACTGTCAAAAATCGTCTTACGTAATTCAAGAATGGCGCATTAATTTGTGCGTAATCAACCTCCTTCCTCAAATTACAGGCAAAGAATACCACGAGACATGTTCAGGCCACGGTTTCTTCATCCTGGGCAGGTGTAAATGCAACAAGATGTACTCCGGGCCCCGCTGTCAGTTCAGCGATGAATGCTCTGATGATAACGACTGTGGTCTCCGCGGCAAGTGTATCGACGTTAACGCTACTGAATCTCCCACAAAGATGTGCTATTGCCCGTTCGGGTTCTTCGGAAAGGGCTGCAATAAGAGTAAGTATCTATTTATTTTTTTAGACATTTTCCATGCAAAGATTATAAAGTTATTTTAGTGATAGAAAAACGAAACGGCTGGTTTGCCACCTAAGCGGTATAAAAAACCAGTTGCCACCCAATGCTTGATGTAGGTCTCTACATAAGCACGCCATGCCCACGAAGCAATGGCTATTTTCGTTTGCATGTGGTTGCCGGTTCGAAACTCACCCATTGCATTACCGATGTGAACCCACTCGTAATACAAGCATTTAGCTTAGTACGAGGGGCTTGCTAGTAAGTAAGCTTTTTTTTTAAAAAAAAACTATTAATCTAAAAATGTATTTTAGTGAATTGAAAAATGTAATTTCAATTGTATATTTCTATACTTACAGAGGCGCCGTGGAAGGACAAGAAGGTGAACCTAGGTCTATACAGCACGCGGGAGATGTCCAAACACTTCAACCTGTACTGGCGGATCTTGAAAGAAGATGCTGAGATTGAGTTCATTATGAAAGTCAACGGCACCTCTTATGCAGGTCAGTGACCATAAAACTGTATAAGTGGCGCATACGCATAGCCAAAAAAATTTTGGAAATCAAGGTCGATCAGAGAATTTACTTAGAAATAAAAATGGCTCCAAGCCTGTAATATTATAAATAGTGTTTAATATTAAGTTCCATGAAAATGCAGTGATAGCCTTGTGATATGACCATTGGACTGCCTAGTCAAAGGTCTCGAGTTCAAATCCAAGGCACAAACCTCTGTCTTTTCGAAGTTATGTGCGTATTAATAATTAATTATCATGCGCTTAAACGGTGAAGGAAAACATCGTGAGGAAACCTGCATTCCTGAGAGATTTTCTTGACGGCGTGTGAAGTCTGCCAACCCGCAGTAGGCTAGCGTGGTGGACTATTGCCTAAATCCCTCTCGTACTGAGAGGAGACCCGTGCCCAGCAGTGGGACAATGTAGTAGGTTGATGATGAGAAGTTCCACGAGTTCCATTGGTTTTTAAGTTAAAATCCTTAATTTTAGGTGTCGGTTGGCGCCCGAGCGGCTTGGACAAACAATGCAAGAACTTCCCAGTGTTGGGACCACCTATTGATGCTAAAGGTACAGTAATATTTTAGTAGAAGTTCATATTGTCTTGCTGGCATGTCTACGGTCAGCACGACCGGGGAAGTACTACCCTCCCACAAAATATCGACGTCAAGTAAGTAGCAGTATGTATACTGTTGCGTTTCGTACAGTGTGGAGCGCTGGAGGCCCAATTCTTCCCTCAGCCTCCTTCCTTCTCCTTTTCTACTACCCCTCCCTTCATCATTTATTAATGTTAAGTTCAAAGTTCACTTTTAATGTGATTTTTGTTTATACAATAGGTCTTTTTTATCATTTCAGTAAATCATAAATCTACCCACAAGGGCACTACTGTAATTCTCACTATTGATAAAATACAAATGATTAGAATACAACTTTATTTAATTTAATTCTCGTTATAATCTAGGTCAAAATGTATATTGTAATGTGTTTTGTGCAACAAATGAATAAATTAATAAAATCGTCATTTATTTCAGCGACAACACCAAAAACTGAGCCTCTACCGGAACCAGAGCCAAAAGCAGAACCGGAACCCAGTACAGAACCGAAAGCTGTGCCGGAACCAATAGCAGAACCTAGCTCAAGCCCTGAACCTAGCGCTGAACCAGAACCCAGCGCTGAACCAGAACCGAGCGCTGAACCAGAACCAAGCGCTGAACCAGAACCGAATGCCGAACCAGAACCAAGTGCTGAACCAACAATCAAAGTGTCAGAAAATGATAACAGAAACAAGAGGGTAGCGATGCACTCACTGGACGGTTTTGACTTCAAGAACCTTGGCAATGACGTAACGGTAAAAACAAGCGTGTCATACAAGGTGTCTAGTTCTAAAGGTGAGTTGTCAAGGCTGAAATGTCGACTAGTGGAACCTACCACTAACTTTACCTTACCACATAATTCTATTTCTAAACTAGCCGCTGCTTGCGGTTTCACTAACGTCCCAAAAAGAATTTACTTATAAATAGATCGGCATCTAGGCGTCGTATCAATATGTCTTTCAATCATTGTACTGTTTGCAGGTCGTAAAAAGCGAGCAGTATCGAACATAACGAGTGAGTATTAACATATTGTATGATTGCACACTTAACAACGCCACGCCACCACAGCCACGCAACACAAAGCACAGACAAACCATAATATTATAATAATAGCAAATTATACGCCATCTACTAACTGCGATATATCGATACATTGTTCCAGCACTACTTGATAACTGACTTAATTTATTTTTGATATCACGACAATGATCATAAGTCATATATAACACTAGTGAAATAATTATTGGTTGAAAACACAAAGAGCATAATTTTTCCCACTATATATCCAAAATGAAGAACTACAATTGTATTGTATTCTATATTCTATTCTACAACAATTTAAATTATTTCGATGTGACATATCATAGTTAAATATATAGTTTGTCATAATTACATAAATACACTTTTTATTAAGTGATTTATGTATAAGGAATGTGACTGGAAAGTTTGATTATTCTCAGAATATTATTTATACTCTAATAACGATTAGGTAGTGTTGGAACAAGCTGTAATGTATATACGATGCTGCATGATGACTTATTTTTACAGATTCGGACACTTCAACATCTCTTATATCCCATAATCACTCTGTTGTACCCACTACAGAACCCACAGCTTCCCCCGAACCCACCACCCAATCAGAACCCACCCCAGAATCGACTGCGGAACCAAAACCAAAAGTTACATCTAAACCAAAATTCAAACCAAAGTCTAAACAGTTAGCTCAACCTATTTCAACCCCTGAACCTACTGCCGAACCGACTTTTGAACCAAAGTCGGAACCGGAACCGAGTTCGCAACCTGAACCACTTCCCGAACCAACATCCGAACCTGAACCACATCCTGAACCAACATCTGAACCTGAACCACATCCCGAACCAACGTCTGAACCAGAACCTCATCCTGAACCCACTTCTGAACCAGAACCAGATTCCGAACCAACTTCAAACCCTGAACCAACTTCGCAACATGAACCTGAACCCGAATCGACTCCTGAGCCCAAATCCACGCCAGAACCAAGTTCTGAACCGAAAAAAGAACCAGAACCAAAATCAGTGCCCGAACCATCTCCTGAGCCCGAATCATCCCCTGAGCCTAGTTCTGAGCCCGAACCTTCCAGCGAACCTAACCCCGAACCAAGCCCTGAACCAAACTCTCATCCTGAACCAAGCCCTGAACCAACCTCTCATCCTGAACCATCCCCAGAACCAAAATCTGAACCAGAACCTTCAGTTGAACCTAGTTCCTCACCCGAACCTTCTCCTGAACCTACCGCAGCATTGGAACCCGAGACATTGCTAGTGAAGGGACTTAAAGACGAAGCAGGTAACGCCACAAGCTTTGCACTATTTTTACATGTTCATTGGTGCTTTCAATAAATATTTTCTTTTTAAAATTTACTGGAATATTACTTGATATATTGAAAAAAATTTTGCATAGTAGTCTGATAAGAACACTTTTTATACAAATTACTGCCGCACCGTGAAGTTATGTAAAAATAATTATTAAGATCAGTGTTTGTCAAAGTTCTTGAACATGCGACCCCTATAAAATTAAAAAAAATCTGATGACCCCCTCCGTTATAAACCATGTTATAAAAATCTTGTCTATTTAGTACAGTGTACAACACTTGCTTTTTACTTTTACCTGACAAGCGATGGTAATCCCCCGAGTAAGATATAAACCACAGATTAAAAAAAACACTTGTTTGAATTAGTGAACAAGTTTGTATTATAGTTAGTCACTTTCATACATTAAAAGTAAAAATTACATTATTATTCATCCGAAAATATTACTTGAAAAGTCATGAAATTAATTATTTGAGGTAAGGGTGCCAATGGACATGTATGTATATAAATTAGATTTATATTTGTATAGCAATTTGTAGCACAATGTTAATAATTATGTAATTAATATATTTAATTAAATTTTGTGTTAACATTATAATGCTTTCTTATATTATTTAGATTTCTGAAAGATTAATGATAGGAGATTTTAAAGAAAGATTTTGAACGTGAAATTTTTAAACTGAGGGCGATTTGACATAAATTATTAAAATAATTTATTACCTTCATAAACTTAAATTGATTGATCGAAGTATAATTTTTAGAACATACTCAAAACAACGATTTGACAAGCCGCCCTTAGTTCAAGAAGCAGATAGCATAGCATATTGGTCTAAAAAAAATTACTTGATATTTACTTCTTATTTAATTTATTTGCTTCTAGAAGCAGATAAGTTAAAATTAAAATTTTTAATTCAGGGCAGTCGTTAGAATTTATATGGAATGCTCTGAGATTATTAAGATGGATCGTCTCGCCTTGGACGCAATTTTTTTTAATGAAAATTGTTCCTCTATTACAATCAGTAAGAATAGCGACATCAACTTCACAACTCAGTACTAACACGTTTGCTTAAAATCGTTATTGTAGCAGTGTCAATTGTATTTTTTTTTCAGAATCCTATATTTAAGATTCTATTTGATACGATATCCATTTTTAAGCAAACGTTTTGGAACTCGGTTGATTGATGTCGCGATTCCTATCTCCATGACCTAATGTATTTTATATTGTAAATTTGCGAAAAAGCAATAAACAAATAATTTGGGGCATAAGACAAGACGACCTCACTTAAGTTCTTTATATCTCTTTCTATTTCTATCTTTTAAATCTGTATTCTTGTATGCGGTAAACTATATATCAATTTGCAATTTTGTAATACTTATTATTTGCTTACATTTCTAGCTTTAATATTTTCTATGCTTTGCTGGGCTTTGGGTGCCACTTCAACCTCACTTCCACCTTCATCCTATCCCTTATAATGTGTCTTCAATCTTCACTACCTACTGATTTTCTTTGACAAGATCTTCTTGTTTTTTTTTAATTTACTAGATAATCCTCCTTTTACTTTATTAACTTTTTTGGTCAGGTAACTTTTACTTCGTTTTTGTACTTAATTAATTCAAGTTCTTCTGTGGAGTAAAGTAATTATTTATCTGAAGAATTGTATAAGTGTGTGTTTAGGTACTTATCAATACACCTTTTTAAAAAAAAAAGTAAATATTAAGGATGTATAACTATATCTATAACATTGTATATAATTATGGTAAACAATGTATATGTGTATTATCTTTGATCCAAGCTGATTCCCGGCGATGGTAAGGTAATTATGGTGTTGTTAAATAAATGTGACTTGTACTATAACTCTTTCATCGAGTACAAATTGTACTAAGCGTAACAAAATTAACTGGTTGAAGTAATTGTTTTGGAACCATTTAAAACATCATTATGTTTGGTGTTTCGGTTAATGTGGACACCTAAAAACCTTGTTGCGCCGAGTGGCGTGGTTTCGATTCCCACGCGAAAAAAATATTTGGGTGATACACAGGTATTTGTTTGAATGTAGGTGAACTGTGTTTGTTAATTGTACATAATTATAATATTTTGTTAAAAGTATTTTTTGTGAAGGTGCGGGGTCCGTTGTATTAAAAAAAACCTTTTGACAATCAGTTTTAAGAATGGGCCAAGTAAATGTCATGAATGTATGTTTCTTGTGGGGGTTGGACCGATTTGATGAAATTTTCAGAAAATCTTCCTATAAAACCAGCAATAGGATAAAAATAACCAGTAACTGCGGGCGAAACCGCAGGGCACAGCTAGTATTAAATAACATAATATCCTAAATATTATAGGTTACTTCCCTGCTCATGAATACGTACCTAAGTTCGACTTCAACCCCATGGACTGCACCGACATCGTCATAGGAACTGCTAAGGGCAACTACCATAGAGTGCTGGACTATTATACGAGAGATAGGTAAGTCACACTGACTTCTAAACATTATATAGCTAATATTTACGTTAATTTTTGTTTACCGTTTACCTACATAATATAATAAGTAAAAAAATAAAAAGTGTTTAAAATTTTAAATACTTTTTTAACATATCTAGAGACAGTTAAAATATAAAAGGATATTTTGTAGAGGTCGTATTTTATAAAAAAAAATTGTCCTGAACTGACTGAACGCGTGCCTCGGAGGGGCCCTATATCAAAATTAGTTGGGGGGTAAAGATTGGAGGTATTTTTTATAAGGAGGTTATAAAAAAATGCCCCCAATCTTTACCCCCCAACTAATTTTGATACAGGGCCCCTTTTCTTTTCATAGCTCCACTGGCATAAACTCTTGGTTTGTCAGTGACATTGTGGACAACATTTCACTATTTTTTGCATACACACGTTAATTGCCCCTGTAGCCCGGGGCCTCAGTTTATAAAAACAACGCCTTTCATCTTTAAAAAAAAATTGAATTCTTAGCCAAACAAAAAATATTTTGATTTGAAATGGCCAGTACATATGGTATTATCATAACATATTATAAGGATTGTTATGCATCCAGGTCGACCCCTCGCGTGGACACCTTCTGGGGCGGACACGATGACATCACGGCCGCGTCCGGCTACGAGGAGAATGGTGTCACCACCATCATGTTCAGGAGGAAGATTAAGGTTCGCTATACTTATGTATTCAGGTAACTGATGGTTAGTTCTGGGAAAGAGATTTTATTATTTGAAAGGCATATATTGTAAATGATCGCAAGAAAGTCGTGGAAGTGAACAAGTCATGTATTGGGAGATTATAGGTGGGGACCCAGTCCAACAATGGAGACCACGAATTGGACGCAGAAACGTCGGAAGGCAAAATATGAGATAATGACTTAGCAAAAGTGGCTGGAAACGACTGGATGCGGAAGGTCCAAGAAACTTTAAAAAGAGATCTACATTCAGCATTGGTTGGCAGCAGGTTGAGGAAGAAGAAGGATATATTGTTGAAGTTCAATTTTGTGTGGGGCGGGTTAATACCTATCTGCCATTTAGAAGGTATCTCGTAACAGACGAGAAAATGGCTTGCTCAGTAAACCTCTTGGGGGTCTCGTTAGCGTCCACCATTAAATTGAATTCCTGCAAATTGAACATCCGATCGGAATGCACATTTCGTCGGTCATTCTAGCGAACCCTCGCGAAAAAAGTCTATCAGCACCCTTAGGGCGGACCCTTAGGTAGTTGTGTGTTTAAATTGGTGCCTGTGTGGGCCAGTTACCTCTTCGGCTGGATAATGCATCAGTAACTCCTCTAGTGTTGAAATAAAACTACTTTTTACGGATTTTATCGCGTTATATTGATATTTTTAATTCCCGATGTTTCGGATCCTTTACAGCATCCATGGTCACGGGTGGGCAGTGAGGAGGATAAAATCCGTAAAAAGTAGTTTTATTTCAATGTCTAATATTCGCGTAAGTGTTAGAAACCAGTATCCTCTAGTGTTGTAAGTGTTTATGCGCGTCGATGACTATTTATCACCACAGAATGAAATGTTATTACAGGCCAAGGAGCCAACGGACCACTCGCTAGTGGACGACACGATGCACGTGATCTGGGCCCGCGGCCAGGAGCCAGGCCGCTACGTGCACGCGCCGGCCTCGGGCCTGGAGCGCGGCACGGCCTCCGCCGGGGACTTCTACCGCCCCGACGAACTCAAGTACCACGGACACGGCGCGCAGAGGGGAGTCGCCGCCATCAACTTCTTTGGTGAGACATACGATTCCTTACACCAGGTACAGTCAGCACATCAGGCATACAAAACTGTAAAAAACTTCTAAATGATTTTAAAACCCTAAAATGTTAATGATTAAGTTCAAAATCAACTGGAAAAATTTACATTTTGTGGTAACTTGATGTGCTGGCCACCATACTACAAATACACATAGTGCCGATTTAAGTCATCTACGGATCATACTGACCAGCTTTCTATATAAGCAAAGACGACTTGTCATAATAAGTATTTTTAAATGTGGTTTATAATTTTGCAGCTATAGGAAGATGTATATTTTCAATGAGATTTTTTTAGTACAAGTAAAATCAACCATATGTGCATAATCAACTTTAATTAGTTTAAAAACGATAATTTGTTTAAAATATCTATAATATGACTAAGATTAGAGCAAAATAAAGTATAATCAGACAGGCATCTAGTAAGAGCCGTGAAAATATCTGACTTACTCGATAATAGGACATATTGAGGTTTGACTGACTGGCGACCGCCCTTACGTCGGACTCTGTCGTAAAGCTGTTTCCCATTATTCCCATTCGGTTCACTTCGACAGTCTTTAGTCCGTACAGGTTCTTAACTCGGTTAAACATCAGCAACTCCTTTGGTGTCATTGTCCACTTTATGCGGCGATGACTACTTACCATGAGGTGGCTCGTCAAAGAAGTTGTTGTTCTATAAATCCTTCCAGAGGAGACCAAAGTATCAGTGTCTGGAGGTATCCTCCCGTTACCGGACAAGTGTGGCGGACAGTGGCGGCTGCCGGCGGACTGTTCTCCGCAGAACAACTCGTGCGAGTACGTCGCCAGCTGGGAGTACCTCGGACAGGTGCGCGGCAAGGACTCCGTGCGCTTCACTATCTCCACCAAGAACAGCAAGCAATGGACCGGCATCGGCTTCAGCGATAACAAGAAGATGGTGAGTCTTTTGAGAAAGATCGGCTACAGGGCGCGGATGTGGAGTTGTGTCGCAAACTATGGCTCACCTCCTATCCTGTCCTCTATGCCCTGAAACCTGTAGTATAGACGACCTCTGTGCTGCCACTGACTAAGCTTTAGAGGTGGCTAAGTTTTGGGCAAAGAGTATATTATAACTATAAAAAACGTACCCTCGACACGAAAAAGAAGAAGATGAGTCTTTTGGTGCTGCGCTCATAGAAGACACTAGATATTGTTATACAGATTTTGTACCGCGCGAGGTCCTCAATAATTTTCAACAAAGAAATTATAATACTTTTAGGAGATGACTGCCTCGTTAGTCTAGTGGTCCTAAGTGTGACTGCTACGCTAGAGGTCCTGGGTTCGATCCCCAGGTCGAGCAAAGTGTTATTGGATTTTCTATGAAATTGTCAGTAGCAGCTCGAAGTCTGGATTTGTGCCCGGTTAATGGCAATAGGCTCGCCCCCTATTACATGGGACCTAAACATACCGGCGAAATGTGGGTGTACATTAGTACACCTCTGCCTAACCCTTCGGGGAATACAGGCGTGATGGTATGTTATGTTATGTTATGTTTTAGGAGATTGATGATTTTTTAGGAATACCCGCCTATTCTTAAAGTGTAGGTTAGGTTAGGCATACTTTTGTATAAAACGCACGCCGATAGGTCAACTCTGACACTTTTGCTCGGGAGCTCGGTAACGAAGCACGTGTGTTGTCCACTAGCCATTGTGATAGTGACGTCGAATCTCTGTCCGATCATTACGAATAATTATTGTGTATTTGTGTTTGCCCTGATGTAATCTTGACTCTGTAAAGTGTTTCTTTAGGCCTCGGGCCTTATTAAATCTTAAAAAAACCACGCCCTGTCATAATTTCTAAAAATACCGTTTTTTTTTAAAGTAATTCCTCAGATCAAATCAAAAGTTTTTATTTGATCTGAGAGTAATTCTATCACTGCGGGTCGCACTCGTAGTATTCTTGTTACCCCTCTTATTTGGCTAAATGCTTATGTTACGAGTGGGTTCACGTCAGTAGCACAATGGGTAGGTTTCCTACATTTTTATACCCCTACCCTAACCCCCCATTTTTCATCGCGATTTCAGTATAACGGAACAAGGTTTCCGGATATAAATTAGGTTATAACGTTATAACCATGTTTTTCTGTGTTTCTAGTCTCAATCGGACGCCATAATCGGCTGGGTAGACGCTCGTACAGGCCGTCCATTCTTAATGGATACGTGGGTCTCTGGGTACTCAGCGCCCAGGGTCGACAGCCGCCAAGACCTGAGCAATGAGAGCGGGAGCCTCGTGGACGGCATCACCACGCTCAGCTTCGTCAGGAAACGGAACACGGGAGACCAGAAAGTCAGTTTATACATTTTACAAGCTGTGCTCCACGGCTCAACTCGCTTTGCCCCGCTTCTAAAAGACATTTTACGAGAATATTTTGCTTTTGACGTAGATAACTAAGGAACTAAAGCCTTGGGCGCTTTTTTTGTTTTTAGCATATTTGTTTGTCTAGGAACTGTGGCCAGCACATCAAGTTACCACAAAATGTCAATTTTTTTCAGTTGATTTTGAACTTTATCCTCAACAATTTAAGATTTAAAATCATTTGGAGAAATTTTAAAATTTTGTATAACCTTATCTACTGGCGACTGTACATGGAAGTAGAAATTGCGACATCAACAATATCTTATTCACAATTTGAGAGATTTTAATCGTGGAAGATTTCAGTGTAAAATACTTCGAGGATTTTGCAGAAAATTTCAATTCTCACCAGAATAAACACATTTTGATTTGCTGTCGAAGGAATTTTGAGGTTCTATCCTGTCGTTAATGTCGCAATATTACTGACATGATCATTACCAAAAATAGGGATAAAAGGGATAAGCTAGGAAAGATCAGTTTTTCTTAGAAAAATACTTATTTTTCTTATAAAAGCGGTGTTTCTAAGAATATAAATAGCGTAATTTATCAAAATTTAAAATAAAGTAAATATACAAGAACACCTAATAATTTTATTATTTAATCAGAAACAGTACGTTGTAGAGAATAACTAACGCGAAAAATGAAAATAAAATGCAAAAAAATATGCGTCGGCCGGGAATCGAACCCGGATCAACTGCTTGGAAGGCAACTATGCTGACCATTACACCACCGACGCATGTGTTTGTGTGATAGAAATATCTAATCAAATACAATTTTAATAATACCTACAATAAATTGATTTTAATTTCATTGTTGTAATGACCTACATTACAATATTAAGTAATATACCGGGTATTGATAAAGTCATTCGGCTATATTGTACCGTGAATCGTAATAAAACGTGACATTAAAATGTTTCAAACAAAATTCTAACATTCTTGTCATATTTTAACACCGTACGCACGGCTACACATCAAGCTATACAAAACCAGTTTTCGCTGGCCTCTTATTGTATAGGAACTCTAGACAATGCGAGATCAACTTAAACTGGTTTTGTATAGGTTGACCTATAGCCGTGTGTACCTATGAAAATTTCAAATATAGCTACTATATTTTAGTATATCAATAGCTGGTAGATCTGATTGCCGTTGGGCTAAAAAGGTTCTCTGGGGGCACCACGAGGTTAACTTAAGGAGGTGTTTGGTAGATTCTTATTGTGACCTTTTTTATGGGAATACTCGGCAACGAGCAGGCGAGCTACCTGATGGTAAGTAGTCGTCGCCGCCCATGGACATCTGCAATACGAAAGGAGAAGACCTTTACCGAGTTAGAAGTACCACACTCTCGCAGAAGACCGACGTCAGAGTAGTAGCGTTACGCTACTGTACTTCGTTCGGTGAGCGAGAGGGCCGGAGGCCCAATTCCTCCCTCAATCCCCTTCTTTCTCCTTTTTTCCTTCCCCTAAATAGGCTCGGCATCTGCAACTCCTTTGGTTTTGCAGATGTCCATGGGCGGCGATGACTACTTACCATCAGATAGCTCGCCTGCTCGTTTGCCGAGTTACTTGTCTCATTTTTTTTGCCTGATGAAGATGAGGATATTAACAATTAATTATCACGCGAGTGCAGTGATAGCCTAGTGATATGACCATTGGATTGCCAAGTCAAAGGTCTCGAGTTCGAATCCAAGGCACGCACTTCTGACTTTTCGAAGTCATGTGCGTATTAATAATTAATTATCACGCGCTTAAACGGTGAAGGAAAACATCGCGAGGAAACCTGCATGCCTGAGAGATTTTCTTGACAGCGTGTGAAGTCTGCCAACCTGCAGTAGGCTAGCGTGGTGGACTATAGCCTAATCCCTCTCGTACTGAGAGGAGACCCGTGCCTAGCAGTGGGACAATGTAATGGGTTGATGATGATGATGTTGTATTGTTTCCAGGACCTCGCGTTCACAGACAGTCAGTGTCTGTACATGATGTTCATCACCCAGGGCGGTGGGTACGATCCCGTCAACAAGCGCACCAGCAAACATTTACAAACGCCCATGGTCACTGACGAACGAGTCTGCATCCGGCCCTGTGGACCTGGTATACACACATATTGTTATTTCTTTTTTAAATTTATTTAAGGGTAAAGCGTCAGCCTTTTTTCGAGATTTTTGCTAATTATTCGGCTATAACTCATTCTAGGTATATGGCAGTAGAAATTGTGACATCAACAATAACTTATTCACGGTTCAGTATTAAAATTTTGCTTAAAAATCGTTATAGTCGAAGATTTTGTTGTAAAATAGTGGATTCGGCGAAAAATTACAATTTATATACCTACCTAATGTGTTGGTATGTGTATGTATTATAAAAACAATAATACTGCAATTAGTAATGGTTTTATTAGTTATCTTAGAGATAATGTAACAACCAAATTAAGCGTGGCTCGGCCGCCATCTTGACTGCGGTGCTTGTTCACTAGTGATGTGACATACTCATAACATCCTCCTTATTAGAGAAATTAAGTTTTTATAATTTAACTGCTTGAGACAGTTTACAAAAATTATTAAACTCTTAACAATAACTTTGACAACAAAGACTGTTTAACTAACTAACTAAAAATAAGACAATATGTTGGACTGTCTCTATCTATATATTATATTCTAGACTTAACTTAATCAGCCCTTCACAGTCATTGCCTTAACGTTTGCTTAAAAAACATATTATTTATTTTTTTTTTTTATAAATCTAACCGTCTTGCTGGTCTTATGACTCTTCCACACCTAGTGCGCATTTCAACTGGTGTTGTAAGCTCTTCAATAGATGGTGCTACTGTATGAGAATTATGAGGTGTTTTAATATTTGGACTTCTTTGCAACATATTATCTTGAGATACTTTTTGAGGTGACTGTGGAGGCTTCAAAATATGCTGTCTGTTTCTCCTTCCTATAAATCCATCTGACCCTTCAACAGTATAAGACCTAGGCTGATCACATTTGGACCTTACTGTGCCTGTAATCCATGGAGTATCTGGCACTTTCTTAAAATAGACCTTATCTCCTTCTTGTAGTTCTGGTAATGATTTAGTCTTTCTGTCATAGTAATCCTTCATTTTATTTTTATTTTCTTCCTTAGTTTGTACATATTCTTGAAATTTGACTGTTCTTGGTTTTAAGTTTTTTGAGACTGTTGGCAATTGTGTTCTAAGTGAACGTGACATTAACAACTGTGCCGGTGAAGGTAGATTTCCTCTTGGTGTATTTCTGAATTGAAGCAAAGCAAGATATGGATCTGTTCCTGACTCATCTGACTTGGTAAGAAAACGTTTACATATCTTTACTGCGGACTCTATCAACCCATTTGACCTTGGTATGTAGGGGCTTGATGTATTGTGATGTATTCCCCATTCTGAGATAAAATTCTTAAACTCTGCCGAATTAAATGGTGGTCCATTATCAGAGAATAACTCGACTGGGATACCATGTCTGCTAAAAATACTTTTAAGACAAACAATTACTGTTTTGGCGTTAGTACTTGCCACGGCCATTAATTCAATATAATTTGAGTAATAATCTTGTAGTACTATGTATTTTTTAGATTTATAATCCATAAAATCAACACCAACTTTTTCCCATGGAAGTGATGTAACATCATGTGGAATAAGTGGTTCTGGGGCATTTGTACTTCTATGTGACAAGCAAATATGACAGGACTGGACAATGTTTTTTATATCAGTTGACATAAATGGCCAAAATACATGTCCTCTAGCAAACGCTTTTGACCTTTCAATTCCCAAATGACCACTGTGTATTATTTTCAAAATGTCAGGCCTTAATTTTTTAGGTATGACTATACTGTTATTTCTGAAAATTAGATCATTTTCTGTATGTAACTCAAATCTATACTGCCAATACTCATGTAGATCCTCGTGAATTTGAGTTTTACTTGACGGCCATCCTTCTTTACAATATTTTTTCAAAATCTGCAAACTTTCTTCTTCATTAGTGCCTTTGATTAACCACTGTAGACGTTCTGATGAGACTGGTAATGACTTAATCAGTAAATTTACATGAACAATGATATCATCATCTAATTCATCTGAACTTGTTTCAGAGAGTGCTGCTCTTGACAAGGTATCAGCAATGTACATGTGACTACCTTTCTTGTAAACTACATTTAAACTGTAGAGTTGTATTTTCAACATCATTCTTTGGAGACGTGTTGGAACCTCGACTAAAGGCTTTTTAAACAATGTTATTAAAGGAGCATGATCCGTCTCTACAGTTACAGTTTGTCCATATATAAATTGATGGAATTTGATGCAGGCAAAAACTATTGAATAGAGTTCTTTCTCTATCTGAGCCATTTTTTGTTGTGTATCTGTTAAAGTTTTTGAAGCATAATATACTGGATGTTGATTTTGTAACAACACTGCTCCGACAGCACTCTTACTAGCATCACTTTGTAAGACAATAGGATCATGGACATTAAAATGTGACAATACTGGAACTTGACATATTAATTGCTTCAGACGACAAAATGTTGTTTCATGATTGGCAGTCCATTGCCAATCAGTAGATTTTTTTAATAATTGGCGTAGAATTTCTGTCTCACCTGCCATATTTTTAATAAAAGGACTTAAGTAATTAAGTAGACCCAGAAATCGTTGTAAATCCTTTAGACAGGTAGGAGAGGGCATCTCTTTGATTGCTCTGACTTTGTCTGGATCAGCGGTGATTCCGTCTGCTGTGAAAATATGACCCAGATATTTAATACTCTCCTTGGCGAATGAACATTTGTCTTTATTGAACTTGACATTATTTTCCTTTGCTCTTTTAAATACCATATTAAGACGCTCATTATGCTCTTTTAGTGTTTGACCGCTGACTAAAATATCATCGCTGTATACTGCCACCCCTGGTATGTCACCAAACATTTCTGTCATAATTCTGTGAAAATACTCAGGAGCACAGTTGACTCCATATGGAAGACGTTTAAAGCGGTATCGGCCAAAAGGTGTATTAAAAGTTGTGAGGTAAGAACTCTTCTCACTCAACTTGCACATCCAAAATCCACTACTTGCATCCAAAGTGGAGAAAAATCTTGCACCAGCCACCTTGGCGCGGACCATGTCTACTGATGGAATAGGATAGTGAGTCCTGTTAATTGCCTGATTTAAATTACGGGGGTCTAGACATACCCTTAATTGACCATTTCTTTTTTCTATTAAGATTAAGGAACTCACCCATTCAGTAGGCTCTGTGACCTTGGTAATGACATCCATTTTTTCCATCTTCTCAAGTTCTTCTTGAAGTCTATGATGTAATGCAAATGGTACCTTCCTTGGAGCATCGACTTTTGGCTGTACCTCAGGATTTGTACTTATGTGACACTCGCCAGGAAGACAACCAAGACCGGTAAAAAGAGAATTATTACATTCAACAATTTTATTGAAATTTATATTTTGTGACTGACTTGACTGTAGTGGAGATGACTGTGACTGACTTTTTGTGATTTTAGAACATGTTACTTGACTTGAATTTGACTCATTTTGACTTATTTCTGAAGACAATTGACTAATACCACCTTCTGACGTTTGCATACTTGTAGTGTCTACACAGAAAACTCTTTTAATTAACCCAATTTTAGAGCATGTAAGTTTACCAAGTACAGTTGGGGAATTGACATATGCAATTATAAAATTAATTTGTTTTGTCATATAGAGGTCATTAAATTGGAATTTACACTCTAGGTTTTGTTGACCTAGTACCTCTAGACTATTACCAGTGTATGACTTAATTTTTATATCAGTTTTAGACAATACCTTTTTAGTATTAAGTGAATCATAAACACTTTTTGACATAATATTGACATCACTGCCCGTATCAATAATACAATTTATTTGTGAATTATTTATATATAAATTTATTGTCCATTCACTTGAGTTGGATGACTGAATATGACCTACAAACAACTCATCTTGTTCTGACTGTACCTGTTGCATATCACTTTCTGACTGTATATATTTTATTGACTTTGACTGGATTGACCGACAACAGACTGCAAAATGACCGACTTTTTCACATTTCTTGCACTTTACACCAAATGCTGGACACTTATAGCGATGCACCTGACCACACCTCGTACAAACTTCCTGTCTTGACTGCTGACTATATTGACTGACGTTTCTTGCGTTAGACTTTGATCTTGAGCGTGACTGACTCATATACAAGACTGAACTTTGTTCTGATGATAATTCATCTGTTTGATGTCTGGAAGCAAGCATGGCTTTTGCCATCTCTAAGGCTTTGTCAAGATCCAACTTATCTTCAAGCAATAATTTTTCTCTTATATAGTTGTATTTTAGATGCATATTACATATGAACATTATTTTGACTAGGCGTTCCTGCAGCTGTCCTAGCTCACAGTTTTGTGACCTTAATTTAAGTGTGCAAGCAAAGTCATCCAAGGTTTCATTTTCACCTTGTTTGTATGTAAAAAAATTATGACATTCGTAAGTGAGGTTAGCTTTTGGGGCGAAATGATTTTGAAACAACTCTATGAGCTCGTCGTATTTAAGTATATCCTCGTCTTTGCCAAACGTATTGAATACATCCACGCCCTTTTCACCAATGACATGTAGAAATAAAGCTACCTTTCTGCCATCACTCTCGTCATCCATGCCAGATGCACGTAAATAAATTTTGAATGTCTGCACCCATTTCTTCCATTGTTGGGCCAAGTTACCATTCATCAACATGGGCTGCGGACTGGGCATTCCCGAAAGTTTCTTGGGCTTGGGAATGGCTTGGGGATTTTCCTCAGACATGACGCCGACTTTTCACTTGAAAATTTCACAATGACTCGACACGTAGATTATGAACCCAATTACTGACACCATGTGTTGGTATGTGTATGTATTATAAAAACAATAATACTGCAATTAGTAATGGTTTTATTAGTTATCTTAGAGATAATGTAACAACCAAATTAAGCGTGGCTCGGCCGCCATCTTGACTGCGGTGCTTGTTCACTAGTGATGTGACATACTCATAACACCTAAATCTCCTACGGTAGCGATTTTTAAGCAATAGTTTTAATATTCGATCTAGAATAAATTATTATTGATAACAAACAAACAAAATGAGAACCTTCTCCTTTTTGAAGTGTGGTTCAAGACCATTAATCTTCCACAGAGCCAACTGAAGAAGAGATAACAACAGAGGCGATCTTGCCCGGACAAGCTTCGTACACGATGTTGATCCGCATCACGGGCCTAGCCGACAGCTTCAAGCCGCCGGCCGCCGGCAGCAAGGAGTACGAGGAGCTCAGCAAGCAGGTCGCGGACAGCCTCGCCGGGGACCTGGCTAAGAACAAGGGGTACCATGCCCTCGTCGTCAACGGATTCATGCAGTAAGTACAAACAACTTGCTAACACTATTATTAAAAAAAAGTGATTTTTGGAACTCTAAGTATCCGTCTTATATTAAAAGTGATTTTTGAATTCTTTTCTGTCATATTAAAAGTGTTTTTTGAATTCTGTTCTGTCATATTAAAAGTGATTTTAGAATTCTTATCTGTCATATTAAAAGTGATTTTTGGGACTCTAATAGCCGTCTTCTATTAAAAGTGATTTTTTTTTCTTTTTGTATTTTTTAGGCATTTTCCATGCAAAGATTACTAAGTTATTTTAGTGAAAGAAAAATACACGAATAAATCCTGCCCGCGGTCGTATTTTTCCTTCACTAAAATAAAAGTGATTTTTGTTTGGAATTCTAATATTCGTAATTTTTAAAGATTTTTGGGACTAGTATCCGTAAAATTGAGTGTTTTTTGGAAATAAAAGGTCTTTGAATTGTTGGAATTCCGAACTCCGAACTAAAATCCGTTTTATAATAAAAGTTGGAAATCAAAGATCTTTGAATTGTTGGAACACAATCCGTCATATATTAAAAGTGATTGTTGGGACTCTAGTATCCTTCACATTTAGTGACTATTACAGTACCTATTACCTTGTACCTAAACATACCGGCGAAGTTTGGGCGTTCGGGGAATACAGGCGTGATGGTATATAATGTTGCTATAAATGTTCAAGCGCTTGGCAATGAAGAAGCAACAAACTCACTCACAAAATTTTGTCCACAGAAACGAAACTAAAGCCATAATAGCTGAGCTGACACTGAAGTCCATAGACTTGAACAGCATAGAGGGCTCCAAGGGGAGGGCGCTGGATTCCGGGAACAGTACGCAGGAGGACGAGGCCGAGCGATGGCAGAGGGCCGTGAGGGACACGCTGGCACAAGGGAGGGTCGGGAACCTCAACGTAGACCCTGACTTCTTAGTGTTTGAGCCACAAAGCTGTGAGTACTTCGCTATTTTATTTAATTCTTTTTCTATATATTTATTTATGTTATCTGTGTGATGTACGGATCTTGTCAAAATAAATGTGATTGCCTCCTTCCTTTCTTCTTTCTTTCTATAATTACGTATTCTAATTTACTGATTATTAGATGATAAAAAGCACATGGACTGCCTGCCTGAGACCTCAGTTGCTAAGTTTCATTTGTCCAGTAATTTCACTGGCTGCATTAACCTTCAAACTGTAATGTTTTTTTAAACTGTCTCTGTACATGACGAATTTTTTTATATTTTAAACAACTACTAATTTAAATTTATATTGTTTAAAAGCTTGTCACGGAATTTACCTGTGTAGATAAACAAGTCAATTAACTTGATCTGATTGATTTTAATTTTCGAAAATTTCAAATTTAGTAAATACGAGTATTTAAATCTCGCGATAAGTTTTTATACCATATAAATAGTGTAATGTAGGTATATTCTCTACATTATACAACGTTAATTTTTGTTTACCCTAAATCCGAAGCACCCCAACTTTAATTTGATTTGAAAAATAATAAAAAATAAAAAACATGATTTAAATTCGGGCGGTGATGAGCTCAAAAGTTTGTCCTAATTACCTAAATTGCGCGGGTGGGTTCGAAGAGCTAATGGGGTCGGGAAGCGCAGGTGAGTGATGGACCTCCCTGTTCGGTGTTTCTTGCGCCGATTTTCTCAATAACATGTTTATGCCTTCATCATCATCAACCCATTACATTGTCCCACTGCTGGGCACGGGTTTCCTCTCAGAATGAAAGGGATTAGGCTTTAGTCCACCACGCTAGCCTACTGCGGGTTGGCAGACTTTACACGCCATCGAGAAAATCTTTCAGGCATACAGGTTTCCTCACGATGTTTTCCTTCACTGTTTAAGAGTGTACTCTAGTGAGCCTTTCTCCATACAAACGCATTCTGCTGTTTTCTCCGTAGATGATGACTCTAGAGCAATGATATTTTTCCAAAAAATCTAGATCTAATTCATACAGGCCCCTATTCCTATTTCATTTTTTCCAAAAGATAATTTCACAAGAAAATATGACAATTCGAAAAAAAGGCCGTTTTTACCTTCATGTTCAGGCGACTATCAGACAAATTTGAAAAGTTTTTAACAAAAAATTAAATAATAGAAGCATAGACATGCTTTGATATATAAATTGTTTAGATCAATCCACTCTTGAAGAAGAAAACAGCAGAATACGAAACGTCTTTTGGTCAAGGTTTTTGTAGGTAAAATCATCCTAAGCTGCAGTTGTCCTTTTCGCACTGTACAGGAAGAGACTGGAGGTGCAGCGCGACGGCAATAGTTTCTTCAAATACCTATTTTTCAAATTCCTCAGGACTAGAGTCTCCTCTTAAGTGCGTGTAAATTAAGTATTAATACGCACATGACCTCGAAAAGTCAGAGCCATGTCTTGGATTCGAACTCGAGACCTTTGACATGGCAGTTCTATGGTCATATCACAAGGCTATCACTGTACTACTTGAATCATTTTTAAACGTAACCACATAACATAGGCTAAAAACCATTGTAATCGATTCTGTTACTGATTCTGAACAAACTACTTTCGGTTTTCGGGTAAACAAAAACTAACGTTGTGTAATCTCGTTGATAGTGGTATCAGATCAAGAGCCAGAGGATACATCAGGCAACGCCCGTTCGTTCTTCGGTATGGCCGAGACCAAGCTGTACGTGGTGGTGGGGTGCGTGGCCGCGCTGGTGCTGGTGGCGCTGCTGCAGGCCGCCTGCACCCTCTACAGGGGGGGGGCCAGGCCGGGACTCAACAAGGTACGGAACAGGGGGGAGGGGGGAGGGTGTATCTACACGGTGTGTACAACTTTGGGGGAAACTCTAACACTAATTGATATAATTAAATGATAAAACAATTGATTTAGTTTAAATTGGGTACTATATTGTCCAAAATGCTAGATATAAGGTGAATTATAGATGAGAACGCGCGGAATGCTTTTGATGACCGAATGCGAACTGATACAATACAAATTTATTATAAATTTTCACACTTTAACAAAATGATGATGCGTGCATTGTCGTGATTTCGTACACGGTGGAAGAAACAACAACGCACAGCCCCTTACTATGAATTCACTACATAACTCAGGACCCCTTTTTCGTCGGCTATTAAAAAAAACTGTTTTTTTTTCCTACAAAAGTGCAATACCTACTTACGCGATCAAAATTTTGATGATTTGATATTGATGAAACAGTTGATTTTTTAGGGTTCCGTACCCAAAAGGTAAAAACGGGACCCTATTACTAAGACTCCGCTATCCGTCTGTCTGACCGTCTGTCACCAGGCAGTATCTCATGAACTGTGATGGTTAGACAGTTGAAATGGTTGTGTCGATGTCCCTTCCACCATGTATAGTGTAGTTAATAAGAACACTCCCGACTAATTTACCTATCAAATAAAAAAAACAAAATTAAAATCAGTTCATCCATTCGGGAGCTATGATGCCACAGACACACACACACAGACATGTCAAACTTATAACACCTCATCGTTTTTGCGTCGGGGGTTAAAAGTGCGAGTGTAAGCCGCGGTTGGGCGTACGTAGTGTGTGACCCACTGCCATGGACTGACCATTATATGGTGAAGATAGCTTTCAAATTACCCGAAAAACTAAAACCCATATAAGCTGACCTCTAATTGTATTAAAAGCTTATACAATGCCAGGTCAGACTATACAGGTTTAAAAAAAAAGGCGGAGAATGGCCGTATTGTTCTGTTTGCGGTATTATATACTAGCTCATTGTCTCCAACCTCTTAAATGGCACCGCTCCCTATTTTGTAGTTGTCTCTTAAACTAGGGTACAACAATACATAACTTTACCTACTATATGTTCCATTTTCAAATGAAAAATCTAATAAAAAAAAATATAAAAAAGTCTAATCACCCTTTTTAAATACACACCCTTAGAAAACACTAAACTTGCAATAATGTTTCAGGACCAGTTAATACCCAATACAGCATGGAAAGATTATTCACCAGCGAACACAAACTTTGCATTTGAGCCATTTGAAAACGACGACAAATACAACAGCACAGCGTCCACAGCGCCCCTGCGGCACCGCCCCACCCCCCTCCGGCCCACAGACCCTCCCCCACCGCGGCCCGGCAGCGCTGCCAACAAATCGCCCTCTAACGGAAAAATGGGGAAGCCAAATGGGATGAATGGGCAGCATGGGATGAGCAGTCAATATGGGGTGCATGGTCAACATGGGGTGCATGGTCAACAAGGGGTGCATGGTCAACACGGGGTGAACGGTCAACAAGGGGTGAACGGTCACGGCACGCACGGGAGCAGCGGCCGCATGACTCCCAAACATCAGAACAGCGCCGCGCAGTACTACCACGAGACAAGGTCACTGCAGCGACCCCGCGGAGGCGGACAGTACAGGTAAAACTTACGTAATCATTAAAAAAATACTTGAAATTTGAACTATTACGCATTTATTATTTTACACATTTGCGGCATGGCCCAAAGATTCTACAAACTTACATAGGCCAATAGTTTGATTATTTTTCTAATTAAGTGACATCAATAGCCTGGATGACTGGGTAAAAGATTGAAAAAATTCTACCACATTATTGCATATATTCCTGTCTGAGACATTCAGAAAATAAAATTTGATTTTCGTAGTAGCTTCAGTTGTTAGATAAGTCGTCAAACTCGCAACATATTGAGGAAATCTACAGCAAAATTCGAAAATATTACCAAAACGATATACCTACTCCATATAAAAAATAGGAAACCATTATCTACCACGTGTTAAAATCATTATATGGTGACGTCATTAGAACATACGTCATCATTCTATTAACACCTTTTATCATACCAAACAAAGACTCTCTCATAGTAATACAATGAAAAGTAAATATTTACAAATTGCTTACCTAACACTATAAATAACGTAAGCAAATTTAAACCGTATTTCCACGTAGTTAGGAAATATTTTATCATTCATGTTCTATGACGAGGGTGACTATTCGAGGGTGGAATGTTTGTATTTCAAAAGGTTCTTAATTTCGCTGTTGCTTCTATACGACCGTGTGGCCTAATGGATAAGGCGTCGGACTTCGGATCCGAAGATTGCAGGTTCGAGTCCTGTCACGGTCGAATATATGTTTTGTTACGTAGCATTTTTTTTATTTCTTTGTATTGTTGGTATTGATAATGATCTTCGAATACTTTTGAAGTTACTGTTTTTAAATCTATTTTTTTATTATTTGGTTCACCAACGATTTTTTACACTTATACCATGCTAGTCTTATACTAGAACTTAACAGGGTAACAATCACAGGAATTAAACAGCATAATTATGGAATTACGAGCTATCGGTACAAAAATGAGATCAAATAAAGGAATCTATTGAAGGAAATCGGGTTAGATTCTAAGCTACAAGACTGGCGATAAACACACCTTTGTGTCGTACATTTGTGTGAAAAGGAAGAGGCGGTTAGCGGGTCTCCAGGCTGTCACCTCGTATTTTCTCATATTTCTCAACCAATTTAAGTATATGGTACTCACCGAAGTTGGCTCATAATGTACTTTTCAGTCGATAAAAATGTTATTAAAATAGGTAGTAGGTATTTTTCCAAAATATATCTGTTTATACTTGACAAAGTGCACGCTCACAATGGATTCTCTATTGTGTCAACTGCGTCATTGGTTTAGTTCGCCCCTATTACAACATACCATACCGGTCGCACTGTGGTTGCATATCAATACATCTCTTCCTAACCCTAACAGGTAGCAGATGTGATGGTACATATATTGTGGCACGCTAAATAAGGTTGACAACCGAGGAACTAATGGCGCCACTTTCGCTCGACCCACCACAGTTCTATTGGTTGAAACCTCTTTGCCTTATTGTTGTCAATATAATGTTTTTTTTATTGGTTGTCGTAGGAACATCTGGTGTTACTTTTCTTATATAGCTTGACAGGTCATTAGGTCATTTTCATACAGGCTACCAGTTTGATTTCTTTCTTTCTCAGGTTGACGTATGACACTAGACGGAGTTATTTGTTTATGGGCTTCAAGACAATGATGCGTAAAATTTTAATGTGTTTGACAATTTTTTTAATGTGAATTATTTGGTTTCCAGTAACTCAGGTCGTTCGGATCGCGCGACGTACTCACTGCCGCGGGGCCCCAGGGCGGGCGGCGCCGGGGGCGGAGGACCCGGGGGCGGGGGCTCCGGGGGCGCCGGACTCTCCACACACCCCGACTTCTACTTCATGCCCTCGCAGCGGAAGTACGAAGGTGAAGTAGTCAGAGTTTACGTAGACTATAGAGACAGGGAGCACTAGAATATCCGTACGTAATCCTAGAAAACACATAAGTACAGTGCCACAAACTTATCTAGGATTTTTATATTCCAAGACTGCATTCGAACCTACTTTCTCTGATTTAGTATTTTAATAATATTCAGTAGCAAAGCTGGCTAAAGCGGCCAAAACGAGGGATCTAATCCTACGCAACGTCGCAACGTTTTCTTACACAAAAAAAATATGAAGGTTTAAAAAAGAATAATTTACTTAAAACTTTTAAACTTCTTTGGGTATGTTTTATAAATAAATGTTAACATAAACAAAATATGGAAACACAGCCTTTCTAAATTCAAACAAAATGGCGACCTTAAGTTAAGTTACATTAGTTCAAATAACGGCCGCGAGTTCAGATAAGATTGTGGCTCTGTAGACGCGTAGACCTAGACCAAATAAATCCTGCTTCGTCCGACTTTTGTGTCTGAGCGAGTAAAAAAATACTAAATAACTGTATTAACTATACCATTTTTTTAGTTGCGAGACCATGGTGGTCCCTGTGGTTGCATAGTTTTTTTTAATTTATGGTGAAATACGCTTCTCAATTTTAAGGTTAAAGCGTCAAGCTTGGGCGCGAAATTAAAGTGGTTGGTGGAAAAACCAAGAAAGAAATAGAATTTGCGCCCAAGGCTGACGCTTTAGCCTTAAGTGGCGCGCTGTAACTGACTGTCACATAACGTGACTGAACTGCGGGATTTAGGGTAGGACAGACTTTCAAGGGAATTTATAGTCCAGTTTATTTGCTGGTTGTAATAACCTTAACCATCGGCGATTTTCACCTAAAACCGAAATTTCCGTCGCTTTCTGATAAAAACATAATATAAGAAGTTGAATGTTGTTTATCGTAATTAGACGGCTCAAAATATTTTCTGGTTTCTTTTCATTTTGAAAGAGATAGCTAGTGATAACTTGTATCTATGAAAAAGTATGTATTGTTTTTAAATCAGAGGAGCAAATCACCGATTGGTTATTGAAACCGGTAATTGGCCAGTAATTTGTGAGCTGGATATTGTATGAAAAACAGAGAGGCATAGTTAACGAAACTTACTTAGAATTTGAATTTAAACTGCTTATTTGTATTGATGTCCAGTACTCGGCGATAAATATTGTACATCGACCCCTAGAAAGAGAACGGCTTCGTAAAGCGTTATCTCTGTCGGACAAAGCACGAACCAGTGTGTGACAGAGATAACGCTCTACAAGCTGCGGCTGATCGGTTGTCTCTTTCCAGGAATCTATGTGCAATATTAATCGCAGAGTACTGTACCCGAGGCATTGAAAACTTAAAGCTATATTAAAATAATTATTACAGTTTGTCCGAAATAACTAAGCCTTTATAAAGTTAGCCGTAATTTTTTAAAATTATTTTTACACATAAATATCGAAATTGGTAAAGAAAATAAATCCGAAAAATATGTAGCCCCAATTTTATTGTCATTTCACCGACTCTTTTTTTATTAAAATTTACCACTAATAAACCATTTCAGACAAGCTGAGTTATTTCATACAAACCATATTGCTTAAGGTCGCATGATATTAATTTTAGCGCATGTTAAGAATTATTTTAGAAAGTAGTAGGAAGTAGTATTAAGTAGTAGAATTATGTACTAATTTTAAATCGCTTATTATTACTTAATGTGCCAGTAATGTTATAGAATATTATAAACGTAGAGGTTTTAATTTTAGAAATTAAAACACTATTGTATGTAGAAATAATTTGTATGTACATAGCAAAATAACACCAATAACAAAAAGCAGCACTATAAATAATTTGCTTTAATTTCAAATTTTCTGCAAATATTCATTTGCTTTCTAGATTTATTAAAATTAGGCAGTTTACTTAGTTAACGACACATAAAAGCAATTTTAAAAAGATACCTATTTTACATTTTTTTTTTATTTGAGACAAGTAATTTTTCATTCGTTTGTTTCGAAATTCTTGTTTTGTTGTATTATTGTAGAAAATTTTCATAAGCAATCAATGCTTATGAAAATTTTCTACCGAGTGCTTTGAACTCATTGGCATCTGTTTTTTAATTTACTAATGATAAAAAACATTTTTTTTATTAATCCTAAAATATTCATATAATTGCGTAGGTAAAAAATCTGCTAATCAAATTAAGTCAGTTTATAACGGAGGACATTATTCAAACAATGATATAAATAAATATAATTATTCTGATCCAATGGCCGAAAATTCGATCCGAATCGGATTTGTAAAACTAGTACTTAGATATTTTAAAGAAAAGATACTGTTTATTTTCTCTGATGGAATTTCGACAGTGAGAAATTACTGTCTCTTTCAATCTTTAATATCACACATAATATATATTATTATTTTTTGAACGAACAAATAAATTAATATGGAGTAATACTGTTCTGTATAGCGTTATGTATTCTTAATTGTGTACTTATATGTAAATACATGTACATACATACCATCACGCCTGTATTCCCCGAAGGGTTAGGCAGAGGTGTCCTAATGTACACCTACGCTTCGCCGGTATGTTTAGGTCCCATGTAATAGAGGGCGAGCTTTGCCATTAACTGGAAACAAATCCAGACTCCAATTGCTACAGATAATTTCATAGATTAACTCAATAATACTGCTCGACCTGGGAATCTAACCCAGGACCTCTAACGTAGCAGTCGCGCTTGCCACCACTAGACTAACAAGGCAGTCTACAGTCTTGCAGTCTTATTATATGTAAATAAGAGTACAAAATGTATATATAATGATATATTTAAATATTATTATTTATTATTCTGCTTGTAAATATTCAATGCACGTAAATTACATCGCACTGCAGTAGAATTGTATTGGCTTATGATATTATGCTTATTATTTATTATTAGCGATGCATGACTTTTTGAACACTCATACTATAAAATACTGTAGTAAACTTTTTATTCCCGTCATGAGGAAAAAGTAACGTGTACAGTATATCTAGCATAATATTATATTGTTTTTTTTTGAAGATCTCAAAGATAATTATTACAAAGAAATAACATTTAATTCGGTCATTTTCCTTAGAAAAATCAAAGCATTTTTATCGCTGGTATTCAACATAATTGACACAAGTCTTGAGCCATGATGCTGATAATTATTCTAATTCGAAAATATATATATTTAAATAAATATTTAGATGCTAAGTTTGTGATTGAATATTTTTTAAGTGAGTCTGTGTCATTAAAGATTATAATATATCGCCGCCAAAAACTTTTATAATTGAGTACATTTTTATTTACAAATTCTTATAATTACTACGTATAAGTGTTCAAAAGTTCAACGCTTTTAAAACCATTTTGCTTACAAGATAAATACCAATTTTATTTGTAAACAGAATAGGATTGTATTATAAGATAATAATAATAATGTTATTGTTACTTAAAAAATAGGCAATATTTTAGTTTTTATTCAAGTACTTACCATTTATTTATTTATTTCTGATTACATTTTTTATTTTATAACATTTATGTAGTACTTTTTTTCTGAATTGTTCAGTTATTTTATTCCTTCGATTTGTTTGTTTGCAGATTTTTGATGGGGACTACGGTGATTTCTGATTATATTTAGTTACCAACATAATTCTTAAACTTTTAAAAAGCACCGATATGTTTTAAGTTTTCTTTATTTTTCACAATAATTATTTTTTATTATTTCCAAACCAGATCTAGTCTCATGTCACAGTTTTAAAAATAAGTTATTTTCACTTCTACTTCATGCCCTCGCAGCGGAAGTACGAAGGTGAAGTAGTCAGAGTTTACGTAGACTATAGAGACAGGGAGCACTAGAATATCCGTACGTAATCCTAGAAAACACATAAGTACAGTGCCACAAACTTATCTAGGATTTTTATATTCCAAGACTGCATTCGAACCTACTTTCTCTGATTTAGTATTTTAATAATATTCAGTAGCAAAGCTGGCTAAAGCGGCCAAAACGAGGGATCTAATCCTACGCAACGTCGCAACGTTTTCTTACACAAAAAAAATATGAAGGTTTAAAAAAGAATAATTTACTTAAAACTTTTAAACTTCTTTGGGTATGTTTTATAAATAAATGTTAACATAAACAAAATATGGAAACACAGCCTTTCTAAATTCAAACAAAATGGCGACCTTAAGTTAAGTTACATTAGTTCAAATAACGGCCGCGAGTTCAGATAAGATTGTGGCTCTGTAGACGCGTAGACCTAGACCAAATAAATCCTGCTTCGTCCGACTTTTGTGTCTGAGCGAGTAAAAAAATACTAAATAACTGTATTAACTATACCATTTTTTTAGTTGCGAGACCATGGTGGTCCCTGTGGTTGCATAGTTTTTTTTAATTTATGGTGAAATACGCTTCTCAATTTTAAGGTTAAAGCGTCAAGCTTGGGCGCGAAATTAAAGTGGTTGGTGGAAAAACCAAGAAAGAAATAGAATTTGCGCCCAAGGCTGACGCTTTAGCCTTAAGTGGCGCGCTGTAACTGACTGTCACATAACGTGACTGAACTGCGGGATTTAGGGTAGGACAGACTTTCAAGGGAATTTATAGTCCAGTTTATTTGCTGGTTGTAATAACCTTAACCATCGGCGATTTTCACCTAAAACCGAAATTTCCGTCGCTTTCTGATAAAAACATAATATAAGAAGTTGAATGTTGTTTATCGTAATTAGACGGCTCAAAATATTTTCTGGTTTCTTTTCATTTTGAAAGAGATAGCTAGTGATAACTTGTATCTATGAAAAAGTATGTATTGTTTTTAAATCAGAGGAGCAAATCACCGATTGGTTATTGAAACCGGTAATTGGCCAGTAATTTGTGAGCTGGATATTGTATGAAAAACAGAGAGGCATAGTTAACGAAACTTACTTAGAATTTGAATTTAAACTGCTTATTTGTATTGATGTCCAGTACTCGGCGATAAATATTGTACATCGACCCCTAGAAAGAGAACGGCTTCGTAAAGCGTTATCTCTGTCGGACAAAGCACGAACCAGTGTGTGACAGAGATAACGCTCTACAAGCTGCGGCTGATCGGTTGTCTCTTTCCAGGAATCTATGTGCAATATTAATCGCAGAGTACTGTACCCGAGGCATTGAAAACTTAAAGCTATATTAAAATAATTATTACAGTTTGTCCGAAATAACTAAGCCTTTATAAAGTTAGCCGTAATTTTTTAAAATTATTTTTACACATAAATATCGAAATTGGTAAAGAAAATAAATCCGAAAAATATGTAGCCCCAATTTTATTGTCATTTCACCGACTCTTTTTTTATTAAAATTTACCACTAATAAACCATTTCAGACAAGCTGAGTTATTTCATACAAACCATATTGCTTAAGGTCGCATGATATTAATTTTAGCGCATGTTAAGAATTATTTTAGAAAGTAGTAGGAAGTAGTATTAAGTAGTAGAATTATGTACTAATTTTAAATCGCTTATTATTACTTAATGTGCCAGTAATGTTATAGAATATTATAAACGTAGAGGTTTTAATTTTAGAAATTAAAACACTATTGTATGTAGAAATAATTTGTATGTACATAGCAAAATAACACCAATAACAAAAAGCAGCACTATAAATATTAAATTTTTATCGCTGGTATTCAACATAATTGACACAAGTCTTGAGCCATGATGCTGATAATTATTCTAATTCGAAAATATATATATTTAAATAAATATTTAGATGCTAAGTTTGTGATTGAATATTTTTTAAGTGAGTCTGTGTCATTAAAGATTATAATATATCGCCGCCAAAAACTTTTATAATTGAGTACATTTTTATTTACAAATTCTTATAATTACTACGTATAAGTGTTCAAAAGTTCAACGCTTTTAAAACCATTTTGCTTACAAGATAAATACCAATTTTATTTGTAAACAGAATAGGATTGTATTATAAGATAATAATAATAATGTTATTGTTACTTAAAAAATAGGCAATATTTTAGTTTTTATTCAAGTACTTACCATTTATTTATTTATTTCTGATTACATTTTTTATTTTATAACATTTATGTAGTACTTTTTTTCTGAATTGTTCAGTTATTTTATTCCTTCGATTTGTTTGTTTGCAGATTTTTGATGGGGACTACGGTGATTTCTGATTATATTTAGTTACCAACATAATTCTTAAACTTTTAAAAAGCACCGATATGTTTTAAGTTTTCTTTATTTTTCACAATAATTATTTTTTATTATTTCCAAACCAGATCTAGTCTCATGTCACAGTTTTAAAAATAAGTTATTTTCACCTCTAGTATAATTATTGTACTGAATTATTATATTTTCTTCTTTTTTCCCCAAAAAATATGTAAATATTGTGTAAAAATATTTTGCTGTAAATTGCACTAGATGTAAGAATTGACGAATAAATTAAGAAATTAGTATAAATATAATATAGTTTAAAAATACCTTTAACAAATATAGGACAAATTCACAACGCCATCTATTGTGCGATCAGTGAACTTATTAAATTCCAAATATTATTTTTTTGGGTTAATAAAATCTTAGTTATAATATTTGCATTCTTTTTATAGGTATAGTTTTAAGTAAATATTTACTTAGTATTTAAAAAATCCGTCCCGTTAAAATTAAAATAAACGATTATGAGTATTACAACCGATGTAGAATAAGTTTACTGTACCTAAGATTGTAAATGAGATAAAATATATTTTTATAAATTTTATATTGTTTTTATGGTGATATTTAAGTTTTTTATAGTAAGCATAATGTACGTCTAGAGGTCACAGGATGTTCTAAATAGTTTGACGCGTACCGGATATATCTTATTATAAAGCTGAAGAGTTTGTTTATTTGAACGCAATCTCAGGAACTACGGGACCGATTTGAAAAATTCTTTCAGTGATAGATAGCCCATTTATCGAGGAAGGCTATAGGCTATTTATCATCACGCTAAGACCAATAGGAGCGGAGCATAAATAAAAAATGTTGCAAAAACGGGAAAAAAATAAATGCAGAAAAGCCGAGAAACTACGCGGGCGAAGCCGTGGGCGGGAAGCTAGTGTGAGTATAATAGGTGTTTGATTGATTAAAAATAACTGGATTGGAAAATTTAATTCGTATTCTGAAAAAAGGCTAGTACAGCTAAGACAAGCGTTTAAAATTCTTGATGGGGATGGAGATATGCTATTTTACATAACGCTTCGATTCCTAGGAGCAGGGCAAAGCGGGTAAAACTGCGGGGCTCTGGTAGATACTGAAATAATGACTTATAATTAGACTTCGTTTTTGTTGAAAATCTTTATGGATCGTCCGCTGAAGCAGATGCAGGGTCGTACTTTGAACCGACTTCAAAAAGGTTTGTATTTTTTTAGGTTGTATACCCTCATAACTTTCGACTGAGTGAACTGATTTCTATGATTCTTTTTTTGTTTGGTAGGTTATACTTTAGCAGATTGCGGCTGAACTGATTTCGATTAAATTTGAATGGGACCACCCATTCAAATTTAATCGAAATCAGTTCAGTCGTTTTAAAAAAAAACAACAAAAATTTAAAAAAAATCCTCCGAATCATTGCTGTCTCATTGGAGCAGTGCATTTAGTTGGCTTCTTGTAAGCCAACTATATATATATAGCCAACCAACTATTATACATAAACAAATCTTTCCACAAAAAAAAAAATACTTTTAACAAAAAAGCAAAACCGCCTTCAAAAAATAATAAAATAATTTTATGTCTAAAAGAGTTTGGGAAGTCGGTGGTGAAAACAAAAGAACCACTCAAAAAGAAGTCATCGACTTCCCAAAGTGTCTTAGACATACAATTATTTTATTAATTTTTGAAGGCGCTTTTACTTTTTTGTTAAATGTTAATTTAGAGTATAAAACCATTCCTTGCCGGTGTGGACGGACTCGCCAGGATCCCGAAGCATGTACTTACAATATCCCAAATATTTTTTACAAGTTGCTTCTTACATCTCTTACATTCTTCGTTTTTACTCGCCAAATATCCTGAAATAAATAACTTATACGTGTACTTATATTAATATTCAGACTAGAAATCCAGAAAGAAGCGAGTTACGGAGAGCGATGCTTGGCATTTCTCGCGACCAGCTCAGAAATGAGATCTGTAGACGAACCAAGGTTGCTGACATAGCTCAAAGCATTAGCGAGCTTAAGCGGCAGTGTGATTATTTTCTTTAGGTACTAATTTCGATATACAACGTTAATTTTTGTATATCCTAAAGCCGAAACACCCCAACTTTAATTTGATTTGAAAATTAAGAAAAAAAAATTGATACTCACGCGGCGAGCTCAAAAGTTTGTCCTAATTTACCAATTTATCTAATTTGCGCGGGCACGAAGAGCTAAGAGCACCCGGCGGCGCAGGCGAGTGATTGACCTCCCCTTTAACGTGTTTCTTGCAGCAATTTTCGTAATAAAAATGGGTGTCCATCTTGGATATTTTTTTAAATGTAAAAATAAAAATATAACATACCTAAAAACCATTGCAATCGATTCTGTTACTGATTCTCAACACACTGCTTTCGGCTTTCGGGTAAACAAAAACTAGGGTTGTATATAAGAGCACCATAATTTACTTAGAAATACATAAATGATATAAAATAAAATATGGATTTATTTTTCTTCCACAGATGATAAAACAGCAAACGATATATCACATATTGTATGTCACAAAATCAACATAATAGGTATTATATTTTTAATATTATTACAAAAAAGTTAATGAATAAAAATAGTGTATATTTCTTATCAATAAGTAGTCTTTATATTTATTATCACAATAATTATCCATTACCCTAACCCAATAAAACGACACCTCTTATAGTATATATGTTAATAATTTCATTAAATGAAGTGGTACAGCCAGCATGAAATATATCGAAGCGAACAAATTATTCATAATTATCTGAGCAACTATGGAAATTAAACTTGTACCTCTATGGGATACAATACATATCCGAATGACAGCTGTCGTATTTGGTGTTTATTCTAAAATATCTTTTGAGTCGTTTAGGTAAAGTTTCATTTCCTTAGCTGCTCAGATCATTATGAACAGTTGGTATGTATTGTATATTTGATTCTGACTGTACATAATCCCAAAATTTTTTTTAATAATCTCTGTAATTGTTTGTAAATTCTCAAGTTCGAGGCAGTCTTCAATAATTTTATTGTTCTTAAGAAAAGTGTACCTACTTGAAGAAACTGATCTACTTTCACTTATCCGTATAGAAAAATTAAGATTGCATATTGCATTGACCTATTTAATTATTTTATGGTATAACGAGAATATATCTTTATTATGCGTTGTAGTTTTGTATGTAAAGTATGTTTTTTTTGCTGTAACCGCTGAATAAACTTCAAAATAAAAATACGTTACTGGTTTTATGCAAAGTTATGGCGATAATATATGACTATAATCACTATAATTTCGCATAAAACTTTTAATGGTTAAATCTATAAAATGAGTAGCAATTTTTTCATAGTACAATTTCATGCCGTAGTAATAAAACGGCTCGTATTAAACAGAATGCCAATAGGCTGGAACAACCGTAAAATCCTTAGAAGTTGAGTGAATATATTTGTTAGCAGGTACACTTATAAGTATACCACGAACTTTTGTTGTGTGAAACTGTCCAACACCATTTTTTTTTGCATATAATATCTTAATAATGTTCTTACAGATTCGATCGCACACCTTTCACTTGCTTGCTCTTTAATCGCCAAATATCCTGAAAAAAGAAAAAAAAATTGAATCGGATGAATATGAACTTTTGCTTTGAAATCTTTCTTGTAACAAATAGTATTGTAAGTTGTCAATATTGGCAGCAGAATCCACTACTCAAATCTGCTACGATAACTATACCAGCATCACGCCTGTATTCCCCGAAGGGTTAGGCAGCGGTGTACTAATGTATACACACAGTTTGCCGGTATGTTAAGGTGGCATGTTATAGGGGGCGAGCCTATTGCAATTAACCGGGCACAAATCCAGGCTTTTCCGAGCTGCTACTGAGAATTTCATAGAAAAAACCCAATAAGACATCAGGTTGAATACTATGATGTTTGATTGAATATTGTGTAAAACTTAATCTGTTGTCTGTTACTGTACCTATTTGTAAAAATAAAAATAAAATAAACAAAATAACACAACTCGATCTGGGGATCGAACTCAAGACCTCTAGCGTAAAGCCTCCTCTACACAATGGGCCATGATGGGCGATTACACGCGAGCACGATCGTGTAGAAGGGCTACTTGCCTGTAGTCGCCCATCATCGTCCTTAAGAGGAGTGTCCCTCGCGAACGCAACAATGTTGCACAGTTTTCGCTGTCTCTATCCCTCGCGATGCGAACGCGTGCCCGAGAGGAGAAACAACAACATTTTCACGCGTATTTCGTATGTTCCGAATTTTGGAGATTACTCCTATAATATTGCTAATATGTAAAAAAAAAATCTTGTGAAAAAATATTCACTATATTATCTGGGTTTCCTTCGAATCAGAACTTTTCTGTATTGATACATTGTCGAGAAATACTAGCATAAAGTTGGGCCGTTTTTCAACGAAAATTGCCAATCTTTGAGCTAGTGTAACTTTTTAACCGTATATTGAAATGAAATTTTATATTACAGGAACACGTATATTAATGATAAGATTGTTACTGCAAAATTTCAATGACTTTCATTGTTTAAAATTCAAGCAAGGGCCAAACTGCGTTTGTATGGGGCGCGAAGCGGATACTATCCTCTTAATCGTCGTCATGATCGCGGCGATCGGTGACTTGTCGGTTTTTCGGGCACGCATCAAAGGGAATCGCTTGTAGTTGGATGCGCGTGCCTACACGATCGCCGATCATTCATTCACCGGAGGACAGCGAGCCGTGCGTACGTCGCGTCGTTTTGTTGTTTTTAAATACAAGTTAGTGCGAGTGCAAAACAATAGCTGATTGTATACGGAAATTAAATTAATGATAGCTGCAGCTATAACCTCCACGTCCATCTTGAAGGCTTGCCGCTCAATAAATGATCACGGACGATCGTGTGGATGCTTGCACAATGATCGTGACGATTACCTTGCCGATCACAGACGATCAACGAGTGTTGATCATGGCTGATTGTGTAGAGGAGGCATAACAGTCGCGATTGGAACCACTAGACTAACGAGGCAGTGACATACACACTATACAAAACCACGTAATACATAATTAGAATGAGAATCTAATATCGAATATCCTTAAGAATTATCACCGGTCATCCTGTATATTGAAATGATACTCACAGCATAGTCGAGCTTATAGCCCAGTTTATCACTGAGTGCTTCGACTTCTTTGGCCAAATGTTCCTGCACAGTACCCTTTAAGTCTATGTAGTGGCAGGAACTGTTTGCGAAGTGAAAAGTTATCGCTTTGCGATAATTCTGTAAAGATATTTATAATATTTTCAGCAGACTTCAAGAATACCCTGGTGTATTCTTCAGAATTAACTAAAACACACTAACCTTCAAAGCTTTTTTTTTAATAGTGAAGGAAAAATACGATTATAGACGAAAATATACAAAAAGATACTTCAAAGCTTTTATTAGCGTAAAGGCGTCGGCATTCATGCCACCGTTACTAAAAGAGTCGGTCAGTATTTATGTAAATAAATAAATAAATTTTTGGCATTGACTTCAAGAAAATCGTGGCGTATTCTTCAGAATCGATTTTAACACACTAACCTTCATAGAGAACTATTTTAGTGTCAGTATTGATGCCGTCGGTATTGATATATCATCGGTACTTAAATCATTGACGGTGTCGTTATTATGTAATCGGCACTAAAGGCGTTGGTACTCGTATTGACGGTATCGGTATTAGGTATAGGTACTAAAGGCGTCAGCATAAAGCGTCAGTAGAGATGTCATCGGTACTAAAATCGTCGGTATTTATCTCATCGGTACTAATGGTGTCACTATCATCGATAGTGACACCAAGCGTTATTCACCGGTACAAAGGGTGTCAGTATTGATAGCGTCGATATAAAGCGTCGTTATTTAGATCGTCGGTATTAAGCGTCGTTATTTAGATCGTCATTATTAAGCGTCTGTATTAACGACTTCAATATTCAGTGTTGGTATTGATGTCATCGGTACTAAAGGCGTCGGTATTGATGTCACCGGTACTAAAGGCGTCACTCAGTATTTATGTAAATAAATAAATACATTTTTTGCAGAATCCGAGAATATCGTGGTGTACTCTTCAGAATCGATTTAAGCACACTACGATCATAGAAGAACTATTTGAGTGTCAGTATTGATGCCGTCGGTATTGATATATGTCATCGGTACTTAAATCATTGACGGTGTCGTTATTAAGCGTCGATATTAAGGGCGCAGGTTTTCAGCGTCAGCATTAATGTCACCGATGACACCCTTAATAACGAAGCCTTTCATACCGATGATATCAATACTGACACCTTTAGTACCGATACTTGGCGTCGGTACTAAAAGTATCGTCGCTATTTATGTAATGGTACCTATTGATGTTATCAATGTTATTGTCATCGGTATTTATGACGTCAGTATTAAGCGTCGGTATTCACCGGTACAAAGGGTGTCAGTATTGATAGCGTCGATATTAAGCGTGGTTATTTAGATCGTATTGTTCGGTATTGTTACGCCGAGTAACTAATAGAAAAACGTGGATAGGCCACGAAGGTTCTAGATCCGTCATAGAAGCACGTCGAAACGCAAAAGAATGTACCCGACAGCGCCCCTCGCAAATAATAACAGTTCAAGGCCAAGGTCACGGGTCAACGCCCGGAAACAATAGGCGGTTAGGTACCTACACGATTTTTATCGACTAATCGCGACCATTCGACTCTGGAATCTTCATCGCGCGTATAAATACCGGTCGTGAGGGCTAGGCAGAGTAGTCTTGTGTTGGAAGCGAACAAGTGAAGATCGAAGTCATATTGTCGGTGTCGGTATTGATGGCGTCGATACTAAGGGTGTGGGTATTGATAGCATCGTTATTCAGGCCGTCGGTATTAAGCGTCCGCTTTAACGACTTCAGTATTAAGCGTCGGTATTGATGTCATCGGTACCTACTAAAAGCGTCATTATTTAGCTCCGGTATCGATGTCATCTGTATTAAGCGTCGGTATCGATGTCATCGGTACTAAAGGCGTCGGTATTCATCATCAACCCATTACATTGTCCCACTGCTGGGCACGGGTCTCCTCTCAGTACGAGAGGGATTAGGCTATAGTCCGCCACGCTAGCCTACTGCGGGTTGGCAGACTTCACACGCCGTCAAGAAAATCTCTCTGGCATGCAGGTTTCCTCACGATGTTTTCCTTCACCGTTTAAGCGCGTGATAATTAATTATTAATACGCACATGACTTCGAAAAGTCAGAGGTGCGTGCCTTGGATTCGAACTCGAGACCTTTGACTTGGCAGTCCAATGGTCATATCACTAGGCTATCACTACACTATCGGTATTAAGCGTCATTATTCATGTCTCCGGTACTAAAAGCGTAACTATTGATGTCATCGGTACTAAAGGCGTCAGTATTCAGCGCGAGTATTCATGTCTTCGGTACTAAAAGCGTCGGTATTGATGTCATCGGCACTAAAGGTGTCGGTATTGATGTCACCGGTACTTAAGGGGTCGCTTGGTATTTATGGCGTCAATATCAAGCGTCAACATTTAGGTCGGCGGTATTAAGCGTCCGCTTTAACGACTTCAGTATTAAGCATCAGTATCGATGTCATCGGTACTAAAGGCGTCGGTATTAAGCGTCAGTATCGATGTCATCGGTACTAAAGGCGTCGGTATTAAGCGTCAGTATCGATGTCATCGGTACTAAAGGCGTCGGTATTAAGCGTCAGTATCGATGTCATCGGTACTAAAGGCGTCGGTATTAAGCGTCAGTATTAAGCGTCAGTATTGATGTCATCAGTCGGTATTAAGCATCAGTATCGATGTCATCGGTACTAAAGGCGTCGGTATTAAGCGTCAGTATCGATGTCATCGGTACTAAAGGCGTCGGTATTAAGCGTCAGTATAGATGTCATCGGTACTAAAGGCGTCGGTATTAAGCGTCAGTATTGATGTCATCAGTACTAGAGGTATTGATGACACGACCGTATAAAACACGCTGGTATAAAATATGAAGGGCATCTGTTTCTTTCATTGTTTCCCTTTACCTTGGACACGTTAGGCCCGGAGCCGTGTAACAGGTACGGGTGCAAGAACACCGTGTCTCCTGGACTCATCTCCAGTTGAACTCTCTTGTCCAGCGGAGCAATATCCTCTTCGTCAACGCCGTGGTACATCTTTAGAGCGTTCTGGAATCATTCAATTATATTTATTAATCAAACTAGACTTGGCTGCAGCGCTTTATTGTAAAACTAGCTATTTTGTTAAGTTCCGGTTGGAAAATATAACGTAATGACTCTGCATAACTTTTTGTAAACATATACTGTCCTACTGCTGGGCAAAGGTGTTCCCATAACATTACACGTCCTCTTGTTTATCGCGGTATACATAAGTTATACATACAACGGTTGACGTCGGGGGGTTGTATAATTATATCCTAGTCGTGCAGTAAACTTTGCTTGCGCGATTCAGGATTTGTTACGTCGTAGTTTCCATGTAGCGCGCTAGATGTCGCTAAATTATAGTTTTAATATACAAACGGACCTTCTTCCCGGCGTGTTCGTACAATGTCTTGGCCTTGTGTGAACCCGGGACAGCGTACAGACATCCGTTTTCTTGGTTCACGTGGTCCACTGCCGTCCACGCGCCGATGATCTTCTCAGCTGGACGGAATGGAAAGTAGAACAGATCCTAGAAACATTCAAATGTAAAAAATATAAATACTTTTTTATTATTATTATATCACATTTTTTAAGGTGCGTAACAGCGATTGCTATGCCTGAGGTACTGGGTTCGATCCTCAAGCCGAGCAGTGTTATTGGGTTTTTCTATGAAATTCTCAGTAGCAACTCTGAGTTTCGAGTCGTGCCCGGATAATGGTAAAAGGCTTGCCCCACGCTGCCGCGGCAACTCACTTGTGACTCCTCTGGTGTTGCGGGTCCATGGGCGGCGGTAATCGCTTACCATAAGGCGATCCATCTGCTCGTTTCCCCCCTATCTCATCAAAGGCAATGAATAAATGATGTTTGACTTTCATTGGTTGTGTTATAACTTTAGCATTAAATAATTATATGAATTTTCTATGTTTACAAGAGATGGCAAGATTGATGCAGATGTGGAAAGGAGAGTGAATGCAGGAAATAGAGTGAATGGTGCTATACATGTGGTTGTGGCTAACCAGTCCGTGTCAAAAAAGGCAAGGCTGGCTATCCACAATGGCGTGCTGGTACCCACACTTATGTATGGAAGTGAATGTTGGGTATGGCAGAAGAAACATGAAAGTAGAATTAATGCTGTGGAGATGCGTTCCTTGCGAAGTATGTGCGGTGTTACTCGGAATGATAGATTGAGAAATAGTGTGATAAGGGAGCGTTGCGGTTTAAAAGATGATATAGTGACACGCATTGAAAGACGTATGCTGAGATGGTTTGGACATGTCGAGAGAATGGATGAAAGGCGATTAACGAAAGGTATTTATAAAGCGAATGTCAGTGGAGTCGCCGGGAGGGGACGCCCTAGAAAGACATACCACGACCTTATTGGTGAGATCCTTCAGAAAGGTTAGGTGCGTAGTACCCGCAACCGGCGCATGTGTATGACAAGATGTATGAATGTGGACGAAGCAAAAGAAGTATGCAAGAATCGTAGCAGATGGCGTTCTGTAGTTTCTGCCTACCCCTATGGGAAAAAGGCGTGAGTGTATGTATATATGTATGAATTTTCTAATAAAGGAAAAATTCGATCTCATTCGACATCGAACTGTATAAAGTAAGTGTTGGTTAAAAGACAGTAATGTTCTTAAAAGATGTTTTTGACGTAAAATGTCAAAGAGAAATTTAGAAGTTCGTGAAATATCGTACAGCGTTTGATGTAGGGTGGCCATCACATCAAGTTTACCACAAAATGTCAAATTTTCTCAGTTGATTTTGAACTTTAGCTTCAACAATTTAAGGTTTAAAATCATTTGAAGAAATTTGACAGTTTTGTATACCTTGACCTGCTGGCGACTGTACTTAGCTGACGCCGTTTTTTTTTTCACTAGAAAATTAATATTTTTGACTTGTGGGTGTTTACCTGATGCGGCGGATGACGGGAGGCGCCGGGCGGCTTGTTGATGAACATACTGTTGACAGCTGTGATGTCGTCACCTATGAACTGCAACAACACCGACAGCATCCGAGGGTGCTCTCCGTACGTGATAAATACGTCATCGTACAACAACTCTTGAATCTGATAAAAAGATGTACAGAGATGATTAACAATTTGATGTTTTAATTCCCAGCAAAACATCAAACTGTTATTCTTCTATTATTATTGTACGGTCGCCGGTCGCCAGCACAATCAGGTTAGTACAAAATGTAAAATTGTCTCAGTCGATTTTGAACTTAATCATCAACGCTTTAAGGTTTAAAATCATATGGAGAAATTTGACAGCTGGCTGTCTCATAGACCGTCTAGGATAAAATGAAAATGCTTGCAATTTCCTTATTTTTGAACTAATTCTAATTTTGATTTTGTTGTTCGGCTTTTTTATGTTTAGACTTTCCTATTCTCTGTTGCAGCTCGGAGCTTGTATTTGTACCCGGTTAATGGCAATAGGTTTACCCAATATTACGTACGGACCTTAATATACCGATAAAATGTTTGTATACAAGGTCAGTTTTAGCATATGCGAAACACAAAACACGTGCCTAGTATTTTTAGATAAATAACCCATTTACAAAATTTCAAACCGGTATCTTGATAAAATATGTCAAAGTTATAAGCTTGATATGCTATCTGGTTGTCTGTGGCATCGACTTCGGGCGAATAAAGGGGTTGTTTTAACCCCCCCCCCCCCCTGTTGTGCGCTCGCGCCTTGTGCCGCTATGAGCGGCCGTTTCCTGTGTTGTGCGCGTATGATTGCGGATAGGTACTTCAAAAATGTATGATTGCGGATTAAATATTACATGTTGTAAAAATTCTTGGAATCGATTCAGTTACTGAACAAACTATATTCTGGTTTCGCATTATATACTAAAAATAATGTTGTATATGATATCATTGAAAAAAATCAATTACTAAATTAATGATCTCAGAATAATAAACACAAAATTAAGATTAACTAATTAATTCTGTGAGATTGAGAACTCAAAATAACAGATTTAGATTATTATTCAATATGATAAATAATTATCGTTAATTATAACACATACTAGATATCTAAGATCATCGGAAAATTTGAGGCTCAAAGTGATATTGCATTCCACAAATTTCCTTGATTTATCAAGGAAATTTGTGGAATGCAACAGTAACCTTTACAGTGCAGGCTGCACGGTTGTGGAACGCTTTACCTTTGTCGGTTAGGTGTGCCCAAACATTGCCTGCGTTCAAAATATTGGTCAAGGAGCATTATTTGTCGCTATAGTTGACATATGCTATATTCAATATACGTATATTTATATAAGTATATAATATTTATAAAATTCTATATTTATTTGTATAAGATTTATATATATTAGTAAATTATTTATTTTTCTATCTATTTGTGTATAGTTAAAATTGTTATCGTATCTTAATTTCCGTAGTTTCTTTATAAGTACGCCAGACTACCTAGGTATCACGTCTCCTTTTCTTACAAGTCCATCCAAAGGTTGTCTGTAAGAGATCGCTGTCAGCGATAAGACCGCCCATTGTACCACTCTGTTTTTTTGAATTGTTCTTAGCATTAAGTTTTTTGTTGGTGTGCAATAAAGAATATTCTATTCTATTCTATAAGTTGTGGATCTTGCTACCTGTAGCGACAGCGTCGCCGCATAATTGCAGGTAGGTACGTAGATTACTCAAATTTGTAGATAAGGTTTAAAGATTTAATAAAATAATTATAGGCACGTATCGCATCGCATTAGTATATAAGCATAAGTCATTATATTATAAAAGATAACACATCTCGTATCTCATTACTAGCCTTGCCATAACATTTGGAAAACTACCAATTATTAAATTTATGACTGAATACAATAAGGTGTAGAGGTCTCTATGACATTTAGTTACAGGTGTAAGGTCGCCAAACCTAATAATTCTGAACGTGATTTGCCAGAGCAAAATATACCTTATACTTTTGGAATACGGTTCATTTTGCTAATTTGGCGATATCTCTATTCCCTCTTGACTGCCTCATTAGACTAGTAAGCTTGACTGCTACGCTAGAGGTCCTGGGTTAGATCACTAGATGGAGCAGTGTTAGTGGGCTTTTCTATGAAATTCTCAGTAGCAGTCTGGATTTGTGCCTGGTTAATGGCAATAGGCTCGCCCCCTATTACATGGAACTTTAATATATCGGCGTAATGTGGGTGTACATTAGAACACCTCTGCTTAATCCTTCGGGGAATACAGGCTTGATGGTCTGTATCTCTATTATCATGATATATGACTAGAGAATAAAGTTTAAATGCTATCAAAGGACGACATACCTTATTAATATAATCTTCAGGCTTCAATTTCAGTTTGGCTAACGATGGCTCCTTGACAACTCTAATATTACCGGCTGGAACTATTCCCTTGCATATTTGTATGAAATGTTGTCTGTAATTAAAGAAATATACATTATTTTATATAAATATATTATACAAGTCGGTCTCAGACGCATTATGCAAAAAATATATAAAATTAAATTTAATAACCCCCGACATTTGCATTATATCTATTAAGTACATATATTTTCATCAAATATATATAGGTAGGAACACTCCCGACTAATTTACCTTGCAAACAACATCAAAATCGGCTTGTCGTTTCAACTCCCGACGGAAAAATAGGGGTATTATAAGTTTGTCTGTCTGTGACATCATACCAACTGAACGGATGAAGCAATTTTAATTTAGTTTTTTTTTTTGTTTGAAACTTTTTTCAATTAAGTGTTCTTAGCCATGTTTCAAGAAGATCTGCTCAGTCGTTTTAAGACCTCTTTTCTAGTTAATAAAGAAAAAAAACCACTTCTACAGGTCTGATCTATTCGAAATTTGAAATTCTGTCACTTGACATTGACAATGGTATTACAAAAGTATGATCACCTTGACTTTATTCGCAGGTATCATTAGGTAAATATAAGTTTGAAAAGGATAAAATAAAAATTAAACCACCGAATATAACTATTGTAATTTTTAATTTGTTCTTTTGGAAGACAAACAAGATAATTAATTAAGAAACAATATAGCGGGCAATTGTTGTTTTTCAGACTGCCTCATTACTCTAGTGGTCCTTAGCGCGACTGCTACGCTAGAGGTCCTGGGTTCGATCCCCAGGCAACCAAGTGTAATTGGGTTTTTCTATGAAATTTTTAGTAGTAGCTCGGAGTCTGGATTTCAAATCAAAATCATTTATTTGCATAAAACATGGTAGGTAACAAGATGTTCAATAAAATAATGTGTACAGCATGTTTGTGCACGGATTTGTATCCGGTTAATGGCAGGGGCTCGCCCCCTATTACATAGGACCTAAACATACCGGCGAAGTATGGGTGGTACACCTCTGCCTAACCCTGCGAATACAGGCGTGATGGTATGTATGTCCGACACAAAGAGCCTTGTAAAAAGAAAAAAAAAATGTTTTAATGAACCTTTTCACTTTCTTTTTTTAAGACAATTAATTTAGAAACAATCAGGTAGCAGGTCAATTAAATGTTTTTGTTGTTCTTCGTATTTTGTGATTCATCTGCTGATAGTAATCTTGAAGCGGGTGGGCAGAGGTTACTGACTTACTTTCAATGCGATTGTATATTTTTTTTACAAGTATTTAACTGAATGTATTCATAACTAAGTACCTTTCCGCCACAGATAACATTCGCCCGCGATAACAAGATTTTGCAAACTACCCAAAACGAACTTTCATCCCCTATTTCATCCCCGCACAGGTCGAAATTTCAAAAACGCTAGATCAAATATTTATTTATTTCTTATCAAGTGCCTTAATACTCGTATAAAGTTCGAACGACGAATGAACGAACTCCCATACAAACTTTCACCCCTCTAAAACTTGTTATTGCGATAAGAGGTAGCCTGTGTTCTTCTCAAGCTTTAGTCTCCCCAGTGCCAAATTTCATGACCCCCATGACCCCCCCCTGGATCCGCCCTTGGGGCGAGTCTATTCCCACTAACCGGGCACAAATCCAACTCCGAGCTGCTGCTCAGAATTGCATATAATAACCCAATAACACTTTTTTTTTTCATCAAACCCAACGTGTGGGGTACCTATCTATGGATAGGTCTTCAAAAATGATATTGAGGTTTCTAAACTGAGACTGATAAAACTAAAACAAATATATGATATACATTACCATGTAGACTTCCAACGAAAATTGGTTTGAACGAGATCTAGTACGTAGTTTTTTTTAATACATCACAAATCGTAATGGTACGGAACCCTCCGCGCGCGAGTCCGACTCGCACTTGGCCGGTTTTTAGTATTTGTTGTTATAGTGGCAACAGAAATACATAAGCTGTGAAAGTTTCAACTGACTATTACGATTCATGAGATACAGTCTTGTGACAGACAGACAGATAAACAGACAGCGGAGTCTTAGTAATAGGGTCCTGTTTTTACCTTTTGGGTACAGACACCTGGTGCTCTTTGCCCCAAAGTCTCGACTTGTAAATTGTATGTTCGTCCAGTGCCGTTATGGTCAAGTTGTGGACACATTACAATTACATATTTTTTGTAACTATTAGCTGAATATTACTGCTACGCAAGAGGTCCTGGGTTCGATTCCCAGGTTGAGCAAAGTGTTATTGGGTAATTCCCAGTAGCAGCTCAGAATCTGGATTTGTGCCCAGTTAATGGCAATAGGCTTGCCCCCTATTACTTGGGACCTAAACATACCGGCGAAATGTGGGTGTACATTAGTGCACCTCTGCCTAACCCACTAATACAGGCATGATGGTATGTTTATGTATGTTTAGTATTTATTAATTAGAAAACATTATAAAATTTGACTTAAACATATAAATATAAAATCCAAGTAATATAATATTTAATGGTAATATTGAACTTTGCTCAAATAAATTACATGAGATATCTGCTATCTGTCCTATTATTTTAATGAGAGCACTCACTTGTAACTATACAGGGATGTAAAATCAATCAACTCTTTGATAACCAGAAAGCCATTGTCATCATAGAACTTGATCTGTTCCGGTGAGAGTCTGTAGTTGTCAGCCTCATTGGCCAAAACACTGAAAGAAATAAAAATGTGGGTATTAAAAACTTATGAATCTAATGGGCCCAGATCAAATAAAAAGTTAAGACGCAACTATGCGAACGAAGAAGTGAGGCCGGCTAAAACTACGCCTTCCCGTATATAACACACAATTACATGCACACATGTATTAGTTAACTACGCCTTATCTTGTCAGTCGAGCTTTCGATAGCTTGAAAGCATGACTGACAAGATAAGGCGTAGAGTTTCGGTATATATGTGTGTGTGTAATTGTGTTTGTATACGGCAAGGCATCATTTTAGCCGGCCTGACTTCTTTGTTCGCAAAGTTCCATCTTAACTTTTTATTTGATCTGAGGGTATTAAAAACTTATGAATCTAATTTGCAATCATTTAATAAAATTAGAAGTCACAAAACAAAATGTTAAAAACCTCAATGTCATAAAATGTTGTACTTTGTACCTACGAATAAATAATACTCAGGAAGCGTAACTAAGCGGAACAAATTCCGCTCAAAAAGTGGACGTACTTCAAACCAAATGACGACGATTCAAAATTCGAATCACTTGCGATGTTTCAAATAGACATGCTTGGTAATTGGTTTAAATTCAGAGAGAAAACAGGGATTGGTTCGCACGCGTGCTGTAATGTCTGTTATGACATCTGAGTCAAAATGGCGTGGACGATATTATGCAATAAGTAGACCGGACCAAGTCAATAATAAAACAATATTATAATTATATTAAATATTTTATACTATTGTGATTTTTTTAAATTATACTATATTAATACAGGGTGGAAGGGACATGTACGCACAACCGCTTACCATGAATTCAGTACATGATTCTGGACCCCCCCCCCCCGCTTAGATATTTTTCGTCGGTTACTAAAAAGCCTTAGATTGGGTACTTTTTCGTTTTGTTGTATGGTGCTAAAACGAACAAAGCCGATGGTTTGCCAACAAGAATTGCGACTTAATCTATTGTTGGAACGTTGAAATAGTGTTAGTGTATTCAATTGGGTCGTTTGTTTGCTCTGATCATAACCTTGGCAATAGGTCACCAGGTTCCTTTAAGGTTTCTGTTGACCTGGTACTTCAGTTGTGTGTGGATATTTGTACAAACTGGTACTGCAGTTTTGTGTAACATGGTATATCCCTTTAATTATTTGTAAAAATATTTTTCATCTAAATGCATGGAGCATACTCTGCTAGTTTTCACAGGCATCCAGTCATACTCTCGTCTTTGTTATTGAACTGCAGCTATCCACTTATTTTGCCGAACGGGATCGGCAGGGAAACTAAAAAAAAAAAAAAATACATTAGTCTTATAAAAATATCTAAATTTTATCGATTTACTTTTCAATATTTCATCTAGAAAAAAATCTTTCTAAATTAGGTAAAAAATTGACTGACTTCATTTTGCATAATATTGACCATCTCGTTTTGATAACGTATTTGAACAACTTTGAATATAATTATAATTAAGCTACTACTTACAAGTGAAAAGTGATCTCTGGACATTTTAATCTTGTATGTCTCCTGCACCACTTCACAACACATGATGGCATGATGATTCACAATGATATTAAGCTAAAACGTTTGACATATGCTCGCTTGTCCAATGGACAATGTCCGACTGATGGCGTGCTGGACACAATTTTGAAGCCCCTCCTACTTGGACACAACTTTTGTTGGGTCATTTTCTTAACGCAGTTACATTTCCTGAGTATTATTTATTCGTAGCTTTGTAACCATTTATTTCACTGTAGAATTGTTAAGTTTGTTTCTTGACAGTTTGACATAAATGATAATAAGGCAATGTAAAATAACTTTTTAACTGATAATAATTAGTAATGACTGCCTCGTTAGTCTAGTGGTCCCAATCGCGACTGCTACGCTAGAGGGCTTGGGTTCGATCCCCCGGTTGAGCAAAGTGTTATTGAGTTTTTCTATGAAATTCTCAGTAGCAGCTCGGAGTCTGGATTTGTGCCCGGTGATTGGCAATAGGCTCACCCCCTATTACATGGGACCCAAACATACTGACGAACTGTGGGTGTACATTAAGTGCACCTCTGCCTAACCCTTTGGGGAATACAGGCATGATGGTATGTTAATAATTAGTAAATAGATACTTATTTTAAAATACTTGTACTCAAGAATCCATACTATTTAACATTACTTAAATAATAAAAAAAATACTTTTCAGAAATAAATATCATTTCATTTCACCTGCATCCTGAAACACTTGAGTGCCAATTAAACAAATGTATGTACCTCTAAGTTATTAAATCACAATCATATTCATAAACTTAGTATTCATATAATTTATTTTGAATATCATCTACTTAATGCAAACCAATATGTACTCTACATTTATTAAAAAAATAAAATTAATAATTGCTATACAGAGAACTATGGATCGAATCCCTATTTAAGAAAAAAAGAGCTACTTAAGATGTGTGTTATAGGGTAAATTCGCTCTATGAGGTATTTTTACAGTTATTTTTAATAAATAGGAACTTGAATTTGGAACATGAATATTTTTACTTACGGTTTCGGAAGAACTTTAACACCAACTAACGAGTTTACTAACACCATTTTGAGTCTAAATAATAAAAAAAAAATGAACGTTGTAATTGTTATCTCTTCAAATATAGAATGATCGAATCGAATTTGTTTCGAAACTGTAGCTGAAGAATTTTTTTTTGTTTATGTGATTCAATCAAATGTGTAAAATGTGTTTACAAAAACAAGACCACAGACTTGTTAGACATAATCACGTATCTGATAATCTGTGCTCTGTGCTGTACCTTCTAAATATTATGTCAGGTAGGCGTGTGTAACTCTTTACTGAGTCGACTCACTGATTCGAAACATTTAGGTGTTCCAAATGATTGGAACAGTAATAATGTTTCAAATGTATCATTTGTATCATTAATATCACTATCGCTTGCGGGTGAGAGAGACAGTCCAAGGCTTAAAGAATCACTAAGACACTGAATGACAACCGTAGCGAAAGAGCGGGAAACAATAAAATATAGTCAGGGGAGAATGAGATAGCAAATGTGATGAATTACTCTTTCCTATTTTCGATACCTTGTGACATGGTCCGCGCTCACCGCTCCTTCCCCACACCTCAAGCCTCACCCCGCGCGTCACTATAAATAGCTCTGCAGACGACGCGCGGCCTTCTTCTTCTTCCCGCTGCAGCTACCAAGTTAAGTGCCGCCCTCTACCGATCGGACCTCGCCTCGAAGCCTTCGCCGAACCCCTCCCTGAGCTTAACTCACTATCTCGAACTATTGTCTTTATGTATTTTAAATTCTAACTCGTGTCAATAAATTTGTATATTTTTGTGTTCCGAGTGTAATTTATCTCCACTACTTAGTTCCCGGTCGGCCACGTTCCTAAAACGTGTCCACCACGTTACAACCTATGCACGTAATAATGACACTCTATTGGCAGCTTTATGTTCAATTACGTAAGGACGTTTTTGGCATTGATAATATTAGTGTGTTTTGGCATTGATATTGATAGTTTGTTTTGGCATCTATTGTTTTTTGTTACTTCAGTTTAAATTTCACCTAAATAAAACAGTTTGTTACTGAGGCTTAGACATGGGTAACTCACCAAAAATTCGTGAGCTGCAGATCAAATCGCGGCTCACTTGTGTGATCTGGATCTGCGATCCGGCTCACAGATCAGATCAATTTGATCTGACTAATCAGTGCCCCCAGATCGCGAACGAAAAATCCAGTTTTTAACAGCTAAAAATACACTATTTCAAGGTTAAAGTGTCAGCCTTGGGCGTAAAATTAATTTTTTTTCTTGGTTTTTCGCAAATTATTCGGCTATAACACATTCCAGGTACATAGAAGTAGAAAATGCAACATCAATATTAACTTACTCACAGTCGTGAATTTTGTCTATAATATTGTAATTTTTCATTACAATTAACAGTACACAACTCAAAATTAATGTAAATCTACTGTAATTACAGTGCGTCTGGAAGCACTGTCTGATTGTAGCGAGTCGCTGAGAGAAACAAGTCAAACAGATTAATAGATCAGTCAACGGATCAACAGATCAAAAGATGTATTTGATCTGTTGATCTACATATTGTTCAACAGATTAAACAGATCAGAAAGATCTGTTGGACGTGCCCGCTCGCTCAGATCAGACAGATTTGTCAGATCATTTTTGAGCTGCGATCTGCTGATTTTGTCAAAGAGCTGCAGGTCAGCAGATCAATTGACGTGATCTGAATTTTTGAGCCGGCTCAGATATGAGTTACACACCATTACTGAGGCTCAGTGCTTCCAGACACACTGTTAGTACAGTAGATTTACTGTAATTTTGTTAATTACTCAAATTTCACAATTGTGAATAAGTTAATATTAATGTCGCAATTTCTACTTCTATATACCTAGAATGTGTTATCGTCGAATAATTTGCATCAAGCTATACAAACCAGTTTACGCTGGCCTCTTATTGTATGGGAAATCTATATATTGCGAGATCCGCTTAAACTGGTTTTGTATAGGTTGACCTGTAGCCGTGTGTACTGTATTTTTCAGGAAAATACAGTTTTTTTAGAATTCTGTATTTTTAAAGGAATTTATTTTTCAGGAAAATCCGTTTTTTTTTAAATTCTGTATTTTTATCTCTGACAAGTTTTTTAGACTCTGACACGATGTTCCAAATGACCCCGTACGGTATCCCGTATCTCTGGTCTGTCTCAGTTTCTCCGCGACGATAATGTGTATTTCATATCTTTGACTCAGTGTTCCAAATGATACAAATGAAACGTATCAGTGATTCGGAATGACCGTATCCCGTATCTCTGGTCTGTCTCAGTTTCTTCGCGATGTGCCGCCGTAACAATGCGTAATTCATATCTTTGACTCAGTGTTCCAAATGATACATATCAGTGTTCCGGAACAATTTATTGTTCCAGATACAAATGATCCAATCTTGTAGATGAGACATTTCTCCCACGCCTAATGTCAGGTGTACACATTTGATAATTAGTTTTTTCAGCGCCATAATGTTTAGGCAAGTACTTATTTTTATGGATTCTCCGGCATTTTGTATTTTTTATTTAAATAAATATACACAGCTATCAGGTCAAAGTAGGTGTCCCTATTAAGATTAAGTTTTCCTAAATATAAGTTGTGAAATACTTTATTGCTAAAATGTGATTAACATATTAAGTGTAGAATCAGCTTTATCAAATCAGGATCACAGACTAATAATTGACATTAGTTTGACGTAAATATAGATGTTGCCTCGTATATGATAATAGTGGGTTTGGTAGTTTATATTTGGATATTATTTATTTCAAGAAAAGACAAAAATTAAAAGATTTTGAAAATTAAATTGATTTTTACTGTAGATTTTACTGGCAGAAATTTCCTCTCTTAATCGTACCTATGGAATGTCATGCTAAGAATTTGTTGTTTATTTAAAAAAAAAGAATACGAGCAATGTGGGTCGCATCGCATACTAGTATTCTTGTTAACGTCTCGTGCTAAGCTAAATGTTTGTGTTACGAGTGGGTGGGCTCACATTGGTAGTGCAATGGGTGGGCTCGAACCAGCAACCACATGATTGCAAGTCCGACGCCCTAGCCGGCTAGCGCCGTTTAAATATACCTAAATATATAAAAAAAAAAATTAAGATCAGAATTAACAATGTTATCAACAATCGCAAATATCTTATTTTCTTACGTATCTACTTAAATACTAAATAGTATACCTACTTTATTTATTTAATTTTCAATTCCAAAAGACGAAACATTACTTTTCATGTTTGTTTTTACGCTGTATTTTTTGTAAACATAGAATTTAGGTATTTAGTGCACTAAATGGAGCGCTAGTCGATAATTTATTAAAGTTGGAATACGTAAAGTTGCCAACGAATACTGGATTTAGTATATTGATACTATACTTTGTCCATTATGAGAACCGTTTTTTGACAGATGCCTTTGACTGCCTTAGAGCGTAGGTGTTCCAGATTACGTCAAAGTTAACTTTGAAATGCGTCACAAAATAAATGTATTATCTACCTTATGATAATCAATTATCTTAATTATGATTCCTTGCAGAAATTATAATACCATAAATGTAACGGATTTTCCAAAAAAAATGATTATTGATAAGCGTATGTATTAAATTTAGTTATATTCTACCACATTCTACCGTGTCTAGTGATGCAATCGAATGTATTCGCTGCAATCATTTTGAACAATGACATTAAATCAGTATCGGAAAATGGCATTCACTCTAAAATCAATAAAATATAAATTAAACAATATTTTTGAAAAGAAATGGATGGAAAATATTATATAAAATGAATACAATCAGATGAATATTGTACATATTTATTTATTATTGGTCGTCGTTGCACCATTTTCGATTCGACAACCAAACAATCGATAATCACTACTAGACAGTACCTAATCAAAGTGTCAATAATCGGGTTGATAATCGCATTGTTACGTTCCTGCAATCACTAGTTCCATCTGTCAAAAAACGGTTCACATAATGGACAAGGTATAAATCCATCAAACGGCAAACTCAAACAAACGAAAAAGTAAATATTAGGAGTACATAAGTAGGTAATAGTTGCGGAACGAATGATCTCGATCGTATCCTGTTGCACCAAAAAAAGTGTTCGTAATGGCTAAAGCGTCGGGGTTGAGCGCGAAATTCAATTTTTTCTTGGTTTTTCGCCAATTATTCGGTTGTAATAAGTATTCTAGGTACAGTCGCCAGCAGGTCAACGTATACAAAACTGTCAAATTTTTCCAAATGATTTTAAACCTTAAAATGTTGAAAATAAAGTTCAAAATCAACTTAGAAAATTTGACATATTGTGGTAACTTGATGTGAAAGAAAGAAAGAAAGAAAGAAATAAGATTTATTTGTCACAGTCAAGGCACAAAGTGCTGGCCACCGTACATACATAGCAGTAGAAATCACGACATCAACAATAACTTAATCACGATTGAGTGTACCTAGAATGTGATAGAGCCGAACAACATGGGAAAAACTAAAAAAAAAACAATTTCGTGCCCAAGGCTGAAGGTTTAGCCTTAACTCGCTCTTGTAGCAGACACCTACTCGTTGTAGTGTTAAATCAGATTTTTTTTTTCTACTATGTACTATATTTTTATTTTCTGAAAGATTCGCCTTAAAAATTTTTTCGTTTTCCTACCTTTCACAAAAAATGTACCAGTGTCATTGGCAAAATGCTTCGAGCAACACGGTATGCTTGAAGGCAAAATGCATAAACCGTGCGGAGCCATAATAAAAAAAAAATCGGTAGATGTAGAAGAAGCAACTATGCTCAGTAATGGCGATTATAAATAATCTTATCTGTGCGAAATGTATGTTTAGGTACATGATACTTGATACCTACGGGGTTTATAACAGGGGCTGGACACTTCTATACAAGATATTTATTGCGTAGGCAGTAGCGCTATCTCTCGTTATATCCCATAAAATAAAAATAAGTTTTATTACGTTGTGCCTCATAATACCATAGATGGAGCTTATTCCAAGAACTGGTACTAGTGTTACTGTTTTATCGACATTATGTGTAATATGGTGGTTGTTAAGTTTGGATGTTTTCTCTCAACTTCAGTCATTGTTTCGTGATATTTTGTGCGTTGCTATTCAGAAATTGTGTTAAGTTGTAGGTTTTCGATGTGAAACACACGAAGACAAAGTAAATATATTGATTTACAGTTAGTGCAAGTGTTAATCGAATTCTGTGCGGTAAAATGAGGACTAATAATGCAATGGACGTAAATTGTGATGGCGTAAATGTATTATGAAAAACAAACATTATAAAGTACCGAAATAAAGAAATTTCTGAAAAACTTGTTTCTTTTATGCACTATGACTACATACATGAATATTATGAAGAATATAAACCAATTATAGGTTAATATATAATATTATACGTAGATATATTTAAAGTACATCGGAAACGTTAAAAGATGGCCTTAGTGTTCAACAAATGTCATTTATGGTGAGTGGTGACAAGAAATTTTCTGAGAGGTCTCTCTTTTCCTTGTATATTATTCTACTCTTTGGTTTATAATAATTAGCATAGATACGGGAACTTATTAATCGTCTTCACAACTCCTAATATATTATGTTTTTATGCGAGACGTCAATCATCAAAGCGAAGGATTTAACTATAAAACAAGTCGTAAACATTTATTATACAATTTAATCAATCTAATCTCATACAATAAGTACCTACCCTTGTACCCAAACTTATGGCTAACTATTTTAGATGACACTTGGTTTCGAATAAGCACCAGTGAATATAGGAACGTGTAAAATGCTATCGACAATCATGAACATGAAAGGTCTGTTAGCAACAAATTGTTCTGGCATCATCCTTGACTCCAAAAACGCAGCAGTAGCTGCTGCAGCCAAGGTACCATCTTCTGTCACTTCAATATCCGCTTTTTGTATAAAATCAGACAAGGACAACTGATAATTCGATATACCAGGGAAATTAGCATATTGGCTATTAAATATATTCCTTAATCCCATATCCATAAGGAGTTCCTTCAAGTTGTCGATGTCTGAGGATATTTTGAATTTCGGTATCTGAATATCCACAGTTGTCGGCCCGTACTGTTGGTACAGAAGGTATATGGAGCTAATACTGATCCTCTTCATCAAGTCCATCATTGTTGTCACAGAAACATTCCCGTACGGCAAGAATATTAACATGGAGTATCTGCTGCCGTCACCATATGGTAGTTCCAGGACCGTTGCTTGTATCTGGGACACTCTTGTGACGTTAAAGGATCCACTTACATACATCAGGGAGGCATCACCGATTTGTTGACCTTGGTCGTCATAGAACGCACTAGACTCCGTATCTTCGTAAGGAAAGCCAACTTTCCAAGCACCTTTGAAGTATAAAGCGTCTACCATAGCTATCACAATGCCATCCAAATCGTTTGGCGTAACGATTTCATCAATAGCTTCGTTGGTGACACTTCGAACATGTTCGTTTATAATGGCGGCTGTTATAACTGTATCCATGAATGACACGATCCTTGCATCGCAGATACCCACTTTACTCACTGAATCGAAGAAACTTTTTTTAACGTAGATCGAGTCGTCGAAGAAGATCGTTGAACTTCGCTCCAGCATACTCGCGGCTAGATTTGTAGGCTTCATCGTCACTTGATTCACGAGCTCGAAGTATAAGTTGTTGAAACACTTGTGAGGGTGCAACTTGAGCACTGTCTTTATTTCCGTCAGGGTTGGTTCAGAAGCGCCGAGAGACAGCGCCGATAAGAGCGTCCATGGTGACAATGCAGATGCAATGAAATGGCTCTCGGATTCTTCATTGATTCTCTTTACAAATTTCAACGTGAAGTCGTAAATAGATCTCTGAAAAAATGGCGTAGCTGTCCTATAGTTACACTGCGCCGATATCAGGGGAATTAATGCCGCAATAAACAGAAATATTGCTCCGAGTCTCGCCATTTCGCTGGCGATGTAAAAGAACTACTAATATATTGACTGTGTTATTTTACTGTCGTTTTAAGAGGCATGTTATCAAGAATGACCCGACGATAACACGGGCGAGGCTGGAGTTTGGCATGATTTTGATTGTAGTCATTATTAAATAATAATATGTAACATTTTTGTTTATCGAAATAATAGTTAATTATGTTTTGTATGATACAAAAGGATAACTAGGAACCAACAAAAAATAAAAAATAATCCACTCGACAACCTTTTTGTTCCAACGGCCATCAGTTCTATGAGCATCTAATTCATTCGCATTTTGAATATTTCTGTCATGTATATTTATGTCAGGTATACTTATGTTCTGCGAGACTGCCTCATTAGTCTAGTGGTCCTAACCGCGACTGGAGGTCGTCCTAGAGGTCCTGGGTTCGATCACCAGGTCAAGCAAAGTGTTATTGGGTTTTTCTATGAAATTCTCAGTAGCAGCTCGGAGGATAGGCTCGCCCCCTATTACATGGGACCTAAACATACTGGCGAAATGTGGGTGTACATTAGTGCACCTCTGCCTAACCCTTCGGGGAATACAGGCGTGATGGTATGTATGTATGTATACTTATGTTTATGTATATTTATGTCAGGTATATTTACACAGTCGTTACTTGATTATTGATCTGCAGGTTAGGATATCTTTTTTTTAATAGTTACTTGTAGGTCAATGAACGTATGAGTACTAACATGTTTATTATTTATCTTCTCATTCAACGCGTTGGCAATATTTATCAATGCCTTCAACGATGTGTAACTATAATAAATTATTTGTGTAACACAGAAATATCCTCCGATAGAGTCGTCAATTGAAAGGACAAAATGATGAAAGTCGGAATTTTATAATAACTTGGATGGCAATTTTGTAACTTGCTGTGGCTTATTATACTATAACCACACTATTAATAGTTTTTTATACATATACTGCCTCATAAGTCTAGTTGTCCTAAGCGCGATTGCTACTCTAGAGGTCCTGGGCTCGATTTGTAGGTAAAGCAAAATGTTATTGAGTTTTTCTATGACTAGACTTGGGAGTCAAAATACTAAATGTAATGCTAATTTAAAAGTAATGTACGTACTTAATCTCAATAATTTTCTTTGATGTTCAGATTTTACGCAGCTAAATACTGACTGCGAATTTACTAACGAATTAGTCGCATGTCATAACCTTTCTGGATTTCCTGGATACACGCCAGAAATGTTTATTAGACCTCATTAAAGGAATCGTAATCAAATCTGAAATTAAGGTTAAGGCAAACATTCTTTCTTTTCAAGGAAAGAAGATTTGACCTTGTGGGGATGGATTAGAATATATATTCTTACTGCTGTTCAGGATGATTTCCACGAAACGGCTCGCATTGCATCGGATTGGTAAAGATACGAACGGATGCGGCGACAGCCGTTCGCGTCCGGCAGGATGTCGACGCATACGATCGGCTCCGAACGTAAACGTTTCCGTTTCTGTGCATAATTAAATTGTTTCCTACCATTCCTACCATTTTGAAAAGTCCAATGGACCCGATTGGGTACGACGACAGGCGAACGAAGCCGATCGCGCGTCGCAATTGCAAGTATGTAGCAGCATACGTTTGGCTACGATCGCGTGTCGCGGATGACACCTTGATTTGAGCGTGAAATGTTCAGGCTGGCTTGATGGAAAACCAATTTTTGTAGTGAATTTATTGTTCAAAGAGAAAAAACAAGGACACAACAAGCGCGCGGGTTTGTGGCAAAGTGATGCCAACATTAGAAAATAATAAATGTTAAAACTAAAATGTTGGTGTTACCAACACACCCGCGGTCAGGCTGCTGTAGGCGGCTTGGTATACTAATGACTTTAATTGCTGTGTACACGATTTAATATCGTTTAGGTTGTAAAATAGAGGATCCTTTTTGCTATGGGATAAATCAGCAAATGAGGAAGGTGAGGTACCTGTTGGTAAGTATTCATCGCCGTCCATGGACTTCTGCAATACCAAAGGAGTTGCAGATGCGTTGCCGAGCCTATTTAGGGAAAGGGCCCCTCCCTTTCCCTAAATAGGCTCGGCAACAAAGGCAACAAAGAAAAAAAGGAGAAGGAAGGGGATTGAGGGCGGAATTGGGCCTTCAGCCCACCCGCTTACCGAACGAAACGCAGTAGCCAAAACGCTACTACTCGGACTTGCTGGTCTTCTGCGAGAGTGTGGTACTTCCCCGGTCAAGCTGGCTCATTCATGCTGCAAACAGCGTGGCCCTACCAAAAATGATTGATGATTCATATTTGATTTGGAGTTCTGGATTTTTTCTAAATAAAGTTTCAAAAGTTGTTATAAAAAAACAGGTGTGACAAGGAATGAATTATTGGGCCTGAAGAGATAGCTAATGACTTCTTCTATCGGCCATTTCCATTTGGCAAACGATGCACCAAACATCCTGTATAATGTAAACACGTCTGTTGCGTTTAAAGATATTTTTTTAAACACTTGTAACAATTGTAACGGATCAGATATGAACCTCGTTTATTTATATTAATGTCTCAAGGTATTTGGACTGCAGCCACTTTTTGCTAATCGACCGCATTTTTCGCAAATTACGTAAATATTATGTCTACTCTTGCTTTCATTTTGTTTAATTCGTTTTCCATGTTTGCATCATTTTTAATTAATTCTAATAAGTAATTTGAATTGATTTTAGTATCTATAGCATAACATGCAAAATGGGATAATGTGTTCTTTGAATTTCGTTTGTTTTGTTGAAAGCACTGACTTTGGGAAGCTGTATAAAAAATATTTTATAAATCAGTAGGTAAGTAGCTGTTTTCCTTAAGAGGATAGTATCCGCTCCGAGCTCCATACAAACGTAGTTTGGTCTTATCTTGAATATTAACAAATGAAAGTTTTTGGAATTTTGCAGTAACAATCTTATCATTAAAATACGTGTTCCTGTAGTATACAATTTCATTTCAATATACGGTTAAAAAGTTACACGAGCTCAAAGATTGGCAATTTTCGTTGAAAAACGGCCCAAATTTATGCTAGTATTTCTCGACAATGTATCAATACAGAAACATTCTGATTCGAAAGAAACCCAGATAATATAGTGAATATATTTTTACAAGTTTTTTTTTACGTATTAACAATATTATAGGAGTAATCTCCAAAATTCGGAACATAAGAAATACGCGTGAAAATGTTGCAAATGTATTGTTGTTCTCTCGGGCACGCGTTCGCATCGCGAGGGATAGAGACAGCGACAACTGTGCAACATTGTTGCGTTCGCGAGGGACACTCCTCTTAAGGCGGATCCTCTAGATATATAAATTCTGCTAAAATTTACAATATACACTACTACTCTTACTTACTTTGAGTACTCCTTCGTGAATAAGCTATACAGGGTTGAAGGGACATCGACGCACATCCACTTACCACGAATTCAGTACATGATTCTTGCGTAGATATTTTTTGTCGGTTATGAAAAAAAAATCAACTGTTCCATACATTTTGATCGTGTAGGTATTGTACTTTTGTATGAAAAATCCGATTTTGGTGGCCAGTACATTATGTTACCACTGAATGACAAATTTTCTTAGTTGATTTTGAACTTTATGTTCAACATTTTAAGGTTTAAAATCATTTGGAGATATTTGACAGTTTTGTATACCTTGACCTGCTGGCGACTGTACCAATTACAATCTTGACAGTTCAATCATCATAACAATTTTGACAGTTTGCAGTTCTTGACAGGTTTTTGGCATGAAGGTTTTGTTCTACGTTTATACGGCAATATTGTATATTTAAGGCTCGAGCGTCAGGGTTGGGCGCATGAATAATTTTTTTCTTGGTTTTTCACAAATTGTTCTTCTATAACACATTCTAGGTAAATAGTAGTTGAAATTGCGATATCAACAATAACTTATTCACGATTGAGTACAAAAGTCTTTGCTTAAAAATCGCTATCTTAGGAGATTTAGGTGTAAATTGTCATTTTTGGCCGATCCACTATCTTATACCAAAATCTTCGATGATAACGATTTTTAAGCAAAAGTTTTAATTGCGAAAAACCAAGAAAAAATTGAATTTCGCAAATATTTAGTAAATAGTTTTACTGTCATGAGCCTAGAATATGTTATAACTAGACCGCTTTCGCGAAAAAAAAACAAATTTTGCTGTATTGTTGAGCGGTTACTATTTTTGACGTCTATTATAAATACAGGTAGGTATGCACGGCTATAATTATGTCGAGCTATACGAAACCAGTTTACGTTGGCCACATAGTGTATGGAAAACCTATACAATGCGAGACCAGCTTAAACTAGAATTATATATTTATTGAACTGTATGTTCAATCCATTTCAATAACAGAAGGAAATATTAGTTAACTATTTAGGTTATTTAAATATTTTCTTACAGCGTGTTGACCCCAGGTGGTAATTAATAGTGAAAATTTATTTATATAATTTTATTTATCTTCTGTTTGAAGTTTTATTTCAAATTGAATAGTTATTTATTATTCCTTCGCATATGTGGCCGAACGTAGAATACGAATTTATTTTTGTGCTCTTTTTCTGTGATTAATTGCTGTTATTTGGGAGTTTTCCTTTACGTGTTTTCGATAAATAATTATTTATTATCTCATTAGTCTAATGGTCTTGGGTTCGATGCCCAGATTGCGCGTGTTATTGGGTTTTTCTATGAAATTCTCAGTAGCAGCTCCGAGTTTGGATATACCGGCAACACAGATCTAATAAAAAATTTATTAGATCTGTGACCGGCAAACTGCACAGTAAGTCACCTCTGCCTAACCCTTCGGGGAATACAGGCGTGATGGTATGTTTATGTTAATTTCTTTTGAGTTGCCTGGAAGAAATCGCTTTAAGTGATAAGGTCATTGCCGCCCATTGTCTAAATACAATTTACTACATACCTTTACTTAAGTCAGAGTTGCGCCTTGGATTCGAACTCAAGACCTTTGACTTGGCAGTTAAATTCCCATATCATTGCGCGACGCAAAGACCCTTGATTAAAATATTAAAGAGATAACACTCTTTTTGTATTTTTCATACATTTTCCATACTAAAGTTATTTTAGCGAAGGAAAAATTCGACTGCGGCAGGATTTGAACCTGCGTCCTCTGGTTAGATACACCAGCCGATGATATAGATATATTACGGACAGACTGACAAAAACTATGCACTCTATCTATGTATAGTCTCAGATCAAATAAAAAGTTAAGATGGAACTTTGGAACTATCGGAACTACCGAAACTACGCCTTATCTTGTCAGTCGAGCCATCGAATACTCGACTGATAAGATAAGGCGTAGTTAACTTATACATAACTGTGTGTAATTGTGTGTTGTACACGGCAAGGCGTAGTTTTAGCCGGCCTCACTTCTTTGTTCGCAAAGTTCCATCTTAACTTTTTTATTTGATCAGAGTGAGAATTAGTTCAACAGAAGAAGCGTATTTGTTTAGTTTTGTTAGTGTTTTAGGATTATTTTGGAATTGAGTTTTAAAATAACCCTAAAACACTAACAAATACTTTTCGTATATCGAACAGCAGACGGATCTGCGTTAACTCAAGCTGAATGCAAACATCATAACAATTAGCCCAGTAATTTCCGAGGTTACTCGTAAACAAAACAATTATTTTGCAATGTAATTTAGACTAGGCACTGACCTCGAATTCGCTTTGGAAATTTGCAGAAAAGAAAACTAGAAATCTCTTTTTAGGGTTCCGTACCCATACGGTAAAAACGGGACCCTATGACTAGGACTCCGCTGTCCGTCCGTCTGTCTGTCCATCTGTCTGTCTGTCCGTCTGTCACCAGGCTGTATCTCATGAACCGTGATAGTTAGACAGTTGAAATTTTCTCAGATGATGTATTTCTGTTGCCGCTATAATAACAAATACTAAAAAACAGAATAAAATAAATATTTAAGGGGGGCTCCCATACAACAAACGTGATTTCTTTGCCGTTTTCATAGATAATGGTACGGAACCCTTCGTGCGCGAGTCGACTCGTATTTGGCCGCTTGTTTTAGATATATTTTTACTGCTATTATAATTATGTAATACAGTTGGGCCCATAGAAGTATAAATAAAAGGATGGGCATGTAGATAAGCTGAAAAATCGACGAATGAAAAGAAACAAAATTAGGCATCGATATTCATACCATATTATCACGCCTGATTTCTCCGAAGGGGTAGGCAGAGGAGTACCTACTCATTACTGTACTCTACTATTGTTATTAACCGGGCACGAATCCAAACTCCGATCTGCTACTGAGGTTTCATAGAAAAACCCAATTACTTTGTGCTCGACCTGGTAATTGAACCCAGGACCTCTAGTGTAGCAGTCGCACTTAAGACCACTAGACTAATGCGGCAGTTAATGAAGGCAGGTAATGCTATTCAACGAAATAAAAAAAAACGTTCATCAACTCTAAGGTTAGATTATTTAGGCTCACAGAGAATACGGCTATTGACGTTTTATTGCCTAAGTAATAGATTTTTCCTGCGGTTTCACTCGCATCCCGAGGACTTTTTGACCTCCTCAAAGGTTTGATCTATGTCTATACCAAAATTCAACAAAATTGGTTCGGCGGTTTAGATGTCACAACCAGACAAACTGAGCTACAGTCACACAGGTAAAATTAGAATAAATTGCAAAATCCCAACTGCTAATAAAAAAAATTGTGTTAAGAGGATAGTATCCGCTTCGCGCCCCATACAAACGCAGTTTGGCCCTTGCTTGAATTTTAAACAATTAAAGTCATTGAAATTTTGCAGTAACAATCTTATCATTAATACACGTGTTTCTGTAATATACAATTTCATTTCAATATACGGTTAAAAAGTTACACGAGCTCAAAGATTGGCAATTTTCGTTGAAAAACGGCCCAACTTTATGCTAGTATTTCTCGACAATGTATCAATACAGAAACATTCTGATTCGAAGGAAACCCAGATAATATAGTGAATATTTTTTTACAAGATTTTTTTTTTACATATTAGCAATATTATAGGAGTAATCTCCAAAATTCGGAACATACGAAATACGCGTGAAAATGTTGTTGTTTCTCCTCTCGGGCACGCGTTCGCATCGCGAGGGATAGAGACAGCGACAACTGTGCAACATTGTTGCGTTCGCGAGGGACACTCCTCTAAACGGGAAATGAAATGAAATGAAATGATGAAATGAAATAAAATGAAATGAAATGAAATGAAATGATATTTATTTCTGTAAATAGATCTTTTAAGACACTTTTACAAGTCGTTTTGTTTACAATTTTTTTTTTAACTAGATGGCGTCGAAAGGGGAATCGAAAAATTAGGTAAGTATTCCAAATTTATTTTTTTATATTTGTTAGTCATTATTGCTCACTAAACTCCTCCTCATAAAAACGTACAAACCCAACGCGTTACATATAGAAAAAGTAATATTAAACACGGGATAACAACAGGAAATTTCGCTGTAAACCAACAAAACATAAAATTATGCTATGGGTGGAGATATAGCAAGTTGGCCGTGAACCTCGGTCGTTGACTGGTGAGCCTTGAAAAAGACAGGTAACACTGCCAAATGAGATATTTTCATCATAATTTTGCTTGTAATTAGTAGATTTAGCTCATAAATTATCAATAGGTACAGGGGAGCTAGATTAGGAAAGGTTAATGTTATAAAATTGTTAATGCATTCTACCAGTTCTAAACTCATTAAGAAGAATTGACTATTGATTGACCTCATTTAACATTACCTCTAAATTAATTTAAGAAGGACTAAGAAAATTAGTACCGACTCTTTGAAACGGTGTCCAGTGATAATCTGGATTGAACTACTGATTTCATTAAAGGATAAGGTTATATTTAAGTTTAGCTTCTGGCGAGTAATGGCTGGTAATTTCGTGTGTGGAACGTTCCCTACGATGAAAACCAGGAACTGACATCGTCATATAACTAATTCTACTGTTATTATATTGTTACAAATACTCTTAAACCCGGAACTTATAGATATGCAGGTCATATCAATATTTTGCATCGAATTCCTGCCACCCATAGCGTACAAATCCAACCTCTCATCAACCGGCTTGGCTTAGTTTTCAACTAGCTTAGCTCTCAACTCGCTCCGCTCTCGATATAGCCCGTTAGTACCACGGCTAAACCTGATATCGTAATAAAAGGTTGGCACAATACCACTCTATCATTTGTTCGGCTATCCCAACAACAGTTCACGTCCTTAGTTCTCTCAATAATACGAAATGATAAAACACACTAAAGAATTTAGCATGGCGTTTGTACTTTTTACTTAGTATATTATTTTTTTATACGCATAAGTTCCCACTAAGGGATTGATTCATTAAACGCGGTAGTCCAAGGCTGAACTATGGGAATAGGAATAACGTCATGGACTATCTGGCTGGATGATTCCAGATGTCCACGTGCCATTCGGTATCGGGTAAGTATTCTATGCGCCTAAAGAGTATCCGCTTTGATTTTGTTGAAGGCGTACTGGAACATTGTCGTAAAATCGGGCAATTGCTATGGATAATTCTGAAGGCGTTTCATTACCTACAAAGGCGACCTTTCAAAAATGGTCTATTTCTACCGTTGGAGATTTAATTTGACGTGAAAAGTCATGTCAAAAAAGAAAAAAAATTAGAATCTTTCTACGTTTTTTAACGGAGTAGTTCAATCAACTTCAAAAACACATTTAAGGGCTAATAAATTTATAAAAAAGCAATTTGTATAATGGAGACTTTGTGTTTGAGGAACCATCTGACGACGATACTGGAGAATATCTAAGTGTAGGTCAATCTATAATTAATACGTGAAGAAGAACCTTTGTACCTACCTCTTGTTAGGCACGTTTCACGCACGAAGGAGTGTGGGATTTGGCATAGTAAAGTTCATTATAGAGAAGAAGTGCAGATAAATAAAGAATTATTCGACCAATAGGTTGTCTGTTTGCTGCCTGTTCATGCCTAAAGCGTCAACCGATGTCGATAAAATTTGTCTCGTAGGCAGATTGTAGCCTGACTAGCCTGAGGCGTTCCTCAATAAGGCCTTTTGGAATGAGAGGGAAACTAACGGCAACTGCGTTTTAATAAACAAATTTAAAAAAAGAGATCTCAACATCATCGCGCTCTTGGTCAACGCGACAAATGAATTTGGGACTAATTTTAGACTAATGTTTTCTATATTCCCTTTAACGATTTCATTCATTTTTTAAAGTATTCTAATGCTTTGTAGAACGTTCTTACATAAAGTAAAAATAAGAAAATTTGAAAATATTAGAAATCTTAACGACTAAGTATTTTAACTTGGCGCGTTTTTTTTAATTTATATTTCAAATTCGTATTAAATATTTATAGGTAGGACAAAACAACGTCGGTTGAACCAGTAAGTGTTCGGTACAATACTGTTCTTAGAATAGATAGCGCTGCACAGCTGTATATAATTGATAAGTGAAAGTGTGCTACATATAGAACATACAACAATACATTATTAGATAAACTCATGTCAATAAACTATGACTTTTCTGTTTATCTAGGCATACTCATACCGACGCTTTTTATTCATTCTGTCACCGAGATATATTTATTTATTAAAATAAAACTAGGTACTTTTACGGATTTTATCGCGTTATTTTGATATTATTTAATTCCCGACGTTTCGGATCCTTTGCAGCATCCATGGTCACGGGTGGACTGAGGTTTTTGTCGTCCTAATGTCAAATTTATAAACAGCTACCCTACATAAATATTTAGCCATTATCGTCCCACTGCAAGGCAAAGACCTCACTACTCTCCTTCCTCTCCTCTTGATTCAGAGCTTTTTGCGTCCAATCCTTCCAATAAAGGTCTAGTTAGTCCCGCCATCTCCTTCTGGGCCTGCCGTGACTTCGTCTGACGTTGTGTGGGCTCCACTCAATGGTGAGTTTGGCCCACAGCTCATTCGAGAGAGATATTGCTATCATATAATTATTCATTTAAGTCTAACAACAACAATAAATTCAAAACAAACTAAACAAATAAATAACTTTATAAATATGTTTAAATATATAATAACTAGCTTTCCGCCCGCAGCTTCGCTCGCGTGGACAACACGATTTCGACTGTTATTTTTTTTCTATTTCCGGCGGGATATTGTAAATTATATAAACATACTGATGTCGCTTACGCCTTCATGTGCCTCTTGCTGCGACCTATTGGAGAACCGTTATTTGTTTATTTATATTTTTATTGTCATTTTTATTGTTATTTCACATTCACAATAATTTTATCAATAATTCTATTATTTAATTCAATTTATTAATAATTTACACAAAAATAGCTGTATGCGATATAATATTACTATACATGGTACATAAGTATTACATTAATAATAATTACACTTGTTTTCTGTTTTCTGTTGACTCAAACACAACATAAATTAATGGAAATTGTTGTTGAACTGCCTTGCTCGACATCCGTATGTCACAACCGGGATCCAGCAGAATACCAGCGTCAGATGTTAGTCTGTCACGTGCTGAGCTGGATACCTATTTGCTGCAGCGGGACACACACCTCATTTTAAAATAACAAATGTACTTACTACCTACTTCTACTACTTTTTTGTTATTTTTCTTTAGAATTTTATGTATCGCGCCGTATTGTAGTGTCTTGTCGACGGCAAATAAACGTTTTTTTCTTTCTTTCTTTCTTAAATGTTCTAAAATTAAGACCAAATAATTTGCTACCACTATATTATTTTATTGAAATATAAAAATAACATGTAATTTTTTTATTATTTTTTCATGTCCTTTTAGCTAGAGCGATGGTTATTCTGAACGCCTCGTAAGGTCGATTTCAATGAGGAGGTACAAATACCGGAAGACCACTTTGCTCTCAAAAATTAAAATTGCACTCCTTTGTATACGACATTGGTTTTTCTGTCTGCTAATCTATGCCTGCTACCCTTAACGACTCAAATTTTATTTACAGCATTACAAAGCATCTTCCTAAAAACATAGGCATCAATTCACACATTCGAGGTATGAAAACTGAATCCCCCCGAGCACATCCAGTACTCACAGTGACCTTTTTAATATTTTTGTGCAATGCTGATAATCTCAGTCTAGTCCCGTTACATAGCTTAAGTGCCAATCTATAAACTTCGTTTGTATATAAGAAAAATCAGGATATACTCTAAGATCTGTCATAGTCACCTGTCACTACTGTATTCAGGAAAGATGATAAACATATTTACAATATCCATTTACTATTTAAGTAATAGCTCAGAAAACTCTCCAGCAGACGCATCTCTCTCGTATTTCTTTCTAAAGATAATCATTATGTTGGGTCATAAGTATGACGATGTCAAGGAAGCTCTGACTTCGTCTGCTCGGGTTCCTCTAGGTACAACAGAATCTGACGGAATTCCCGTGCCAGCAGCACAGTAACTCCACCCATCACTCTATTGCTGCCTGTAAAATTTTTAAGAAGGGTTCTATGGTGCGCCTCTCAATCTGAATACCACTTTTGTGTGCCATAGAAAGCATTTTATATGTTTATCAATCAACGTTTCTTGAATAAAATCATATTGAGTTTTCAGACATGACATGACATGTGTCAAAATAAAAAGTAAATTAAATCAAAAGCACTAAGGAGTATGAGTATTGATATCAAAATCGAAGCAAATCATCCCGAAAATAACTTTCCCCCTTTTTTAAGTCCGTTAAGGGATGAATTTCAATAAAATACGAAACACGTCTTCCATCAATTCTGTTAAAGAACGTTTATGCAAAATTTGAAGCAGATTCGACCAAGGAATCACGTTGTCCCATACAAACTTTGCCCCCCTTTTTCACCCCCTTAGGGATATAATTTCGGGAAATCCTTTCTTATCGGATGCCTACGTCATACAAAGAATACACCGTCCAAGTTTCAGGTCTCTACGATCAGCGGTTTAGGCTGTGCGTTGTTCCGTCAGTCAGTCAGTCAGTCAGTCAGTCAGTCATTCAGGACAAAGGATTTTATATGTATAGATAGAAGATAAATACATAATTATATAAATCTTACTAGGTATATTGATACTATATGATAATAAAATAAACGGTATATAAATAGTATATACAAAACAATAACTATAAAAAAAAATAATTAAGAACATAAATAAAAAAAAACTAAAAAAAGCAGTAGGCATAACAAATATAAAAATAGAATGCCTTCCTCCTCTCTCCTAATTGCCGTGCCCGACAGGGCACTGCAATTAGGAGAGACCACATCCATGACTGATACCTACTAAATTACTATGTAACACCTGTTAACATTGTGGAGTGCAATAAATATATCGAGTATTGAGCATATTTGTGTTCTGTGTACGTTCTTATGTTAAGTTTTCATCTATTTTTTGTAGCATTAATATTTCAATTTGAATTAGGTAGTAACCGGACAATATTGTTTTATTACAAGTAATATTTTAAGTATTATTACAATTCTAAAGAACTTTTTGAGACACAAAGCAGCTTCCCTATTATAATTTTCTGACTTTATCGTTTGTTGGCAATTAAATGACTCATAAATCTTTTTATAGTTCTTTTGTGCACGTATTATCATATAAATGTTCCTTATAAATATGTTTAAAAGCAAAATGACTGCCGTTTTGATAAGGTTTTCTTAATTCGATTGATTTATTAATATAGTAAGGAAGTTTATTATAAAATACGCGGGGCCTCAAGGGTAGCTGGCCAGTGTGAGAAACTGGGTTCAATTTCCAGGTTATGTCCATAGGTTTTCAGTAGCAGCGCTGTTGTTGGATGTTTGGAAATATGATCAGTTAATTAACGCAAGATTTTCCCCTTCAATGGACTTAGAAAAATGTACCGGGGAGTTATTTATGAGCATAGCTTTGCACATAAAGGTGTGACGGTATGTTTGTCCATTATTTAGGTTTTTTTTCGATTATAATTGGCCCTGTAAAAAGGACATAGCCACCTTTTGTCTCAAAAAGGCCTTCGGAATGCGAGTCAGTGCAGTGATAGCCTTGCGACATGACCATTGGACTGCCAAGTCAAAGGTCTCGAGTTCGAATCCAGGGCACGCACCTCTGTCCTTTCGAAGTCATGTGCGTATTAATAATTAATTATCACGTGCTTAAACGGTGAAGGAAAACATCGTGAGGAAACCTGCATGCCGGAGAGGTTTTCTTGACAGCATGTGAAGTCTGCCAACCCGCAGTAGGCTAGCGTGGTGGACTATAGCCTAATCCCTCTCGTTCTGAGAGGAGACCCGTGCCCAGCAGTGGGACAATGTAATGGGTTGATGATGATGATGATGATGTTGAATGCGAGTTAAACTGCGGCAAATATAATAGCTATATTACCGGTACGGTTTTCTACGTCCTTTGGTGACGCGGGTAATATAGCTATATATTAACGCAGTTTAACTCGCCTTAATAAAATATGTATAAATAAAATATATCTACTATATAAAAATAAGTCGGGTTTTCCTTCCTGACGCTATAACTCCAGAACGCACGAACCGATTTCCACGGTTTTGCATTCGTTGGAAAGGTCTCGGGCTCCGTGAGGTTTATAGCAAAGAAAATTCGGGGGCGAACACGCGGGCGAAGCCGTGGGCGGAAAGCTAGTTATGCTATAATATGCTACAGTTCCGGCATTGATATTAACGGGTAGGTAATTGTATAAGAGTGAATCATCGTAGTAAATGTTAGTAACCTCTGCGAGCGTTGATTTCGAGTAAAAAAGCTTTGGAGGCGTGTCCGCAGTCACGCACGGCTACACATCAAGCTATACAAATCCAGTTTACTCTGGTCTCTTATTGTATTAACAGCCTATACAATGCGAGATCAGTTTAAAGTGTTTTAGCCGTGTGTGATGGCTAATTCATTCGTGCCGCTTTTCGGTATCAATTTGTAGTTGTTTCGGCTCTTTCCTTGTGTAGTAAGTTTACAATGTAGATACACGTCCGCTGATATGGTTAGAAAAAATTTGCTTGTATTTTGAACGATTCTTCTCATACAAAAAATTTGGTGGATCAAAATGTTTGTTAGATAAAAAAAATAATTTAAAAGCGTTAAAAATTTCGATTTGAAGCTGTGGCCAGTTTGAGCTCCTATTTTTACCCGACTGCGCCAGAAGGAGGGTTATGTTTTTCGAGAGTATGTATGTATGTATAATTGTTTGGCACGCTCTGCAGCCTGAACGGCTCGATGGATTTTAGCTTGAGAGGTATCGTTAGATTCGTAATTACCCTGAGAGTGACACTGGGTATATCAAAATAAAAAAAAACAAAATGGCGGATTTTAGGCGCCAAGTACATACAAATGTTTGGCACGCTCTGTAGCCTGAACGGCTCGATGGAGTTTAGCTTGAGAGATGTCGTTAGATTCGTAATTAGCGTGAGAGTGACACTGGGTAGGTATATGAATATGTATATAATAAAATATATAAATGGTGGATATTTAATGCCAAATTCAAATGTTTGGCATGCTCTGCAGTCTGAACGGCTCGATGGATTTTAGCTTCAAAGATGTCGTTAGATTCATATTCATTGTGAAAGTGACACCGGGTAACAATTTTGAATCAGAACGCAACATAAGCTGGGAGTACCTCCACGTGGTGAAGGCGGTAACAATTTAACTGGCATATGCATATTATTCTATCAACTGATAATAAAACTAAAAATGATAAAATAAAAAACGGTAATTTGAAAAACTAAAAAACCCGACTGCGTTTCTGGGTAATTTGAAAATGCAAAAACGATAAAACAAGCAAGTCGTCATACCCGATTGCAATTAACCCAAAGGTGCTAATAAAATAAATTGTAGCAGTCGGGACCCATTCTAGAAAGTCAGCCTTCTAGTCAGTAGATTGGAGTAACCCGCAATGTAATATAGGTATCTATGTGCTCTCAATTCACTTAGCCTCCATTTCTAGAATGGTTCCCGACTGCTACAATTTATTTTATTAGCAACTTCGGGTTAATTGCAATCGGGTATGACGACTTGCTTGTTTTATCGTTTTTGCATTTTCAAATTACCCAGAAACGCAGTCGGGGTTTTTAGTTTTCCAAATTATTGAGGGATTAGATCTATGAGATATTGATGAACTATAAAACATTTTCCAATAAATAAACTATAACGAGTTGTATCACAATATAAAATGATGGCATCTTGTTGACCCGCCACTGTTTCAAACTTAATTAATTATCAACTTTTTTAATGATTACTAATTAATGATTTATAGCTATATTTTACAGCAGTAAATCATGAATTCATTATGAGAGAAGCATAGTTAATGAAGAACGTGTGTGCGCGCATAAAACCTCATTGATGAAGTCTTTCAAACCTTGAACTGATCCGACGGTATATACCTGGTACGGTCAGCAATTAAATTCGCTGAATTCAGCCAATTTTTTTGCAAGTTTTTCAACAAATTCCAATTAAACTTATCGTATACCTTGTTGTCCTATACTCAGGGTACTAGCAAAAAATAAGGCAAATGGCCGGAATGCGAGTCATACATTCGCTCCTCGAGTTTGGTACGCACTTAGTACCCAAACAGTCACGAATGCGCCGCAGATTTTGTAAGCAGTAAGCATGCAATTTGATTGAACAAGTACAAGTACTTACTTATATAGCAAAAAGCTGTTATAGACTTTATTGTGCTGTTTTTGGTTGCTTTAATTCTTCAATAACGCACCCAGAGATAAGAAAAATTTAACTACGTGGAAACTCCGAAAGTTAAAATGTTTTTTATATACCTACTAGTAGGTACGTATTTTGTTTCTGTTTTAATACGAAACGAACGAAATACCTAACCTATTTAGTTTTTCCACCGAGTAAAATACCTGGATCATACTATGTACTGTATAGTACTATGTTTTTAGCTCAGTAACTACTGGATAATAAAGATTTATAAAGCATTTTGAAGATTGAATTAATATTAGTCGGTGTTAATTAAACTTTCGTTGCCCACTGTACAATGAAGGCCTTACTAATTACTGACAGTGCGCACTTTCTTTCGCAATTGTAGATTTTTGAATGAAGTAATGCTGTAAATTGACTGATTCAATTCACACTGCGTAAAATCTTGCGATTGTGCATAAACTCAAGTGTTAGCTATTCGTATTTGATCAATGGCTAGCGTTGTTTGATTTCAAATTGGGTTATGTTCGTTGAAATCAAATCAAATATTTTATTTCAACTAGACTATTATTACAGGTACTTTTGAAATGTTATGAATCCTGTTATCGCCATAATGTACCAGCAAATTATGTAAAAACAATATATTTTAAAAGTGTCCATGGAGTTTCTTGCCGGATTCTTCTCCATGATCAAATTTCTGGAACCGTGCAACTAGAGTCAATAACGTTTCATAAACGCTTGTAAAAGCTTATTTGTAATAAAAACATTTGATTTGATTTGATTTGAATGACAAAACGAATTGCACAGTTCCAAATAAGTAGTGGGTCTTATGGAGAACACGGTAAGAAACTCCATAAATAGGTACCTAGTCTTTACAAAACAATTTAATTCTATAAAAGATGATGTTAAAGATAAGAATAGATCAGGATTAATAATTCCAAATGTTATTCTTTTGCTTTTCAAAAAGATAACAATTCAGAATCCCGAATGACATGAAGAGCTGACCTGTCTCGGCAGACAGAGCCCGTTTTAGATTATTCTTCCTATTTATCATGCATAGCGCAAATTCTTTAATGAGCTGATGCCCAGACAACATAAAACTTCATGTCAGCCTTGCAAATACCTGTTGTTCTGTGTCGTAATTGAACTCGCGACCTGTACAGCATACGCTAATTTTCTCAGTCTTTGCATAAAGAATAGTAGCTCTCAAGACGTGATCAAACTAGCTAAGTCAAATCTCGAGCTTGAATTACATCCCAATTGAAATAAATGCAATGATTAAATAAATAAAATATAAATTATAAATAGTCTGTTAAATTTTAAGATTTCATATTACCTATTAGTAGCAAACATTGCAGTAGAACCGAGAAATTGTTATAAACAAAATATTTTAAAATGTCGCATGTTCTTGTAATTAACTAATTAATTAATTAATTATTTTAGGATTTTTTACACAGAACTTGGCACACATATAGATCTCAATTCTTTTGTCGTTTAAGTCACAACGTGGCATATGTGTGATATTGAACTTGGCTCTCATTTCACATTTGTATTTTTGATGGGATATTACTTTTTGCACAGAAATTATTAGTATTTATCATTAATACATTAAGTATTAACTATAAGAAAATTTATAAAACCTAAACTTCAACAGTCTTAACTATATCCGATATAATATAATAATAACTTAACTACTACTACTACTACTATAATACTATACTATCCTACTAATATATATATATATATATACTATTATAAATGTGAAAGTTTGTGAGGATGGATGGATGGATGGATGGATGTTTGTTACTCTTTCACGCAAAAACTGCTGAACGGATTTTGATGAAACTTTACAGTATTATTGTTTATACATCAGAATAACATATAGGCTTTAATTTATAATGATAAGTTGGGAAATTCCCACTGGATTGGGAAAAATCTATTCCACGCGGACAAAGTCGCGGGCAAAAGCCCGCGACTCTGTCTAGTCCGATATAAGAAACAAAATTATAAATGTTGACTCACCTACTTTCATACTTAAACTTCGTTATCACTCTATTACTACTACTGAACATACGATATTCTCAGTAGCAGCTCGGAGTCTGGATTTGTGCCCGTTTAATGGCAATAGGCTCGCCCCCTATTACATGGGACCAAAACATACCGGTGAAATATGGGTGTACATTAGTACACCTCTGCCTAACCCTTCTGGGAATACAGGCGCGATGGTGTGTTATGTTATAATACTTTTATTCTGTCTAAATTTTAAATAATGGCACAATAGTATGTTATGCACAAAGTCATTTTTACTTTCGATTCTTCTTAGAAATTAAAGAAAACAGGTCAATAAAAGCTACTTTTCACGGCTGCTAAATATGACTGCAGGGCAGATCAATTTCAAGTGTTTTAATGTCAAAAATGAGTTGATGGTAAAGCTCTTTGCAGGTCAGCCCGCTGTAATGTTGTCACGTGACCGCTCGCCGGCTTAAGTCACGTGACCGCTGGCTGGCCGGTTATTTGATGTGCTCATGGTACAAAAAAAACACGACAGTTCACTTTCCGTCTAAAATTGACCTGCTATAAGAGTTTATGGCAGGCCTCCCAGTTCCTTTTCGTTGAACTTGGCTGGTTACGCTGCCGCGTGTCTAGATATTTGTGAGTATCATATTGTGCCTATAAAATAATAATTGCGTGTTATTTACAACAAATATGACACTTATCTACAAGTTATTTAGTTACTTCGCTGTCATCAAAGAAATAATTAATGGTTTATGGCCAATTACAATAAAAACTTAATTAAAAGATATATTACCTTATTCTTTGAGAATTTTATAGCTCAGTTTATTACCATTCCAATGTGACATGGATGGTTCATCATTATGAGACGTTAATTATATTTCATCACGCTGCACGCTGGTCTAATATGGGTAAGCAGACTTTACACAACTCCAAGAATGCTTTGGCCTATAATGTACCTATTTAGCTTTTTAGGGTTCCGTTCTCAAAGCGTAAAAACGGGACCCTATTATTAAGACTCCGTTGTCAGTCTGTCTGTCTATCCATCTGTCATCAGGCTGTATCTCGTGAACCGTTAGAGATTTTCCTAGTGCGGGAATCATAATTCTATATTAATTGAATCTCCAACAAAAATTGTACTCATAGTTATGTAAGGCAATGTATACAACTCTGTATTCCGATATCGTGTCAAGAAACTCATTATTTTTAATAGATATTCAATAAAAATATAGCATTGTTATGAATTGAAGATACTGTTTAATCTTAATTGTCCGGACCGGGAAAAGTCCACGCCAATGACGAAAACATTTCAAGCAATTGTTTATCGCGAATCGTGACAGACCTTATTGTGGAGCTGTGCTACATCTTAAAGTCTCAGACATAATGTACTTACTTACAATATATAAGTACACACGGCTACAGGTCCAGCTATACAAATCCAATTAAAACTGATCTCGCATTGGCTTTCCATACAATAACAAGGCAGTGCAAACTGTTACGCTGCTGCAATGTTACTATGTACAAACCTCTCACGGACATTGACATCGGTGAGCATTGTCTCATAAATAGACAAGATAACTTTTATATAAACTCTTATTTACACAAGTTATTTACAGTTTTAATACATTTTCAAGACTGTCTCTATTCGCAATAACTTCTTTATATTGCATGTAATAAGGTCATATGTATAAACCACAAGTGTCTGCTTGTATGTCAACTGTCATATTTGAACAACGCATACCTACTCGTAGACTGTTGAATATATTTTGCAAATTAAATAAAAGAGTATTCAAACAAATAATTTTTTTATAAAAATCGTCAAGTTAATTTAGGAATAAGTTTATAAAGAAGTTCTAAAGATGAAAATTATCAACACGCAAATATCCCCGAAAGGTAAGACAGAGGTGTAGGTATGTACGGTGGCCAGCACATCAAGTTACCACAAAATGACAAATTTTCTCAGTTGATTTTCAACTTTATCTTCAACAATTTAAGGTTTAAAATCATTTGGAGAAATTTGATAGTTTTGTATACCTTGACCTGCTGGCGACTGTACTTAACTATTTACGCCCACTGATGCCATATATTTTAGGTGCTATGTAATAGGGGCGATGTGATTAATATTAACCAGGTGTAAATCCGGAGCTGTTTCGGAGAATTTCTTAATAATACCCAAAACCAAGCACTGATTATTATTTAAATTATCAGGAAAACAAAAAATTCACGCTTATGACAACTTGTTCAATGAGTCAGTTCTTGTAGAACAACAACTTGCGCTGACCACTTTCTCAAATAAATTAAAGAAAGACCTCGATATTTCTTAAACATTGTCCCATCAATCATTTTATCAGACCCATCAATAATATTAAGTACTTAATCCATATCACAATTGTCTGCTTCGCGCTAAAACTTGGCGATACACTACAGTGTACCCAGAATCGGATGTCAAATTTAGAACGCATCCGAGAATCATGTTTTATCTTGCAAATAGACTAGCAAAAACCTTCGATCTTTGATTCGTGGAAGAGTAGTGACTGTTGAACATGGTTCTATGAACTACAAAACGTAAAGACCAAATTATACGGCGTTGGTAAAATAAAATCTTAAGTGCAGTGTTTTTTCCTCGATTGTGCGATTGGCTTTATTACGACGGGTCGCAGATTCGATCGATATCGATTCGGTATCGGTACTTAGTATCAATATCATCATTATCAACCCAATTACTGTCACTGCTGGGCACGAGTCGCCTCTCAGAATAATTCGGAAGTCGGCGGCTTCGATTTGGTTGGCTTTTGTTTTCGACACAAACTTTCGAAACAGTTTTACACATGACATTATGTTAATATTTCCTTTGTTTTTTAAGTATTTCTTTTTTTGTTTAAGTAGGTATTTATTATATCTCAAACATTGAAGCAAGAATCAATGAGCCTACTTCTAATTTCTATATTGAGACAGTCCATAATCTCGAATGCAACAAACCGATTTTTATGAAATTTTGACTGTTTCCTGTATATTTGAACGTGCATCACGTAAAAACTACTACACGGCATTGGATGCGATTTCGCAGTTGTATTGCTGGAGGATTAACTTAAAATACATACATTAGACTCACGCCTTTTTCCTACATGGGTAGGCAGACACTATAGAGCGCCACTTGCTATGACACTTGCATATAGTATATATTTTTTAAAAGCTTACTAGAAATGTGGGCCACACATTACTAGTATTCTTGTTAGCCCCATCGTACTAAGCTAAATACTTGTATTACGAGTGGGTTCACGTCGGTAGTGCAATGGGTCGGTTTCGAATTGGCAACCACATGATCGCAAGTCCCACGACCTAGCCATTAGGCTACCGCCGCTTCATATCTTTCGCTTCTTCCACATTCATACATCTTTTCATATACACGCACCGGTTGCGAGTACTACGCATCTGACCTTTTTAACTTAAAATCTGATGCATTTTTCACATGGAAGCGTAGTTATAGTCGGTAGCTAGATACCTTTTGTGACGCAAGTGTTGCTATGGCAACATTTAGTATAGAATATAGTCTACATTCTTCGTTCCTTTCAATCAATTCATCTATATTATATATATGAATTGATTGAAAGGAACAAGTCATGATTGACAATCCCTGTTAACAACAATTAATTTATAGCACATTCTTGATCAAGGTCAGATAGCTTCGTGGAATGCCGCCGTACACCGGTTGCCTATCAATGAGGAGTCGCCTTCAAAACATACGTGAATTAACCTCAAAGCTCAAAGCATTTGCTCCTATCTACACTGCAGTTTTTTTGCAAATTGTACAGTGGGTTATAGCTGTTACCTGACCCACCCAGACCCCGCCGTCCCACTCAGGGTGGGTCAGGTAACAGCACTGTACAATTTGCTAACTTAATTGCTGACGTAAAGTCCACCACGCTAGCCTACTGCGGGTTGGCAGACTGTACACGTCTTCGAGAAAATGACATTCTGATTTCCTCACGGCTTGTGCACATGATTCATTATTAATACTCACATGATTACGAAAAGTGAGCTCATAATTATATCCAGGTTATCACTGTTTGTTATATGTTGGGAATTTCATTGAAAAACCCAATAATTAATCCAATACTCCGTATCGACTTGGTAATAAAACACAGGACCTCTAGCGTGGAAGTCGCGCCCCCGCTTTTTCACTGACTACAAAGCATGTTGTAGACAGCTACCTGTTCCACTCACTCTTTTAGTTAGATAGATGTTTGCAACATGTTTTGTCGTCAGTGGAAATGTGGGGTTAGGACCACGAGACTAATGAAGCAGGTGCAGTCACGACCACCAATAAATATGTATAAATTCAGTAAAATTCAACAACGACAAAGAAGAAATTAACCTCCAATGTCCTCACATCCTCTTATTGCCATAATGTACCAGTGAATAATGTTATGCCTTTTATTTCATAAGAGTGTCCATGGAGTTTCTTGCCGGATTCTTTTCCATAGGATCAACTTTTAGAAACCGTGCAACTAGAGTCATTACGTTTCATAAATGCTAACATTTGAACTTGAACTTAAACGATTTTCTCTGAAACTTTTGATTAAAATTTGCTGACAGAGCTTTTTAAGACATACTTGATTCTTCTCCATGAGATCAACTTTTTGGAACCGTGCAACTAGAGTCAATAACGTTTCATAAACGCTTGTGAAAGCTTATTTGAAATAAAAACATTTGATTTGATTTGATTTGATTTACTGATCACCACAATATTTCGACATTTGGATCGATATTCTAGAAGGAAATTGCTTTCTAATTTCAGTGTGTGTACATATTTTTGTACCTTCAGTTAGAAGTGATATAATTGGAAGAACATGTTTCTGAGAAAATGGATGGTTAAGTTTTAAATAAATCTGATTCTTTGCGTAGTTAAAACACTTAACACACAAATTTACTGAAACTTAGAGGGGTACCAACTAGTCAAAAAAATTGAGTTTCATTTACGTGATTAATTTTACGTGAAAATATTAAAACTGATACAGGTAAAGATATGTACCTTTTCACTGAAGGTACAGATTTTTGCTCGTGACTGTACATAAATACCGAGCCAAAGCTATGATTTCAGAATTATCGGCTATTACTACTGCAGTTCTGAGTAATAGAATTTTACTAGGTAATGTAGTAGGCACTCAATCTGGTAGCATGATGAGGTATTAAATACTGCAGACCTTGACCAAAGTCGGTAGTGAAATAAGAAGCCGTTTTTTATTGCGTACAGCCGTACCCTTGACAAGTCAGTGTCAAATTCCTAGCTTCAATGGTATGATAATACTAGTTTTTGCCTGCGGGCGGCGTCGCTCCCGTGGACGAGTAAAAAGAACTAGTGGTCGCCCGTGGTCCAAATTCGACCACAATATTTCTTTACATGCCAAATCTTTTCTTCACGTATTTATATACTTAGTATAGATCAAAGATATAAATCTTTAAGATAGATATCAAACATTTTCTATTCAATTTAAAAAAGTCCTTATCTCACGTTATATTATGTACAACGTTAATTTTTTTTTCCAATAAGCCGATACACCCCAACTTTAATTTTATTTGAAAAGTAAGAAAAAACTGTTAATTAAAAAGAATCGAGCTGGAGGTACAACCATATACTTAATCAGGCCTAAAGTTTTTTTATGATAAAGCTATTGCCAGCTGTCTCCCAAAAGGATGTACTTCATTTGGCTTCACGCCCGCATCTCCGAACGGTTAGGCAGCGGTGTACTTAATGTACACCCACAGTTCGCCGGTATGTTTAGGTCCCATGTAATAGGGGGTGAGGCTATTGCCATTCACCGGGCATTCGAGCTGCTGTTGAGAATTTCATAGAAAAATCCAATAACACTTTACTCGACATGGGAATTCAAGATCCGAACTCAAGACATCTAGCCTTTTCAGGGTTCCGTAGTCAAATGGCAAAAACGGAACCCTTATAGATTCGTCATGTCTGTCTGTCTGTCTGTTCGATGGTGTCACAGCAACTTGATTCAGAAACTATAAGAACTATGCTGTTGAAACTTGGTAAGTAGATGTATTCTGTGAACCGCATAGAAAGAAACAATAATTTTGGGGGTTCCCCATACTTAGAAATGAAACTCAATTTTTTTTTTATAGCAAACCCATACGTGTGGGGTATTTATGAATAGGTCTTCAAAAATGATTTTGAGGTTTATAATATAATTTTTTTCTACACTGAATAGTTTGCGCGAGAGACAATTCCAAAATGGTAAAATGTGTGTCCCCCCCTGTAACTTCTAAAATAAGAGAATGATAAAACTAACAAAAATATATAATGTACATTACCATGTAAACTTCCACTTGAAATTGCTTTGAACGAGATCTAGTAAGTCGTTTTTTTTAATACGTCATAAATCGTAATGGTACGAAACCCTCCGTGCGCGAGTCCAAATCGCATTTGGTCGGTTTTTGTTAATACAGAGATTGAACTGTGACAAAAAAACTGTCCCAAAAATCTTCAATGGACAGACACCGAGCAATTATAATTTTAATTAGTACGATATAACGTTTAGTGGACGCAGTATATTACACGTCCTGGCGCCAGATGTATCAACATAGGCCTATGAGAATATTTTTTAGGCATCCGGAATCGTGGACAACACATTACTCATAAACTTTATTAATTATTTGCCCCTTATAAACGTACTAACACTTTATTCGACCTAGAAATAGAACCAAGGACCTCACTATGACGTAAGTATAATGCTAGTTTTATTTGAAACGAGCTGTGCCTCGCGGTGTTACCCGTAATTTCCTCTTTTTTAAACCCCGATGCAAAAACGACGGGGTGTTATAAATTTGAGTTGTGTGAGTTTGTCTGTGGCATCGTAGCTCCCAAACGGATGAACCGATTTTGATTTTGGTTTGAAAGGTGAATTATGAGATACTAATTCTATCGAGTGTCGCGCAGATATACACATAGGTTATAGCCAATAGCTTAAAAAACAATTAATCGATTTTATTGAAACGTGCCTCAAGTGAAAGGTACTTAATCCAATACAAAAATCATTATTGTATTTTTTTCTATTAGTGAGTAAAAACAGGACAAACACACATAAATACACTTATAACTGTTTAGAAGTTCAAGAGACACGTACACACATACGGTGCATTGATACACTCCTTATTAAAGTGGGTAAAAAAGTCCTTCAACCTACATTTCTATCTAGATACGCGGCAGCGTGTCCAGCCAAGTTACAAAAAAAAGGAACAGGTCACGAGTTCCTTTTTCGAATCTTAAGTTCTGTGAACTACATCCCAAGTGAAATAAATGCATAAGTAAATAATTGTCTGTAAAAATTCAAGAATTTATATTACCAATTAAGTAGCAAATATTGTAGTAGAACCAAGAAGCAAGAAAATAAATTGTTATAATTAAATATTTTAGAATGTTGCATGTTCCTGTAATTAAAACTTTAGAATTTTTATACAGAACTTGGAACCCATATATCAATTCTTTTGTCGGTGAACTCAACAACATCGCATATATGTGATATTGAACTTGGCTCTCATTTCATATTCATGTTTTTGATGGGATAGTATGTTTACTTCGTTAGACTAAGGCCAATGGTTTCGTCACTGCGTTCGCTCATCAGGTTTCGTAAGCTAGCGTTGTCAGCTCATCAAGTAAGTACCTAAGTATCATGTTACTACGACGAAATTTTTTAAATCTTTATATAAATAACTAGTTGTCCCGTGCCCATTTCGTTGGGTGATAAAGCCTATCATCAACCCATTACATTGTCCCACTGCTGGGCACGGGTCTCCTCTCAGTACGAGAGGGATTAGGCTATAGTCCACCACGCTAGCCTACTGCGGATTGGCAGACTTCACACGCCGTCAAGAAAATCTCTCAGGCATGCAGGTTTCCTCACGATGTTTTCCTTCACCGTTTAAGCGCGTGATAATTAATTATTAATACGCACATGACTTTGAAAAGTCAGAGGTGCGTGCCTTGGATTCGAACTCGAGGCCTTTGACTTGGTAGTCCAATGGTCATATCACTAGGCTATCACTGCACTCAATATCGATATAGCCTATGACACACAAAAATAACAAGGCTTTATATTGGTCAACGAATTTTCACTATCGGTTTACTAGTTTCAGAGATTACCCCCTACAACCTCACAAACTTTAACTCTTTATAATATTTGTATAGATATGGCCACGGAGAAGGGGAAAGGGGTGGCCACTGCCACGGCCAGCCTACTCCCTGATAGAGCCTATTCCCAGTTGGAATAGGCTCTATTTCAACTGAGAATTTAATAGCGTAGCTGTTGGGCTTGGGACCACAGATAAAATAAAAAGTTAAGATGGTACTTAGTGTTTAGCGCGTTATCGTGTCACTGACAAGATAAGGCGTAATTTCGGTATACGTGTGTGCGAGTAATTGTGTTTGTATAAGGCAAGGCGTAGTTTTAACCGGCCTCACTTCTTTGTTCGCAAAGTTCCATCTTAACTTTTTATTTGATCTGAGGGGACCACTAGACTAATGAGGCAGTCTAATATTATGTATTTCATAATCTAACATACTACAACAGCTGTATCCCTCTAAGGGTTAAAGTAGAAGTGTACTAATCAATACACACAGTTCGACGGTACATACATAATAATATGGGGTGAGCATATTGTCAATCATCATCATCATCATCATCAGCCCATACTCGTCCACTGCTGGACGTAGGCCTCCCCTAGTGAACGCCACAGAGCCCAATCTTCGGCTTTCCTCATCCGGTCACTGCCAGCTGCCTTCAGCAAGTCGTCCCTCCATCTGACCGGCGGGCGCCCTACACTACGTTTGCCTAGACGCGGCCTCCACTCGAGAACTCGCTTGCTCCAGCGTTTGTCAGTTCTCATATTGCCAATAACTGGTCGAAAATCCAGACTGCAAGCTGCTACTGAGAATTTCATAGAAAAACTCAAAAACACTTTGTTGGACCTGGGAATACGCTGCTTATACAGCTACCGTAACCGCTTACCATCAGGCGGGCCGTATGTTTCTTTGCTACATTCATCATCAACCCATTACATTGTCCCACTGCTGGGCACGAGTCTCCTCTCAGAACGAGAGGGAATAGGCTATAGTCCACCACGCTAGCCTACTGCGGGTTGGCAGACTTCACACGCCCCGTCAAGAAAATCTATCAGGCATGCAGGTTTCCTCACGATGTTTTCCTTCACCGTTTAAGCGCGTGATAATTAATTATTAATACGCACATGACTTCGAAAAGACAGAGGTGCGTGCCTTGGATTCGAACTATATACCTTATGGTATAAAAAAAAATTCAATGTACAGACATTTTATCTGTCACGTTTATTATGGCAGGATGTTTCATTATTCATGGTAAATAGGGCAGGGTCTCTTCGACCTTAAGAAACCAATGCAGCGTAGAAAATGAGATCACAAATGACATCAATATCAGATATAATGTGGCTGACATAATGATCTTCATGGAACCTGAACTGATTGGCATAATCTTATGTGTGGATGTGAAGCGGTGCTGGCTCATTGTTGGTAAAGCCAAAACATAACGAGTTGTAGGTCGTAGGTTCGAACCCAGACAGGCACTTTCATCATCATCATCATCAACCCATTACATTGTCCCACTGCTGGGCACGGGTACCATTTTAGGCTGATTATTACCTTATATTTATTTTAAATGAATTTTAAATAAAGTAAGCACCTAAGTTTAAAATGTAAACCAATGTGCTAGATGTTGGAAAATGAATTAACCGAAATGTATAACAGTTGAATATTCATCTAGGTACATACATTGAACATAGTTCGAGATAAGTAAGCAACACTATCCTAAAACTAATCAATCATCGACCCTAGGTTCGACCCCTGACCGTCTTCACACGACACTTATCATTATGTCATTGTGTACACGCATAATCAATAGTTTGGAAAAAAATGGCAAAAAATTTAATCTACACTTAGAAGTATATAAGCAATGTGTAGAAACACTAAAGTTCATTCATTTTATGTATTGGTATGCTAGGCTATAATTATTATAAATAACTGTGTTAGGAACGACGGCCGGCCAAGGGTTCAAATCTCATTCACCGGCGTGCGCGCGCGCTAGGCAGTTGTTTGTCACACTTACGAATGTATAGAAACGCGCGAAAATGAATATCAAACTATTAACGTTAGTGACTTTGTGCTCATACGTGTTAGCATATAATTATCACTGTAGCAAACATGCTACCCTGCTTCTTGCTAAGAAGCCGTCTTACGATTTTTCAGTTAAAATATTGCAAAGAATCACCGAAGAGACAGATTCTCATTTCGTCTATTCACCGTTGTCTACATGGCTGGAGCTCTCCGCTCTAGCTGAAGGAGCAACCGGCGCCACCCGGCAGGAAATATGGAGAGTAACCAAATATCACAAGAACAGATGCTTCCGGAAGAAACTAGGCGATATACTAAACAAACTAAAGAAAGATTTAAATTATGAAATCAAGAGGCAGACGGTGATTGCAATGGACGAGCTGATGAAAGTGAATAACAATTACATTCACAGGATTAAGAAGCTGTACGGGATTAAAGTTATGGTGTTAAATTTCGATGATGGTAACAAATCAGCGGCCGCGGTGAACAGCGTGATCGGACATGGAACAGGCGGAGTGGTCGATGATATTGTGTATTATGATGACTTCGACTCCAGAGTGCTTCTCATAAGTGACGCTAATTATTTCAGAAGTCGATGGATAATACCGTTTGACAGTGCGTTAACCAAGTTACAACCCTTTTACGCGACTAATGGACTCAAAATCGGTGAAGTGAGTATGATGAACCAAGTCGGTTATTTTAATTTAATAGATTTCCCATTTTTAGAGAGTCAGATATTAGAAATTCCATGTGTAAACCGTAGGATATCAATGCTAGTATTCTTGCCGAAAAACAATCGTTGGATCGGAGAGCTATTTCACAAACTGCCACGAACCAGATTGACTTCAATTTTTAATATGTATAAACGGCAAGAGAAAGTTTTAGTAAATGTTACAATGCCTAAATTTAAACAGCGCACTGAACTTGACAACTTAGCAGAGCTCGTTTACGACATGGGTATCAGAAGGATATTTGATCCTAAACTGGCAGATTTGAAGGATATTAGTAATTATAAGATGTCCGCGTCGTTGATGACGCAAATTACTAATATAGAAATTAATGAGAAAGGAATAACTGCATCTGCAAATTTCTTAATAAAAAATAACACTTCCATAGAATTTCTTGTAAATAAACCATTTGCGTACATGATAGTCGATAAGGACACTGATTTTATTTTATTTGCTGGTGTATATTCAAAGCCTAGTGTAGTTTGAAAAGGTAGCAAGTACTTATGCGTCGAATCAAGAATCTGTACTCAAAATGCAATTATTAATATTCCGAATGTACGGTCGCGAGTACATTACGTTACCCCAAAATGTCAAATATTCTCAGTCGGCTCTGAACTTAATCCTCAACATTTTAAGGTTTAAAATCATTTGGAGATATTTGACAGTTTTGTATAACCTGATATGCTGCCGACTGTACCTACATATACAGGGTGACATTGACATTTGATGCGATTAATTGAAACATACCTATAATATGTGTCACAAAGAAAATTTTGATAAGGTGATTTTGATATGGGCTCTGAGGATGGGTGGTGGCCGAACAAAATAGACTAAGGAACTTGCATGCTGATAGTTAATGAAGTAATAAGCTTGATGACTGGTATTTTTTTTATGTTCTCATAAAATTACTAACCGTAAATAGAGCCGATGAACAAAATCTAGATTAAAATAATTTAAAAAATAAGGAAATTAAAAGCATTCAAATTTTACGCTAGACAGGAGCGTTGTATATGTCATGCAAATTCTATACAAATATTAATTTTGCTGGAATGGAACAGACCATCCCCTCCCAATCCCCATCAAATCTTATAACGCTTTCATTTTAGAACTTTTTCAGTCAATCAAAATTTTTTTTTCAGTAAACTTCTTGTATTATTTCATTTTATTTTCTAATAAGTAAGCCTTTTATTTAATAAACTCAACAACACCAGTCTACTTAACGTTGTTTATTTCTCAAGTATTTTTGCAGTGGTACATGTAGAACATAAAAACTCGGTGTAAAAACAAATTGGGGTCAAAAAATCTTTCGCATTCGCTATTACGAATGCGAATGTAATAGTAATAAGGTAATAAGGCGAGTATCGAATTTTGATACTTATAATATAATAAATTAAAAAAGAACTCGTTTCTATTCATTGAAAATATAAAAAAAAGCAACCTGTGTGCAGCGGTGGGACAGTAAAATGTGATATATAATAAAAAAGAAAGCGCGAAGTTAAAATGTTCGTTAAGTTTTCCGATATTTTCCAATTTCCTGCGCAATGTTCTTAATTTTTCATTCCGTAAGTTTTCTACAAAGTATACGGAAACTTAAAAAAAGAAGAATTAAATCGGTAAAGTCGTTATGTCGGGTTGTTAATGGTGTGATCAAGGCATTAACTTTTATATAATTAAGTAATATAGATGCGTCAATAGAATTTGCATGACACGTAAACAGACCTTATTGGCCTTTGGCTATGAATTAACCAAAACACCAAATATTTTATTTGATTATTCATTCATTATTATATCCATTCATTCAACATGTGCGAGATAATTAGTTATCTCAGCTCCGAATAATATCCGAGATAATTACTTATCTCGGTTATTATTACCGGAATTACGTGCTCAATGGTCGAATGTCGAGCAATTATTGAGCGTGTCACCACAGGTGTCGACCCTATCGCTATGCGCACACGCATATTAAGGGGTAGTTACCGCAAAAAAAAACAAGAGAACTTCGTTTTCGGAAAAATCTGTTATGTATAGAGATATAAGTATCTTTATACAGCTAGACTATCATTTTAAAATTATCCGTACGCTGAGCCGTAGCCTCATTCTGCTCATTCAACTTAGTGCGCGCGTGCCATACAGTTGCCCGACAGCAACGCGCATAGCGAAACGCGCGAAAATGAAAATAAAAGTATTTACGTTTGTGACCTTGTGCGCGTACGTGTTTGCACACAATTATCAATGTAACGAGCGTTCTATACTCGAACTAGCTAGGAGAGGGTCCTACGATTTTTCAATGAGAATATTGCCCAGAATAACAAAAAATACAGATGCTCATTTTATATATTCACCCTTGTCTACCTGGCTGGAGCTGTTCGCTCTAGCTGACGGAGCTACCGGCGCCTCCAGGAAAGAAATCCGGAATGTAACGAGACATCACACGAAAAAATGCTTCAGGAAGATATTAGGTTATATCCTGAAAAAATTAAGAAGAAAATTATACTATGAGAGCAAGTCACAGACGCTGTTCGTAATAGACGAGCTGATGAAAGTGAATAGGAATTACATTCGCGAAATTGAGAGACTGTACGGAATAAAAGTTATGGTGCTAAATTTCGATGATGGAAGGAAGTCCGCGGCCAGGGTGAACAGCGAGATCTCTCTTCGAACAGGCGGAGTAGTCGATGATATTGTGTACTATGATGACTTCAGATCCACAGTGCTTCTCATAGCTTCCGCAAATTATTTCAGGAATCGGTGGAAAATGCCATTTAATAGTGCGTACACTAAATTACAACCCTTTTTCGCTCCTGAAGGACACAAAATTGGTGAAGTGAGTATGATGAACCAAGTAGGTTACTTCCATGTAACTGATTTCCCATTTTTAGGAGCAAAGGTATTAGAAATTCCGTTTGCCGACACGAAGGTTTATATGCTTGTATTCTTGCCGCAAATAAAATATGATCTCGGAGAGTTATTTGACAAACTAGCACTAACAAGTTTGTCGGCAATTTCTAATATGTATAAGAGAACGGCGACGGTATTAGTCAATGTTACAATGCCGAGATTCAAACAACACACCGACATTGTCAACTTAGCAGAGATCATTAACGATTTGGGTATCAAAAGGATATTCAATCCTGCCACGGCAGATTTTAATAAACACATGGGTAAAGGGATGTACGCGTCGTTAATGACGCAAATTAGTGATATAAAAATTTATGACGGAATAGTAAATAGGAGAGAATCCTCCACCAATTTAGTCGACAGTGATACTGCCATAGAATTTCTTGTTAATAAACCATTTGCGTATATGATAGTTGATAGGGAAACCAAATTCATCTTATTTACTGGTATTTATTCAATCCCTAGTGTTGTTTGAAAATAAGGAACTCGTCTCGATAGATATGAGATGAATCTAGAAAATTCCTATGCAAGCAATGATTATACTTCGAATGTACAAAACTGACAAATTTCTCCAAATGATTTTGAACCTTAAAATGTTGAATAATTAAGTTCAAAACCGACAGAAAATTTGACATTTCCGTACCTACGATGTGCATTCGGGATATTTTATTAAATTCTTTTTGCACATTTGGACGTCTATGTCGGATAGAGGGAATACACGCTTTAGACATTTTGTCATTTTTTAATCTTTGTTGAAAGTACCTAAGTTAATATTGCGGCAAAAATTGGTAATGTTGATTCGAAGCTTCATATAAACTAGATAACAATTTCACTGTAATTAACAAAGTTATGAAATGCGACTCGGATTAACAAGAGAATTAAGTTTTTTTCTTTTTAAAATTGGTATAGTAAGCTATCCTTAAAAGATAATACATATGTATATGCCATCGCGGACTTTTTTGTATAGACCTATAAAAGAGGAATTTCCCACCATGCATTGTTTTGTTATATCTTAAAGGGGCAACGTTTTTGATGAAAACTTTCAAGTGGCTTGTCATTTCCGAAATTTTAGTCAATTATGGTCATATTTCAACCACATTACACAAATACTAATCACTCTATCTATTGGTGAAAACTGTATGAAAATTCGTTCAGTAGTTTTAGAGTTTACCGTGAAAAGACATTCAGATGCGGCGGTGAACTTTATTATAATATCTCGTGATTAGCTTGCATAAAACATAATGAGATATATTTTCTGATATGGTACGACGGCTTCATAAAAAAATTCTTAAACACATAGGTACACATTAAAAAAATCTACAATAATAATTAAAATATATTGTTTATTAATAATAACAATGTCGTTATGCCTAGTATCACATTACAGCTTCATATTGCTAACAAAATAATGTTTTTATATAACAATGGTATTATTCTAATTACCTATTTTTTTAATTAATTATGACTATGTTTCCTGTATTCGTCGTCTAAATATTGTTTGTATACTGTACACAATTTGTGAGGGCTGTGTTTTTACCAAAGTTACAAATATGTTTAGTGTACCTACATGAAAATATTTTTGGAAATATCTTTTCCTACACTAGAATTATTTTTCTATAATTTTATTAACTAAATACTTACAATGCGTAAAATGTCAACATTGTTAAATTATCCTTTTTTTGTTTTATTTATTTATATCACTCCTTTATTATATATCTACATTTTGTAGGTGAAAGTAATGTACCAGTTTTCTTTATAATTGAAATAACACTCCCTTGAACAAATATTTAAAAGAAGAAGTTAGAAGTTCGATAAAAAACTACACATGGTGACATAAAAAAAAATTTGTTCGATTATTTTTAAATTTTCTAATAACGAACAAAAAAAAATGTGCAGTCGTTCGAAAGTTATGCGCGTATATATATACATTTCGGCGATTCATTTTTATTTATAAAAGAACATAATATATTGGGCGAACCGGAAATTCTAAGCATGTCTTACCAATCTTAATTTATGTTTCCGTAAGAACCTTCTGCAACGAAAGAAAACTTTAAAAATGAATATGAATGATAATATACAAAGGGAAAAAGGGTTTTTTATATACACAATAGATTAAACAATATCATTGATCTGTTACGTAATAATTTTCGTGTATATTATCATGATCTAGATCTGATGTTTTTTGCAGAAACAGAAATGCAAAATATACAAAGTACAAAAAATATATTATTATTATTTTTGCAAATTGTTTGTTTATAACAAATACTAGGATCATGTCAGTAGGAATTGCGAAATCAACTATTATTATATTGCTTTAAAATCATAGTCATATAGCGGAAAGTAGTTTAAAATAAAGGATTTGGCGATTTACACTACATTCTGCTGCGGTAAAGATTTTTACGCAACAGTTTAGTTACATAGATGTTGTCGCAATTCCTATTGCCATGATCCTAGAATTTCCTATAGACGAACAAATTACAAAAAAAAAAAAAATTTGGTGCACATGTGGAAATTATCCTCTTTGACACGTTATTGCTTGTTTCCGTCCAAATACCTATATTCGGTGTATAATACACAGATGGCGATAAAATTCTATGGCAATGACCTTGAGATCCGCCACCGAATACTCTGGTGCCTATACTGTAGCAACAGTTTCGGGGATCAAAGTTCAAGAATTTTTATTTGATACAAAATATTCCGGCCTTCATCTATTAACCATTCATGTTATTTCCGTATTGCGAATTCGTATTAATTATGCGCATAGGCTGTTGATAACGTCTCGTCGAAGGTATTTAAATTTTATGACAGATTCCATTTTCAAAACGATTAAAAAAATATAACTTTTTCTTATAGTGTAGTGCAAACACAAATCCAAAAGTTGAAAAAATGAACAAAAAATGTGATTGGTACTTGGTTGTATACAAGATTTATATGTCCAATTTCTTAAGTATACTAATAAGATATGTACCTATCTACAAATAAAGCATATTTTTTTCTTTTTTCTTTCATGTATTTACAGCAGAAATTAAATTACTATATACAATAAAAATAAGATACTAAAATCTTTATAGAAATACCATTATTCTGATAGCGTTACTTTCAGAAAGTGAAAGCCGGTAGGCCTGGTTAAGGTGAAGACGCGATAAAAATCGAGATATTACAAGATTTGCCGACACGCAAATGTTTTGCCAATGCCGCGGCTACGAGGTCACGGTGACGTCACCATAGGAATTTTATAATATAGGCCCATGGAAAACACATGCGTGTGTTTCGTTCAGCGTATCTACTACATAGGGTTGTCAAATAAAAAAAACAGTAGGATTAAGAAATTTTCATTTCGAGTGCAAAAGAAAAGTATTTATTGTTTAGTTTTGCCTTAATGCCTGCTAGCTGGTAGAAATATATATATTGAGTTATTATATTATATTTTGCGAGTATAATACAGTCTCTATGGTCAAATTACAGTAGGATACTGTAGAATATCTGGCAACCCTACTACTATTATGAATTTATGAGTACACAAGTTTATTTTTGCTGCTCTCAAAATATGGGATGAAAGAATAGGTAGAATTTTTTTTACAGCTCATATACTACAGTTGAAAGCGTAGGTTTGCCATATTATTTGCAGATGATAGTAGAAAAAAAAAATTTTTAATCTCGAAAGGTGAATTGCTTTTACATCTACTTAACAATGCCTAGGTAATATTCGCGTAAAGTATTTGGCCGTACGTAGATAAAATAAAGGAGGTTCGTAATCGGATGCAAACAGTTTTAATCTCTCCGAGTAGATAATGTTCCGAGAATCCGCTTGTATGGAAGTAACTTTTTTATAAGTACTTACAGGTACAGTACGTAATAATTACATCAGTATCTACATACTTATTTTTATAGATAGGTACTTACATTTTTTATTTGGCTTCGGTGTCTGTCATTTCTATTTACAATAAAGTTATGCTGTGATTCGAGTATTTTAAATATAGAAACATTCAATTTTATAATGTTGAATATTTGGCACCTTCTAAATTCAAAAAAATATATGACCAGTTACATTTTTAAAAAGTTTGAGTGAAGTATACAAAATTAATGTTTTCAAAAACTTTTTTTTTATTGAGATACCCCAGTCTGCGCTCATGGACAATATATTCTTATTACCGGAAGTAGTTTTTCAGTCTTCCTTATTTCTTCTTTACTTCCTAGTTTCTTGTCCAATGAATCGGCAAAGGCCATCGGCGGTCAACTGGAAATTCAAAAAAAGAACATGTAGTTAATTAATTTCTTCTTACTGCGAATAAAAAAGGAATTGTCTTATTAACCTTACCGTAATGGATAATTTTAAATGCTTAAATTGAAACTACTTTATAGCATTTTCAACTGACTTCAAAAAGGAGGAGGTTCTCAATTCGACTGTATTAATATATATATTTTTACATTGAATAAGTAGCCTTCTTGTTTACAATGCGAATTCTTATTCTCCCAAGGGTTAGGCAGAGGTGTACTTATGTACACCTATAGTTCGCCGCTATGTTTAAATCTATTATAATAGGGGGCGAGTCTATTGCCATTAAAGGGCACAAATCCATACTCCAAACGGCTACTGAGAATTTTATAGAAAAACACTGCTCGACCTGGGATTCGAAGCCAGAACGTCATGGGAGGGGATAAAACGCATGTAACTAAAAGAGTAATGAGTATGAATGTGCAGGGACGGAGGGGCAGATCAAAGAAAAGATGGATTGTGTGAAGTCAGATATGATGGAAATGGGAGTGAATGATGAGATGACGACTAACAGGGATGAATGGAAGAAAAGGACAGGCTGTCCCGACCCTAAATAAAATGGTAAAAGAGCGGGAAGATGATGATGATGATAATGACAAATAATTTCAGATATCAATAAGTCATATCACTACATAGTATAAAACAAAGTCGCTTTCTCTGTCCCTATGTCCCTTTGTATGCTTAAATCTTTGAAACTACGCAACGGATTTTGATGCGGTTTTTTTTAATAGATAGAGTGATTCAAGAGGAAGGTTTGTGTGTATAATATATATATATTATAGTATAGAAAAGCCGAGAAACCACGCGGGCGAAGCCGTGGGCGGGAAGCTAGTAAAGAATAATACATAAATAAATATTTTTTTTTTATTTCAATATAAAAACATACACTGTAGAACCAAAAACAAAAACACAAACACTATCAACTAATACAGGTATGTGAGTACAAATAGTTGAACACTGGTACCCAAGGTAAGATTTAACTTGAGTTTTAGGTAAAGAAGTAACTAGCTTTCCACTCGTGACTTCGATCGCGTGGAATTTACGTTTCTTTTCATTTTAAGGGATGATATATATATAGCCTATGTCACTCAGGAACAATGTAGCTTTCTCTTGATGAAAGAATTTTCAAAATCGGTTCTGTAGATCCAGAGATTATCCCCCTACAAACTTACCCTACAACTAAATCTTATACTTATATAAAATTCTCGTGTCACAATGTTAGTTACCATACTCCTCCGAAACGGCTTGACCGATTTTTATGAAATTTTATATGCATATTCAGTAGGTCTGAGAATCGGCTACTACCAATTTTTTTTGGACAAATTTCTTTCGGACAGCTAGGATTTATATATATCTTAAGCGCGCAGGACACAGCCACTATTGGAATGGAAACAGGCTACAATGTCTACAGGAACTGGTCCTAGTAACAGCCGTGCATTGTAAACTGTGTATAGCATGCAATACACTTGTATCAGTGCCTTGCCTGACCTCGATCGTGTTAGGTTAAGCACGTGTTGTTGGGCCAGTTTAATCTGTGCCAATATTGTGCCTAACTCAACGTGTAATACATTTACTCTGTCAGTTATAGATAACATGCTATGGAATACACTTCAGCTGTCAAAATACCCAATTCCTTTAATATGTCAATAATCTGAGTTACGCTGACGATATGGTGCTGCTGAGCCCTACGATTAGAGGCTTAAGACGACTGATATCAATCTGTGAAAACTATGCAAAAGAACACAATTTAACATACAACGTTAAAAAGACAGAGATGGTAATATTCAGATCCGGAAAGGGGCCCGATAACGTGCCCAACGTGTATCTCAATGGCCAGTCTGTAAAAACAGTAGAAAGTTTTAAGTACCTTGGCCATATTGTAACATCAACACTAAAGGATAACAATGATATCGAGCGTCAACGAAGAGCCTTATGTGTGGTAGGGAATATGATTATCAGGAAATTCTGTAAGTCTTCTCCGGAAGTAAAAGTCACCTTGTTTCGTTCCTTCTGTCAGAGTTTTTACACTTGTCAATTGTGGACAGATTATACAAAGAAAGCAATTAATGGCATTCGAGTTGCCTATAATAATATCTTTAGGCAACTAATGGGACTACCACGCTATTGTAGTGCTTCAGGAATGTTTTTAGAGGCGCGAATTAATTCCTTCGAAGCCGTGCGCAGAAATTGCAAATTTTTTGACCAGGGTTGACAAGTGTAATAATACAATTATAGGGAGCCTGTCGGATAGAATTATTACTTCAGGCATGTATAAGCAATGGCTTGAAACCGCAGCCTGATAATAAGCGGCAATTTTATTGTATTTTATTTTCTATTTTTCTATTTTCGTTTTTGTATGTAATATGAATCTTGTGTTTGAAATAAATAAAAATAAATAAATAAATAAAATTTAATGGTTTCTAACACTCACGCGACTCAGATCAAATAAAAAGTTAAGATGGAATTTTGCGAACAAAGAAGTGAGGCCGGCTAAAACTACGCCTAATCGTGTACAACACACAATTACACGCACACATGTATACCATAACTACGCCTTATCTTGTCAGTCGAGCTTTCTATAGCTTGATAGCTTGACTGACACGATAAGGCGTAGTTTTAGCCGGCCTCACTTCTTTGTTCGCCACGTTCCATCTTAACTTTTTATTTGATCTGAGTCACGCGAATGAAATTGATTTTTTTTTTCGGATTTTATCGCATTTGATATCGATTTTATCGATTCCTACCTAGGATGAATCGCGAGGCTATCGACTTTAAAAAAGACCCTAATTTCAAAACAGAAGACGTCTGGGTCTTGCCGTCTGTTTAGAACTCCATTATAGATTCCATTCCATCTAAATCCAAGCACAATACTACAAGACCGAAAGATACGGTGAGCTGTTTCGGATCCGGATCGTATAATAATTAACTTAGTTGTGTAGTTTCTGCGTACCCCTATGGGTAAAAGGCGTGAGTGTATGTATGTACTAAACTCAGCCACGTACTTCCTCGTGTTTCTGTTTCTTATCAGACTCGCACATGGCTCGTCATTCGGTATTTAGTACTGCGAACATAAAATTAGGGCAAGGTCACATTTTCACATTCGTGGCAGAGTGAAGGCTGAATGACGCGACTACTTTTAACAGTTTTGCGAATACAAAAATAATATGGCTAAATCCTAAAATCATACTAGTTGTCGCCTTGGCAGTGGTCGAAATTCGACTGCAATTTTTCAGCAAACCTTATGTATATGAACTTTAACTTATGCCACAAATCTCAGACCCCTCCGTGTGCGCTATGATCTTGAAAAGGGGTACAAAGTCTTTTCTTATAATGTATTTACATGAATAAATAAATAATTAAATAATTAAATAAATTATAGATATTGAAGAAAAAATACTAGTCGGGTCTTTATTAGAGCAACAGAATCCAAAACAATATTTTTTTCTGTCTATTATGCATGTACACGGATCACTCAAAAAATAATGCATGAAATTAGATGAGATCGTTGTTCATTGTTTTTATGCTGGAAGTTGATACGCTGCCTAGAAGCCGAGTTCTAGTAAGTTAATCCTTTTGGGACGTGAGTGACACCGCGCGTAACGGCTAGTTTTTATATAATCAAATTTTGTATATAAATGCTGGACATGGTCTACCAAATAACTTTATTTAAATAAAATCTTTAAATCATAAAAAACAGCATAGATCACCATGTGATTTAACATTAAAATAAGTTATTTATAATACACTATAGATTGGCATTTAAAAATATAATTTAACAGTAATGATTTATTCAAATAAATATTTTTGACGTCAATCGTTTTTTTTGCATATATTAAATATGATATCCCTTTAAATATTACATATTCAGCATGTACGAAACACATATTTTATATTATTCAGTTAATGGCGTAAATATCCGGCCTCTATTCAGTATGAGAATATTACAATGAGAATGTGAAATATTACCATCACTTAACGAGTAATTAACATACAAATTGCTGTGAACTTGAAGATGGGTAGGTACTTAACATTTGACGTTCCAATATTTAAATTCTTGTATAGGTACCTACTTTTAGTACAAATGAAGACTGTTTGAATATTTTACAAATATTTAAATAGTATTCGGTAAAAAAAATATTAATATACCTATGTATATTTTTTTTTAAATATTTATTTATTTTAGACGTTATCCGCGGCTTCACTCACGTTCCAAACGGTTTTACTTATAACTCGGCTTCTAGTATATAATATAATCAATCGAAATATCTTACTCTGCCCTCTTTTATTACGCGATCATACATTTAAAAAAAAAACACCGACAATTGCATTATATCTCGACCGATTTTCATCAAACAACTAAGAACACTCCCGACTAATTCACCATTCAAACAAAAACAACATAATCAAAATTGGTTCATCCGTTCGGGAGCTACGATGCCACAGACATGTGTGTGTGTGTGTGTGTCTGTGGCATCACAGACACGTCAAACATATATGTTTTTGTTGTATATTTGTTGTTGTTGTTTATATTGTTGTTTATTTGCTTTATTACACCAAGCGTAAGTAGGCGTAGTAGAAAGGGTAAAGAGAGCTCGAATTAGAAATGTTTCTAAATTAATAGAACTAACGCCATATTATTATAAGACTTACCTACGTTGATATTTAACCTATTGATGAAATCTCATATTATATGAAATTCTCGTGTCACAATGTTAGTTACCATACTCCTCCGAAACGGCTTGACCGATTTTTATGAAATTTCATATGCATATTCAGTGGGTCTGAGAATCGGCTACTATCTATTTTTCATACCCCTAAGTGATGAACGTATACTCCACGCGGGCGAAGCCACTTTCGGTCATCTAGTTATACTTACATAATATTTTAAAAATGGAACCGTTGTTGACTGATTGCCAAAAATAAACAAGGAGGTTTTCAATCAAATTCAGTATTTATTTTAATGTTTTATCGGACATAATTTACTATCCATTTTATTATAAAGCTCTTCTTCTCAGCAACAATTTTAAAAATAGAAGCATGATGAATAGGCGTGGTAATAATTCAAACGGATATTCATCCTATCCACTTGAGTACACTGCTACCTAGAACTACATGTGGTACTATTTTGACGTACCTACTCGATATAAACCAACCATTATTCTTAACAGCCATGTGCAAGTGAACGAATGTTTTGAAGGTGAATGTTACGGCTTACAACCACTGCGAGATAATTATGATGACCTTTGAAAGCTATTGAAATTATAATTATTATTTGAGTGCGGGAGTTATTTCTGGAGCCATCAAATTTCTATATAATCGACTAAATAGTTACTATTACATTATTATACTTAAATTTTATCGTAAGAATATGGTAACCTTGACCTTACTGTGGGTGTTTTTAAAATTTGACTGATGAAATAAATTAATTACATAAATTACAAGTATATACATTAAAAAACTTAAGAAACAAACTCAAACTATTTTTCGTCATCGCTGTCGTCTGGCAACGTGCCCAGAAAATTGGCAGTATTTGCCATATGGAATGGCAATACTTATACGCTCCCATAGAAACAAGCTAAAAACTGCTCAAACATAATTATAACTTGTGAACAGACCTCGTTCTTGAACCTAAAAGGGTATACTATCATGTCTAAATATGCATTGAAAGCTATTCAATCGGGAATACGGTACTCTCGGCTCCATAGACTCGGCTCTATTATTATGATTAAGATAACTCGTTGTAATTGCAAGAGAAAGTACACAGTGTTGCCCCTTTCTCGACCGTAATACCTTTTATACGATAACAATTCTGTAATAAGCAACCTTGTGCCAATTTGAAATTAAGGACCGTTTCATTAATTTTTCTTTAAATCTTTATTCGGGTAAATATTATTTCTTTTGTCATATTGTAAAACAGTTTGTAGACAGGTGCAGGTACCTAAACATTATTAAACTTGTATATTTTTTAAATATTATTAGGTCACAACTAGAGATGAAACGAATATCTGGCGTATATCCTGTATTCGGTGTATCCGACCTGATACCGGATAGTGTGTCAATATCCGGCCAAACAGCTATTTGTTTCATTTTTCAAATTTATTTCGTGTACACAGGTTATAAAGATGAAGAAATATAATAATGTACTCTATGTCCCGCCTATAGGCACACGAATAATGGTATATAATAATAAGAATTTAAGCTCACATACAGTTAATAATACAATCGCAAATAATAGAAGCCATTATTTTAAAGAATATAAAACTAAAGAAAAGGTAGTGTCCTAAAGAAAAAAATTATAGATAAATTACAGTTATTCAATATAATCAAAACCGATTAATTAACATAAAGATAAAAATTATACACCAACAAATTGAGCAAATCTTTAAGCACAACTATTTAAACACGATAATTTTTTGGACTTTGCAGTATTAATAGCATTTTAATATATTATCAGGATTGTAAATGAGACAGAATTCTTACGATTTTTTTATTTTACATAATTTATTTGTTAAATTCATTCGGCACTGATAATTATTTTTTCTGTTTTTTTTACAATACCGTAATTTAATTCAAAACATACTTTAGACATATTATTTTGCAATGCAAGCTTTTAAAATTTGTAATGTTTTCTTTTAAGTATTTTTATTTTTACAAAATTTTCCATGGAAGGAAATATTTTAATATTTTAAACGATGTAACTAGAAAAGTATATATATTTTGTTATACTAATCGGGCGTTTCTTATCAAAATAAGAAACAGTAATCGTTATGACAACATTGTTTCTAGCTGGCAACTATTTTTTATATAACACTCTGCAATAAGTCAACCGTCACATACTAATTAGAAATGTTTATATTTCCGCATCACTATAAATCTTATTGATGTTACATTTATTACTTCAGATTACACGTACATAAGTAATTAAATATATTAGAAAATGTTTTCAGCGGAGATATCAGTCTCTTTACTGTTACTATTCAAGTTATACCTATTAGTAAATTTGTCTAGAGGGTGTGAAGCGAGATAAAAACCACAATAAAAAAAATATCATGTCTATTTCATGTTGATTACCTTCGCCACAGCGATGACGCCAAAATGTTTGCTACACCACTCTATGGTACCTCTAGAGTCTATTTATTACCTATATCCTAGCTTTGACTACAGATGATTTTTAAAATACTATAAAAATATTTATTAGTTTTATTACCGACTACAATATCTCAAATAAAAGGACCTACATAATATACAAAGGACCAGCTAGAATTCTTAGTCAGAGAGAGAAACATGAGATAAACGCGTATAACTTGGTTATTTTTAAGTTATAATTTAATATTGTCTAATGTAATTAATATACTCACCTAAAGTGTACACACTATTACTGGTCAATGTTATGTACACCGTAAGTGTCATATATATCAGATATAAAATATTCTGCAACATTAGCATAACAATTGTAACAATATGTATGATGTGGTTGTACTACTTAATAATGAATAAATAAAAAACTTCGCGGGGCATAAGTAGTATGATATTATATATTTTACGTGACTTGGTGATGGACCTAGGGGGTCATTCACCCGATGGCAGTGTCAGCTCGGACTTCAATGCGCCATCCGTTGAGAGGAAAATCTTTGTGTAAAATGAGGTATTTGGTACGAAAAAAACCGTACAAGTACAAGTCTGAAAGACACACTAAAGTGTACAAACTTGCCACTTGCAATTATATCATTAAGCAAGTAGCAAGTTTGTACGGAGTTTGTATTAACATTCCTGAATTTGAGCTATAAAAGCAGCGTACCGCTGAAATAATTATAAGAAAATATAAATGAATGTACGAATTGAAGCTTGATTTTTTTGTAGACCCTATTTGTTATTAATTTCATGCCTCCACACGTTTCCGAGAAAAATGGTCTTCGTAGACAGACGGACAACGGATTTATCCTATAAGGGTTCCTTTTTCCACGATGAGGAACCCTTGGTATGACTCAATATTTTTTGCGCATGATTCATGATAATAGGTTTTACGATAATACGTATTTCGTTACATTGTACTGTATGTATGAACAACAGAATTTACTTATTTACATAGTAGTAGTACCTACGTTACTAAGTTAACCGTTATTTGTACAAGTGTCAAGTAAATAAAATATCGTGAAGCGATAAAATAATGTTAGGTATAATTTGCTTTTAAATAGAAATTGTTTTGTGACATTGTAATGTTTTGTACCCACAAAGTAATGAATATTAATAAATATTCCATCACGCCTGTATTCCCCGAAGAGTTAGGCAGAGGTGTACTAATGTAACCCACATTTCGCCGGTATGTTTAGGTCCCATGTAATAGGGGGCAAGCCTATTGCCATTAACCGGGCACAATTACAATATTAATATTAATTATATGTATATACCTAATACTTTTTCTATGAAGAAGAGAAATATATTTATACATGGATAACCCTTCGCTTACTGTGACCTTCCCTCGGACAGTATAGATACCAGATTCATTAACACGTCAAAATTCTTCGCGTTATACAAACAATCGAAGGAAGCAAATAACAAACTGCTCTGAATATACAAGGTCAGTTTTAGTATATGCGAAACACGAAACACGTGTCTAGTATTTTTAGGTAAAGAATCTATGTACAAAATTTCAAAACTATAACTTGAAAAATGACAAAGTTATAAGCTTATGTTCCTAGTGCCGTTATGACCTGTGTTGAGCGCGTATGATTGCGGATAGGTTGTAGGTACTTAAAATGTTTGGGACAAAACATGACATGCTGTAAAATTTATTGGAATCGATTCAGTTACTTATTCTGAACAAAATATACTCTGGTTACGCATATACTAAAAATAATGATGTATAAACAAGAACGTTTATACAACGTAACAAAGTTTACGTTTCTAGGAAACTTTTTTAAGTACCTAAGTGTATAATATATATAAATGTTATTCGATAATGTCGGGATTATGTGGCTGTTTAAAAGGAAGTTTTTAAGGAATCAGCTTTTGAGAAATACTATAACATTATTGCGGAATCAAGCGGAACGGTTGGTAGCGTTCGTAGGCCTGGATTTTTAATGAGATGAATCTTAATTGGCTCTTCATCGTTATTCTATTTCTTTCTCACGGCTAAGCTCGGGTCTCCTCTCAGCATAAGCCGCAATTGCTTGTCTATCAAGATGTTTCCATTCACCGTTTAATAAATAAACTGATTTTGAAATTTATAGGCCTTGCATATGAAATTAAGACCTTTTGACTTGGCGATTGGCAAATGGCGGTTCATTAACTTATCACAAAGAGAATTAATTGCTTAATTTAACCGACGCCTGTACCGGTCGCTGTTACCGAAACAATAGATTTTTTATTGTGTCTATAACTTGACGGGTTAATTCGATTTGATTCTCATTTGACTAATATTCGAATATTTGACAGCTATTAGGAAATGTTATGACACCAACATCGATTGTGTAAATAAAAAGAGGTCATGTATTCCGTAAATACTACATTACCGGGAAATTATTAAAATTATTTAATTGTGAAATAATTATCGTTTAAAAAATGATTGTTTCGGATTCTACCGAATATTATGTTCCACCAAAGAGATTTAATAGTAGTGTTTCACTAATTATAACATTTATAATCTATCGAATGAAAAATAATTTGAAAAATCCAGGAAGTTCCTGTTACTACAAACTTCCTCGTTTTTCTAATTATTTTCAAATACAATATATAAAAATTCGTTAATTTCAATTAACGAGTTTTTATATTAACACACTATGATAACCTTTTTCTACCAACTCAACTTAAAACAACTGTGATGATAAAAAATACTATACTATGATAAAAATAGTAACGGTGTTTATTCATAAAAGTTTTTTGCTAGCTACGAAACGCCGTCACCATCTAATTATCTATTCATAATTTAAAACAGACTTCACAGACAGAAAATCTATTTACTCATGATAGTTTAAAAAAAATTGAGTTGATATTTACAGTTAAAGCTAAACTTTTACTGTTGGGCGCCAAATTCAATTCTTTTTGGTTTTTCACAAATTGTTTAACTATAATACATTTTGGGTCCATAGCAGTAGATATTGCGACATCAACAATAACTTATTCGCAATTGAGCATTTAAAGTTTTGTTTAAAAATCGGTATCGTCGAAGACTTTGGTGCAAATAAAAAAAAATATTATTTGGCGCCCAAGACTGTGCGTTTCTATAACGTAATAGTCACGCTTATCTATAAGTACGCGAGGCTCTTGTTGGGTATGTTAATTGAATAATGTAGATAAGTTTTTATTCTTTTACTATTATTAAATTATGACGTCAATAAAATTGTAAGCGGCGGTAGCTTAATGGTTAGGGCGTTGGACTCGCGCTCATGTGGTTGCCGAAACCCTCCAATTGCACTTCTGACGTGAACCCACTCGTAACACAAGCATTTAGCCTAGCTTTGAGCATGTGCCGCCTCGTGGCTTCTCGAATATAAATATAACTACCCGTCGTCCATTACAACCGCGTCACAAAAGAATTTACTAATTATACCTGATTCTGAAACTTATCTCCGACAAATGTTTCTCTGCTGAATGAGTCGCCGACAGAATTTTTCGTTTATGAGTTGTTCATCGACAGAACTTTTCTACTACGAACGATTCGCCGACAAAACTATTTATTCATGAGCGAATCGACGACAGAACCTTTCCCCTACGAACGTTTCGTCGACAGAACTATTAATTCAAGAGTGAATCGTCGACAGAATCTTTCACCAAAAAGGGATTCATCGACAAAGCTTACTTAGGCATGGATTGACGAAGTTCTGTCGATAAACAACTCATAAACGAAAAATTCTGTCGGCGACTCATTCAGCAGAGAAACATTTGTCGGAGATAAGTTTCAGAATCTCTATACCTTGGCTTCTAGATGGCTTATTATCATAAAACATGCACCAGAGTTTAAGTAAGACATCCAGCAATACAACTGTGAAAACTGCATCCTATTTCGTGCAGATTTTTTTGCGTGATGCGCGTACAAACAGATAAACATATTTTCTAGAGAACATTATTTTGACACCCATTATAATATTATGTATTTATTGGCTTTCATACGGCCCGTTACAATTTTATTATATTAATATTATTTGCAATTATAAAATAAATAAAAAACTCTGTTTGCGAGATTAGAAAACATAAAATATATATGAAGTTCTCCGTTAAATGGTAAACCCGAAGCACGCGAAGGGTTAGTTCGTTAGAATACCTATAAACTAACTAGTTGATGCCATTATAAATAGATTAGCCAGTAGATTGAGCTGAAGGATCGTTAGTTTCTTACACAAAATGCTTAACAAATCTTTGTTCATTTATAGACAAAAAAAAATAAAAAAAGATTTAACTACAAACTTGCTTTCGATTCGTAGTTGATATTTTCCTTCACTAAAATAACCTTATAATCTTACCATGGAAAATGCTTAGAAAATACAAAAAGATAAATATATTTATTATGCAGGGCTGTCGAACTAAATCTCGTTTGACAGCCCTGCATAATAAATAATGTAGGCAATACAATCTCCGAAGCGTATCGACACAGTATTAAATGTAGTATCGAGATGCATCAGTTCCTCATTTTATTCGGTCATCGCCCGCGCCTAATTTCATGCCTCATCAGTCTGCGGACAAAAACCTAACAATTTATTGCATTTTATTGTCCTGCACCTATTTTTTTTCGTGGAAAATAGGTTAACCCCACCGCACCGCTCTAATGGTACCGAGTGCAATTGATTGAAAAACTTGGTCTAGATTAATCTTAATAGAAGATTATTTCTGTCGCTTTTACGTTTTATTATAATTTTTATTTGTTAATTACATATTATAAATATATAGAAATTATATAAGCCTTTTAATATTTTTACTTCGACCTTTTCAATAATGAAACAATTTTAGGTTATAGTTTAAACGAAGCTTCGAAGTAAAATTCTATTAGCAATATATTGCATTCCTACTTACCGCATTGTCACCCTGTGGAAGTTAACCCTCAAACAAACTATGGATTTAAGAACTAAGAATAGGGCTATAATGCCTCAATAGACGCTAGTAATTGTTAAATAACTGGATATTAATTTTAAATACGTCAGTAGATATAGCTACCGTTATTTATAACGTTAAACGTAACCGCTTTTTTGTTATTTTTTTGTTGTAATTGTAATAAATTTTCTTGTCAAAACTGCCAGTGTGATTGACATTTCTGTCTGTATATAAATTAATGAGTGTAAGGAGATACGTCTTTGTAACTGTATCGTGTTTAAATTTAAGTTTATGATCAAAGTGTTGGATTAAAATAATGCCGAGCATTACTAAGATTATTTACCCAAGAAACTATTTTGTATGTTTAATTGATTTTTCTTGTAACACTTATTTTTAAGCTTATTTTTTATTATTTTTTAGCATTAAATATTGCGAAATTTTCACAAAGAACTGAATTTTCTAATTAAAGAAAATTTCTAGTGAAAGAAAAAAAAAAAAAAAAAACTTCTTTCACTAGAAATTTTCTTTAATTAGAAAAAATTCAGTTCTTTGTGAAAATTTCGCAATATTTAATGCTAAAAAATAATAAAAAATAAGCATAATACGGTAAGGCAACATCGTTCGACATTGAACTACCTGTAAAGGCAGTCGTGTTGGTTGAAAGACATAGTAATGTCTTCAATAGATGGTGCCGACGTCGCCTCAAGACGTAGAAGGTGGAAGAGAAATTCGACATCACAGGCAGTGGTCTCGGTAGCTTAGTTGGTAAAGCGTCTGGTGTACTTAACCAGAGAGACGCAGGTTCAAACCCTGCCTGAGATCGAATTTTTCTTTCACTAGAAATTTTCTTTAATTAGAAAATTCAGTTCTTTGTGACTTATTTTTAAGTTCAAGATGATTGTAAAACAAAATAATATATGTTGTATCTGAACTTTTGTAAAAAATATTGATAAATTTATACAGATTCTATATTGCAAAAAACCACAGATGTCTATCAAGGGAGGTTAAGAGTTATGATTATTTATTTAAAGACACCGCCATATTGATTTAACATTCGTACAAATATCTGTTCTGTTCAAATGGCGGTCCAGTATTTTATTTATTTGAACTTGGCCTCTTTACGGAAACGACTTCAAAATTTATTATTTTAGAGAGCTGTTCTAGCTAAAATAATTACTCTGTTAATTTTAACGATCAAGTTATGAGCCAAGTCTGATTTTAGGTTCAAATATCTAGGCCATTGGTTTGTTTAATCTTTGGCAGCTAATATACTGTAAGCTTTAATCACCTGCAACTATCGAGGAAAATAATAATTTGAAGCAAGTAATAGAACATATTGAATAGTTAATTTAATAAGGGAATATTTAAACCAGGTTCAAACAGGTCGGTATTATAATTACATATACCTTTTCTATTATCTCTAGCAGATGTTTATTCGGAAATGTTGTAGTTGATTAAAAGAGCAGGGTGTGCCATAATAATTTATCTGACATAAAATTTATCCTGTCACTGTCAAGTTTCACCTCAGAATTTGAAGGGTTCGACAAAGAGCCATATAAAGAGCGATTGTGATTAACGAACGCCACCTTGTCTTACTCTGTTGTGTGTGATGAAAATTACTTTTTTTAGTATCTAAGGCTAAGTATTCAAAGAGAAATCTGAGCGTAAGCTTATGCTTTAAATTTTCTATAAAACATAATTATAATTTACTAGCTTTCCGCCTAAGGTTTCTCGGCTTTTATGCATTTAAAATTTTCTACATTCCGATTTTTTTACATTTTTCATTTATGCTCCGCTCCTATTGGTCTTAGCGTGATGATATATGTATAGTCTTCCTCGATAAATGGGCTATCTAACACTGAAAGAATTTTTCAAATCGGACCCGTAGTTCCTGAGATTAGCGCGTTCAAGTAAACAAACTCCTCAGCTTTATAATACTATTATTATAATTATTATATTACAATAGTATAGATTAGGATAGATAATATGGAAGCATAAGTTTATAGACTTAGATTTGTCTCTGAATCTAGGTCTGAATCACTAATCTACCTACCTATAAGAGTAATGTGTTATTAATCATGATAGCACATAGTTATAAATGGCCGCGAAATTGTTCGGGACCACACGCATACGCTTCTATATACTTCCTTCTTATACTATTCTATTGCCGAGGTCAAGTTCAAAACAATTAGTCATGTACTACTATTTCTGTTGCTTAGTCTTTGCCACAATTTAACCCCACAACTGCGTCCTTGACAGCGAATATGACGTAATTAATTTCATGAAAACGAGTTTATTTTAATTAACAGGACGAGTAGATATCGTTAACGGAATTAATAATGATGGGACCTTTATTATAGTCGAACTCAAAGTCACTAATGAACTGATGATAATGTAATGATCATAAAAAAAATATTTACGTATTCAGTATTGCTCTGATTCTAGTAATAAAAACAACTAAATTGATTTTTTTAATTACTTTTATTTCACAAAAATATATTAAAAACATAAATTTTAAAAAAGCTGGTGACGTTGAATACCTGCAATTTTATTGTAGACCTTATCTGATATGATAAATAAATTATATAATTTTATAAATAATAGGCGTAGCAGATTTGTTTTGATTTAATTTTTGCCCAGAGTTATTTGAAATCATAACCCACGCACATCAGATCAAATAAAAAGTAAAGACTTGGAACTTTGCGAACAAAGAAGTGAGGCCGGCTAAAACTACGCCATGCCGTCTACAACACACAATTACACGTAAACACGTATACCGAAACTACGCCTTATCTTGTCAGTCGGGTTATCGAGCTATCGAAAGCTTGACTGACAAGATAAGGCTTAGTAAACTCATTTTAGCCAGCCTCACTTCTTTGTTCGCAAAGTTCCATCTTTACTTTTTATTTGATCTGAGCCACGCACTAGAAAAATAAGACCTTTAGTGACTCTGAGTGCGAATGTAAATCACTATCGCAGTTGAAGGGTTAATAGTATAAATTATAAGTATCACGATGTCGTAAAAATGTTGATGTTATTATTCTGGCTGATTACTAATTAAATATTATTAGTTTTTTATAATATGGAAGCATAAGAAATCATTATTATTATTAATTGCACTTTGGAATATTTTGTAATTGGATTACAAAGTATGTGTTACTGTAAGAATTAGTATTTATTAACAGTGTTTTTACGAAACTGAGTAAACTCAAAATATTGTTATCTTTTACTTGTAGTTAAAATATGAAAAAATATTAAAAGAAAATAATAATTAACTTCACGAAAGTATAGTGAAATTTTTCATGTTAATAAAATTTGAAGGCACCAATATAATCCGTCTCTTTCTATCCTTGATTATTAGTGAAAGACGACAATAAGTCTCAAAGTTAATAAAAGCTTTTACCAACTTCTACAAAATAATGTACCTTCTCTAGTCTACACACAGTAAACTAACTTATAATTATAATGTTATTTGTTTAAGAATAAAATCTAAACATGACTTAAAATATAGAAATATTCATTATAAAAGTATTTTTATTTATCTTCTTTTTGTGAACTGGATTGCTAAGACAGACGACCCAATAAGGAAATATGGTGTACATCAGGTACGAGGTTTTTTTAAATAAAAAAGCTTACTAGCAATGTGGGTCGCACATTACTGGTATTCTTGTTAACCCCTCGTGCTAAGCTAAATGCTTGTGTTACGAGCGGGTTCATAAATGTGATAATTATGCAGTATGATATCATAGCATACCATCACGCCTGTATTCCCCGAGGGGTTAGGCAGAGGTATACTAATGTAAACCCCCATTTCACCGGTATGTTTAGGTCCCATGTAATAGGGGGTGAGCCTACTGCCATTAACCGGGCACAAATCCAGACTCCGAGCTGCTACTGAGAATTTCATAGAAAAACCCAATAACACTTTGCTCGACCTGGGGACGAAACCGCTACGCTAGCAGTCGCACTTAAGACCACTAGGCTATTGAGGCATTAATATCCAAGATCCAAGAAGAATATATCATGATAGAAGGTAAGGCAGAGGTGTACCAATGTACACCCAGAGTTCACCGGTATGTTTAGGTCCCATGTAATAGTAGGCGAGCCTATTGCCATTATCCAAACCAATAACACTTGGCTCGACCTAAGAATCCAACCCAGGACCTCTAGCGTAGTAGTCGCTAAGGGACTAAATAGGCCATAATTATGTAATCCATTCGTAATTAATTCATATTTAGAACGTATAGCAGCTAAAATACGCTTTTAATGAATCATAATATGATTAACTTCAGAATTTTTTAACATAGCGTTCTTTATATGAATTGAATCCAAATCCATCCAAATGCTAATTATAGCCTCTTTTTTAGGCCTGCAGATCCTTTTACCAATTCTAAGTAATGTAAATCATTACTGTGATTTATCAGATGATTCAGATGCGATTCATCAGAACCTTGCTGTTAAAGCGGTCTGGTTTCGTGAGCATAAAAATAAACCCTTTGAAGTGCTTGATCGATCTCATTGTTACAACGGGATCATCGACTTTAAAAACCGAAATGCATTGTGTTCAAAGATTAGTAACGGTCGTTCAATAACAATAATATGCAATAACTAGCTGTGCCCGCGACTTCGTCCGCGTGAAATAAAAGTAAATAAAATTTATAAAATAAAAAAAAGTAAGCCTAAGTTACTCTTTGCTACATCAGCTATCTGTTAGTGTAAGTCCCGGCAAAATCGGTCCAGCCGTTTCAGAGACTAGCCGGAACAAACCCTAAACCGACGGTCATGCATGAAGAGATTTATGAATGTAGATGAAGCGAAAGTAGTGTGCCAGGATCGTAGCAAGTGGAAATCCATAGTCTGTGCCTACCCCCAGGGTACCAGGCGTGACAATATGTATGTAGACACTCCAATTTTATTTAAGTATGTATTTGTATATGTATAGATATGAAGACCGAGGCCATGGAATAATACAGTACAATCGATATACAATTGAGATCGGACTCGTTTAAATCGTAAGAATAACAATCGTATATATACGACGTATACGTCGCTAGGTTTGGTCATGAATTTTTAGTTGGCTATGGTTGTTGTTAAGGTATTCATACATAGTTACTCACGCCTTATTTACCGACTAGATATGAAGCTTTGCTATAAGAGCAATGATAGCTTAGTGATATGGCCCTTGGACTGCCAAGTCAAAGGTCTCTAATTCAAATCCAAGGCTCGCACCTCTGTCTTTTCATCTCTATTTTTGGGGGAGGCCTTCGTATCTCATGTGGATACCATTAGACCGGTAAAAATATAAGTCAGCGGCAGAAGAAATGTTATGTCTTGTAATAGACAAGAAATACATAACTCTATATTGTCTCATCTGATTACACCTCTGCCTTAGCCCTTCGGGGAATACAGGCGTGATGATATGTTATGTCCCTTCTGAGTGATTTGCAAGTCATATGTGGTTGATTTGCATTACCTTCAAGGTAACAGCCCTACGGTACATACAAATGAACAAATTTATTCACATAGCCCATCTGTACACATTTGTATGTGTGCGTTGTTTTTGAAGGGTAATCAACATCAATCATTCGTTTGTATTGCGCATAATAGTTCGTGACCAGGAACGGTCTCTTTAGTTCACAGCTCCTCAGCGAACTAGTTCGTTCTTTTAGTTCGAACGCTTCCGTCTAGAATCCAGAGAAAGGCAGATCGTTCGTACGCGATCTTCGACATTAATGTGTTTAGCTCTGGTGGCGGCGAGCATATTTAAAGTCGGTCTTATCAAACGAACTAAGGAACAAGGGATCTAGGAACTAGTTCGTTCAGTTCATCTGAGGGACCGATCTAACGACCTACTTCGTTCACAAATTACACAAGACTATATTCCGTATCTCTGGAATTAAAAATGTGTAGGTAACTAGTAGACATGATATTTTTGCATATTTACCTAAATTTATAATATACTAGCTTTCCGCCCGCAGCTTCGCCCGCGTGGACAGCACGATTTTGACTGTTTAGTTTTTTCCAATTCCGGCGGGAAATTGCAAATTAACCTTACACGTCTTCTTTACGTCCGCTTCTTTGCTCGGGTAGACCACAAAATTTTCCCAACTTTATTATTTACCGAAATATAAAAGCAGCTTATATCCTTTCCCAAGGTCTAGTCCATTTTTGTACCAAATTCGTCATAATCCAAACGGATTGTCATCCCCACACAGTTCGAAATTTCAAAAAGAATATTTATTTATTCCTTATCAAGTGCCTAAACACTAAGTTTCAGCGTTTATCTTCAACAATGCCAAACTCCCATACAATTTTTCATCCCATATTACAACCCCCTTTTACAACTAAACGTAGCTTATATCCTTTCCCAAGGTCTAAACTGTTTTTGTACCAAATTTCATCAAAATCGGTTCCGAGGTTGGGCTTCAAAGCGTGACTTTGTTTGGACTTCCATATGAACTTTCATCCTCTATTTCATCCCCACACAGGTCGAAATTTTAAAAACGCTGGAATACATTTTTACTTCTTATCAAGTGCCTTAATTCAAAGTTTCATCGTTTTATCTTCAACAATGACAAACTCCCATACAAATTTTCATCCCTTATTTCAACCCCTTTTTTACAACAAAACGTAGCTTATATCCTTTCTCAAGGTCTAATCTATTTTTGATCCAAATTTTATCAAAATCGGTTCCGGGGTTGGGGGTGAAAGTTTGTATGGGAGTTCGTCATTTTTCAAGATAAAACCATGAAACTTTATATTAAGGCACTTGATAAGAAATAAATAAATATTTGTTCTAGCGTTTTTGATTTTTCGACCTGTGTGGGGATGAAATAGGGGATGAATGATCGTTTAGAAGTCCAAACAAAGTCACGCTTTCAAGTTTATTCTAAACGGTCTTTCATCCCCTATTTCATCCCCACACAGGTCGAAATTTCAAAAACGCTAGAACAAATATTTGTCTGCCAACCGGCAGTAGGCTAGCGTGGCGGACTATAGCCTAATCTTATTCGTACTGAGAGGAGACCCGTGCCCAGCAGTGGGACAATATAATGGGTTGATGATGAACACTTATAATGAAAAAAAGTATTTGTCAGCAATTCAACGTTTCATCAAAAGTCAATAACTTGAAGAGGTGTGACTTGAGTGCGTTGATCCCATTTAAACTCAGGCGCAGCACGATTGCGTTCAACATGCCACTACTTGAGCGATGACAAGTTGATTACTCTATGGCCTATAGCCATAACATTGAGCCGATGTAAGTGGCACTTAAAGCCTCAAACTTCAAACGTATTTAGTATTTGTATTGTAGACTTTTGTGTAACTTTCATCATCTTAGCCTTCTAAGAATTATTTATATGTCTGCATTCCTCAAAGGGTTGGATAGAGGACGGTGATCTAATGAACACCTACATTGATCAGTATGTTAAGCTTCTAAGATACAACCAACACACACACATCCAAACTCCAAGCTGCTACTGAGAAATTCATAAAATAATTATATGTACATACAAACACTTAGATTGAGAATCCACACTAGCCTAGCGATCTATATTCTGCCACCAACGACGCTGCAGAAGTGACGTAGTTTTGAGATTAAAGAAAATACACCTTTGAAGACTTTAAAGTCTAAGCATCAAAAACCGTAAAGTGCTCTGGTGAGCCCCTCTTGTGCAGAATATTGTTGTGGTAGGGCCACGCTGTTCGCAGCATGAATGGGCCGGTTTGACCGGGGAAGTACCACACTCTCGCAGAAGACCGACGTCCGAGTAGTAGCGTTTAGTTACTGCGCTTCGTTCGGTGAGTGAATGGGCCGGAGGCCCAATTCCTCCCCCAATCCCCTTCCTTCTCCTTTTCTCCTTCCCCTCCCTTTCCCTAAATAGGCTCGGCAACGCATCTGCAACTCCTTTGGATTTACAGATGTCCATGGGCGGCGATGACTACTTACCATCAGGTAGCTCGACTGCTCGTTTGCCGAGTTATACCATAAAAAAAAATACATTCGAAATTTGATTTGTCTATAATCTTTCAAACTCAAGAGCAATCGGCCAGCTCTACGGGTGGTCCATAAAGCAGTTCTAGCATCCGTTTTCAATCCCAAAAATAACTTTACAATGTTTTTATGACAGCTGTTTAAATTCGGAATACCTCGCTAGTACCATAGAGGTCTTAATGTAATGTAATAAAAGTTTTACCACCAATAACTACCGTGTAAGGGAAGCAAACCGCATGGACATACTACTGTCGTATTTGGAAGCTAATGCAATTATGAATTACGTGTTAGTTGTATACTTACCTTATCTGGTCAATAATTGGTCAAACGACTGAGTGTAGATGTCTGATGGGATAACTCGGTTGGCCAATTTCCAAAATGGTCGTATGAAAAAAATGGCAAACATCTTGGCTTAGTAAATCTCAGAACGGCAAATATGGGAATTTCTCACAAGAATAGAACTTGTTTTGTCAGTAGTGAGATACAATATTGTCCAAAAAATATTTACAACGTAGGTACTTCTAATGATAAAACATCTTAAAATGGAAATCTCTAAAAACTCCATATTAACGCAACGCGTTTGCATTATCCATATTAAATAATATTAAGTCTGTCTGTTTTCACACCTAAAACGCTGAACGGGTTTTGATGAATTTTGGTATTGAGATAGATTGTACCTTCGAGAAGGATATAGGCTATATTTTACGGCAAAAAAACCTTCGAGTTGCGATTAAAACCGCTGTCAACAGCTAAGAAATAAATAAAAAAATCTGAATCAGACTGATGAATATGAATATACAATGAATTTTATGACTTGCAAATGACGTCCTTAGCCTGTATGTATTAAATATTTAGGACAAGGTCAAAAAAAACACAATCAACAAAAAAACTTCCCATGATTCTCTGAACATCGATAAAATATTAGACGTCGTGTTATGAAAGATATGTAAAAATTAGGGCCCCATTGCCATATGTCGTAATATAAACGGCGATAAACAATCTTATCTTTGTGTAATACAAGTACCTTCATAGCTTAATATCTCAATGTAACCTTGGCCTCTTGGAGACGAATGGGAGATTACGTCAAATCTATTAAGGAGTCGGTAGATCAGAATACATCAATGAAATCGCGTTCCTCTCCAGAAAATGTAAACATTTTTTTTCTATTATTTCAGCTAATTATACGTGGTATATTTGGATTGTAAAGAACACAAGTAGGTATTACTTATCTGTTTCATTGAGTGTTGTCTTAGAATGGTACCTATATTTATAAATTAGAGTCCAGATACTCGGGAAGTGATTTCCCTTAGAGGCAGGCTTGGGTATTTTTTTTTTTTAATAATCGATATAATTATACATAATTATATCGATCGATCGATCGATATTTTAAATCTCAAAATATCGATAATTATATCCAAGTATGAAATTATAATTTTATTAAGAGCCTTATTACACATACGCATTTGAAGATTTGACAGTACTTTTAGGTACTTGGGATAAAAATATCGAAATGTCGATATTTTTTTTCTATACAATTACATAATGATATTTGCCCATCGTGACTTATAGATAGATATACTATATAGATAGACAGCGGTAACACAAAGAGAAGTTATAAAACTAAATTTAAACTTTTGAATAGGTCGTAAAACTGTCTTACTGTCATCGTGTGTCAATTAGAGAATACGGACGTGATGGTGTTGTTTCACAGCTTATGCACCTGCCACGGTCAGTGTGTGGATGGGTGACCATTCTTAACACATCAAGACCCTTGCGTGCCTCGGAGTGCACGTAAAGTAGTCGTAGGAGGATGAGTATGATAAGTAAGTCTAAGTAATTTTTTTCATGATGTGTATTCTTTCACATAGTGTCGTCATCCTTTTTAGGAAGAACTTGTATTGAGAACTCAATAGTTCTCAAATGCTGGAAACATTCCTTTAATTTTAAGCCCGACTTCAGGCTCATTATGACGTTAACCTCCAATGTCCTGACAACCTGTTATCGCTATAATGTACCAGTGAATAATGTGACACCTTTTATTTTAAAAGAGTGTCCATGAAGTTTCTTGCCGAATCTCTTAACTTTTTCTGAACCGTGCAACTAGAGTCAATAAAAACGCTTATAAAAGCTTATCTTTCTAAATAAATATAGACTGCCTCGTTGGTCTAGTGGTCTCAATCGCGACTGGGGACTTGGGTTCGATCCCCAGGTCGAGCAAAGTGTTATTGAGTTTTTCTATGAAATTCTCAGTAGCAGCTCGGAATCTGGCTTTGTGCCCGGTGAATGGCAATAGGCTCGCCCCCTATTACATGGGACCTAAACATACCGGTGATCTGTGGGTGTACACACCTACATTAAGTACACCTCTGCCTAATCCTTCGGGGAATACAGGCGTGATAGTATGTATGTATGTATATATATAACGCAAAGGTGACTGACTGACATAGTGTCTATCAACGCACAGCCCAAACCACTGGACGGATCGGGCTGAAATTTGGCATTCAGGTAGATGTTATGACGTAGGCATCCGCTAAGAAAGGATTTTGATTAATTCTACCCCCAAGGGGATAAAATAGCGGATGAAAGTTTGTATGAGAAAACACGCGGGCGAAGCAGTGGGCGGAAAGCTAGTTTAAAATAAAAACGTTTGATCTTGATATAATGGTGTTGTTTTATAGCTTAGCGTAACAATATCTTTAAACACAATGGACGACCAGCCTTCACGTTAAATATGCTTGCAATGCGCTGTGACAAATTGATTGAGCAATTAAATAAACTACCTACGTTTGAATAATATATCATCGAATACATTGTATCGATTGCAAACGGAACATTGAAGCTTTTTATGGTTTGCATACTTGATTGGTAAAACATTTGTTTTTTTAGAGTTCTGTATCGCAACAAGAAAAACTAAACCCGTATAGGATCACTTCTTCCAACTGTCTGCCTTCCAAGACACTTTTTTTAAAAGAATGCATTGAAGTAAATTAAAAAAAATGTTTGAACTTGGCTGCACACACTCCCGCGTGTCTAGATTAGTAACAAAAGCTTAAAAGTCTACGGTCCCTTAGAGCTGCATACCTGCATATTAAGATTTTACTTAGAAGTTATATTTTTTTATAACTTGCCTCATATATGGCTCTGTGGCGTTCACTTAAAGAGGCCTACGTCCAGCTGTGGACGAATACGGGCTGATGATGATATGCCTCATATAAGAGCTTAGTGCAGAATTCACTGTTCATCGTACATGACTATAATATTTAAAAAAAATATGTACTTATATATATTTCTAACTTGCAAATAAATCAAAACCTATAGGTTATTTCTCGTTGACCTACGGTCATGAAATTTGGCGAGAAGCAATGACATACACGTAAAGGTAAAAGTCCTAAATTTGTAGCAATATTACGTAATATCTGAGGGTCTTTCTGTCTGTATATCAAGACCGTTTTTATCTTGCTAACCCGACAGACGTTGCCTGACGTTGTAGAGTCCTGTTTTGGCTGCTATGAATATTCAATTCGAAGTTGAATTAATAATAAAAAAAACATGTGAAGCTAAAATAATCATTGAGTTTTCTAATATTTTCAAATTTTCTGCATAATTTTGTTTCCGCAAGAACCTTCTACAAAGTATTAGAAAATTAAGAATAAAAAGATGAATGAAATTGATACAGTCGTTCTCATGTTATGGCGTGACCAACAGGAATAGGGATTCATTTTATATACAGGCTGGCCGGAGAAGTGATAACCATAGACAAAATTTAGTCCATTGACGTCACTTCTCTGGCCAACCTGTAAATAGATACTAAGATTTACGATCCTTTGGAGCTCTAAATCTAAGCTTCTAAGTCAACGTTATAAAAATATCGGACATTTATGCCTCATAATATTCGACACTCGCAAATAAATAAAAACCGTACGTCCTGTTGCCCTAGAAACATGGACAAGTACTTAGCAAGGTCACACGTTAAGGAAAAAACTGAAAACGTTAATTAGTAGTAAGTATATCACATACATATAACGGTTTTTTTTATAAATAACTTACATTTGTGAAGAAACACGAAAGCAGAATAAATGCTGTAGAGATGAGAGCTTTGAGAAGTATGTGTGGTGTTACGCTAAAAGATAGAGTGAGAAGCAGTGTGATAAGGGAGCGTTGTGGAGTGAAAAAAGATGTAGTAACAAGGATTGAGAACGGTATGTTAAGATGGTTTGGTCATGTAGAGAGAATGGATGAACGGAGATTGACGAAACAAGTATATATGGTGAGTATGGACGAGTTGGAAGGGGAAGACCTCGGCGAACGTACCGCAACCAAATTGCGGATGTTCTTAAAAAAGGCCAGGTTCCGAGCACCCTAAACCGACGGTCATGCATGAAGAGATTAATCAATGTAGATGAAGCGAAAGTAGTGTGCCAGGATCGTAGCAAGTGGAAATCTATAGTCTCTGCCTACCCCCATGGGAGACAGGCGTGACAATATGTATGTATGTAACTTACATTTGCAATTGGGGAAGTGACTGTGACATATATAATGTACTGTGTAAAAAATACTCGGATTAAAGGACACAGTTAACGTAGGTATTGAAAAAATGTGTAGCCATAACATTTTTCAACCACGTTAAGTTTGTCCTTCAATCCAAGTATTTTTTTCTTTAGATTAATGTTTGGTTTTTAAAGCTTACTAGCATGCCACCCACGGCTTCGCCCGCGTGGTTTCTCGCCTTTTTTATACTATAATATGTATGTATTATACATGTAAACCTTCCTCTTGAATCACTCTATCTATTAGAGGAACCCTCATTAAAATCCGTTGCGTAGATTTAAAGATTTAAGCATACATAGGGACAGACAGACAGCGGGAAGCAACTTTGTTTTATACTATGTAGTAACTAGCTGACTCGGCAAATGTTGTTCTGTCAAAAATGGGGGATGAAGGCAGAGGTATTAAAACAGCCTACGACTTATTCTGAAACCTCCTAAATATGCACAAAAAAACATAAAATTCGGTCAAGCCGTTTCGGAGTAGTTCGATATAACAAACACTGTGACACGTGATTTTTATAAGAAGATTCTCTCCTCTTTGATGTCACTATTAATTATTCTGGTGATACAATCTCATCAAAATCTCTGCAGCAATTTGTAACAATTAAAACTTTATTGTTTTAATGACATGTCTTAATTGACGTGTCCTAGTTGCGTTTAACATTGTTTAAAGTGTCTCGATGAAGGAAATTATTCTGGAGTTGGGTTTCTGTTTTACGAGCGCAGATTTGATTTTGACAAGATACGAAAAATTCGTCTATTGTCTATGGATGTGCCTCATTAGTCTAGTGGTCGAGCAAAATGTTATTGGGTTTTGCTATGTAATTTTCAGTAGCAGCTCGGAGTTTGGATTTGTGCCCGATTAGTGGCAATAGGCACGCCCCCTATTACAACGGGACCTAAACATACCGGCGAAATGTGCATCAGTAGTTCCACTTCGCCACAATGATGCTTTTCGAGAAACACGAGTTAATTTACAATTACAAAAAAAATATATTTTCATTGCCTTCAAAATTTGCTAAAAGTTTCCTCGATTTCTCCAGGATTCAATCATCAGATCTTGACCTGATGACAATGGGGTCATTTCGAGTGTATTCCCCTTCAACAAAAGACTAATTTTCAAAATCGGTTCGCAATATTGACGGAGTAATCGGTGAAGCACAGTCGAACGTATTACCTCCTCCTTTTTGAATTTTCTAAAGTCGGTTGAAAGCATTACCTTACTTACATCCTATCCTACTAATAGGTACTAATATTATAAATGTGAAGGTTTGTGAGGATGGATGGATGGATGTTCGTTACTCTTACTCACTAAAAATAGTTTATAATTGCCATCAATTGCTATTATATAAAACTGTTATAGGAACTGCATTGCGATACGTGATGCAGACCCCCTTTTGTTACTGGCCGCAACGCACACACTTTTATTCTATTCTTAGATTACCTACATTACAAGTAAGAAAAAAATAAGTATTTACCTACCTACTCAAGATTACGAATGTATTACTAATATAGTCTAACTAAAATAATGACTAACAATACAATATATAAATTATGATCTGGTCGTATGTTCTCGCTGCGCACCGATCACTTAATGTTTAATAATCTAGTGTTTCTCAATGTAAGTGAATTATTGTATTCTGTTTTGAGAAATAAATGTCTTAAACCGTTACTCTTTCACGCATAAACTACAGAAGTGATTTCGATAAAACTTTACAGTATTATTGTTTATACATCAAAATAACACATGCGTTATAACTTAAAACGATATTTTGGGAAATTCACACAGGATTGGGAAAAATCTATTCCACGCGGACGAAGTCGCAGGCAAATGCTAGTTATACCTATATGTGGGAATGTGACATTCGTTTCAGGAAGTACTATAAATTTTACGAAATGATGTGATACTGGCGTCATCTACAGCAACAGAAGACAAAGGACCATCAATTACAACGCCATGTTGATTCAAACCCCAATTAAAAGGATTTATGCTTAACCTTTTAAGCAATACAGCAAAAAGTGCGACAGATGTTTAAAATAAATGTCCAATTCACTTAGACACTTCAGCATGGCGCTACTACAACGGTAAACGTCAAAAAATATGTCAAATTTAGTATATTTTATTTAGTTCCGTATATACCATAAGATGTGTTTTCATTAAAAGAATACAATAGCAAGGTTTTCGGACTTTTTCAGGATTTCTATTGTGTCTTTTTAGTACAAAACGTAACAAATGGTATGTCCATATTTTACTCAGTATAGTTTAGCTGTCTGTCTTGGTGTGTTTAATACAAAAAGAAAGTGATTACAACTTCCTTAGTTTTGAACCGCTTTAACGTTGTTTTTATTGTTTTTGGGCGATAATATTATGGTACTAGCCGCTATGTTACACTATTTTCTAATCATACAGAAAATACTATGAAGCGTCGGTAGCCTAATGGCTAGGGCATCGGACTTGCGATCATATGGTTGCCGGTTCGAACCCCACCCTTTGCACTACCGACGTGAACCCACTCGTAACACAAGCATTTCGCTTAGCACGAGGGGTTAACAAGAATACTAGTAATGTGTGACCCACATTGCTAGTAAGCTTTTTATTTAAAAAAAAAACTAGTCTCAGGCTGGCGCTTTGTGTTATTTTATTTCATCACCACTGCTCGCACAGCGGTGAACGGAAACATCGTGAGGAAACCGCATGTCCTAGAACCAAAGTTCGAAGACATGTGACATCTACCAACCCACACTGGGCCGGCGTGGTAGATGAGGGATCACTCCCTCCCACCGAGAGAAGGCCTGTGTCCCTGCAGTGGAAACATTATAGGCCAATTATGCTTATGCTTCATCACTACATAGTATAAAACAAAGTCGCTTTCTCTGTCCCTATGTCCCTTTGTATGCTTAAATCTTTGAAACTACGCAACGGATTTTGATGCGGTTTTTTTTAATAGATAGAGTGATTCAAGAGGAAGGTTTATATGTATAATACATACATATTTTAGTATAGAAAAGCCGAGAAACTACGCGGGCGAAGCCGTGGGCGGGAAGCTAATCATCTATAAAATAAATAAAGTAACCGAATGTACCCCCATAATCTATTATAATTATCTGGAAGTTATCCTGATATTCAAATTTTTAACAAAATTCTTAAACATTGCTCACCGCTCGTCATTGGAAGGCGAACACCAGGATCAGGATAGGCACAGCGATGACACAGACCAAGTACACAGAAGTCCGAGGTTCGCACTCCGATATGATCACGAATTGCTCGTTCCAGAGCGAGTCGTTGTCTCGAAGAGGTACTTCCAGTACCACCTGTAAAGGAAGAAAGGTTCTTCTTAGGTGATTGTCCCACTGCTGGGCACGGGTGTCCTCTCAGAATGAGAGGGATTAGGCTATAGTCCACCACGCTAGCCTACTGCGGGTTGGCAGACTTCACACGCCGTCAAGAAAATCTGTGCGGCATACAGTTTTCCTCAGGATGCTTTCCTTCACAGTTTTAAGCGACTGATAATAATTAATACGGACATGATTACGAAAAGTCAGGTTAGGCCTTGGATTCGAACTCAAGACTCAAGAGTCATATCACTAGGATATCATTGCTCTGCTGTAGGTTAAAGGTTATTTTACTTTAATGATTAACCTCCGACGGAAACAGGGATGTTATAAATTTGTAGTGTGTATCTGTTACGAGTTTAAAAAGCATGAAATAAAAAAAAATATAAAAATATTGAAAAGACCTCCGACCCAAAAAAGGCTCTAAAAAGGAAAAAAGACTAAAATAAGTATAAGTAACATACCATCACGCCTGTATTCCCCGAAGAGTTAGGCAGAGGTGTACTTAATGTACACCCACAGTTCGCCGGTATGTTTAGGTCCCATGTAATAAAGGGCGAGCCTATTGCCAATAACCGGGCAGAAATCCAGACTCCGAGCTGCTACTGAGAATTTTATGGAAAAACCCAATAACACTTTGCTCGTCCTGGGGATCGGACCCAAGACCTCTAGCGTAGCAGTGACGATTGGGACCACTAGACCAACGAGGCAGTCGTTGTATTATAAGTATACTAGCTTTCCGCCCACGGCTTCGCTCGCGTGGTTTATTGGCTTTTCTATACTAAAATATGTATGTATTATACATATAAACCTTCCTCTTGAATCACTCTATCTATTAAAAAAAATCGCATCAAAATCCGTTGCGTAGTTTCAAAGATTTAAGCATACAAAGGGACATAGGGACAGAGAAAGCGACTTTGTTTTATACTATGTAGTGAAGTAAATATGACAATATTACTACTTGCCATCAGAGGTTCCCCTGGATGGGACATGGATTAGCTCACCTTCTGAGTAGAGAAGATATCAAGTGGTAGATCACATCGCTCGGTGCTGTTGGTACATTCCCTGAGCTTGGTGCGGGCCACGTCATACTTGGTCTTCTGAAGGTCGAACCTTGCGCGGATGAAGTTCCGCTGCACCTCGTTCTCCGAGTTAAATACGAAGAAATAGTAGCCGTTTGCTGGTACTCTTGAAGAACGAAAGAAGGGCGTAAATATAATAGTACAGTCGCCAGCAGGTTAAGGTATACAAAACTGTCAAATTTCTCCAAATGATTTTAAACCTTAAATTGTTGCAGATAAAGTTCAAAATCAACTGAGAAAATTTGACATTTTGTAGTAACTTGATGTGCTTGCCACTGTAAATTATAGGGCTTTTTTATCGTTAGTACACACGGCTAGTCGGCTACACATTAAGCTATACAAATCTAGTTAGATAGACCTCCCATTGTAAAGATTTTCCGTACAATTCAAGCCCAGTCTATACTGCTTTTGTATAGCTTGACATGTAGCCGTGCGTACATATAGGGATTTTTTATCGTAAGAAGGTACATCCCCTCGTGTGTCAATCGAGCTGCTACTGAGAATTTCATAGAAAAACTCAATAACACTTTGCTCGACCTGGGGATCGAACCCAAGACCTCTAGCGTAGCAGTCGCGATTGGGACGACTAGACCAACGAGGCAGTCAAGAGTTAGTGTATGTATGTAAATTTCAGTATTTACCTATAGGTAAGAGCATTAGCTTGAGCAGCTGCAAACCCATCTCCCTCTGAAGCGTCCTTGTGGCACTGCCGATGAGGCGTGAGGGGAAGGTTGAGGATCAGTCCCTCGCACTCCAGCAGAGCCTCCTCGCTGCTGGAGAACGAAGACCAGAACTCAGAGTTACTCATGTCTAGTGGACTCGTCTCATTGAGTTGTACGTGGTGATCAGCGTAACCGTCTGCTTCCTAGAAATTTAAGAGTTGGTGCGTCTATTAAAAGTGTACGTTGATGATTGTACACAGTATCGACATATTTAATCCAGTATAGGCTGACCTGGCATTGTGCGGAAAGGGTTTACAATGCGAGGTTAGTCGATACTGGATGATTGATTACTGGATTGAACTATCTGTAAAGGAAGGTCGTGTTGGTTGAAAGACATAGTCTTCAATAAATGTTGCTGACGTCGCCTGAAGTCGTAAATAAATGTAGAAGAGAAATTCGACATCACAGGCAGTAGTCTCAGTAGCTTAGTTGGCAAAGTGTCTGGTGTACATAACTAGAGAGCCGCAGGTTCAAACCCTGTCTGAGGCCGAAATATTCTTTCAATTGAAAATTTTGCTTTCAATAGAAAATATCTTTGTGAACATTTCGCAATATTTAATGCTAAAATATAATAAAAAAAAGCCGTAACTTCAGACTGGCTAAGTTATTTCGAACAAACTGTACATACATTGCAAGTTTATTTGACATAAAAAAGTAACTTACCATTTCACCGGCATGGTTTCTTTCCTCGTCATTTTCGTTGAACATCTTCACTAGTTCTATGTGGCCCAGCATGGCCTCGCGCTTGGCTCTCGCCTGTTCTACTGCAAGACGCCGCTTTTCTGTAACATTATAGATGACATCATTATCCTCCAGTCTTTCTCCCCATAGTTTATGATCAGAGCAGTATGTCTATTTTTCCAGGAATCTCTATTACCCCTCACTTCACTTTCTTTGGCAACATTTCTTTCACACAATCCATGTACATAACATACCATCACGTTTGCAGTCCGCAAAAGGTTAGGCTATACCGCCGGTTTGGCTAAGTTACCATGTAGCAGAGGGCGAAGTCTTAGCCATTAGCTGGGAGCAAGTCCAAACTTCGAGGTGTTAATGAGCATTTCTTAGAAAAAACCTACAATACTTTGCTCAATCTAGGAATCAAACTTCACGATGAGTTATCAAAACACATGCAGGTCATATCACTAGTCTCTGCTAAATATAATATTTAGCAGAATAACGAACTAAAAACTACTACAAATTGAACATGCAGTTTTAACCAAAAATAACCGGATCTTTTTACTTTATTACTTTAGAATAACAAGTCAAGTCAGTTTTGCCAAGTGGCAATTCAATTGGTTCTCGTACTAAAAATTCTGTGAATAATAATTTATCGCATTTATGTGCAGTTAAAAAGCACTTAAATCACGCAATGACTTAAAATAAATTCTAATGACACACACTATATAGTAGAGGTTTCGCGATTTGGTGGAATGCCAAACCCATGGAATTTGTAAAACTCAGAATATACAAGCCTTTTCTCGAATATGTTGGACTTGGATTCCAGTGTTGTATATTACAACCACTACCCATATCTTCAGTAGAAACATCTCATTAACCATATTTATGCTCCTTATGCGATGACGAGTTAGAAAGACTCATCGCATCCCTACCACTCCCGTTCATTATATCTACGTAAAGACGTCTTTATATTATTTTAATAATACTTGCACTTTCTTAGACCCTTTTTCTGTCTACGTCAATATACTCAATGGCACTCTTCTCAATACGTATGCAGCTCCTCATTGCTTCGTTACCATTGACAAAATTTCTGATTTTCTTTTATCATTATTTTACGTAATATTTACGCTCTTTTTATGCCGCGTTCTCATCTTCAGCACAATCACTCTCCTCTAATATCAATGCATCTGTCACTAATGACGTAATGTTCGACATCATTATATTATACTATTTTTTACGGATTTTATCGCGTTATATTGATATTTATATCTAATTCGCGGCTATTGAAATTAATCCATCCAAATTTCAATAGTGAGACTGGGTCTTACCATGTGCTTGGAACTCCATCATAGATTCCATTAAATCTAAATCCAAGCACAAGACTGCGAGACCTAAGGATACGCTGAGCTCATTCTGCGTGACCAGAACAAATAATAATCACCAAAATGCAGGGTAGCTGATAATTTTGACATTAGGACGACCAACACCTCAATCCACCTGTGACCATGGATGCTGTAAAGGATCCGAAACGTTGGGAATTAAAAATATCAATATAACGCGATAAAATCCGTAAAAAGAAGTTTTATTTCAATGTCTAATATTCGCGTAAGTGTTAGAAACCAGTATCATTATATTATGTTTATAATACTCACGCTGTCCTTGTACCCTGTTCTGCTCCTTATCATAAACACTGTCCATCTTATCGTTACATCAAATTTATTTAAGATACTTACGCTCTCTTTGCGCCCTGTTCTTCTCCTCATCGATGGCTTCGACGAGTACTCTCCTCAGTCTGTCTAGCTCCTCACCACTCCCTGTCACCACTGACATTATGTCTGATTTTGGTTTCGAAGGCGTCTGAAATAAAAATCAGAGAAGAACTTATTATCATATTTTGTAGCAGTGGCAGTCCTTCGTTAACGAAAAAAGTGGATCTTTGATTAATGAAAGCTCATTGATACACGAGGAGTGTATCAATGAGCTTTCATCCTCCTCAAGTCGTATTCATCACTGCTGAGGGTCGTGACCTTCACCCTAGTGAATGAATGAATGAATGAAATGAATCACTTTTTCGCGGAAGATTTTTCGTCATCTGTTTTTGTCGCCCTCAGCATAGACAGCACGTCAAGAAGAAGGACAAAGAGGCTACAGTCCCACAGGCAGGACTGACCAGATCTGTCTGATCAGTCCAGCGCGCGTGTGGGACTGTGGTTTTGTTGTCTTTCTTCTTCCACTTAACAGTGACAATATTTTTTTTGTTGCTGACTCCTCAAGAATTCAACGTAGGCAAATAAACTTCTATACATACTTACATACACTCACGCCTTTTTCCCATAGGGGTAGGCAGAAACTACAGAACGCCATCTGCTACGATTCTTGCATACCTACTTCTTTTGCTTCATCCTCATTCATACATTCACACATGCGCTAACATGTGTATGACAAACTTCTATTTCTTTCTTAATAAATAAACTCGCGTAGTCCATCCACAAGCAGTGACATTTGACATTTCGGAGACCTGCTACGCTAGTGCCTCTAGCGGTGAATTCATAGGGCTTATTACTCACCTCGTCCTCATAGTCCACTCCCATAGTCTCGTGCAGTTTGATCAGCACCCTCTTCCCTTTGTCTCCGAGTGCTTGTAGTTTATGCAGGACGTCTTCAAACACTTCCTTAGAATTAGGCTCCACTGGATTCTGCAGAATAATAACCATTATGGGATCAGGGTATAATTCTTGTGCACCATTGAAATAAAACTACTTTTTACGGATTTTATCGCGTTATATTGATTATTTTAATTCCCGACGTTTCGGATCCTTTACAGCATCCAGGGTCACGGGTGGACTCCACCGTTGTAGTCTAATATTCGCGTAAGTGTTAGGAACCAGTATCTTGTGCACCATTCCAAATTTACATACACCAGGAACTAAGACCATTCAAAGGGAATAAAAAAATTACAGTTTGAAAAATGGAAAGTGTTTTTATTCTAGGTTTCAACTTGGATATGAATAACTGCGTTTCAATCTGCGGATCCTCATTCCGTTATTAATTGTAACGTCAACTTTCAATTTAACAAATTACAAAAGAAAATTAAATTAAAAATAATATTAAGCCATCTATTGTAACAGATAGGATCTCTAATAATTATAATGTAATATATTATACCAATGGGAAGGAGGGACGGGAGAGCTTTGCCCTGGAGGGGGACGATAATGCTTGAATAAAGACAATACTTTAGAAAGAATGGTTATGTGGAATTGAAGATGGAAAGGGTCTATATAGCGCCTGAAGACTACAAATAGTAACGACCGCGCCACGAGTGGAAAAATAGGTGATGAACTCTTTTCAATAATATGATGGTACTTGTAAAGCGTTTAGGTATCATCAGAACTATAAATCCGAATACAAGCAAAGCAAGTTTCTAACAGATGGACTGTTAACATTGAAAAAATATATATAAGTAAGTTCATTATATGAAAAGATGTATGAATGTGGAAGAAGCGAAAGAGATATGCAAGAGTCGTAGCAAGTGGCAGTCCATAGTTTCTGCCTACCCCTGTGGGAAAAAGGCGTGAGTGTATGTATGTATGTATGTTCATTATAGAAAAAATAACTTTACAGTCATGATATAAGCAAACAATAAGGAGAATAATGAAAATGTTGATTAGTATATTTAGGTGATGACGCATTTGTGTTCTTTAATGATTCACTATAAAAATATATGAATGATTTGAAAAGGAAATATATAAGATAACTTTTGGGTAAATATTGACTACTGACTGCAATGATAAGAAGCTTTAACAACAATAACAGCATATTTTAGAAGGATCTAGAAAATTTGAGATATATATAGAACTTCCATTTTATACTCATACATGATCATCATCATCATCAACCCATTACATTGTCCCACTGCTGGGCACGGGTCTCCTCTCAGATCGAGAGGGATTAGGCTATAGCCCACCACGCTAGCCTACTGCGGGTTGGCCTATATTATTTAAGAACGTTAAACAAATTCAAATATTGAATTAGTACTTAGCAAGACAATACGCCATTCAAGGATTACCGACTAGATAACTTAAATCTATACAGATAAGGAATTTTCCATTCCATACTAATATAATAATTGTAAAATTTTATAAAATTATAACTGGCCGATGTTTTTACATGAAAGATACGTATAAAAAACAATTATCATTAAAAAAAATATCAGTCTGTCTCTATGTTTTAGCGTGATACAAGATGCACATCACGCAAAAAAGACTACACAAAATTGGTAAAGTTTTTCATAGTTTTAATGCTAAAAGTCTACTTAACATCTGGAACATGTTTCATCTTAATACGCCGCCTAGAAGCCTAGTTATTATTATTTTATTTTTTAACCCGAATTGTACCTAAATTGAGCGTAGACCTCCCCCTAATTACGAATGAAATAGCAGGCAAAAGTTAGTAGAAAATAAATCCCGAGAATGTTAATTGTTTTCTTTAAGACACTGCCAATCTGAGTAACATTTAATTAAATAAGTAATATTTGCGTAAGTATTTCCATAATAATCTTTAAGTCTACATAAATTATTGACTTAATTTATACTCAAAAATATACATAAATAATATTGTTAAGTGGTTTTCCTAACCCAGTTTTGCTAGTATGGATTCCGAGATCAAAAGATACGTTGTTGGTGGCGAGACAGGGTATACTGAATCGTACAATGCCTTTTCAAAATCAGGCCTTACGGGGCCTACCACCACAAATCATATAGAAGATGTGGATAAAACAGTAAAGAAATAAGAAGAAGAAACAGAAATTCACGAACTTAAAAATTTCAGGAGCTTGTGCTTGATGGAGAACTGAGGATGAGGATATTATTATTGTCGGGGGAAAATAGCTCTTTAAATGGCATAGAAGAAACCTATTAAGTAGTAACCTATAAGTGCCTATAATGTGACTATTCAAGCAATAATGATAAATAATAATCTGATTTGAGATAAGTGCCTATTTACAGTAACAAGTCGTCGACACACGACACACTTAACAGTATGCAAATAAAAATGGATGATAACAATGATTTACACAAACAATATTATATAAATGCTACTTTGGAATCTAAAGCAAACTGACACATTTAGATCACATGCGAAGGTGATTTAATTTTTGACTATAGTTACTTAAATTTCGTTAGCAAAAGTATACAGCCATAGGGAATATTGTTGAGTGACTCTTCATTATTTGATGGTAATTAAGAACAATATACTTACACACTACGAACTGCAATTTAATTGGTAGAGATAAATAGTGTGATCTCGAAAAAGTTCGAAATATGATTTTATTCCAGTCGAATACTCTTTCGAACTTTTTAGTCCCCTGGAGTTACGCAGGTGATAAAAATGAACATAAAACATGCGCCTGATTTATATCAATAGCACCATCACTTATCTGTTTGTCATTTACATCATACTTCACATTTATTTATCTTACCTTTGTTGTGTAATCCGTAGTTACTTCTCTCAGATCAATATTTAAATCTGATACTTTTTCTGTAGTTAAATCTGCTCCTTCAGTTGTTAATTCTATAAGGTTTTTATCAGGTTCTTGAACGTTTTCAACATTTTTAGGGTCTTCAGTGTCATTTACTGTTGCAGTTTTATTTATTTTATCTTCTACGACTATTTTGTTTTGAAATTTATCCAAATTAGCTTCTGTGGTAGTAATGTATAATTTTGTTAATAGGACGCTGTTGTTTCCGTCAAGATCTGTAATTGAAACAATACCTACTTTCAATATATTTATAGAATTGTATTAATCAAATTAAATTTCGGGGACATTTGAAATTCAGAAAATAAAATGTTGTAGTAGTAATATCCTTTAGGAAGCTCCTGTATTGGGAATTCGAAATTAGCATTAGTAATACAGACACAACTATTGAAGTGCCAAGTATTGCTGTGGCTTACAAATCGGAAGTTTTCTGCAAGTATAAACAATGCTTTTATCAGTGCGTTATATGCACGAGTACCTGTCTGTTTATGACACGGGCACGTGTAAAATATTTATCAGCAAGTCAACAAAAAGGTAAATGAGATTGTTTTGACGGTATTAACATTAAGTTTACGTATATAGTTAAAATATGTCCTAATTACAAGATGTTTTCTTTTATATTTCAGTATCGGTAAAAGTAATGTAATTTTATAAAGTACCAAATAACAACTACAACTGAATGAGATGATAACATCACCTCATTCATTAAAATAGTTAATAAACAAGGCTATTATAAAATAATATTTAAGACTCGAGGATCCTACTCATAATGATACAAGTTGACCATATACGGTTACATTGTTTGACCATTGACATGATAAAAAGAAGAACGATAAAAAATATAATATAGATACTAACATAAATACTAAAAAAAAACCTTTGACTTAAAAAAATTACAAAGGTTCTGATATTCATTAAACATTATCACAATCGCAACCAAATTCATAGACCAAGCTATCGAGATTAGCTATAAATACAGCTGTGGATTTGTTTATCATATCTTGTTGCCGTCCTAATAAAACATTTGTTGATAGTGTTATGTCTAATCAGATACAAATCAACGATGATATCGACTAAGAGTTTTTATCGGAGCGAGTCAAAATATAAGCATTTACATAATTCTAAGATTATATTTTACCTTCAGACTTCATGTCTAATATCATAATCATGATTTTAATGCAGACAACAAAATGGATAATGAAGTTAAATAGCCTATTGTATAAATTAGTTGCGTTGCTACATAATTAAAAATAAGTAATTCTATTAGCTAAGGCTTCACCGAAATTTTGTAAAATTTATTTCATGTTACACTAGCATAAGGGTCGCGTGATGCAAGCGCAGTTTATAGACCCCCATGACATCAGTGGTATCACTCGGACGTTGTCATCTTGATATCTTAGTTTATATATGCTAAGCAATTTCACTAGCTACATTAACCTTCAAATTGAAACAGTAATAAAAGCTAGATGAACTCCCACCCTCAAAAGATTCTGATGTTGAAGATACAGGTAACCTTAATTAAAAAGTTCGTTCGTACCTTGAAACGACAACCATTTTCTCTCATTCTTGTCAACATTGGCGTCTCGATGTCTGTGTAACGCTGGAAGCGACACGATGTTTGCTGGAGGTTGGTAGTTCTTAGCGTACTGCATCTTGGCCGCCTCCCTTAAAGCATGCAGACGTTCTAGGATTTCGCGTAGTTCCTGGTAGAAATGAGTTTGAAGTATGCAATGGCGTTTTTTTTTATGGAATAAATCGGCAAACGAGCAGGCGAGCTACCTGATGGTAAGTAGTCATCGCCGCCCATGGATATCAGCAAAACCAAAGGAGTTGCGTTGCCGAGCCTATTTAAGGAAAACGGAGAGGAGGGAGAAAAGAAGAAGGAACGGGACTGAGGGAGGAATTGGGCCTCCCGCGCTCCACACTCAACAAAAGAAACGCAACAGTATGCATACTGCTACTTGACGTCGATATTCTGTGGTAGGGTAGTACTCCTACTCCCCGGTCGTGCGACCCATTCATGCTGGCATATACACATGTCAGCAAGCTCTACTACTACTAAATGAATACGAAGAAATGCTTGATCCCGTTATTTGCACAACCACAGTGACGTAATCAAGCAACTGACAGCTAATCAAGCAATCACGACGCGAATACTGCATCGCACAAGCAATAATTTACACGCAAGTTCTTTATTAAATACTTAAATACGTTCCTGGTTTTTGGATCACGATCCGGCCCATTAACGAACACACTGAAGAAGTTTGAGTTCCTTTTGTAATTGTAGTGAAAGTTATAGATCAATGACTCATCGCGTGCATCCATAATATTATCACTTATTACTTAGGTTATGATCCCTAATGACACGCTTCTAGATAACGGTAATGCGAGCTCAATTTGTTGTAAGGGTTATGTAATTCATGCTTCGGGTCTCTTAACTTCACATACAATTATACTACTGACCTTAGGATCATGATCCGTAACATCCACCGTGGGTACACTTTCCGATGATGATGCCGTTGCGTTCATTTTGTTGTTAGGGTCGTGGAAGCTGATACCTGCCTTGTGTCTTCTCATCGTACCTGTAATTACAAACTTATAATGTCATAAGTGTAGTTATAGCTTTGTAATATGACCATAGGACTGCCATGTCAAAGGTCTCAAGTTCGAATCCAAAGCACGCACCTCTTACTTTTCGAAGTCATGTGCGTATTAATACTTAATTATCACGCGCTTAAACGGTGAAAAAACCAACGGTCATGCTTGAAGAGATTAATGAATGTAGATGAAGCGAAAGTAGTGTGCCAGGATCATGGCAAGTGGGAATCCATAGTCTCTGCCTACCCCCATGGGAGACAGGCGTGACAATATTTATGTATGTATGTATGTAAACGGTGAAGGAAAACATCGTGAAGAAACCTGGATGCTTGAGAGATATTCTCGAGGGCATGTGAAGTCTGACAACCCGCAGTAGGCTAGCGTGGCGGACAACAGCTTAATCCCAGAGGCGACCCGTGCCCAGCAGTGGGATAACGAACGTCATATCTTTGTGACCATTTAGATGATCTGTCTCTAGTCGATACTACCACATTTCAAATATCATATGAAAATAAACCTCGTTGAATTTACCAGGATCATTGGCCTTTCTCTCCACAAGCTTCAGTTCCTTGATCTTCTCGTTGAATGCATCATCGGACAGTAGACCAAGTCGGTTGGCTTCCAGCAGCTCATCCACCTCTTCCGAGGAGTCGTCTCCGATGTACGCACACTCTTGGAGGTGCTTGTACCCTTTAATCATTATGAGGGACGCTCCAGGCCATCTGCGGAAAGTATATTGAAGAAGAGATGAATTTGACGCTAACAAAAACGAATGTTATAGTTTTTGTCAGCGTCAAATTCTTTGTTTGGTAACCGGTAGCTATGAGTATTTTGCATTTTTAGAACTTTTACATGATATAAAAGTACTTATTTAGCATGCCGTTTTCTTTTATAAACGTCAAAGTGTTAACCCATGGTACAATTTTGTAGTTTGATAATGATTTACAAACGGATTTGAGTTGCATGCCCTACAAGGTTTTTGCTATTTGCTTCTGCAAAAAGAGAATCTGGCGATCATGTTCAGTAGATCTTTAGTGCATTCTCACCTAACGCACGCTGACACGGTGACAGACGATCCTTTGAGCAGGTAAAACCCCCAATACTCCTTCATATCGTCTTCTAGCTCCAATTCTCTGGTCATGGACACTGGAACCAGGTCTTCAGTCAGTTCAGGAGGGCCAGGCACCACGAAGGCGTTGAATGTCGTCGTGTTGGATCGCACCAATTGTCTCTAAAAAAAGGGAAAATTAAGGTTGGGGTGTGTGGTTTTTGGATCAGAAGGGAAAAGATCACACATTGATATGCTTTACTTAACTTAACTAAGTGTCATAAACAGCGCAAGGAGGCCGTATGTTTAACTGCACATACGGCCTTCTTGCGCTGTTTATGACACTTAGTTAAGTTTGGGAGGTTTAATCTTCTTGCTCCAGGTCAACCTATACAAAACCAATTTAAGCTGATCTCGCATTGGCTTTCCATACAAGAGGCCAGTGTAAATTTGATTTATATAGCTCGACGTGTATCACCACGTACCACTTTGTTCTGCCTCAATAGCTTTCCTAACCGCGACTGCCACTAGAGGTCTTGGTTTCAATTTCCAGGTAAAGGAAGATGTTATTGGATTTATGAAATTCTCAGTAGCAGAAGCTGGATATGTGGATATGTGGCCCGGTGCATGGCAATAGCCCTTTTACATAGCAAAGTGTGCGTGCATATTTAGTATACTTCTATCTTACTCTTCGGGGAAAAGAGACGCGATGTTAGGTATGTTATGATAATAATATGCTGTGGTTTTTCTACACCTGTCTATAAATTTCAAATGACAATATTTATTGTTACATATCTTGTAATAAATTTATTCCAGACTTAGTCGAACTGTAAAGATAAATACTTCAAGATACTGGTTATCGGTTGAAACGTATCTAATAATAATATTTGGTTCACCACTAGAGATAATATTAAAATTTCAATCTTGTTACTCTCATATAAGGTAGATAATTGTTTCGCAGTTAAAACATACAATAAATATGTTACAAGTGATATCAAAAGTATTTATTGTCTGGTCGTAAACGCGATCGATACACGAAAATTATTCTTATTACTTATTCCTACGTCTTAAAACTAAATCCTAGCAGATATTCAGATCCATACACGAGTCCTAGGTTTTTCCTGATCCGTCGGAGAGAATAAGAATAATGATACATCTGGCATAAGATTTCTGAGTCACTTTTGGTATTAGTGTCTCGCTGGCATGTCTAGGTACTTGCCAGTATGAATGGGTCGGCACGACCGAGGAAATACTACCCTCCCACAGAGTATCCACGTCATGTGGCAATATGCATACTACTGCGTTTCTCACGGTAAGTGTGGAGCGCCGTAGGCCCAATTCCTCCTTCAGTTCCCTTCCTTCTCCTTTTCTTTAAATAGACAACACAACGCAAGGCAACGCATCTGCAACTCCTTTGGTATTGGTATTCCTTTGGTGGGTCGCCTGCTCGTTTTCAGGGTTATCCAAGTGGATCCAAAATGTAGATAAATGCGATGCAAAGATGATTACTAGTCAAATTTGTACGGTGACTGCCTCGTTGGTCTAGTGGTCCCAATCGCGACTGCTGCGCTAGAGGTCTTGGGTTCAATCCCCAGGTCGAGCAAAGTGTTATTGGGTTTTTCTATGAATGGCAATAGGCTCGCCCCCTATTACATGGGACCTAAACATACCGGCGAACTGTGGGTGTACATTAAGTACACCTCTGCCTAACCCTTCGGGGAATACAGGCGTGATGGTATGTTATGTTTGTTATGTTATGTTTGTACGGTTATAATTGCTCAACTAGTTTTTGCCTACAGCTTCGCTACCGTGAATGAATAGAAAGAATTTAATAATAAATCAACAACGATAATCTCTTCTTTCTAGGGATATACATACAACAGAGAGGTCAAGCTTTAACTAAGGATTTACCGCAGTATTGGACCATAAATGCTTTCTTACAGTGAAAATAAAATAAAAATCTGTTACGAGTTCGACACATCCCGCCGCCTCCCGTATTGTGTGTAAATCTTTCCACTACTGTTGAACTACATAGCATAATAATCAGCCTATAATGTTTCCACTGCTGGGATACAGGCTTCCTCTTGGTGAGAGGGAGTGGGCCGTAATCCACCACGCGGGCCCAGTTCGGGTTGGTAGATGTCACGTTTTCGAATTTTTAGTTCTAGGACATGCCGGTTTCCTCACGATGTTTTTTTACCGATATGGGAGCAGTGGTGATAAAATAATTCACACAAAGTATGAAGCGCCTGTCTGGGTTCGAACCTACAGTTTGTTCGAAATAAGTAAGCCGATCGGAAGTTGTCTGCAACTGGTTTTTAAGTGGTAAATTTTAATAGAAACAGTCGGTGTAAAGATAATTAGAGTCGTATATGTTTCATATTTCTAATTATTTTGTTTACTAATTTCGTTATTTATGTATTAAAACACTTAATTAAACGATTTTATCACCGGTGTAGTTCGGAACGGCTAACTTCCGATCGGCTTACTTATTTCGAACAAACTGTACGACCCACTACTCGTAAGTCGCGGCTATTACCTACCACTGGACCGCCACCGCTCGCTTGATCTACGTAATAATACTAAATAATATACTTAAATATATATTTTTGGTCATAATTTAAATCTATTTATAAGGAAAACGGTGAACCGCATAAACAAGTCTAAATTACGACAATTATTATTATAAGGACGACATTTGTACACGTGTTTATACCTCGTGAACATAATTATGAATGTTGATTAGCTGGTATAATATTTATATAATTCGTAAATAGTATTGTTAGTACATATCGTGTCGTGTAAAATGCACGTGCCGTGCCACGGTCCAAACATAATTAAATGCATTGCAAAAAAAATATCTAGTACTTATTATATAAAAATGAATCCCTGTTTCGCTTTATCACGCTATTACTAAAAGAACAACTTTACCGATATCATTCATATTTTTTTAAGCTTTCCAATACATTGTTAAATGTTCTTTCGGAAAGAAAAATCAGTAAATTGCGCAGGAAATTGGAAAATATTCAAGTTTCAAGTTCTTTATTGCTTTCATATTTGAATACTTTACCGACTATTTTAAATTTGCGCATTTTTTTTGTTATTTATTCCCGTTCGAATTTAATATCTATAGCTAAGCAAGTAGGTAGTATAAATATGATACCTCTCGGTGAGAGAGAGTGGGCCACACTTAGCCCGCATGGTGAATAACAACCACGCGGGCTAAGTGTGGGTTTGTAAATAGAAAGTATATAAGTGTACAAGTGAATTTGAAAAGTCGCAACACTACGTTAAAGGACCTGACTACGTGACTTTGAAAGGAAGTCTAGAAGTAAAGAAAAATCTATGTATATATTGGTTATTTAGCCTTTTCTGAAGGATTTGAATTTAAAGGTTGTGATTAAGAACTGGGCATCTTGTGATAAAATAAACAGAGCTTCATAATTCCATGATTTTACGACGAAGGTTATTGAAATTGTGTGATTTACGCCTATGCAAAGTTAGTGTGGCTTGAAAAGTATGAAACGCCAAACGGTACTTCTTAGATTAGATAGAATATAGAGACTGGCTAATTTCTGAAAGTTTATGGTTAATCCAAGGGTACACACCTACCTGGCACCAAGTAGGAGATATCTTACTGTCTATCAGTCTCATGTCGGTCATGCTCATCGGATACATCTGGCCGGAGAACACGCGGTATCTGTAACAACATGCCAGAGATAATGTCACAACATGCCAGAGATAATTTGAAGCGGCGGTAGCCTAATGGCTAGGGCGTCGGACTTGCGATCATGTGGTTGCCGGTTCGAATCCCATTGTACTACCGACGTGAACCCACTCGTAACACAAGCATTTAGCTTAGTACGAGGGGTTAAAAAGATCACTAGTAATGCGCGACTCACATTGCTAGTAAGCTTTTTATAAAAAAAAAATGTTATTGATAACATAACATACTATCTTCGACTGCCTATTAGTCTAGTGGTGCTAAGCGCGACTGCTACGCTAGAGGTCCTGGGTTCGATACTTGTTGGAGAGTATTTTTATAATATAACTCGGTAAACGAGCAGGCGAGCTACCTGGAGGTAAGTAGTCATTGCCGCCCATGGACATACGTTGACGAGCCTATTTAAGGAAAAGGGAGGAAAAGGATAAAAGGAGAAGGTTTGGGACTTAGGGAGCAATTTAGCCACCGGCGCTATACATATACTCACCGTACGAAATGTAACAGCATGCATAGGTATTGCTTCTTGACATCGATATTCTGTGGGAGGGTAGTAACTTCCCCGGTCGCGGTCGTGCGGACCCAGTCATGCTGGCATGTAGACATGCCAGCGTAACACTACTACTACTACGATTCCTAGGTCGAGCGAAGTGTAATTGAGTTTTTGTATGACATTGCTCATACATGTGCTCGGTTAAAGGCAATAGGCTCGCCCCTTATAACATGGGACCTAAACATACCGGCGAAGTGTGGGTGTTATTATTACATCTCTGCCTTACCCTTCGGGGAATATAGGCGTGATGCTATGTAACTATGTATGTACATTCTATCGTAAAGTACTTTAGTAATCTGTGTTTTAGGTTATTGACCACCACTTTTCTTAAAGTATCATCGATCTTAAGTCCTTTTGTGAAGGACTGGTACAATAAATACCGAAGATATCACCTAGAAAATATGTCGAGTGGAGTGTAACAATTTAAGTAAAATACATATTATTATAATCAATGTATTGGAAGACATTATTGATTCAATAGGCTACTTGACTCATATGTTTTATAGCCCCATAAAAAGTTGAACATAAACAGAGCCAAAAAACATTAACATAATTGAAATTGGTTCAGAAATAAGTAAGTTATAAGCATTTTCATTTTGTTAGAGCACTATATCGGCTTGTGACCGGTTATATGCCGCCTGCATCCAACGACTCCCAGCAAACCTTTACCAGGTCGTTTGTCCATCTCTTTGGAGGTCGTCCCACACTGCGTTTTCCGGTGCGTGGTCTCCACTCGAGAACCTTTTCTCGCCAGCGGCCATTAATTCTAAAAGACTCTACACTCCTTACCTTAAATAGAGTGGTATCATGATGAATAGGCTGGGCAGCACTATGACGAGAGCCAGTAGTCGGCACAGCCTGAGTGGTGCTGTGTAGCAGGTGCGTGGTGCTAAGTAGCAGTTCCGGGGACCATGGGTTCCACGTGGAAGTCGCAGGCCCGCTGTGAAAATGATAAACTATTAGCAGTATAGCAGGAATAGGTAGCAAGATAACAGTTGCAGACTCTAACTCTATTACAGATTTATAATACAAGTTTTCTGACAAGTTTGAGTATTTCACATGACCTACGCAAATGTCTTGCTGATCTGGTATCGTCATGCGACGGATCGTTGAGCTCCCTAAAAATGGTTGAGCTACACGATGACTGATGTATACGTGCCGTCAGATAGGACAGGACTCTTTCTTCAAAAGGCCTGTTCAGATTTTACCCTACATTGTAAAACTCGCATATCTATGATATAACTATTGTCTGAACTTTAAAAGAGACCATGATTCTCTGAGTTTGTTTCGACATTTATTCTCGGAGGTCATCAGATAGGAAATGTCAAAAAAAAAGAAAAAAAAATCGAATTGTAAAAGTGTCTTTAAAAGATCTATTTACAGAAATAAATATCATTTCAGATTTTAAGGCACAATATCTCTTAATGGAGGGTTATACCCAGAGTATTAAAGTTTCCAGATACACTTGCTGCGAGAAGTTTTTTTTATGGGATAACTCAGCAAACGAGCCGGCAAGCTACTTGATGGTAAGCTAACCAAAGGAGTTGCCGAGCCTATTTAAGGACAAGGAAGGGGAAGGAGAAAAGAGGAAAGAAGGGGCTGAGGGAGGAATTGGGCTTCCAGCGCTCCACACCATACGAAACGGCTGTATAATGAAAGGTCTATTGCAATGGATAACCCCATTGATATTTTTTCTATGAAATTCGGATTATACAGACACATCCTGCTTAAATGACGTTAATTAATTAAAATCTAAAATCTAGTTTAATATTGAAATATATTGATTTAATTTTTATTTAGAAAACCTTAAAGTGGTAGTACTATATATAGTCTCTTAGGTTCTGTGTTAATTTTTAAATGTAATGCATACCTGTTATTTGTATAATTGCTAATAAGTCAAATTTGGTAGTTATTATGTTCTAGATCTTAAGCGATTGTATTGTTGGTGTGCTTATCATAAATAAATAAATAAAAACGCAACGGTATACTGCTACTTGACGTCGATATTCTGTGGTACGATTCCAGCATGAATGGGTCGGCTCGACCGGGGAAGTACTACACTTCCCCGGTCGAGCCGACCCATTCATGCTGGCATTTAGTTAGACATGCCAGAGAGACACTACTAGTATTGTGCTACTATGACTATTTCACAGATCTACCACAGATATAATATATCTAGCCTTAGTGCGGTTGTTCTTAAGACACGTTCCTATATGGAACGGTCATATTTAAAAGATAAACATAGAGTGAAGTGTGAACTGGTTTTAAAAGTATTCTCTTTAGCACTTACATTCTAGAGGCATTAATTCTTGGGGATCCATGGTTATGTTGTCACATCACTCTACTGGCTTTAGGCTTTAGCAACTGATATACCTGGAAACAATAATAAGAGGAATTATAATTAGTACTTAACAAAACACTTGTATCAAACCTCGCTGTCATAATTATGTCAGTTTGTGCGTAAGCTCTTGAAATCGCGTGTCCTCAGAATTATTTTGTATATTATAAAACAACCTAATCTAGGTACAAATTAGGTTGTTACCTAGCATACTCTACATGCAAACAATAAAACCTTGTCACAGCACTTCAATTACTGAAACTCGATTTGAAAACTGAAACTGAAAAATGTATGTCAAAACTTCAGTGGTAAGTATTAACTTCTGTATTATATAAGGATATATGTATATAAAACTTAAGTCAGATTATATTAGGCTTAAATCTTTTTTTTTTTAAATAAAATTCCCATTGGATTTGTGCCCGGTTAATGGCAATAGGCTCGCCCCCTATTACATGGGACCTAAACATAGCGGCGAACTGTGAGTGTACGTAAGTATACCTCGGCCTAACTTTTTGCGGAATACAAGCGTGATGGTATGTAAATTATCGGGCAAAACCAAACAAATTTTGAGAATCATTGTCTCTTTTAAACAGACTCGTAAACAGCGTTGTACATTCGTACATCACTCCTTAATCAATCGAAAAAGCAGATAGTCGTATACAATAACATGTTTTAGTTTAATTAATCACAATGCTACTATAATTTCATAGACAAGGATAAATTGATTAGTATAATACCGACGACAGTTTGTGGACGACCTTCGAATGCCTAAAATGTCAGAAACTTTTTTTTTATTGAGAGTTCATTGTGTCTTACATAATCTCATAAATTACTGCGTCAATTGTGAGCATGTGCCGGCTTATGGCTTTTTGGTTAATTTACGATAAAAATAGTGAAAATTAAAACATTTTGACAAATAAACTCGATAGATTTCGACAGTTCCATACTTGCTTGACGGTGATCAATATGAGTTATCACTACTCATTCACATTTACATTCGTGTCAGTCACGTGATGCTAGATATCCTAGGACGCAATATAATTTACTATCTATACATCAGTTCATAGATATGGCAGTCTGTCTAGCCAGCCAATCACCAGGTATCTCTCGGTTCCAATCATCATATCGTCAATGTAAATAAAGTCTAGTACTTGGAGCTAATCGTTACAAAAAAAATGGACAGCTCCCAAAATGGTCCTTCATCGGTCTTTGTGTTCTAAGATTGGAAGATGAAACGATACAACCGGATCCCAAATAATTTTGAAACAATTTAGAGCTCAATGAAATTAAATAGGTCGTATATTAAAAGCCCGCACTCTCACCATATCGTGTCGATCTGTCCTTATCCTGGGGCCCCGAAGGTTAGAGGCATTCATGGACTTGTAAACCTTCAAACAGATCGGTTTCTGGCAAATAAAGATTATTCGATTCTATTCTATTCTAAATAACTATCAGTGTCTGAATATACATATACGTTAGAGTAATTTTTAAACCCGATTAACGTGTGTATATGCCTGTGATTCAAGGGATCTAAACATAGCGGCGAATCGTGATGAAGGGATGTGTGCGAGCAACTCCGAGCGAATTGGAACCCAAAAAGGAGAAAGGAGAAGGAAGGGGCCCGAGTGATCAGGCCCCTTCCTCCTCCTTTTTCATTCCTTTTCCTTAAATATCCTTAAATCCTGGGCGGCGACGACTACTTACCATCAGGTAGCTCGCCTGCTCGTTTGCCGAGTACTCCCATAAAAAAACTTCTATAAGTCTGATCGATTCGAAATTCGATATTTCAAGTAACTACGTAAGAAAGAAAGAAAATAGTTTATTCTGACAATCATAAGACAAGACGACATAATAAGTAAAAACAACAACAGAAAACTGACGACGCAAATAAAAGTCATTTAGTAAAAAGAAAGGGGGAAGACAGAAGGGACCCTATTAGGCAAGCTGCACCGCTGATTTTCAAGGCATGAGACAGCTGCCTTTTTAAATTGTATTATTAGGCATATATAAGTAAACTTTTTACATATAATACTTTAAATCGTTTATAATATTTATATATATATATTAATTGTCTTTAAGTCCGTTATCAGCCATCAAGTTGATAATGGAGGTCTGACTTGTGACAGCGATTAACATACTATACCTATTGTTTTTATTATCAGCTCTTAATAAAGCACACTTGTTAAACTAATTTGTATGAGATATGGTAACAATCTCCTTCTGTGTCACCCTTGAGATACACACACAATATAATTCCTTATTTTTTAATAAATGAGTGTGCAAAGAGAATTTCTGGGAAGATTGGGTAGTGTAGGTTTGGTTAAAGAAACGCTTACAGGATTCAGAAAAGGTGTACCAAATTAAAAATGGCGAAAAAAGCCTTGACTTGTATATTTTAAAAATCATTACACATTGATATTTAATAAGTAAATATGTGGTATTAGCGCGCAATCTAAAGACTCGAAAGCAACTTAATTGTGTAACTTAGCTAATAGTTCGCGTCTAGTAAACCGCCGAGCGATGACAATAAGTCAAAAACCAAAATGTCGTGTGTGTACAGAAAGCGTACCAAATATGATGCAAAAGTAAACAAACAAGAGGGGCAACTTAAGAGTTGTAAATAATTAGAATTTGTCCCCACAGCCACTGCGTACGGAACATTTGTTAGGGTATAACATAATCTGTACTAATTAAATATCATTGTCTGTGCAGAAATCAATTATCATTTCTGATACGCATAAGAACTCAAACAATTAGAGCTTCAGATTTGAACTCGGTCCTATGTCAGCAAGCCAACGCGAAGCTCCAACAACGGCGCTATCAGGCAACATCAGTTGCTATGCCCAAGTAAAGTGGTACTTATGTATGTAAACCACGAATGTTTACTATGAGTCGTGCGTGTACGTTCAACCACAGATTAAATACGTCGAGGTGATAATAATAGTGTACTAATGTATGAGACGTATATATATCGATGACATGAATATGTTTGTATTCAATGTAATCGGTCAATCGAAACGATTTTTTAAACGCTATTAGGCCTAAAATTCTTAAACAGTGAGAAGTAGAACGAAGGCACTATTTAATAGATTCTTGTTGTGATTTTGGGGCAAATAAAGCTGTAAATGAGACAATTCAGATCTCAATAAGACAACGCATATAAACCCATATTTTTATAATTATTTGTTTGTTATATTCTTTTAAATATTAAATCCAGAAATATATGTACGCCACATGGCAAAACATAGTGTAACTACGACCTGGCGGTTGGGACTCGCGGTCATAGCGTTTGGTGTGCTTAACCAGAAGACGCAGGTTCGAATCCTGCCCGCAGTCGAATTTACCCTTCATTAAAATAAATTTATAATCTTTGCATGGACATACTGCACCATTGTCAACCCCATTTATTTTGTTCTGTACCGATATGTCCATACCAAGGTTGCCTGGAAGAAATCGCAGTCTGCGATAAGGCCGCCCATTGTATGTTTTTATGAACAACTGTGTCCTGTATATTTGTGTTTTTATTGGTGTACGATAAAGTATATATAAATAAATATAAATAAATCCCACACATCACTGTAATAAAACCTATGTTTACAAATAAAGCATTGTTTCCTGATTTGTATGGTTTTTAAAACGTTTGTATGAAACACGAAGCGACAATCCTCTTAATATAATAAACCTTATTCAATATTCGAACCGAAGTCCTTCCATAACATTATCGGACGCGTCTAAGATGGCTTACTCTCAATCACACACATGTCTTGCAGAATAGTAAGGACGAAATATAGATGATATTATTGGAGGAAAAATATAATGACTTATAATTTAGTTTCGCCTATCTAGACGGAGCGTGACCTCCTCGTAACGATAGCACTATCGGTAAGGGTCAACAAGTTTGCCCCAGTCGGGCTCAAGAACTTCAGAACAACTTCCCAGTTCCCGAGGAAAGCCAAAATGCATATACATATAGGTATTTTCATACCATCACGCCTGTATTCCCCGAAGGGTTAGGCAGAGGTGCACTTAATGTACACCCACAGTTCGCCGGTATGTTTGGGTCCCATGTAATAGGGGGCGAGCCTATTGCCATTCACCGGGCACAAATCCAGACTCCGAGCTGCTACTGAGAATTTCATAGAAAAACTCAATAACACTTTGCTCGACCTGGGGATCGAACCCAAGACCTCTAGCGTAGCAGTCGCGATTGGGACCACTAGACCAACGAGGCAGTCTCACATAGAGAGACATATAGGTATGTCACCATAAAATTGCAAACATCGTTAGATCATAATCTATCTTGCGAGATTGTAAACTGTCGATAGATTGTGGATTTACAATTTAACGCATTATTTTTCGGTAGATCATAATCTGTCGAAGCGAAACCTTCAAATTGTGAAATGGCATGCGACGGAACGCACCAGACGCGCTGATTGGTTGAACGTCATGTGCCTCGCGCCGCTATATTTCAAATTCGCCGCAAAATTCTAAATTATAAAATTAAACGTTATTAATTAAACGTTGTATATGTATACAACGTTAATTTTTGTTTAACCTAAAACTGAAACACCCCAACTTTAATTTGATTTGAGAAGTAAGAAAAAAATACAAAATAAGAAAAAAATTGAAACTCACGCGGTGACGTGTTCAAAGCTTTGTCCTAATTTACCAATTTACAATTTTACGGTGACATAATATATACCCTTCGCAAGACGTCCAGACGACTACAAATCACGCTATACATACATTTAAGTATTAACTGAATAAGCTGTCGAATATTGCCTTCACATTCTTTTTAACGTCTTAAGGTGACGTCCGAAACCTCACCTCACCTCAAAGTCTACGTCTTTCACAGTGGTCATAGCGTCAGGTGTATTTAACCAGAAACGCAGGTTCGAATCATGCCCGTAATCGAATTTATCCTACACTAAAATAACTTTATAATCCTACTTTGTTTTTTTTTATGGAATAACTGCAAACTGCCTCCGTAGTGGTCTTAAGCGCGACTGCTATGTTAGAGGTCCTGGGTTCGGTCCCCAGATCGAGCAAAGTGTTATTGGGTTTTTCTATGAAATTCTTAGTAGCAGCTTGGAGTCCGGATTTGTGCCCGGTAAATGGCAATAGGCTCGCCCCCTATTACATAGGACCTAAACATACCGGCGAACCCTACGGGGAATATAGGCGCGATGGTATGTTATGTCTAAAATAACCTTATAATCCTATCTTTAGTAAGCAAATCTACTTGCACCTAATTACTGTCAGTTTTATTATTGGTACCACTCATTAGTCGTTAGTAGGTTAGGTCCCTGTTATCATTATTATGACACGAAATACTTTAATCAGTGTATTTTTTGTATGTACTAACCGGTTTCTTTAATAATATGTTATTTCTCTTTTAATTTGGCCATAACTACAGCTAATCACCTACCTACGTTTAAATTCAAAGGAATTCTTATAACTATGAGCGAATATAATTAGCACATCTAATTAACGTCTATTGTGTTTAAAAATGCTACAAAATAGGAATAATGTGTTTTACATAACCATCCGTATAATATTGTTTGTTTTACTTAATTTCATGTCATTTTAGCCACTTTGGGCATTATTTTCATCATGGGCTAAAATGACCACCTACACTCTTAAATACTTGTGAATCAACTCACGTTATGAAACCTCCGTAGAAATCCTCAGCGATTTTGTAATATCACATTTTATTATGGTCACCAAAAATGGCTAATTTAAGACCCTCAGAAAATTTTTAAGAATTTGCTACAATTTTAAATATGAATCATCAAGTTAAAATCAATCGTATTGTTCGATATTCAGAATTAAAACATTCAGTCGGGGAGAGAACATTTATTTTGGCCAAGTGTAAATCAACTTTATTACTAACTTAAGAGGAGTGTCCCTCACGAACACAACAATGTTGCACTGTTGTCGCTGTCTCTATCCCTCACGATGCGAACGCGTGCCCGAGCGGTGAAACAACAATACCTTTGCAACATTTTTGCGCGTAATTCTTGTTCCGAAATTTGGAGATAATTCTTTTAATATAATTATTTCGTAAATTATTGTTTTTGTAAAAGGATATTCATTATATTATCTAGGTTCCTCATGAGTCAAAATGGTTCTGTATTGATAAATTATCTTGAAAAACTAGCATAAAATTGGGTAGTTTTAAAAATTAAAATTACCAATCTTTGAGCTCGTGCAATTTTTTAACCGTGTATTGAAATGAAGTTTTACATTCAAGGAACACGTATTTTAATGATAAGATTGATACTGCAAAATTTCAGGGTTTCATTATAGGTTAAAATTCAAGATAGGGCCAAACTACGTCTGTGTGGAGCGCGGAGCGGATACTATCCTCTTAACTTTCTTTTTGTTTGGAAGGACTATGGTGCGTGGTTTCCGTAAAAAAATTCAAAAACAAAACACGTGTTACCTCTTTGGCGCGAATGACTACGTAGGTTACCTACTATTAATTCAAAATTTAAAATTTGTAAGTAGATATAGAAGTAGCAACAAGTATAACAAGTTTTTGCTATTTTGCAGATGCCAAAACAGAAGGCTACCAACAGAATAATTTTAATAACAAGTTCAAAGTTTGATGACTTGTTTGAAACGTGGCCTAGTGGTAGATAAGGAGTGAGTAGAAGACCTATTAATAGAACTTAATCGATCCCACTACATTTATGACTAGGTTGGTAGGTAGGTAGTGTAGGTACTATAATGAACACAGAGGTACAATTTTTTTTGAGTTATAAATATGAGGAAAGTCCTTCATTAGTACAGTAGTTGCAAGCATCATGAATCATGATCTCTTGGGTTCTATTCCGAAGTTGAGCAAAATACTATTGGGAAAAACTTGATACCCTTGTTTTGTAGTAAGTAGGTACAGTATTTTTAATAATTATGTCAATCAGTATGACAGACAACACATCACCAACATAATATTAATAAAGTATAAGTAACAAATGCAATACTGGCACGTTTGACAAATGATTCGATTAATGTAGGTAAAGAGTTTAATTTCGAAATTTGAAAACATTGCCCGCGAGTTCTACCGGTGTCGCTGCCGATGCCGCCTCAAAAACGGCACACCAACAGCTGTATAAATAAATTAAACGAAAAGAAAGGCAACTCACTTCTTTTTTTTTCGAACGATGACAGAATGTAATACCAAACTCACGATAATCGCACACCAATTAATTATTTACACTTTAAATTAACATCAAAATAAACACATCAATGTTTTTTCAAACCAAATTAGCAATAGCAAGAAACTAGAGCCGCGGTTTATCACATAAAAACAAAATATTCTCGTTTAATACGCTGAACCGGTATAGATTTCGTAAAGATAAAAATAAAATGGGGAACACGCGTCGTTTCGCGCCAACGACATAAACAATACTAAAATGTATTTAAGCTTTATCGCGAGCGCGCATGCAAATTATCGAATAATACAGATTATAAATAGGTAGGTAGTGTGTCTAATGATTTTGTGATTTTTCTAACACGAGGCGACCACGTTTTTAGTTTGTGGGTCAATGTTTTGGCGTAGTATTTTATCAATGTTGCATTTTAGACAGAGGGCGATGACCTGACTTAAAATGAAAACAGACGACAAAAGAATTTAATTTTAAAGTTTGAAATTAGAATCTTATATTTTTTTAGTTTTTTAAAGTATTGTTTTTTTTTGAGACAGAGCATCTTAGAATTCAAGTAAATTCCAATTAAAAGAGGTCCCTTCATTTTATGATAATAAGGATTGTTGTGGCAAAATATGTATTATCCCCAAATCTATTACAAGTAAACACCTTTTTTGTGGAAAATATAGCTAATTGTTGTATTTACGTACTAAATTATATTTTTTACTAGCTTCCCGCCCACGGCTTCGCCCGCGTAGTTTCTCGGCTTTTCTATACTAAAATATGTATGTATTATACATATAAACCTTTCTCTTGAATCACTCTATCTATTAAAAAAAACCGCATCAAAATCCGTTGCGTAGTTTCAAAGATTTAAGCATACAAAGGGACATAGGGACAGAGAAAGCGACTTTGTTTTATACTATGTAGTGACAAGTTAAACAGGGATCTATAATGTTTACACAGTCTGTCTATTTGTTTTATCGACGGTCAACATCATTATCGTAAATTCATCGTGGTCTCTATTTCATACTATTGACTGTTATATGTAGAAGCGTATCAGGCATCGATCTAAGTAGGAAGATATGGAGTAAATGTTTTGAAAATAGTTGATATCAGATACATTCGAAGTGCTACAACTATTTTGCTGAGTTTGGTTAGACAAATTTCAAATATTCTGCAACCAAGCAATAATGGAATACAAATGAGGAAGTAATATTATTGTTCACAAGAAAAGACAACTCTTGAGAAACGGATAACAGGTCACAACAAATGTTTTTGGGAGAATTTTAAATGATTAAATTGAAGGGAAACGAAAAAGGGGAAGACCTTGATGAAGTTTTATTGAACAAGTGAAATAAAAAGTGGGAGTAGAGTCGTATAAAAAGAACACAGAGACAGAAGAATAGAGAACAGTACAACAACACAGTTGCTTTACCGGTAAGAGCTGAGCTCTTAAATAGAAAAAGAAGAAGCAATAATGTACTTACATTATTGTGTTCCGGTGTGAAGGGTAATGTAGACAGTGAAATTACTAAACAAATGAGATCTTGAGGCCTGAGGACTCAAGGTGACAAGGCTTAAGGCGAAGCACACAGTGCCACGCGCTACGCTGCGGAGTGCGTGGCGGTGGAACAAAAATACCATATGTGTGTTGCACCTCGCATGTTTTCTATACAAACACAGATACTTGCAAACAACGTAAGTAGGTACTCGCACGCCCAGGCTACGCTGCGTGATGCGGTGCAGTCTGCGAATCGCCTAACGGCTGTGGTGCAAGAAAAATGCGAGGTGTCACAGTGCGTAAAGACGCATAGACCTTCAGAGATATCCACCCTTTTTTACAATTTTCGTGGATCGTCTACCACCTGGGCAGGCAGTAGGGTAGGTATGTCAGACTCGTTCCAACTAAAACCCTTCCTGACATTCGCCCCAACCATGACAGGTAGTGGCCCAGCGGTCTCCTCTTCAAAGGGCCAGGCCTTGCCCCGCGTCCTGCTTAAAGACGCGCGTAACCTACTGGAGCCATTGTCTGGTCGGGCCGCGGATTCCTCAAGTCAGCCGCCCGCAGGCCACATTTCATGAAAGCCGGAGATCTGTCTGCGCCCTACGCCGCCCGTTGCGATGATTTTCAGGTCCTGTATCCACACAAGCGGAGAGGAGAGGAGACGAGAAGAGATGTCTTTTGAATAATCAATCAGATTTCTTTGTTTCTACGTCTTCTCTTCGCTTAGATTAGGTAGAAATGCAACAAGCGGAGAGTAGAGGAGATATCTCATTCGCGCTCGCTCGCATCTTTCCCCGATGTCTTCTCATCTACGTCTTCCTTTCGTAGACAGCACTTGACTGATTGAATGATTATGAGTTCTCACAGCTTACATCTCCGCTACGCATACATCTCTCTCCTATGCATCTTCTCTACGCTTTGATGGAAATAAATTGCCAGCTTCGCAGCACATTTCCTCTCGTCTCTTCTCCTTTCCGCTTTGGTATATAGGGTATCGGGTCACAACCGTCTAAAATGAAATCACTGATCCGGCGAATGAAATGGATGTGCGTCCGGGCGAAGATAGAATTTTGAAAAATCCCAAGTGGATTGGAGAAAACTAGATCATTGTAGGCATAATTATGATTAGATATAATAATAATAAGTGGCGGTAGCCTAATGGCTATGGCGTCGGACTTGTGATCACGTGGTTGCCTGTTCGAACCCCACCCATTGCACTACCGTTGTGGACCCACTCGTAACACAAGCATTTTAGCTTAGCTCGAGGGGTTAACAATAATGCTAGTAATGTAACCCGCATTGCTAGTAAGCTTTTCTTTAGAAAAAAAAATACAGTTCATCTATCAATAAATTCTTATCGCCAAAGATTTATAAAAATGCCTCATTAATTATGTAATGATTATATGATTGGAAAATTTTGAAGATTAGGTTAGTAGGCTATTTAATCATTTTCAAATTCGGTAAAACAATTGAAGATACTGCTTCTAAGGCAACCGTTATCGTAACAACTGGATCTAAACGATATGATAGTCCTTTAGAGCTAGATTATTATTAATCTAAGTCTTACCATTTCTATCAATCTAAGTCTTACCATTTCATCTACAAGTTTTTTTTAGGTTGTTTATTTCCACCTTCTTACGTTGTTTTCTTTTTTGAAGTGGAGTTTTTTTTTATTTAGGCTTTAAGATTTAAGCTTGCAAACCTTTTTGCATCAAACATTGAACCTTTGTATTTTCGATGGTAGGTATACCTACTTTATTCTTCTCAGAATCGTTAAAAAAACTCCCAAATGAGTGTCAATTTAAGTCTAATTGAAAATAACTTAAGGAATATATTTAGTTGTTATTGTGACGTTTAAGTATGTGACGCTATGTGTAGTTCAATTATTTTTATTATTATTATTATAATCTTTATTTCGGAAACAAAAATATCCATATGTTGTTAGTAGAAAAACTTATTACCTAGTGTTAGTACCAATTACCTTCTGAATAAAAAAATTAATTAACGGAGAGTGTAAACTCTCAGCCACGGTTTTCAGGATGCTGTTCCGACTGTCTCTCACTCGTCTTAGCAATGTGCTATACATTAATAACAAAACAAAACCCTCGCCCCGCCTTTTGTGTCCGCCCCGATTGGTCCATCTCACTACAATCGACCAATCACAGCACGTCCCATCAACCCCCATTCGAAATTTAAATATTGTTATAGATTTTTGTCAGTCGCCTTCGTTACGTCGCGCTTGCAGCAACATTTTTGTGTTCCCGATAAAAATTGTGCGTTGTGTGGATTAAGTTAAATAATTTTCTTTCAGTTTGTGATTTCGTTTTTATGCCAACTGTGACAGACATTTCTGGAGGCAACGGTAAACAATTATATTTTACTTGACATTAAAATATCACGAGAAACACAATGAAAAATTAAGTAATAGAGTGCCCGAGTATTATCTAGGTCTTATTCAACATTATTTGGTAATTTCCACATCCTAAAAAAGCTAAATTTTTCGTAATTCGCTAAATATCAGGATATCAATGCTACTCGTGGTATAGATCTTGATCTAAGTGCTAAATATATTTCTTAAGAATTGATCTAAAGACTACACCGATATCTTGTTCGGGTAACTCATGATCTGAAAAAAAAAAAATTGTCCTTAAAGGTTTCAGTTTCTTCTATTTCCTTGATTTCTCTGTCTTTTCTCTTTCTTTCGTTTATTTTGTCCAGTTTCTAGCTCATTATGTAATACTTTTTTGCTTCCATCATCATTTCTATTTCGTTGTAGTTAGGTCTCATATTCAGTCAGCCTATTAATTTACCTTGCAATATTACCAACAGAATAAATTTTCAAATGCAGTTGTGCCATTCCAGAGTAACTCAACAGCCGAGTCCACGAACGATCATTTCACGATCATTTTTAGAAACCCTTTCATCTATTGTTAAATCATCATCCTCTTTCTTTTACCACAAATTACTTGGTGTCACCGCAGTTTATATAATATGTACGTCATTGTCGTCAAATAAAGTCATTCATAGGGATATTTTTTTCAGTTTATAATTAAATCGACTGTAAATGGTGCCCCGTGCTAATTATAGCGATATTTCCTGTGATAACTGTATCCGGTGATAGCCAACAATAACGTCGCTTTATATAGACGCAGCTGCTTTATTCACTTCATTACAAACAACTGAAATGTGTCCATGTTTCCTGAATGTTATCAGTAAATTTGGTATTATTTATGGGTGGACTTGGGACTTCAAAATCATGGCGACTTTCGAGGTCAAATAGTCTATGTGCTTCACCAAACACTCATATTTCTCTAGAGATGCAAAGGATCCATAATCAATTAGATCCTCAACGAATAACTACATGATCAACTTCGCACAGGAATTTGGAAATAACTGAAATTACCATGCTGCTTGGCCTGCATGTTTTCCAGGATAGGAATCTGTCGATTATTGCCATTATATATCTATTCGTTCCAATCCTCCTGCCAACTTTAATCCTCGTTTCTGAGCAGGAATTCATTCACCCATTACTAGTGCTTTGCAATGCACACGATACATTATGAGTCCTTCTTTAATGCCTCCTACATCTACATATTAATTGGTTTGTGCAGTGTATCCACCAGTGATGGCATCTGACCAGGAGTCTTGCTCTGATGAGGAGCCAGATAGTGAGATGCTGAGCGACGACCTCTGTCTACCCGACAGCGATGATGATAGGCAATCCATCAGAAACGTTCAGGTGAGAATTACTTACATTTAAATTCTAACAGCTTCGGATCAGTCTAAATTTTATGAAGAAAATCTAGTAGGCTTTTAGTGTGAATGCAATACCAAAGGAGTTTCAGATGCGTTTGTCGAACCTATTAAATGACAAACGGGCAAGCGACCCATCTGATAAGGAACATTGTCAGAGCCACTATAATATGACCACGGAAAAAAGCGATTCCGACCCCCTTTAAGGTAACGTTGATGCATACTATGGAAAGCACAACATGCAAAGTTAAAATCGAGCATGCGATTCAAGTAAAATACCCTTTCAGATTCTGGTTCAATACACACGACGGAACACAGTAAATCAGTTTGACGCCTATTTAGTACGTGAGTGCAGCAAGCCTGATGGCTCATTAAATCGAATCAAATCTATGGAAAGTCCTGCAGAGTGTGACCTCCTAGAAACAGAGCCATTTGTCAGTGTGGTCCATGTTGTTTTCCTTCAATTCTGTTCTGAGTACACCTTCTATTAAACTCAAGTAAAAATTACCATATAACCGGTCGTTGTGGAAGTCTATGTTGGGAGCCCTCCTTCGTTCAGCAGTGGTGATGATAATGATGATGAAAAATTACCAAATTCCATTCCTCTGTAATACAGAGTCTACCGGGAGACTTGCCGTCTCTCAACTCTTGCCATCTCCGACCTCCACGGAAGCTGTTCACCAACTGTCGCGAACGCTGGCGCCAGCAGAACGTCAGCGGAGCCTTCGCAGAGCTGAGGAGGTTGGTACCTACTCATCCACCTGATAAGAAGCTCTCCAAGAATGAAATACTGAGGATGGCCATCAGGTTAGTAACAATTCATCGCATTGATATTTATATTTATAGTACTTAAAGAAAGAAAAGAAAGACAGAAAACTTTAACTTTTTACTTAATACCTATTGGAAGAGTGAGCGAGTAGTTTCTGTTTGTTTTACGAAAAGTTAGCTTCAATTTTAGATAAATTCCATCATGTTATTCTTTAGAAAATATCTATTAAAAAAAACTAGGTTACATGCACATGTGACATTTCTTCAAAATTATATTTTTTTACTTTTCATTCAGCATCATCAAAAGCATACCTATCTACTATCTACTGAACAAGCCAGGCATTGTCTTGAAGTGTTATAATGAGTAAATTTTAGAAGGGAATAAAAACATCTGCCAACTCGTAATAAAAATATTTTTTTAACAAATAGTAACTTTTACATTTCATTGTTTTCGTTTTATGATCGTTGGACTATATCCGTTGGAGCAATTTAATCATAAGTAATTCATTCAACAGGTACATAGGTCTTCTATGCGAGGTCTTAGAGTGGCAGAAAACTCACGGTCTCTCCATGAACAAAGAAAACTCTGCAAGTCTTGCGATCAAATGTGAATCGCCTCTGAGTCCACAATCTCGCAGACTGCGTCTAAAAAGGCCATTCTTTAGTGAGGAAGAATGTCCCAGGGCAAAAATTTACCACGAAAGTAACGATTTCCCAAGATACGGTAACGAAGAAAATGAAGAAGTAAGGAGGGGGTACCAAAGACCAATCAGTAATAGAGCTGATTTTTACTTCGGAAAAGAACATTTGAGAGTTCTGAGGAATCAGTTTTATTTTCCTTCAAGATGGCGCCAAAATATGCCATTCAGGAATTTGGCAGATCGGAATGGGAATAATCTGTTGATGATTGCTCCGGCACAGAATGGGAAAGATGAACATGATGGGAAAATGCAGAATGGTCATGGAAGTAAGGACAAAAATGATAAGGACGGTAAATAGTTCTCAGTAGATGTAGTTCTAGATTTGCTATTTATACTCGTATTTGAAGTTAAGTAAGCCAGGTCAGCTTATCATTATTACGATCATGAACTTATGTGTTGTCCCACTACACAATGAGCTGGAATCAAGGCTTCAATCAATGGCGCTAACTTAATGTTTGTCAAAAAATCTTTTAGGCATGTAGGTTATGCTATGAATTTTGGAAATTATCATAGAATCCATGATCATAGATATTTAGAGAGCGAGCCTTGGATTCGATCTCAACATTGTCATATTGAATCGCTAGAATATGTTCTAAGTATGGTAAATCAGTATTATGCTAAATCAAGTCGCACGACCTAAAGACTGACCTAACTCAAAAAAGCTGTTTGTTGGGAAATCGTAAAACGTTTGTCATTTAAGGTCTGAATTTATTACATGACATATACCTTCATGAAAATAGCGTCAGAAAAGTTGATTTAGTAATTATTGATACTAAAATGGAATATTTCTCTCTTTGGTCTTAAACCGTAATTACTCAGTTAATTATTAAGCGTTCGAAGTATTCTATAAAGAGTGAAGTTGTATTGAATCTGTGTGAAAGATAGAAGACGACTGATGAAGATTTTAATTATGAATGGCAGACGTGTATTATGCTGACGTCAAATAAGTATATTGGGATAGGGGCATATAAAGAAGGGCAGAATAATGATGGATACAATAATATTATAATTATACGGTATATGACAAATTCATTCAAGTTAACTTACCTACTGAATATTTTTATTCCGTCCGTTTTGTTATCGCTTTTGGTTTGATTGTTATATAGAAAATCTTCAAAGAATCTCATACCTACTATACATATAGTTAGTTATAGTTCGTATCTTTTTTAAGTTGTATTATAGCTCACATTATTTGATAATTAGATAATAAGTTATGGATGGAGAAAAAAATAACTGTCCTGTTTTAAGCTTGTTCTACTTATAATAAATGTCTGTAATATACGTATTACTATATATTATTAGAAATATTAAGCTTAAAAATCTGAAAAATTAAACACTTCTTAAATCTATATTTGAATTTCATTTCTCTTTTCCTCATACAGCCAATGTATCCTCTATCTCTTTCTGTTGAAAGGGGCGTTACACTCCGCCCCCTGTCGTATTATGTGGGTAATTGAATTTCCACCCCTGTTAGCTAGGTTTATTTGTTACCCTACCTTATCTCACGAAACCAGAGAGGTGTAGGAGCTTTCAATGTGTTTCGTGCATCCCTAGTGATAAAATGTACTTACCTACAGTGGCGAAGCTAGGTAACCAAAGGTCAAGGGGCAAAAAAAAAAAATAGGCCCCCAACTATTTAAAATCGTTTGTTCTGTATTCGTCGTTCACCGAATTCGACGTACTCTAGGTTGTCGTAATCCAGATTCGTCGTAATACAGTCGTCTCCATAATACAGTTTGTTCGAAATAACTAAGCCGATCGGAAGTTAGCCGTTCCGAACTACCGCGGTGATAAAATCGTTTAATTAAGTATTTTTAATACATAAATATCGAAATTAGTAAACAAAATAATTAGAAATGTGAAACATATACGACTCTAATTATCTTTACACCGACTCTTTCTATTAAAATTTGCCACTTCTAAACCACTTGCAGATAACTTCCGATCGGCTTACTTATTTCGAACAAACTGTAAAATTAAAAACCAAATAGGTACGTATTGTAACTTGTTTTAATGAACAAATTAAAACTATTTTATGAAAATGAAAGAAATATCTACCTGTTACCTACCGATAAAAAAATACAGTTCTGTGACGGACACACATACAGACAGACATAAATGTTCAATTTATAGTTTGTAAGTCAGAGTCCGAGGGGCCCCCTGAGCTCCTCGCTCCTCCCTCCTAGGGCTACGCCACTGCTTACCTACCTATTCCAGGCAATTCTGCTCTCCGAGGTATGGAGGAATATCCCTATTATGCTTAAAATGCTCACCTAGCCCATAAATAGACCGGTTAGATAATAATAAATTTTTAAGTGTGACAATAATTATTGCAAGTCTACTTGTGATATAAATAAAATGGATGTGTGTCTATGACAGCACACGATAGAAATGAAATCTGACAAGAAATTTACCTTAAAAAAATTAAGAAACTGCCTTCAAAAATAATGTTATGTCTTAAACAGTTTCGAAAGTCGGTGCCTTTAATTTGGTTCGCTTTATATTTTGTATGATTGGTTGATTGGTTGGATCTTTTGTTTTTACCACTGACTTCTGAAACACTTTTGGAGATGGCTCGATTCCAAATTTTAAGTGGCGTTCCAAGTAGCACTTAATTATGTTGAGGATATCATCGTTTTTCAGACTGTATTTATATTACCATCACGCCTGTATTCCCCGAAGGGTTAGGCAGAGGTGTACTTAAAGTACACCCACAGTTCGCCGGTATGTTTAGGTCCCATGTAATAGGGGGCGACCCTATTGCCATTCACCGGGCACAAATCCAGACTCCGAGCTGATACTGCTACTGAGAATTTTATAGAAAAACCCAATAACACTTTGCTCGACCTGGGGATCGAACCCAGGACTTCTAGCGTAGCAGTCGCGCTTAGGACACTAGACTAATGAGGCAGTCAAATTATTTGTTAAATGGTAATTCATTATTTTTGCGAGCTCTTATTTTTTATTATAATTTTAGTTATACCTTATTATGTGCCTGTCCGTGATCTCACTTCATTAAGGTCCTTTCGGAAGATCAGCGCTGCAACGCTTAGTTGCAGCATTTTTCTGGGATAGGGACCTATTCTGGCATCGCGTAGGATAACACTCCTATCTTATATTTGATTTCTTTTTTAATTGTATTCTGTGTTGTCTTGTGGTTGCTAGAATGAATTCTTTTTCTTTCTTCCTTGTTTCTATTTCCAAATTTTGATTGGCGTTCCACGTAGCTTCACATATGTTGAGGATATCATCGTTTTTCGGACTGTAATTATAATATGTATGATACCTAATTAAATATGATTACGCACATGACTTCGAAAAGTCAGTGGTGCGTGCCTTGGATTCGAACTCGAGACCTTTGACTTTGCAGTCCTATGGTCATATCAAGGCTATCACTGCACTGATAACACTGCTTGAGTGGATCAAACTAACGACCAACGTTCACCGACCTTGCGACCAATGAACTATTAAAAAAAATCTCCCACAATATAAATATCGCACCAACGCCTGCAAGAATTATATAGCAAATGATGACAAATAAGCGGCTTTGCGATAACACTTCTTATAATCCTTATTACGTATGTGCAGGCGTTCGGCACGCGACCGAACGAAGCTCGGTCGTGAGCTCGGGGTCGGTCAGATAAGGACTGATTGATTTTTATTAGCCCATTAGAGTGAAGTGAGAAAAGGGGGAAGAACTTATCTTGAAATGATTAAACAAACTATACAAATTGTGAGTCAACCTGCAGAGGGACTCTTAGCTATAGAATTTATTACTATATTAATAGTAGTTAATGTATGCTTGGGTCAATATTCTTAACACATTGAAAACCCTTCGTGCCTCGGGGAGTACCTGAGTAAACGGTCGCTGTGATTGTACGAATACTTATAACAATCGCTAGTAGTAATCAGAAGTCAAAAAAGCTGTGATTCTTCTTTATACAAAAACTGTGAAAACTTCATGTTTTTCCGTTAATATTTGTTTAAAATAAAAGTCCCTACGTGAAATAACCCTCGTTCTCTTGCGAACGTACGCAAAATTTTTAAAAAGAAGAAAATATTTTTTTTACCGTCGCACTGCTGGGTATCGGTCTCCACTTAAAATGAAGATGGTAGGGTATTATCCACCACGCTAGCCTGTTGCGGGTTGATAGACTTCATACACCATTGAAAACCTTCAGCATGCAGGTTTCCTCACGATGTTTTCCTTCACCGTTTAAGCGAGTGATAATAATAACCTAGTTATTAATACGCACATGATTTCGAAAAGTCACAGGTACGTACCTTGGATTCGTACTAGAAACCTTTGACTTGGCAATTCAATGGTCGAATCATTAGGCTGCAACCTTCTCGTTATGGAATGAAAACTCACACCAGTATATCGCAAAATGATCTTTATTCTTCTTCATATTCATAAGTCAGTCTTCACATTATTCTTCGCCACCTTTCTAAACTCTGATATTGCTTTTACGACATCATCAGCGAAGATCTTGGGCAGCTCGAAGGCCAAGAAATGCCCTCCATCATCCAAGACTGTCACATTCACCAGATTAGGGTACTTCAGCCTCAGGATGCAGGGAGGTTGGTAACCCAATTCGTATTTCGCTTGGGATACCCACGTAGGGACTGGCGATGGAATTCTGCGAAGGATATAAATAGAAATAATGTATAATGTTTTTGCTGATCGTTGAACACAATTATCGTCATATTTCAACCAAATAACAAAAAAACTTTAAAAATTAGGTACTTATACACCTAAACCTTCCTTATGAATCATACTGTCTATTGGTGTTAGCCAAATGAAAATTCGTTCAGTAGTTTTTGAGTTTATTGCGAACAAACAGACAGGCGGACGTGGCGGAGTACTTTGTTTTATAATAAGTAATGCGAAAGCGAAGGTAGCGAGAGGTCCTGGGTTCGATTCGTAGGTCAAGCAAAGTGTTATTAGGGTTTTCTAAGAGCTGGTAGAACTCTACTGCAGAGTTGGTAAATAAGTAATATTCTGCCATTATGCAGTCCGTTACAACAATTTAAAAAAATAATGCTAAGTACCAGCTCAGAATTTAGATTTGTGCCTGGTTAATGGCAATAGACTCTCCACTTATTACGTGAAGCCAATGGGTAGAGGAGATATGGTGGTATGTTACGTTTATCATACTATAATTTAAAAACTTACTCGTCAATCTTCAATCCCAATATTTTCGAGTTGAAATTCTCTGCGTAAAGTCTCATGGATGTAGTAATGGACTTTGTAGTCCAGTATATCATCAGGTTGTCTAATAGTTGGTCCTTGGTGAAGCGGAACTCCAGACCTCCGTCAGGCCTTGAGCGGTGCTCTGGTCGAGTCCATGTGGAGAACTTTTCTAGAATGTAGGCCAGGAGACCAGCTGGCGAGTCTGATAAGGCAATACCTGGAAAAAAGAATTTGTATATTTTATGGCTTAAGTTGGCAGTTGACCTGATGGTAAGTAGTCATCGCCGCCAATAGACACCTGCAACACCAAAGGAGGTGTAAATGCGTTGCAGAGTCTAATTGTGGCACACAAGCAAGTGGCCCACCTGATAGTACAGTGGGTTATAGCTGTTACCTGACCCACCGAGAACCCACCGTCCCACCTAGGGTGGGTCAGGTAACAGCTATAACCCACTGTACCTAAGTGGTATCCGCCACTCGTAGACTGGGTGTGTTATTTTGGCATTGTCTAAACAATGCGAGCATTACAATAAGTATGGGGAGCATTGCAATATAGAGTTCCTATGCTTAATTAACCCTTAAACTGCCCAAGTTAGATTAATCTGGCAAAACGTGTCGTGTTCAACCGGCTTCAGTCGTATTTCAGTATTCAGCCGACGAGAACCTTAGTTTTTACGTAATAACGTGAAACCATCGTCCTTAAAGGACATCAAGGAGTTAATATCGCTTATTAAGCAATACCAGGCGAACTGTGGGTATACATTAGTACACCTCTGGCTAGCTCTTCGAGAATGACAGGTGTGGTGATATGTTAGGACTAAGGATTAATAAGATTTTTGTCTAGGCCAGGTTCCGTTTCCAACAAACTCTTGCGACTAATTCCTGCCACCAACATTTTTCAATTCTTACCCACAGTATCAGGCTTGGTCGCCTGAATGTGTAAGTATCCTGTTTCCTCCAGTAGGAACGAGAACCTCTTCTTTAGAGGGTACAGTCTGTCTGCCGTGCTGGCGTCAACTATCAGGGGTGGGTACAGCGACCCTACCAGCTCTAGGAACGTGCCGGCTGGAGCCATGACAAGCGCCAAGTTCGAATGGTGGCCTAAAATCTCCTGAAACGTAATGAGAGTTTTGGTTGAGTAGGTATGTAAATTCCTTATTATGGATATTCCGGGTCAACCTTCAGTCTTCCTATTATTATTATCTGTAACTATTCTATACTCAGGAGATCTTTAGGTATTGCCCAGGGATGGGTTAGGTCTGGACAGTGCTCATATTCTGCCTCATCTATTATTATCTTTTTTAGTAGTAGTGTCTCGCTACAATGTCTACATGTTAGCATGAATGGGTCAGCACACCGGGAAGTACTACCCTCACACGCGCCGGAGGCCCAATTCCTCCCTCAGTCCCCTTCCTTCTGCTTTTCTCATTCCCCTTCCTTTTTCTTAAATAGGCTCGGCAACGTTTTTGCAACTCCTTTGGTATTGCAGATATCCATGGGCAGCGATGACTACTTACCACCAGATGGTTCACCTGCTCGTTTGTCGAGTTAGCCTTTAAAAAAAAACTACCAACCTTGACATGGTTGGGAAAATGGTACGAGGATGATGGCTCGGAAAATTAGTAGTCATATTGTTAGTAGACGACACATAAATATGTTATTAACCACACTATTTATGAGCGCGATATGCACTGGTACATCACGACACGTCGTGACATAGGTAGTTAAATGGAAAAATATGACATTTATTTTTATAAATAGATCTTTTAAGGACACAAAAGTAACGCTAAAACAAATTCAGAGAATCATGGTCTGTTTTAAAATCTAGGCATAATAGTCAAAATGTGGATGGCCTTTTGAAGAAAGAGCCACAGCAGAGAACTAAAGTTACTGACATAGCTTAAAGATTAGCAAACTGAAGTCGCAATGGGCCGGTCACATCTGTCAGAGAAACGTTGGAGCGGACGGCTTCTCGAGTGGAGCGTAGTGTAGGGCGCTTGCTAGTCTGATGGAGTGATAACTTGCGGAAGGCAGTGACTGAATGAGGGAAGCTGAAGATCGGGCTCTATGGCGTTCACTAGGAGAGGCCTATGTCCAGCAATGGATAAGTATACGCTGATGATGATTTTACCTTAGGAAATAGAGTAGCCATATTGCTGGCGATAAGAGCTCCCCAGTCACCACCTTGTACGTAGAACTGTTTGTATCCAAGTCTATTCATCAGGTTTCTTAAGACAACACCTATCTGTGGGGCTCCCAGACCAGGACGAACTGCGGCCTGCAAGGAATAGTAACAAGAGTTAGTTTTGTTTCTTTGATGTTCTTTCTCCCAGTGGTCGTATATTTCAAGTTCAATTGTAAATTGCATTTCCACTATTACTTACTTTTGATTTATAAGTAAGAAATGATGCAGTTTTGATGGAAGGTATGAATGCAAACAACAAATTAATACAACAAGACTCTTTTGAGTAAGATAAGTTTTAAGAAATACTTACATCAGAAAATCCGTAGCCAGGTAGACTGGGGACGATGACTTCAATAGCAAAATTCCTGTCTTCACTGACGGCTGTGAGGAACGGAATCGCCTCGTAGAACTCTCGAACAGACCCGGGCCAGCCATGGAGGAGCAGAAGAGGCACTATCTCCACTCCCGCTGATACCTGAAGAAACAAAGAATTTCAAAGGTCTTCAGTTCGAATCCAAGGCACGCACCTCTGAATTTGCCTTGAAGTCATGTGCTGTGAAGGAAAACATTGTGAAAAGGAAACCTGCATGTCTGAGAGATTTTCTTGACGGCGTGTGAAATCTGCCAACCCGCAGTAGGCTAGCGTAGGGGCTAGACCCCTAATTCCTCTCGTTCTAAGAGGGAACCCGTGCCCAGCAGTGGGACAATGTAATGGGTTGATGATGATGAGGTAAAAATGTATTCATTCTTAACAACGCTATCGGGGTCTAAAATAAGCAAGTTTGATTTATCTCAATCTGACTGATTGGGCAAAAAACCATACCAAATTTAAATAAAAAAATAAACAGAATGATTTTCCACATACCTTCGGAATAACCCTGATGAAGTGAATATCCAGGCCCTGCACATTAGTCTTGTACTGCGGAAACTGGTTCAGGAAGGTTTCCCTTTCCTTGAACTGGTACTCATTGGCCCAGTATTTCAGCCACCCATCTATCTGGGCACTGTTGAAGCCATACTCAAAGCCCACGCCTTCGAGTGGAGGGGTGAAACTGCGTGACCTTTTGAGACGGTCCTGCAAGTCTTTTAAGGCCTGAAATTAATGATAATATCAATAGCGAAGTTAGGTGAAAGATTCTTAGACCAACGGTCCAAGAGGAGATATGGGATATTTTGGACCTCTTAATTTTGCGAGAAAAAGCTACCGACGACAGAAGGTTGGGTAGGTCCCAATATATGCCACTTGGTAAATAAAGATAGTGCAGAAATTTTGGTAATAGCTCATGGGTCTATTGGTAGTAACGCTTTGCTAATGAGTCCCGAGTTGAGTTAAGTACCGAGTGATTGGAGTTTTTCTTTATGAGTTCTGGTTTAAGTTCTAGGCTCACCCCATATTACATTAGACCTAAATATAACGGGGAACTGTGGGTGTAATCAGTACACTTCTCACTAAGCACGTGATAAGGGAAAGGAAACAAATGACATGTAACTAAATGGGTTATGAGTATGAATGTGGAGGGATGGAGGACTAGAGGGAGACCAAAGAAAAAAATGATGGATTGTGTGAACCAGATATGATGGAAGAGGGATTGAATGATGAAAAGACGACTAACAGGAATGAATGCAAGAAAAGGACAGGCTGCGCCGATCCCAAATAAATTGGAAAAAGGGCAGGAATAAGAAAATATGTACTAACAACTTCTCCAAAACTAATATTGAAAGGTTTCACACTTGTGTCTTGCTTCGCTCTCCCACTCTCTGGGCCCCACCACTCGTTGTAGTCCAACTCTGGTAATGGCGGAGGTCCCTTCAGGAAAATGAAGTATACTGGTAGCAAAATAGCTCCTATTACTGGCAGGATGAGTAGGAGACGCGCCATCTGTAATGTCAGGAACTTAGACAATAAATCGTAGGTATTATTATTCACGGGCACACAATGTAGTATACATTCAGTGACCAGTTTAAGCTTATCTCGCATTGTATTGACTTTCCATACATTAACAGGCCAGCGTTAACTGGGTTTGTATAGCTCGATGCTTAAGCAATTTTCAAGCAAAAGTTTTAATACTCAATTGTGAGCTATTGTTGATGTCGCAATTTCTACTGCCATGTACGCACGGCTACACATCAAGCTATACAAAACCAGTTTACCCTGGTCTTATATATTATAGGAAGCCTATACAATATATTAAACTGGTTTTGCATAGGTTGACCTGTAGCCGTGTGTACCTAGAATGCGATATAGCCGAAAAAATTTGCCGAAAAATTTGAATTTTATGGCCAACCCCGACGCTTTAACCTTAATTTGATAGATTTTGTTACATTTATTGCGATATAATTCTGTCTCAACCTCGCCACCGGCGGCGTGAGTATGAAAATATGTATGAATGTAAAGGAAGCAAAAGAGATATGCAAGAGTTGTAACAGGTAGCGTCTACAGTTTCGGCCAAAGACTATTATAATTCTCTTTGGTTTCGGCCTACCCCTGTGGGAAAAAGAAGTGAATGTATGTATGTAGCTCTTATAACATTACTTACGTTTTATAAAGTTAGGTGGCACTAAGCAATAATAGTATTTATTCTCCCTACTACAAAGGTCAAATTGCACTATATTTAAATTTTAAGAAAACTGTCATTCAATTTATCACAGTATTTGGCACTACCTCAACAAGTAGTCTCACCGACTGAGTAAATCGTTACTTTGTACAGCGCCCGGTGGGTTATCATTACTTAATCATACATTATGATAAATATAGTGATAGGGAGCGCTTTGATAATTATTTATTGTGTTGTGTTTACATAGTTGTGTCCAATTACATTATTTGTAACCAAATTAAATATGCGAGAAGCAATGTTTTAGTACCGCTCTATTCAAGGATGAAGGGACGAATTCCAACTGAATTCCAATTCCAAGGGAATTCCAACACTTCCCATGGAGGGCCATGGGAAGTGTTGGAATTAGATTCCCAGGCTTCATACCCGAAAGCTGGAAGGATTCCATCCCATAAATAAAACGAAGGTACCACTTCCACCTACAGTTCGCTGAAATGATTTCAGGTTCAATACGAGGCCAGCTTATTTCGCAAATCTAAACGCCGAGCTACTACAGAGATATCATCAAAACTCCATTACAATTCACTCGGAATTGAAAACCATTAACTCAGCAGTCATTAGACTAATGAGGCAATTAGACAATTATCAATATACTGCTTATAAGTCCCTTAATATTTAAAGAATGTTAGATAATGAAGCTAGTTATGTTAGATAGTTCGTGGATTTATAGAGAACGAATGAACGGAGACTGATGAATAAAGTAAACAAACAAATGCGGATGGACGAGTCAGAAGGGAATTGTAACAACCAAATTCCGGACGTTCTCAATAAAGGCCAGGTTTATTAAGAGCACCCATAACTGACGATCTGCATAAAAAAGTAGATGAAGCAAAACGGCCAGGATCGCAGCAAGTGGTAATCTTAAAGTCTCTGCTTACCCCTATGGGCGACTGGCGTTGTGATAGGAATGTATGTAATTTTTTTTTGGTATTGAGGGTTCGGTACGTAAGTAGGTGGAGCGCCGGAGTCCCAATTCGAACTTCAATCCCCTTCCTTCTTGTTTTTTCTTACCCTCCTTTTTATCTAAATAAAGGCAGTGGCTCGATAGTGCCTTCTTCGCATTGCTTAGACACTGGTTAGAGAACACAGCCAGTGGCAGTTGCCTTCTTGCCATTTACTATCAGGTACTACGGCTTGCTTGTCGGCCGCAGCAATAGACTCGGCAACGCATCTGCAAATCCTTTGGTGATGCAGGTTTCCATGGGCGGCAATGACTACTTACCATCAGGTGGATTGTCTGCCAGTGCAATTACTAGACTAATGAGGCTTACTACACATAAAATGACGTTACGTGAGACGCTTTTTTTTAACCCCCGACGCAAAAACGACGAAGTATAAGTTTGACGGGTCAGTATGTGGCATCGTAGCTCCCGAACGGATGAACCGATTTTGATTTTGTTTTTTTTTGTTAAAAAGCTAAATTGGTCGGTAGTGTTCTTAGCTATGTTTGATGAAAATCGGTCAAGATACAATGCAATTTTCGGGAGTTTTTTTAAATTTTATTTTATTTATTGAATTAACGTTTACAAATGAGGCGGCTGAGGTCGTTGTTCACCAAGTGGCGCATACACTTTTTGGTCATGTTACAACAATGAAAAATTCCAACGGAAAAACCATATAAAACTTTATTACACCCTGTAACAAAATCACAGTTCAGTCTTCTTGTTCTTCTCATGCCACTCCCTAAACGCTTTGACTGCCTTAAACACGTCTTCTGCGAAGGCCTGAGGCATTTCGAAGGCCAGGAAGTGGCCTCCATCATTGAGGACTGTGGTGTTTATCAAATTGGTGAACTTTCTGCTCAATACGCTCGGAGGCTGGTATAGAAGTTCATTCTTGGCTTGGAGGGCCCAAGTTGGGACCGATGAAGTGATTCTGTGAAGAATTTAGAAAATCAAAAAAATATTTTTTAAAAGAGTTTAAACATAATGTAGTCTTATGTATAACATAACATAATATACCATCACGCCTGTATTCCCCGAAGGGTTAGGCAGAGGTGTACAAACGTACGCCCACATTTCGACGGTATGTTTAGGTCCCATGTAATAGGGGGCGAGCGTATTGCTATTAACCGGGCACAAATCCAGACTCCGAGCTGCTACTGAGGACATAACATACCATCACGCCTGTATTCCCCGAAGGGTTAGGCAGAGGTGTATTTAATATACACCCACAGTTCGCCGGTATGTTTGGGTCCCATGTAATAGGGGGCGAGCCTATTGCCATTCACCGGGCACAAATCCAGACTCCAAGCTGCTACTGAGAATTTCATAGAAAACTCAATAACACTTTGCTCGACCTGAGGATCGAACCCAGGACCTCTAGCGTAGCAGTCGCGCTCAGGACCACTAGACTAATGAGGCAGTCTTATGTATAGTCAACCATAAAATTGCTTTACCACTTTTGACAATATATTTCCAAAGATATAAGAAACAATAATGCATTAATGGGTCGGCACGCCCGGGGAAATACCTACTACCCTCCTACAGAATATCGACATCCAGTTGCTGTAGTATACATATTGTTGCGTTTCGTACGGTGAGTGTGGACCGCCGGTGCCTCCGATCCCTTCCTCAGTCCCCTCCCTTCTCCTTTTCTCCTTCCCCTCCCTTTTCCTTCAATAGGTTCGGCTACGCATCTGTAACTCCTTTGGTTTTACAGATGTCCATGGGCGGCGATGACTACTTACCATAAGGTAGCTCGCCCGCTCGTTTGCCGAGTTATCCTATTAAAAAAATACTCACTGGTCAAGTTTGTAGTCTCGTATTTTATTTGAAAAGTTCTCAGCGTAAAATCTCATCGAAGTAGTAATGGAGTTGGTGGACCAATAGATCATTAAGTTGTCAATGAGTTGGTCTTTCGTGAACCTCTGGTCGAGGCCACCGTCCGCTTTCAACTTGTAGTCTTTGTTGGTCCACGTGGAGAACTTCTCCAGGATGTACGCTAGCAGACCAGCAGGGGAGTCTGACAGAGGAACTCCTGCGAAAGGAACAGTGTTTGAGATCAATGACAAATGATATTCATTTCTGTAATAAGAACTTTTAAAGACACTTTTACAAGTGAATGTTTGATTTTTTTCTAACTAGATGGCGCCAGCATTTCCTATCTGGCGACTTCTGAGAAGAAACTCCAAAGAAAACTCAGAGTGTCATGGTCTCTTATAAAGCCAGACCGTGTAGTTGTATCATCAAAATTTTGCGAGTTTTGCAATGAATTCCATTTGACCATGACTTTGGAAGAAAGAGCCATAGCAGCTTTGAGTTAACCTGTCCTAGATGACAGTACGCATGCATCAGTCATCGTGTAGCGCAATTATTATCTAAGGGAGCTCAACAGGAAAATGTATGACATTGTTTTATTATTGTGGATTTGGTAGCTATTAGGTACAATATCTTTATTCAGCCTATTTATGATTCTAGTAGTTCCTTATATCTGAACACGTTAAGCAAAGGCTTAGAGTCGCGAAAAAGTACTTTTTAAAGCGCTTGGGTGTGCTGTCACCACCCTCCCGCTATCGCCCTTTCCATATTTTATCAGTTTTTCTACTGGCCGCCGATCAGGTTGAAAGCGTAATCAACCGTTCCCATGGAATTACTCGTTTTGCATTCAAGTACACGAATGTGAGAGATAAATGTGGAACTGGGAATTGGGAATACAAAATACCCATTTTTAACATCCAAAATTCCAATAGCTGCTTATGACGTGACCCTGATATTTGATGTGACTCACCGACAGTGTCAGGTTTGGTGGCCTGTATGTGGAAGTAACCAGACTCCTCCATTAAGTAAGCGAAGAACTTGGACAGTGGATACATCCTGTCTGCGAGATGGTCTTCCACGATGAGGGATGGGAACACGGCGCCGACTAATGTCCTCAGCGTGGAACAGAAGTTCTGTGACAGATATCAAATAAGTTAATACGTATGAATTTTCTAAAAAAAGAAAATTTCTAGTGAAAGAAAAATTCGATCTCAGGCAGGGTTTGAACCTGCGTCTTTCTGGTTAAGTACACCAGACGCTTTACCAACTAGGTTACCGAGACCACTGCCTGTGATGTCGAATTTCTCTTCCACATTTTACGTCTTCAGGCGACGTTAGCACCATCTATTGAAGACATTAAGTACTATGTCTTTCAACCAACACCACTGCCTTTACAGGTAGTTCAATGTCGAACGATGTTGCCTTACCGTATTATGCTTAATTTTTATAATTTTTTAGCTTTAAATTTAATGCTTAAAAATAGGAATTTTCTTTAATTAGAAAATTCGTATCTTTCTGGACATTTCGCAATATTTAATGCTAAAAAATAATAAAATAAGTTAATACGTAATTAACGCCAATGCATTTAGTACGGAGAATTGTGAGATTTGGCAAACTTAAAGTTCATATAGAAAAGGAGTGCAGAAAAATATTTTGAAGAATGTTTCGAATTTTGACGACTGGGCGACCACTAGTAGGTAGTTATTCCAACATGCCTGTATCTCCAAAAGAGTTTTTTTTAAAAGGCTTACTAGCAATATGATTCGCACATTACTAATAATCTTGTTAAACCCTCTTAAATGCTAAATGCTTGTATTACGAGTGGGTTTACGTCGCTAGTGCAATGGGTGAGTTTCGAAGCGGCAACGATCGAAAGTCTGACGCCCTAGCCATTAGGCTACCGCCACTTCAAACCCTAGTTAGAAATAAAGAAAGGTAGAAATAATCATTGCGTAATAGACACCCACATAACAGGTCGCTGGTATTTTTAGTTCCCATGTTATAAAGGGCAAGCCTATTCCCATTCATCAAATCAGCCTATTGCCGTCCACTGCTGAACGCCCTGCGACACGATGGACCGACGATTTAAAGAAGGTGGCTGGCGGCGGATGGATGCGAGCTGCCCAAGACCGGGATGGTTAGCGCTCTTTGGGGGAGGCCTATTCCCATTAAACGGATAAAAATTCAAACGGCATGCTACTCAGAATTGCGTAGACAAAATAACACTTTGCTCGAATTGAAAATGAGTCGCGCTTAAGACCATTGTGGGTACATAGAGGCATGATGATATGGGGATTAACATGATTGGTATTAGACTTTTTATTTTAGTCATTGTTCTTATATTTTGTGTATTTTTTTGTTAAATACAACATTATGCCTGCCTCATTAGTCTAGTGGTCCTAAGCGCGACTGCTACGCTAGGGGTCCTGGGTTCGATCCCCAGGTCGAGCAAAGTATTATTGGGATTTTTTATGATATTCTCAGTAGCAGCTCGGAGTCGGGATTTGTGCCCGGCTAATGACATTAGGCTCGCCCCCTATTACATGGGACCTAAAACATACCGGTGAAATGTGGGTGTACATTAAGAACATCTCTGCTTAACCCTTCGGGGAATACAGGCGTGGTGGTATGTTGTATTACAACATAATGTTGCCATATAAAGAGACTATCTGATGGATAACATTGACATATCGCACTTTAAGTAGTGAAGAATCTAATACGTATTGACAATTATTAAAATAATGTATTGTACTATTGCTTTCCTGTGACATATTTAAATATTAATCCTATTGTAAAATTAAATGTTTGTTATAAAAAATACAATGACGGCTACACATCAAGCTATACAAAACCAATTTACGCTGGCCTCATATTGTATAAGAAGCCTATACAATACGCGATTAGCTAAAACTGGTTTTGTATAGGTTGACCTGTAGCAAAATATAGAAATGTATAATAATATAATGTATAAAATAGCAAAATATAGAGGCACCTAATTGGGTACACCCAAATGAAATTCCATTGTAACACCTATATTTCACAAATAAATAATTGATTTGATTTGATTTGAATCTAGTTTAAATGTACATACCTGAGCCACCAGCATGTTGGAGTGATGTCCTAATATATCTTCAGGGAAGATAGTGGACATGACAGAAGCGATGGCCGCACCCCAGTCGCCGCCCTGCACGTAGAACTTCTTGTGGCCCAACCGATTCATCAGGTTTCTGAAGATCACCCCAACTTGGGGCAGACCCAACCCTGGACGAACTGCCGCCTGGTAGGATAACCATTTATGTCTTTATTTGCACATACATTAGTTTTTAGGGTTCCGTAGTCAACAACGAAGGCATATAGTTTCGCTATGTACAGTCAGCAATGAAAGTTGCTGAACACGATGAAATCTTCAAAAAGCTTAAACATATTTATTATCGAAAACTTACTGACCCGAGATGTGGTAAGTAGTACGTGTTTCTACATACTGGACCATCATTTTATTCCTAAGTGAATCTATTGAAAAGTATTGGTGCTGTGTTGTTTTCAAAACTTGGCGGTGTTCACCAACTTTCGTTGCTGACCGTACGTGTTTCATCGACAAAGAATTAGAAAACTTAAAAAAAGGTGAATGTAATTGGTAGTCGTTCTCAAGTTTTGGCATTTTACAAAGGGAATTAAGGATTCATTTTTATATATTTAGGTACATTCATAAGTAAGAACTTTACTCCATACTAAGGATTATAATTTTCAATAAATATGTTTCCCTTCCTTCGTAAAAAGAAACATTTCGTACATATTCCATGTAACTACGGAACGCTTCACTGCGCGTGGTTCGATACGGCACTTGTTTATTTTAAATCTAGATACCTAGTCGAAAAGAGTCAATCTTTTTCTCATAATTAAAATGTCACATGAGGTACAAATTCCAGTAGGTACCCACAACTTCAATGTCACAATGTTGTGAGTGGTAATCTGTATTAATTATCACTCTAGAAATAAAAACAATGTTTTGCAAACAATAGGGGGTGATATAGGGCGGTAATACTCTTCTATCTCATTGATTAGTCTATTTTTTATACTTTTTTGGGATTACTCGGCAAACGAGCAGGCGAGCTACCTGATGGTAAGTTGTCGTCGCCGCCCATGGACATCTGCAATACCAAAGGAGTTGCAGATGCGCTGCCGAGCCTATTTAGTGAGAACGGATAGGAAGGAGAAAAGGAGAAGGAAGGGGACTGAGTGAGGAATTGGGCCTCTGGCGCTCCACACTCACGGTACGAAACTCTTATTGACTTTGACCTCGAAAAATGGTTAGTACACGGTAGGTAGTGATAAGTCCAGTGATAGCCTAGTGATAAGGTCCTAAGGCACGCATCTCTGAATTTTCGAATTTATGAGCGTATTAATAATGAATTAAAAGCGCTTGAACGGTGAAGGAAAATATTGTGAGGGAACCTGCATGCCTGACAGACTTTCTTGACAGCGTGTGAAGTCTACCAACCTGCTGTTGGATAGCGTGGTAGACTATATCCTAATCGCTCTTATTCTGAGAGGAAACCCGTACCCAGCAATGGGACAATGAAAATGGGTTGTTGATGATGATGACGATGAGGTGGGTATAAAAAATATGTTATTTTTAAATCAGTATCGACCATTTCAAACTTTACTACTTACGTCAGAGAATCCATAACCAGGAATACTTGGTATAACCACCTCGAAGACGAAGTTATACCCTGGAGTGTGACGGGTTAGCAGAGGGATTGCCTCATAGAACTCCCGCACGGATCCTGGCCAGCCGTGCATGAGGAGTAGAGGAACTGTCTGCACATCTTTTGGAACCTAGGAGACAGTGGTAGGTATTATTAGGTAGAAAAAAAATAATAATAAAGGAAGGAAGGACCAAAGCTGAGATTTTTCAACTCAAAGCTGATATAGTTTCTTTTTCCTAAAGACCATTCCAGACTTTACTCTCCATTTTTACACTCGAATTAATTTAATAAAACAATATGACACCGATGACCTTTTCTTGTAATGTCGAAAATGTAAAGAGAGTTTTTTTGTTTCGGCTTATAATTATCTTAGAGGTCGTCAGGATAAGCCTGTGCTGTGTAGCAACGAAAAAAAACTTGATTAGGTATCTATTTATTTACAGAAACAAATGTCAATACTTTATTTCATTATATACGAAACTGTATAAATAGTGTTGGTCCTACGTTCCGAATATAGGACCAAAAATTGTCAAAAGTAAAAAAACTAGTGCTTTTAAATAATTTTGCACTTTCAAAACGAATTATAATATATGACATGCATCAGGAGATAAAGACCAAGGTGGGAGATAACAGTAAAAGTGATAAGTTTATCAAAGGACCAAAAACAACGTATTTTTTTAACGTACCTGCGGCTTTATCCTGATGAAATGAATATCCAGGCCTTGGATATTAGTCTTGAAGTGAGGAAACTTGTTAAGGAAGGCCTCCCGTTCACTGAAGTTATATTTATCCGCCCAATAGTTCACCCATCCGTCCATTTGAGCGGTGTTGAATCCGTACTGGAAACCAACGCCTTCAAGAGGAGCGGTGAACTTACGGTGGTTCTTTAAGCGCTGTTTGAGGTCGTTGATCATCTGTAATAAATAATGTTGTTTCTAAAATCCTATCTATGTACCAAACCTGTTATCGTGGTGAATGTGATTAGTCCGATTGCCACTATCATAGGACAACGGAAAATATTTTGCCAGTTTTTTAGGTGATAGTAATACGGGGTGAAGCTGTTGTCATTAACCGGGCGCAAATCCAAACTCTGAGCAGCTACTGAAATATTCATATAAAAACCCAATATTTTCAATTTTGCTTAAGAATAAACTCAGAATCTCACGCTGAGACCACGAGACCGATAAGGCAGTTTTTTTTTTGCGTGTGGATATCTTCATGAACTACCGCAGCCTGGGAAGGCAACTGTGTATCGGACGCCACCCATAGAAGGCGACCTACCGACTAAAATGACACGGGTATTTCGCCTCTTTGTGGCTGGTTCATGAGAGTGAGATATCATTCCTCCGAGACCTCAGCATTGGTAGACCGCCATTGCGGTCTCCAGCACTATTAAGAGGGACTGTTTGAAGTTTGAACCCCCTGCTTGCCAATCTAGGGGCCACTGGCTGATGGGCGGACTAACCCTTTTTTTTCTACTAGAGTATGATGTGGTTCTGCCTGAGCAAGACACTGTTACAGAAAATGGTCAGCAGTATCTTCGTCAAACCCGGACTGGTGATACACGGGAGTCATCTCCACAATTCACTATCTTGTGTGTGGTGTTTGCCGAAGCAGCAATAATCTGACAAGACAATATTGGATGAATAGCCGCTATGCCGCAAGTAATAATAATAATCATAATCCAAGCTTACCGGCTCATCGAACTTGATTTTAAACGGCCTGATGGACTTGTCCTGTCTGCTCATTGTCTCCTTCGGTCCCCACCACTCATCAGAGTCGAAGTGTGGGATGGTTTGTGGGCAGCAACCATTGTAGACGAACCACGCCGCCACGCCGAGCGCGGCAACCAACACTACCTTCACTATAATGCCCATGAGGATCTGGAAATTAACTATAGACATCATCAAAGTGCATAGATTTATTAATTGCATACTTTTTGTATTGCAATTCTATCTGTCATTAATAAAATTGTATAATAAAAATTAGTTAATCGAATAATTTTTTTTTTTTTTAGAAAAACCTGACCAAATAACAGACTCCTCACATGGATTTCGAAGAGGCAGGAGTACGAATACTATTTTGGCATAATTTACTACTTTGTTAAACTGCAGAAATCAAATTATAGCTTTATTTATTGATTTTGAGAAATATTCTGATACTTTAGATCATAATGACCTAGACTTAGCTTATACAAGCAATGAATTAACGGGGAATTAGTGGTTATTATTAGGTTTCAAAGCGCTATAATGGTGATAATTTATTTCTAAATCCTGAGTGGCGAGTAGTTTCAAGTAGTAGGTTTTACTTATGTTGATGATGGCATTGTTTGACAAACGGTACATGCTATTTTTGTTTTTAAAGTTTTAAGTGACCACATCTTCAACCAATTTAAATGGGACCAAATAGAATGGGATATAGGGTATACATTCCATGAATGAATGTGAACGAAGCAAAACAAGAATGCAAGAATCGTAGCAAATGGCGTTCTGTAGTTTCTACCTACCCCTATGGGAAAAAGGCGTGAGTGTATGTATGTACTTTACATTTGGTGAAAAATCAAGTAAAATAGAATTTACCAAATCGGTTCACAACCATAAAAAATAGAACCAAATTGAGGCTCTCCTCATTTTTCGACGTCGGTTATTAAAACAAATGATGGAGTCTTGTATTTTACGACCCTGTGCGTATTTTAAACTTAGATTCCAGTGTAGTTAGATTCTGTTACGAATTTAACTACAGCGCAATGGCGCGTATCGAACCATGAACACACTCCCCACAAGCATTCAGAATGTATTACTGTTTTACCGTGGTTAAAGATGATACACATCAAGTTACCACAAAATGTCAAATTTTCTCAGTTGATTTTGAACTTCATTATCAACACTTTAAGGTTTAAAATCATTTGGGCATATATGACAGTTTTGAATTACCTGATGTGTTGGTGACTGTACATTATGGTTAAGTAGATCATTTACAAGTCAATATTCAAGATATTTTAGTACTAAACTAGTAGAGACTGATATATTATTCAAGTGGCTAGGGCGTCGGACTTGCGATCATGTGGTTGCTGGTTCGAAATCCACCCATTGTACTACCGACGTGAACCCACTCGTAATTCAAGCATTTAGCTTAGTACGAGGGGTTAACAAGAATACTAGTAATGTGTGTCAGTCGTGCAATGGGTGAGTTTCGACCGGCAACCACATGATCGCAAGTCCGACACCCTAGCCATTAGGCTATCGATGCTTCAAATCAAAATTCAATCGCTTCAAATCTCAATACTTGCAAAGCAAATTCTCGTTGAATTTCACTGAATATGTAGGTATATGTTTATGCTCGTGATTGTACAGCTATACTCGTACTAATGTTATAAAGCTGAAGAGTTTGTTTGTTTGTTTGCTTGAGCGCGCTAATCTCAGGAACTACGGTTCCGATTTGAAAAATTGTTTCAGTGTTAGATAGTCCATTTATCGAGGAAGGCTATAGGCCAATAGGAGCGGAGCATAAATGAAAGATGTTGCAAAAACGGGGAAAATTGAAATGCAGAAAAGTCGAGAAACCACGCGGGCGAAGCCGTGGGCGGGAAGCTAGTAGCTCTACATTGTACATGTAATTATATACGTCAAACAACACCATTTTGATGCTGTCATGTAATTGTTACCTTACGCTTCGTGGACTAACTCGATTCTGAAGAATATAATTTACATAAACCGGTTTAATCTGTGTTTAACAAGAACAAAAAACTATACTATTATGAATTCGTAAAGAACCTGTGTCTACATAATGAATATATAAAAAAACCGGCCAAGTGCGAGCCGGACTCGCACGCGGAGGGTTCCGTACCATTAGGATTTATGACGTATTAAAAAAAAACTACTTACCAGATCTCGTTCAAACCAATTTTTCGGTGGAAGTTTACATAGTAAGTAATGAACATGATATATTTTTTTTTAGTTTTATCATTCTGTTATTTTAGAAATTACAGGGGTGGGGGACACACATTTTACCACTTTGGAAGTGGTCTCTCGCGCAAACTATTCAGTTTAGAATAAAATATAAGTATTAGAAACCTCAATATCATTTTTGAAGAACTATCATAGAAACCACACAAGTATGGGTTCGATGAAAAAGATATTTTTGAGTTTCAGTTCAAATTATGGGGAACCCCCAAGATTTATTGATTTTTTTCTATTTTTGTGTGAAAATCTTATTGCGGTTCACAGAATACATCTACTTACCAAGTTTTAACATCATAGTTTCGGAAAAAAGTTTGCGCCCCCCCCCCTGTAACTTCTAAAATAAGAGAATGATAAAGCTAACGAAAATATATGATGTATATTACCATGTAAACTTCCACCGAAAATTGGTTTTAACGAGATCTAGTAAGTTTTTTTTTTAATACGTCATAAATCGTAATAGTAGGTACGGAACACTCCGTGCGCGAGTTTGACTCGCACTTGGCCGGTTTTTTTTGTGTGTATGTTACGCGAGATAATTATTGCGGAGCGATTTAAATAAAATAAAAATTGAAACAGGATTTAAACTTGAGGTTGTCCCATTCAAAGGTGACCAATTACTAATCATTCAATTAAGGCTCTGTTCATGTACTAAATTAGTTTGTGCATTACTTTCCACGCGAGCGTAGCTGCGAGAAGAAACTACTATTAGTACTTAAAGATAAGTAACAAATTGCATTGTCAGGTACTGAACAGTGACGTGCGTGACCTACTAGCCTAGCCTAGAATCTAGAAACATTAAGTCTATTATTAGAGACTTGATAAACAAACAAAGCTAACCTGTTATAGGTATACTGCGACAAAAGAACACGTAAGACCGCGAACCGGGTTTCACCAACACGCCTGTCCCTAAACGGGTTTTTTATTTTTAGGGTTCCGTAGCCAAATGGCAAAAAACGGAACACTTAGATTCGTCATGTCTGTCTGTCCGTCCGTATGTCACAGCCACTTTTTTCCGAAACTATAAGAACTATGCTGTTGAAACTTGACAAGTAGATGTATTCTGTGAAGCGCATTAAGATTTTCACACAAGAATAGAAAAACACAATAAATTTTGGGAATGAAAATGAATGAAATTATGAAACTCAATTTTTTTTTGAGTTTCATTTTTTTCTAAACTGAATAGTTTGCGCGAGAGACACGTCCAAAATGGTAAAATGTGTCCCCCCCCCCCCCCTCCTGTAACTTCTTAAATAAGATAATGATAAAGCTAAAAAAAATAATATAATGTACAGTGGGTTATAGCTGTTACCTGACCCACTTAGACCCCGCGCGCCCATCTAGGGTGGGTCAGGTAACAGCTATACATTACCATGTAAACTTCCACCGAAAATTGGTTTGAACAAGATCTAGTAAGTAGTTTTGTTTTAATACGTCATATATCGTAATGGTACGAAACCCTCCGTGCGCGAGTCCGACTCGCACTTGGCCGGTTTTTTATCTGGTGCAGGTCTCAAATGTATCCCCGCCCGGTCTGATAAACCACATATTTTAGCTGCCGAGGTCTTAGCATGGAACGAATTTACCTTTCACAACATTTTAAATATGCGCTGGCTTATGAAAAAATACGCGAAATAAGTAAATGTATTGGTGTATAAAATAAATTAACACATTAAGGCCGTATTTCACCAACTCCGAATGAGTATCTTTTATATTACTCAACCATACTTAATACAAATTGTGTTCCATTTTTGAATTTATTCGGTGAGTGACGTCTATTCAGACATGGTGAATTGCCTAATTAATTAGCTTATAGCACCTTTAAAAAGAAGCTTTCGCTCGTTAATTTTATTATGTACAATAAAACGTAACATAAACTATTTGAGCTTGAGCTTAGGTAAATAAAATTACTCTTATAAAGACCCTCCTTATTATTTTAACCGACTAGAAAATTCAAAAAGGATGAGGTAATTTACGTTCGACTTTGTTAGTTTTTTTTTCTTAAATATCTTTGTGTGCTAATATCGGCCAGTTACAATTTTCAAGTAGCAGCTACTCACCTGATAAATTCAAAAATAGAACAGAATTTGTACGACGTTAATTGCCGTGTAATTTATTGTATAACTTACTCGGAGTTGGTGAAATGGGATCTAAAAGAATTTCCAGAATCGGATCATTAGTTCCGAAGATTACTCTCTGCATACATGAAATGAAAGCTCCCAAATTGTACCGTCTTCGTTGTATTTTAAACTAGGGGCCCGCCCCCGTTTTGCACAAGTATTATTGTCATAAATACAATCAATTTACACAAAACCTTAATAAATTACACATAAAACTTTTCTCATGAATCATTCTGTTTATTAGCGAAAACTGCATGAAAATTCGTTCAGGAGTTTTTGAGTTTATCGGAATAAGACAGATAGACGCGGCGGGGGGACTTTGTTTTGTAATAAGCAGTGAATACAAGTTTGAATAATATAATCATCACAAAATCTGAAAGGAGAATTCCTTTACTTCAGAAATATATGACCTTCGCACCTCAAAACTCAATTGTGACACTTCATTACGAATTCCAAACAATTCCACAGCATATCTGTTAGGTCAAAGATAAAAGTGGCATTATTATTTCAATAACATGCACAATAGTGACACAACTCGAAAAAAATACAATTTGTTTGCAAATTTGGATATTCCAGCTAGAATATACAAGGAATTTTGTCTACTTACATGCTTAAATCAACGCGTGTTGATATAGACGCCTCCTGCGCCGGTCTAACAACGATCATACGTAATAGGATCACTGTTTACTTGTCAGGAAACGAACGGTCATTCTCAGTACCGGTTTGGTGTTGCCAGGCGTCAGATAACGAGTTCTACTGTTATCGCGTGGTAGAAAATAAATTACCTACTAAACTTTATTATTCGACTGTGCAGATATTTTTTTTTACATGTTTCTGCAAATATTTAAGTACGTAGAGTCAGTGGGTATATATTTTTTTATATTGAGTACTTTAAATGTCCCCATACTAAATAATTGTTGGGTTGGTATTGGACGACTATTGGAAAAGAAGAATGTCATTTGATACCGTTTGAAGTCGATTAGTCGTCGTGAGGGTTTTTATATAACTCGAAATGCTTGAAGGTTGTTGTCTTTTACCATAAAGTTTATCTTAATTTATCTAATAAATAATTATCATTACAAAACGTATTGTAAATTTTTATTATTAACTTACACAATTTTTTTTATGAGATTACTTGGCAAACGAGCATCAGCTACCTGATGGTAAGTAGTCATCATCGCCCATGGACATCTGCAAAACCAAAGGAGTTGCAGATGCATTGCCAGGAGAAAGGAACGGAAGGCGAAAGGAGAAGGAGGATTTGGTCTTCAGTGCTCCACACTCATCGTACGGAACGCAGCAGTAGATTTAGGGCCTACTGTCAGACTTTCTACACATGCAGGCTGTGGTACAGGTATACGCAGGGGCCGCTCAATGCCCTACGTGTCCAATATAACAATGGATTTAGGATGTTGTTGGGTGTTGGGTGTTGGATGTTGTTGGGTATGTATGTTTGCGGAGGCCAGGGTAGACGGCTTCCATGCCATCATGCGCAAGCGGCTCACATCCTTACTAAACAGAGTCCGGGCTAGCACTAACAGCATCCTACAGGTCATTGCAAGTAAGCAGGACTCAAATATCCTGAAAACATTTATTCGGACACAAATTTTATAAGCGTTTTATTAATCTTTTAATAACTATGGACTTGAAACTTGGTCTGAAATAAAGATTTATTTATTATTATTATTTATAATCCTAACAACATCTAAGCGAACATCGTTAACGTATGACGTTATGAAAACATTCTACTAAAATATCAGAACAGAATTATCAGGCAACCCTGTTTATCTGTCTCGAAGTGTTATTAAAGAGTTGATAAAAGAACAACTAAGTATTATTAATTAGGTACTATCTACCGGTGTATCTTGGTATAAGAATTATTTATTAATTCAAAAGAGTTTGTCATAAGAATAAAACCTGCATGATTTGAATTTAATGACAGATCTGACGTCACTAGAAGCATTGTAAGTCAATTGGGGGTCATTACTCTTGGTCTTTGGTCAAGGTCATTTTTTATTGACAACACGATTGACGTAGTGGTTAAATGTCCAGCCTATGCATAAAAGATTCGATTCTCGCACCGAACAAATATATCTTTGTATTTCCAACAGGTATCTGGTAAACTTTTTTATTTTATTTTAGGGTGTTTATAGTCAATAGTCAATAGTCAATAGTAATTTATTGGTAACGTTAATTACATGTCATTAATTTTTTACAGGATTTAAATAATTATACATATCACTTACATAGTAGTCAATACTATTTTTAGATTAACCAAAAGATAACAAAGAACTACATTATTGCTTTAATTTCATGAATTCATCATAACTATAGAACGCATGCTCGATCAACCAGCGTCTAAGACGAGTCTTAAAACTCTCAAGAGTTGGGGCACATACTATATGCTCCGGTAGTTTATTGTAAACCGCTGGTCCCATAACATGAGTTGATTTAGAGGTTTTGGTGAGTGTCCTAGAAACCACAGATAATTTTTCTCTTTGTCGAGTACAGTACGAGTGTGCATCTCCACGACTCCTATAAAGTCCTAGGTTCGTCCTGACGTACACTGCCACCTGATATATTACTATGGAAGGCAAGGTAAGTATACCTAATTTTATAAAATATATTTTTGCAGATACGTCTTGCGGTATTTGAACGATAGCTCGCACAGCTCGCTTCTGTATGCGGAAAGCTCGCTCCCAGTCGGCAGCACGCCCCCATAGCTCTGCACCATATTGAAGCTGCGAGTGTACCGTCGCAAAGTAACATGCTCGAACTACACTCATTTGCACGACTCGAGCAGTTCGTCGAAGAGCAAAGCACGCACTACCCATCCTACTGCAAATTTTGTCAATATGGTTCTCCCATTTGAGGCACCGGTCTATTTCGAATCCAAGAAAGGAGGCTGTTTCCACTTGGGCAATGCGTATTCCATTCGCCGAAACTGCCAATTGTCTTTGTGATCTACCTGATAATGTGAAGTGAATGTACTGTGTCTTTTTTAAGTTAAGCACAAGTCCATTCACTTGAAACCATTCAGACAACTGGTTCGCGGCATTATTCAGTCTCAGCTCTAGTTGATCCAATGAAGTTGCTGTAACCAGCACGGCTACGTCATCAGCATACATAAAAGTTTAGTTATTAGTTTATGTTTTACCTAACATAATCATACCATCACGCCTGTATTCGTCGATAGGCTAGGCAGAGATGTACAGCCAAAGTTCACCGGTATATTATTGGTCCCAAGAGAGACTCTACGATCATTGAACAGACACAAAACCAAACTATAACCAACTAATAAACCAATAACACTTTTCAAGACCTGTGAATCAAACCCAGGACTGCAGCTGATGCGCTTACGACCAACGACTATAATTATAACATTTCAAAAAACTTTCAGTAACGCCTGCACAATTTGTTAGAGCAATATTTAGCACGAGACAAGTTTTATAAATAACTTTCCGTCCGCGGCTTCGCCCGCGTCGAATATTCGTTTCTTTTCATTTTGAAGGATACGAGTAGTATATAGATAGGTATTATAGCCTATGTCACTAATGAATAATATAGCTTTCTATTGGTGAAAGAATTTTCAAAATCGGTTCAGTAGATCAAGAGATTACCCCTTACAACATCACAAACTCACAAAGTTTTCCTCTTTATAATATTAGTGTAAGTTTTCACTTCAAAAATGAAGTAAGACATTCAAAAGGGTGACAATTTAACCCTAAGAAAGAAAGACAAAATAGATATGGCTGTATGCCTAATGAAGTAAAGTAATGATGCCTTTTATTATTATGTTCGTCCTATAATCTTTTAAAAGTAGTATTGCGACAATTTTCCCGCAGGCGGTTTTACTTTTTAATATATTTAATATAACATACAATCACGCCTGTATCCCTCAAGGGTTAGGCAGAGGTGTGCTTAATGTACACCCACATTTCATCGGTATGTTTAGGTCTCACGTAATAGGAGGTAACCTATTGCCATTAATCCAAACCCAGAGCTGCTACTGAGAATTTCATAAAAAATCCAAGGGCATTACTCGTCCTGGAACTAGGGTTGCCATCGCTAAAATCAGGCAACCAGGACGGAAGCCTGAAAAACCGATTGTGGCGCTTAGAAACCGGACAAGTCAAAAGTGTTTTTTTTAAAACAGCCTAAACAAAATTTTCAATGCTATATCACCCAGCAGCGACCGGTGACTTGATAAATTTTAAACCCGGACTACAAATAAAACCCCGCCCGGATGCTCCCCGGACGCCCTCTAAACTAGGACAAATCCGAGAAAACCCGGACGGATGGCAACCCTACCTGAAACGAAAACCTCTGGCGTACGATTCATGCTTATGATGATCTAATGAAGCAGTCAACATCATTCTATAAAACGTAGATACTTCTTGAACGCTGAATTGCGTATTGAATAATCGCGTCTTGTTGTGTGTGTTTTGTTTTTGTAAGTTTTCACTTCTATGACTTTTATCGTATGCCATAAACACACAGACGTTTTTTATTAAATTTTAAATCATTTGTGCGTAAATATCCCCTCCCTCTTAAACTTCAGGTGACCTTTTTAATTTTCATCCCAATGTTCCAATATTTATCGGATTTATGTTACACCCGCAAGTGTGTTTTTATATCAATAATAATAAAGTATAGAATTAATTTTGAGATCATCGCCGAGCGACGTCGGGTCGCGTGCGGTTGTCTCATGAATACTTATGTCGGATTATGGCTTAAACCTAGTGGGAAGTTGCTTCTCATTGTTTGTTTGGGGGTGATTTTAAAAATGATTAATGAATATGATAGCTAATTTTTGAAGCACGGGGAGGGTCATTTTAGGCCATGGCTTCCTTGGGGAAAATACAATTTGGTACATAAAGAAAGTCAAAGAAAAGGGTGCGATGTTATAACCGCACAATAGAAGTGAAAACTTTAAAAAATGGGTGACCAGAGAGCGCGATCGATATCATATGGAGTCGAGTATAATATCCAATTAAGCTTTACCATGCTGGCTCATTTTCATTCACTCTTCAGTAAGAAGTGAAAAGAAAAAGTTTTCATTACAAAAAGTTTATCTATATTATTTGGTTCGCAACTGTAGTATCACGATCGCTGTAGTCCGCCTATTGTGATTGCTACTTGATACAGGCCTATTTAACTTGGGCGTCAAATTTTAGAAAAAAATATATATAAAAATTAGGTGCCCAAGCAGAAACGAGAAGTCCAAATGATTGTCATTTTTTTAAACAAGATGGCGTTGGTATATTCTATCCGACGACCCTTGAGAAGAAACAATTATAGAGTTATGGGTAAAAGAAGCACACTATAGTCAGAGGGACCCTATTTGTCCTTTTGGTATGGTCTGGTACTGTAAAAATCTTTTAAATTAGAAAACTTCTGTATATGATCAAATAATCTTTATTGCTGAAATACGATTATGATAAATATAATATTCAGTAATATAACAGAGACAAGACATTATTTAAAACGTAAGGTAATTTGTAGCAATAAGTAGTTGCACTCAGTTTATCAAATTATACAGGTATACAGTATGTCCGGAGAATTATTCACAACAATAGTTTAAAGTACTTAATATAAAACATATCCCAAGATATTGCAGGTCGTTAGTAGCAGTAGCTACGGTCGCCAGAACATCATCAGGTTACCACAAAATATCATTTTTTCTCAGGCGATTTTGAACTTAATCTTCCACAGTTTAAGGATTAAAATCATTTGGAGAAATTTGTTAGTTTTGTATAACCTGATGTGCTGGCGACTGTACAATATTATTTCAACATCAGAAAATATAAGCAGATTACAATTCATCGCAAGCGATTTTTTTGTTTTTGTCTTCATGCCATTTCATAAATGCGGCCAAAGCTGTCAAGACATTTTCAGAATACTCTTCTGGTAACTCCAGGGCAAGGTGATGACCTCCATGATCAATTACTGTACTGTTTATTAGGTTTGGGAACTTGTGACGTAGCATGGCCGGGGACTGGTAAACCACCTCGTATTTCGTGTGGAAACTCCAAACTGGAGGTGTTGCTGGCAGACTGCAAAATAAAATGATAAATAACGTTGCTACTTTTCTACGCGATCAAATCAGAAATGAGGAGATCCGTAGAAGAATCATAATTGTCGACATAGCTCAAAAGATTAGCAAGCTTGAGTGGCAGTGGAAGGAACACATAGCTCGTAGAACTGATGGCCGCTGGAGCAAAAAGGTTCTCGTGTGGAGACCACGCAACGGAAAATACAACGTGGAACGACCTACGAGATGGACAGACGACCTGGTTAACGTCGCTAGGAGTCGTTGGATGTAGGCGGCATATAACCGGTCATCGTGGAAGTCTATGGGGGAGGCCTTTGCTCAGCAGTGGACCTCATTTGACTGATGTGATGATGATGAAAGTTGGTGCAAAAGTGATATTTGTTTGTAATTATGTGGTTTTATGGAGAATTTTTGAGCCTTAGGCTTTAGACAGACGGACCGCATTTCAACTGCAATCAAAACAAATCAAACGTGCAGTCCGATTGCAGTTCAATTGCAGTCGGCGTGCAATCATGTGCACGTTTGGTTTGCAGTTTTATTGCAGTCGTGTCAACTGCATTCAAACTGCATCCGAACTGCAATTTGCGGTTGGATTGCAGTTGAAATGCGGTCCGTCTGTCTAGAGCATAATAAATAACTTATATAACTTCGAGCTGCTATTGAGAATGGCATAGAAAAACCCAATAATATAATTATGCGAGGAATTACATCAGAATCACTAGCGTAGCAGTCATGTTTAGACTGATCAGATTGCAACAATTATGACGATGAAACCAGTCTATGGATGTTTTAATACGTTTTAATACATAAGTGGGACGGAATACTTACGCGAATACTTTCATATTTACATTCCGTGTATTAAGAGGAGTGTCCCTCGCGAACGCAACAATGTTGCACAGTTGTCGCTGTCTCTATCCCTCGCGATGCGAACGCGTGCCCGAGAGGAGAAACAACAACATTTTCACGCGTATTTCGTATGTTCCGAATTTTGGAGATTACTCCTATAATATTGCTAATATGTAAAAAAAAATCTTGTAAAAAAATATTCACTATATTATCTGGGTTTCCTTCGAATCAGAATGTTTCTGTATTGATACATTGTCGAGAAATACTAGCATAAAGTTGGGCCGTTTTTCAACGAAAATTGCCAATCTTTGAGCTCGTGTAACTTTTTAACCGTATATTGAAATGAAATTTTATATTACAGAAACACGTATATTAATGATAAGATTGTTACTGCAAAATTTCAATGACTTTCATTGTTTAAAATTCAAGCAAGGGCCAAACTGCGTTTGTATGGGGCGCGAAGCGGATACTATCCTCTTAAATGTCTCCGCATAAATTCTACTAGCAGTAGTAATGCAGTTTGGTGCCCAATACATCATCAGATTATCAATCATCTCATCGCGAGTGAACACGTCGTCGATGCAGCCATTATCTTTGTATTTGCAGTAAGAAGCGATATTCAATGATACCATCTGAAAGAAGTAAGCAGCAAGACCGGATGGACTATCACTCAGGGCTACACCTGCAAATTAAAGAAATTTTGAAGTTATCTAAACTAATAATATATAAATTATAACAAAAAAGGGAAACCGCCTTCAAAAAATAATGTTATCTAAAACTGTTTCGGAAGTCGGTGGCGAAACCAAAAGATCAACTCTTTCGAACAAAAACAGAATTTTGTCGTTTTGTTTTTCAAATCTGTCTATATTTGACGGAGTTATATTTTTATGTATGTTCGGGCGAACATACATAAAAAAATATAAACATTCGAATTGATAACCTCCTTTTTGAAGTCGGTAAAAAAAAAGGAAATATTTGTATTTTTGTAACGAATAAACTCAAAACTACTGGACCGATTTCAAAAATTCTGCACCATTAGAATTCTACATTATCCCCAAGTAACATAGGCTATATTTATAATACTCAAGAATTATAAAAATAAAATATAAGAATAAAAAAGAAGAAAACTCAAGAAGAAAAGAAAGAAAGAACAAAACAGTGAACTCAGAAGGTACATACCAATTGAGTCTGGTTTAGTAGCTTGTAAATGCAAGTATCCAGTTTCACTCATAAGTCCCTTCACGATAGTTAGTAATGGGTATAATCGATCTGCTATTGATGATTCTACGACCAAAGGTTGTAGTAACTCGCTGAATGAGCCAAACAACCAGGTCGCTAGTGCTCCAGGAGTTAAAGTCAACGCGAAGTTGTTGTGGAAACCTAGTACCTCCTGCAAATAAAAGGAGATTGGCTAGTTATATCTAATTGTACCCAATCTCGCCTGTGTGTGGCCCTAACAGTTCATTTTTAGGGTTCCGATCCTCCAAAAGAACTTTTAACAGGACTAAGGATCACTTCATTGTCCGTGTATCTGTCGGTCTGTTAGGATCGCTTTTGTATTGGAACGCGTGGTGGTATCATTTTGAAATTAATACTAAAAATCAATCTCCTAAGTCAACGTAATAACGGGTACTTCCCGTTGACCTTGAATTGACATTTGGCTAGAAGCAAGGGTACACAGTACAAGAAGTAAAGGTGAAATTTAGTAATTAAATAACATACAATCTGTTTGTTTGTGTATATCTATTAAGACTCTTTTTCTCTTGCCAAATTTCATGTTTAGGTCAACGAGAAGTACTCTATGAATTTTGATTTATTTGCGAATGTCGAAATATGAACCATAAATAGTCACATCTATTGAATGCATTGACTAAGAAGCTAAGAGAACATAGACTTGAATACCTATTGTGTTTAAAGAATTTATTTCTCATGAGAACGACTTGAATACCTATTTGTTATTAATTTCAACTTAATGCCTGGGGAAAAAGGTTTTGAAAGACAGAGAGATAAAAGAATTACGAAGTGATCTTATAAAAGTTCATTTTTAGGGTTCCGTAGCCAAATGGCAAAAAACGGAACCTTTATAGATTCGTCATGTCTGTCTGTCTGTCTGTCCGTCTGTCCGTCCGTATGTCACAGATTTTTTTCTCTGAAACTATAAGAACTATGCTGTTGAAACTTGGTAAGTAGATGTATTCTGTGAACCGCTTTAAGATTATTACACAAAAACAGGAAAAAAACAAAAAGAATTGGGGGTTCCCTATACTTAGAACTGAAATTCAAAATTTTTTTTTTCATCCAACCCATACGTGTGAGGTACCTATGGATTGGTCTTCAAAAATGATATTGAGGTTTCTAACACATTTTTTTTTCTAAACTGAATAGTTTGCGTGAGGGACACTCCCAAAGTGGTAAAATGTGTGTCCTGTAACTTCTAAAATAAGAGAACGATAAAACTAAAAAAAATATATGATGTACATTACCATGTAAACTATCAACGAAAATTTGAAAGAGATCTAGTAAGTAGTTCTTTTTTAATACGTCATAAATCGTAATGGTACGGAACCCTCCATGCGCAAGTCCGACTCGCACTTGGCCGGTTTTTTATTATTTTCAGGTACGGAACCCTTAAAACGAAAACATTGTTCAACACAGGCAATAAAAATTTAAAAATATTTTTTATACCGCCTAAGGTGTCAAACAAACATACGAACCACTTGTAAGCGGTTAGAAAGTGGGAAGTGAGAAGAAATTCCTCTGGAATAGCACAGTATGACACCAGAATGTTTCTAAGCTATGTGGATGAACTCCACGCCAAAATAATGATATTGTAGAAAAGACTCACGTCTGGGAACAAAGTGGCGATGCTGTTACTTATAAGCGCACCCCAGTCTCCACCTTGAATGTAGAACTTCTCGAAACCGAGCCTGTGCATCAAGTTCCTTAAGATCACTGCCATTTCTGATCCACCTAGTCCTTGACGAACTGCTCCCTGTCGAATAAAGATAACAAAAACATTCGAATCGAGTTCAAAACTATGGCTAATCTGCTGCTTTGTGTGCGGTTCGCCAAATCACAAGATAAAACGCTCCTAAGTAGAAGACTAGATTTTGTAACTGAAATACAATCCCTACTAATATTATAAATGCGGAAGTAACTCTGTCTGTCTGTCTGCCTGTCTGTTACGCTTTGACGCCTAAACCACTCAACCGATTTTATTATTTTTTTATTTTAAATATTTGATATAAGGTTTTTGAAATTTCAAACTGTGTGGGGATGAAAGTCCGTTTGGATTTTGACGAAATTTGGTACATAAATAGACTAGAATTTGGGAAAGGACATAAGCTGCGTAGATATGTAAGGATAATTTGCAATTTCCCGCCAGAATTGGAAAAAACTAAACAATCAAATCGTGTTATCCACGCGGGCGAAGCTGCGGGCGGAAAGCTAGTAAGGTAATAATTGTATTCCACTGAAAATATTGAGCAAATGGTTTGACTAAGGATTGTAACAATGTGCACAATGTCCAAATATATATACTCTAAGCTTCAAATGACCGTGTACCTGAATCAAACTATAGATTGAATTCTTACTTACATCAGAGAACCCAAATCCAGGTAGGCTGGGGACTACAACCTCTACAGCGAAGCCCAATTCTTCATTGCAAGCAGTAAGTAACGGGATGGCCTTGTAGAACTCCCTGATGGAACCTGGCCAGCCGTGAAGCATCATCAGTGGCACCACTGTTAGGTTGCACCCCTGGAGAAGGAAAAAGAAATTCAGTGACAAGTTTTTGTGAATATTAATGAGAAGCAGCTAGAGTTTTCCTTCGGTAAAATTTTGCTGTATAGTGATTTATTACTAACGTTTTTTCAATCCTCACCTCAGGTTTAACATGGATGAAGTGCATATCGAGACCCTGGATGTTGGTCTTGTAGTGCGGGAACTGGTTAAAGTAGGCTTCACGGGCAGTGAAGTTGTATGACTCAGCCCAGTAGTCGACCCAACTCTGCATTTGATCCGTGTTGAAGCCGTATGTAAACCCTGCCCCTTCAAGCGGAGGTGTCACCTGGCGGTGATTCTTCAGACGATACAGAAGGTCGGTTACCATCTGTAATAAAAAAGGACTAGCTGTGTAAAATCATAAACCTACAAATAGAGGTCTCCCGGAAGTTGAAATGCGACCGTAATATTTTTTTGGATTCATCTCTATAAGAATCTCTTAATTATGTCAAATCTCACACTGTGCCTCTCCGTGTGCGCAATGGACTTAAAAACAGGCACAAGTCTTCACATATTATGTAGATCTTCTAAATTCTGCAAGATTTTGAAAAATTATGCAATAATTCCTATTTTGATCCCAATAATTTTCATGGCGCCTATTCGAGACTTCATGCCAAATTTTAAAAAAAATAATTATATGTATGATTAACTACCGTATGAATAGGATATTTCACTGTTTACTTTGGAATCCAAAACATGCATTTCCATTAAATTTATTGATATGAATCAGGTATTTATATGAAATCAGACAACTACAAAAGATCATCATCAACATCATATCAGCCAAATGAGGTCCACTGAACGAAGGCCTCCCGCATATACACAACGATCGGTTATATTCCGCCTGCATCCAACGACCTTTACCACGTAAAGAATTACGGAAGAACACCAAAACTTATTTGAGAGGCACTTACCTTTTCCTCAAATTTAATTTCAAAAGGTCGGATGCTGGTGTCTTGTTCATCTTGTAATTCTTCTGGCCCCCACCAAGCATCGATCGCGGGTAAGTCAAAGCCACTTAATTGAATCATTGAGGACCGCACTCCTAGGACGACAAAACCGAGGACGAATATTTTAATTAAAACCTCCATTTTGCCTCTTCATAAGAAATATCATGTCAAATTGAAGTTAAGGCCTTATATACCTCAGAGAGAATGTTTAATTTGGCTTGTGATTGTTTAGGTGTTTTTGAAGTTTTAAGAGTCATCTACGATATTCAATTCGATTCTCTTATTTACCTATATAATAGAGAAAGTTATGCAAACACTGAACATGAAAATAAAATAAATAAATGTAACTTTATTGAAAGACTTTTGAAGGTCAGCCAAGAATTTTCTCGTTAAAATTCCTTATGCTAATGATGTAAATCTTCTTTGAAAATTATGAAATGAGGGTTGGCCCTGTATATTTTTTAATCTACCAAGGATCTTTTGGCTTTTAACTATGTTTGTTTATTATTCCATGGGGACCAAATCTAGCTTGTTTGGGAGCACCACCGGTTCGACCAACCAGTTTTATTATCAATCATCAAATGTTTTTATTTCAAATAAGCTTTTACAAGCGTTTATGAAACGTTATTGACTCTTGTTGCTCGGTTCCAAAAAGTTGATCCTATGGAGAAGAATCCGGCAAGAAACTCCATGGACACTTTTAAAATAAAAGATTTTACATTATTCACTTGTACATTATGCCGATAATAGGATGTGAGTACATTGGAGGTTTATGTCAAAGTTTAGCCTGACGTCGGGATTAAACTTAAAAAAAGGTTGGTTGAGTTTGTCATACGAACATATAAGACAATCATTAGTGATAGTCAAAGCTTCACGGCAAATAAAACAATATTTGCCACGAATTTTAACTTATGAAACCGGCGGACATAACCGCGGGTAACAATTAAATAAAATTTTCATATTTAATAAATGAGAAGCAAAATTTCAGGTGCAAGAGCCGGAACGAATTCTTTTTAATTGACACAACTGTCAACCGCTTTGGTTTGCATGCATATATGAGATCATCTACAAAAAACTTTACTTATTTCAACGTTGTTTAAGTCATGTTAAATATTTTTTAAATTGACGATGCTCATTTCCTTTGAAGTTGTCATTTGCCTTTAAATCTAGCCCCTTAAGCGTTACCATACATTATTTTATACTTTTAGTAACTAAAGAACTAATTTTATTGAAACTTACACTGCTCCCTAAGTTGAAAGATAATCCAATAAATCAATTTAAAAAAAAACGGCTAGAAGCCTAAATTTTGCAACGAGACTTGTTCAAAATATAATTTATAAACTATATAAACTTGATAAATTTAAAGTCGCACAGCGAGCTATGGAGAGAGCTCTACTCGGAGTCTCTCTGAGGGATAGAATCCGTAATGAAGTCATCCGTCAGAGAACCAAAGTAGGTAACCGATAAGGCTCAAAGGATTAGCACACTGAAGCGGTAATGGGCCGATCACGTCTCTTGGAGATCCAACAATCGTTGGAGAAAACGAGTTCTCGAGTGGAGACCGCGTCCAGGCAAGCGTAGTGTAGGACGGCAGCTGATCAGGTGAAGTTCAACTGGATGATAAGAGCTAAAGATCGGGTTCTGTGGCGTTCACATGAAGAGTACTACGTCCAGCAATGTCCTAATACTCGGTATTTGACTCACACACTGAGGCTTTTGTACAAACTTGGTATTCGAAGAATCTTCAAATGGCCTATTGGGGAGTAGGCCAGGGTGTGTGGGACTAATACCCCCCCGGTTGCCATCTTCAGCACATTGTTGGGTGGATCCGGGAACTAACCGATTCTTCCGGAACCCCTCTGTGCCACATCATCAACCCATTACATTGTCCCACTGCTGGGCACGGGTCTCCTCTCAGTACGAGAGGGATTAGGCTATAGTCTAGCTATATATAGGTGAAAACTAACTAACTTGAATTTTACATAATTACTAATTAAATAAACGATTTATTTAAAAATTAAGACAAATAATAGGAAGTAATAAAATAAATCTCATATAATGTAGTCAAAAGTTTTTAATATGACATCATAGGTTTGAGCTGTTAGCTGTTAGTATTTATTTCACCATCAGAAATAGCATAATTTACAATTCATTGCAAGCGATGCTCTTATTTTTGTCCTCATGCCATTTCATAAATGCGGCTAAAGCTGTCAAAACATTTTCAGAATACACTTCTGGTAACTCCAAGGCAAGGAAATGACCTCCATGATCAAGTACTGTACTGTTTAATAGGTTTGGGAACTTGTGACGTAGCATGGCCGGGGACTGGTAAATCAGCTCGTATGCCGTGTGGAAACTCCAAACTGGAGGTGTTGCTGGCAGACTGCAAATTAAAATCATATTAAAATCATAGCCATTTTCGAGAACACGATTTGGATGATATTTACCCTGAGTAACTTTAGGAGGACGCAAAATTGATCTAGGTAGATTCTAGGAAAATAGTTGTTTCTGTGTTTTGCGCAGTCATTAGTGTGTTTAGGTCTCATGTAATAGGGAAGACCTTTGCTTTCTAACCGGGCATAAATCCAAATTATGAGCTGCTACATTTTCGGTAAAAAACTCAATAACATTTGGCACGATCTGGAATCACTCTCAGGAACACTAGCGTAGCAGTTACGGTTAGAATAATGAGGCTGTGGTGTTTTTGTTTCTACTACTTGAGTAAGACAGTATACTTACGCGAATAGTTTCATATTTACAGTCCGTGTATTGAACGTCTCCGCATAAAGTCTACTAGCGGTAGTAACGCTGTTTGGTGCCCAATACATCATCAGATTATCAATCATCTCATCGCGAGTGAATACTTCGTCGATGCCACCATCGTCTGTATTTTGGTATTTTGGATCGATTCCTATTGAAATCATTTGCAGGAAGTAAGCAGCGAGACCGGATGGACTATCACTTAGGGCTACACCTGCAAAATAAGAGACATGTAGAAGTAATTTAGAATAATCAATTTGTGTGGTTTTGTAAAGGACATACATAGCTCAAATCATCCTAAAATGAGAATGTAATTGTAGAGTTTAACCTGCCACAAAGCCATGCCAATATAGCCTATATTTCCCGCAAATGTCCGCAAATTTGCGGGAACCACGTGGAGCGCACTCGTAACAGGCTATCATCAATCTATCCATTCGGAATAGAAAGTGCAAGGCGTACTTAAGATCCTATTGAGAGAAAGTCGCAAATGTTCGAGCTCCTTGAGCCATGATCTGGCATACACACGCCTGACTAACTTGGGGAGACTTGCTTAATTTGCCATTAAGCAAAGTGATAGCCTAGTGATATGTCCGTTGGACTGCCAAGTCAAAGGTTTCAAGCTTCAACTTGTTATTTACGCGTTTAAACGGTGAAGGAAATCGTCGTGAGGAAACCTGGATGCCTGAGAGATATTCTCGATGGCTTTCAAAGTGGAATTAGTACAGCATAGTGGTCTAATCCCTAGGTCTGAAGTGAGCCCCATGCTCAGCAGTGGCATTAAATGAGTTGAAGATGATGATGACAGGCTGTGATTTAAATGAATGTCAAAGTGAATTAAACTCACAAACTACATACCAATTGAGTCCGGTTTAGTAGCCTGTAAATAAAAGTATCCAGTTTCAGTTATAAGTTTCTTCACGATGGTAGGTAATGGGTATAATCGCTCTGCTATTGATGATTCGACGACCAAACGTTGTAGTGAATCGCTGAGCGACCCAAACAACCAGGTCGCTATTGCTCCAGGAGTGAAAGTCACTGCGAAGTTGGTGTGGTAACCTAGTACCTCCTGCAAATAAAATAAAACTAGTTATATGTAATGTGAACCCGTGTAGGATCTCTTTCGTCCTTCAGTCTGTCTGACGTTATGTGAAGACCGCTATTCACAGAATTATGCGTGAAGGTTAATTTGGTGGAATTTAGTCCAAGTTAATAACAAATACACAAGTCTAAAGTTCTTTACAAAACTCAAGCTTCTGAGTCAACGTTATAAAAATACGGTCATAAATCTACAGGCGCATGTTTCAACATTAGGAAATCAACCAATACATATTGGGCATTTCGGTTGACTTTGAATAGAAAACACAAAACACAACCAATCAAAAATAAAGTAATGATATTGTGGAAAAGACTCACGTCTGGGAACAAAGTGGCGATGCTGTTACTTATAAACGCACCCCAGTCTCCACCTTGAATGTAGAACTTCTTGAAACCGAGCCTGTGCATCAAATTCCTCAAGACCACTGCAATTTCTGTTGCTCCTAATCCTTGACGAACTGCTGCCTGTCAAGTAAACAAATTAATAATGAAAAGCATTCTCGAAAGCTCAGCCACAAAGCGTCTCGGTTCAATTTAAGAGAGATAATTATTATCCATCTAACTATCACTTGTTTGTCTAGGTGGGTTTGCCAAATTGCCAGATAACCCACCCACACTGCTTGCTGTTCCAGTTTAAAAATCTAGTGAAAATACTTAATCAAATGAGTCAAGTAACATCATGTGACTTCCCAAATAGACACGCTTTGATTAATAAAACGCCAACTCAATATCTAAATCAAACTATAGATGGAATGCTTACTTACATCAGAGAACCCAAATCCAGGTAGGCTGGGGACTATAACCTCTATAGCGAAGCCCAATTCTTCGTTGCAAGCAGTAAGTAACGGGATGGCCTTGTAGAACTCCCTGATGGAACCTGGCCAGCCGTGAAGCATCATCAGTGGCACCACTGTTAGGTTGCACCCCTGGAAGTGCAAAATTAAATCCGGTCACAAGTTTTGGTAAATATTAATGAGGAGCAGCTAGAGTTTTCCTTCGGTAAAATTTTGCTTTGTAGTGATTTATTACTAACGTTTTTTCAATTCTCACCTCAGGTTTAACATGGATGAAGTGTATATCGAGACCCTGGATGTTGGTCTTGTAGTGCGGGAACTGGTTAAAGTAGGCTTCACGGGCAGTGAAGTTGTATGACTCGGCCCAGTAGTCGACCCAACTCTGCATGCTATTTGTGTTGAAGCCGTATGTAAACCCTGCTCCTTCAAGTGGTGGTGTCAACTGGCGGTGGTTCTTCAGACGATACAGAAGGTCGTTTATCATCTGTAATAGTTAACGTCGAATATCATCTGCATTATATTTCATTTCATTTGTAATACCCGCGTCGATCAGCCAGACAGTTTATCATAAAAAAACTACTGAAGAAACCAACGAAAGTAGAAGGAAATATAAACAATTAAGACTGGCATCAATGGAAAGTAAGGCTAGCATTCACAGAGCTGCCTTTTTTATTTCTTTATCTTCCTGCACGAGGAAATTAATCCATATCGCGGAGAGCTTTACAAACATACAATGAAATGGTCACAAAGTAGGTACTGTAGGAGTTTGTAACAAGAAGTTTTTAAGTGCGCATCCCGGCACATAGAATATTTGAACAAAAAAGTAAGTAGTGTTTGAAATGTGTCTAGAAAAGAATTTTATTATAAATGTCATTAGATTAAGAATTTTTCCTTGAACTAATACAGAAGTCGTAATTTCCCACACTAAGCTTTTGATTTATAGAAGCCCTCATAGTAGTAAACCCCGGTAGCTCCAACAGTACCTCACAATTGGATACAAATGTCCGTGGAACGCAAATATTTGCCTCAACTTATGTAAAAGCCTTACCCAATCAGCATCAAGCATTGACTAAAGTAATGAAAGGAATCGCCTAGTCTTAGCTCATGCTAAGCAAAGTTTAAGTCCAATTCAGTAGATTTCAGTCTTAATTTGTATCAGTCTTTATTATCAGCCTATCTTTATCCACTGTTGACGTACTTCTATCCTAGTGAACGCCACAGAGCCCAATATTGGGCTTTGCTCATCCAATCACTGCCAGCTGCCTTCCGCAAATCGTCACTCCACCTGGCCGACGGCCTTCCTACACTACGATTGCCTAGACATGGTCTCCGCACGCGTTTATCAGTTCTCCGACCGATGTAACCAAACCATTGTCTTCACTTCAGCTTCCTAATACTTTGAGCTAAGACGATTCCTCTGGTCCCCACCAATCATCGAAGTTAGTTCGCTGACGTATTAATTTGTTATTCAATCTTAGGTAAGTACATTCTAGTATGAACACTGGGCTAAACATCAAGTTATCATCATCAACTGCTGAACTCGCTGCTGAACACGAATCTCCCCTCAGAATGAGAGGGATTAGGCTGTGGTCTGCCTTGCTAGCCTACCGCAGATTAGCAGACTTTACACGCAATCGAGAAAATCTCTCAAACATGCAGGTTTCCTCACGATGTTTTCCTTCACGCACATGACTTTGAAAACTCAAGAGGTGCGTGCCCTAGATTCGAACTCGAGACCTTTGATATGACAGTCCTATGGTCATATCACAAGGCTATCACTGCACTTCAATCAAACATACAAATTGCAAATAAAGTTCTTATCTTATCTTATCTACAATCAAATACATTTCATTATTCATAAACAGTATAAGCCGACCTCTCACTATATGGAAAGTCAATACAATACGAGAGCATCTTACCCTGGTTTATATAGCTTGACGTGTCGAATCAAATAATTTAAATAAGAATACTATTTTAGGTATTTTGGAATCTCAAAACTAATTGCACGGTTCTTAATAGTGGATTTTATGGAGAAGATTCGGCAAAACTCTATAGATACTATTTTAAATAAAAATGCTGATAATGTTTTTCATCCGTTTACAATTTAGTTTTATCATTATGAATATTATGCAGTGTGATGTCAAAAATAACAATAGATCGAGATCAATAATTCCAAACGTTATTCTTTTGCCTTTCAAAAAGATCTCAAATCAGAATCCGGATTGACATATTATGTAAGAGACAGACAACACACATTCACGACGTACGACGTGTCTTCTGCGCCAAAATATTTGAAATCCACTCACCTCTTCTTTAAATTTTATTTCGAATCGTCGGATGCTGGTGTCTTGTTTAGCTTTAAATTCCTCTGGTCCCCACCAGGCATCGAGTTTGGGTAAGTCGAAACCACTTAATTGAATTCCCGAGGTCCGCACTCCAAAGATGACGAAACCGAGGACGAATATTTTAAATAAAACCTCCATTTTGCCTCTGCATACGGTTTCTCACCTCAAATTGAAGTAAAAGGTTTAAATATATCCCTGAGAGAGTTTTATTATTTAACTTAACTTGTAATTGTTTAGGTGTTTTTTAAATTTTCAGTGTCATCTACAATATTTCATTGCTACTTTTCATATAGACCGGAACGGAATTTTATTTTATAGACACAGCTGGCTGGCCTGGGACAATGCCTTCATAGATGTTTCTATCCAAAGATCTACAAGAGACTTGGTAAGGTAAGGTGATGGTGTTTGGTGAAATATTTATACTTATATAGACTCACGCCTGCAGGGGTAGGCAGCAGTGGCGTAGCACGGGTCACTAGCACCCGGTGCGGATCCCGAATTTGCCGCCCCTTATTTTTTTTAAATGAATAATAAATAATGTAGGGCATGATAAAACTAAACTGAAAAGTAAACAAATGTTGTCACATAAAAAAAAGTAAAATTCATTGTTGATACTGTATTTTATTCCACAACGAAACAAACATAAGATACTTGTGTTCAGAAGATACACGCCCTAAAAACCCTAAGCAACTGTCACAAACGTCATGTCAATGTCACCAAAGAGTTTTTTTTTCCAAACATTTTTTACCGCCATTTTTATTATTACATTCTTACTCTCAAAAGGAGCTTTTTGATTTATACACCTGATTTTCCCTCGTACATGGTCCTTCGAGCCGGATTATCACGAAAACGATATAAATCGGCAAATAATCAACAAATATTGGAAAATTGCAAAGAAAATTATAAAAGACGTCTGGAGAATTACAACAACGGCACGGGCAAAACTCAAGGACATAAAAAGGATAATGCCGGAGTGAAGCCTGAAGCTACAGGAATTTTATGGTGTTATGCGTGTTGTTCTTCATTATTTACCCAGTACTCTTTGCATCAGGTAGTATTAAACGTGTGATTTCGAGTAACAAGGTCAGTACCCACCTAAATAATTTAAACTTCATTGTTCGTTACAATTTGACTCTAAACTTCGAATTTCACTGTTAAACTTTGTATTAATAGGCCGTAACTTAATTTCCCTATCAGTTAAACGTTTATTGTAATTTCAATAGTTAACTTGATATCATTACGGACCTATATACTGTAAAGTAACAGTCATTTTTATAACTGTTTTTGCTGTGAAGTAATTGTTCAATTGTATAAATTCCAGATTGACCACACTCACTTTCCAGAATGTCAGAGAAAGAGGAGATAAAGGAACTCATTAGAAAAAGGGGTAGCTATAAGGGTCGTCTTACTGTTTTTTCTACTTACCTGAACGGCTTGGATAAATCTTTAAGCCAACCTGAGGTATGTGAACTGCAACTACGTATCAGTAAAATGGAGTCATTGTACAATCAATATGACGAGGTGCAGTTAGGGATAGAATGCCTAGTGGATGACATTGAATCTCAAATATCTGAGAGGTGTGAGTTTGAAACATTATATTATAAGTTTCTTGCAAAAGCACAGGACATTCTTGCGCACAATGTTAAAACCAATGATAGTGGTAGTGAGAAGAGCTCCTCCTGTGCAAGCAAGCATAAACTCGTTAAGTTACCTACCATTAAGTTGCCAACATTCAGTGGGTCCTATGAGAACTGGCTGGAATTCCATGATACTTTTAGCAGTCTTATACATTCAAATGATGATATAGATGATATAAACAAATTCCATTACCTTAGAGCGTCTCTAGAAGGGACAGCTGCCTTAGTGATTCAATCAATTGAATTTTCTTCTAGAAATTATCATGTAGCATGGAACTTATTGTGTGAGCGTTTTGATAATAAAAGGTTACTGATACAAAACCATGTTTCTGCCCTATTTAACATTCAGACTTTAACTAAAGAGTCCTCCACCAGTGTGAAGCGTATTATGGATGATCTAAATAAAAATTTAAGAGCTTTAGAGTCGTTAGGTGAACCCACTAAACATTGGGATACACTTCTCATCCACATTGTGACACAGAAACTAGACGCTAAAACCTATCGTGAGTGGGAGGAAGTCAAAGGCACTTTAGAAAAAGATAAGCCTATAACATTAACTCGATTTCTTGAATTTATGCATAGTCGGGCAGATTTACTTGAGACATTAGAGTTATCACGTAGTAATAATAATACTCAAACACCCAATAATAATAAAAATGTTAAAATGAAGAGCTTGTTGACAGTTACAAATACAGAGCAGCAGTCAAGATTACATGGTAATAGTACTTACACAACAAAGCCATGTCCTAATTGTAATGGTCAGCATAATTTACAAAATTGCTCTCAATTTTTAGCACTTAGTAATGAAAAGAGGTTACAATTATTACCAAATTATAAAGTATGTTTTAATTGTTTCAAAACTGGACATTATGCTAACCGTTGCAAGAAATATGGTTGCAAGATATGCAAGCGTAAGCATCATACTCTGGTTCATTTAGCAGATTTTAAAAATAATTTGAGTGCTACATCGCCAACAGATGGCGCCACTAGCATACCAGCTCCTGCTATTGAGACAAGTGCCGACGCCACCTTGTCCTGTGTATTAAAATCGTACTCTGCTCATGGTGCTTATGAAACAGTATTGTTGTCAACTGCATTAATAAAATTATTTGATAATAATAATTGTCAGCATTTGGTTCGGGCTATGCTAGACAGTGGTAGTACGGCCTGTCTTATGACCGAGAATTTGTGTCAAAAGCTTAACTTACCTTTTCATAGTGTAGACAAGTCTGTTCTAGGTATTAATAACTCAATGTCACGGATAGATAAAATGGTTAACGTGCAAATGAAATCATTACATGGAAGTTATACACGTAAGTTACGTTGTTTTGTTTTACCTTCAATCACCGACAACGTGCCTAGCCAGAAAGTTGATATATCGGCTATAAATATGCCGACTGATATAATTTTAGCGGATCCAACCTTTCACACCCCGTCTACAGTAGACTTAATAATAGGTGCAGATATATTCTGGGACTTGATTGGATCTCGCAGTATTAAACTAGGAGTAGGCAAACCGATACTTTATGAAACTTCCCTGGGATGGATAGTTTCTGGCCCAATTAATGGCGGCCATCTATCGAACTTGTCTCATCACGTTAAATGTAATTTTACTAAGCTTGATAATTATAGCAATGAATCTCTTAACGATGACATTCAAGTCCAGTTAACGCGATTTTGGCAACTTGAAGAAGTTAGCCCTAAGTCATCGTATTATTCTGAAGAAGAGCGACTATGTGAAAAGCATTTTTGTGAAAATACAACCCGTTTAACGGATGGTCGCTTTTGCGTACGCATCCCTCTTAAGCAAAGTCAAGATGTACTAGGTGACTCATTCCAAAGGGCTAAATACTGTATTTTATCTTTAGAAAAGAGACTTAAAAATCAACCTTCATTTAAAAAAAGCTATTGCGATTTCATGTCGGAATACCTTTCGCTTGGTCATATGTCGGAATGTCAGATTAACCCACAATCATTAACCTATTTCATACCTCATCACGGTATCCTACGGGAATCGAGTACTACCACCAAACTCAGAGTAGTATTCAATGCTAGTTCACCAACCAGTTCAGGTGTATCTTTGAATAGCATACAAATGGTGGGACCTACGATTCAGGACGATCTATTGTCTATACTTATCCGATTTAGGCAACACAGATATATATTGGCTGCAGATGTAGAGAAGATGTACAGACAAGTAGCGGTACACCCAAGTGATAGGCAATTACAACAAATCCTCTGGCGTGATAATCCATTAGAGCCCCATAAAGTATACCAGCTAAACACAGTCACTTATGGTACTGCTAGTGCACCTTTCTTAGCAGTCAGGTGTCTTAAGCAATTAGGTATGGAATGCAATGATTCTGAAATAGCAAAAATAATTACTCATGATTTTTATGTGGACGACTTGCTTACAGGGGGTGATACAATAGCTCAAGTTACAACAATAAAAGATAAGGTGACAGCAACTCTTGCATCTGCTTGCATGCCTTTAAGAAAATTTAAGTCAAATGCGCCTCAGCTAATGATTGATTCAGAATCATCAGTTAATTTAAATATCGGGCCTAAAGAGCCAAGTAAGACATTAGGGTTAGGTTGGAACTTAGAGTTCGATGAACTTCATTTTTCAATTAATATTGAACCTTCCAACAGTCCTACAAAGCGTAGCATTCTTTCAGTAATCGCTCAGATCTTTGATCCTTTGGGGCTTTTATCGCCTTGTGTAATAACAATGAAAATATTGTTACAGAAATTGTGGCTTCATAAGTTGTCTTGGGACGATAATCTGCCTACTGATATAAGTCATATGTGGTATAAGATTATGAAGGGTTTTCCTTTTTTAAATCACCTGCGTATTCCTCGCATAGTCGTTGGCATCTCACCAGAGTTTGTGGACTTGCATATTTTTTCAGATGCGTCGCAGAATGCCTATGGAGCGTGTGTGTATGTCAGGAGTGTAAACGAAAATGATGGAATACTAGTGCGTTTGCTAGCAGCTAAAAGTAGAGTTGCTCCTATTAAGCCTACGACGATACCTCGACTAGAGTTATGCGGTGCATTGGTAGGAGTATCTTTGTTTGAAAAAGTAATAAATTCACTGCGCCTTAAAATAAGACACACAACCTTTTGGACTGACTCAATGATAGTTTTAAGTTGGTTAAAGATTCTACCTAGCAAATTGCAACCCTTCGTTCGCAATCGTGTTGCTGAAATTATAGAGAAAACTGGATCGTGTACGTGGAGACATGTCCCCACTGAAGAGAATCCAGCTGATTTAATTTCTCGAGGTGTTGATCCTATGTTAATTCAGTCCTCAGATTTGTGGTGGTTTGGTCCACAATATTTAAAACAAAATGATTCTTATTGGCCATCGGTTCCAGGAACTGTTGAAAAACTTCCAGAAATCAAATCTGAAGTTTCGCTATTTGTAACTACAGAACCAAAACCGAACATAATTGATTATAAAAGATTCTCTTCCTTTTCGCTACTTAAACGATCGGTAGCTTATGCTTTACGATTTATAGCCATATCACGTAAAAATTGTGTTGCGACTAAATATTTGAGTAGTGAGGAGTTACAAGCTGCGTTAAATTTATTGGTTAGGTTATCACAGATTGATTCATTTCCTCTGGAATATAAACTGTTGTTAGAAGGAAAACCATTACCTAATAAAAGTCCTTTATTGAAATTTAATCCTTTTCTTGATGGCCATAATTTAATGCGTGTTGGCGGTCGATTAGAAAATTCACACTATTCTTATGAAAAAAAACATCCTTTAATAGTGCATTCAACTCATCCCTTTACCAAATTAATGTTTAAGTCTGAGCATAGAAAATTGCTGCATGCTGGGCCTCAATTACTTTTGGCTACTTTAAAAGAGAATTACTGGCCGATTGGTGGTCGTAACTTAGCCAAGTTATGTTGTCGAGAATGTCTCTTATGCAACCGTATGAAAGGGATAACCATTGCTCCCATAATGGGAAACTTACCGACCCAGCGCATCACCCCCAGTCATCCATTTGAAAATGTAGGAGTTGACTACGCAGGCCCTATGTTCGCCGCTAATCGTACGGGAAGAGGATGTAGATTAGTTAAAGTATATGTAGCAGTTTTCATATGTTTCTCTACTAAGGCGATACATACTGAATTGGTTGGCGACTTAACGAGTAACAATTTCTTGTCAGCTCTAAGGAGATTTATGAGTCGTAGAGGAAAACCTAAAAACATTTATTCAGATAACGGCACCTCGTTTGTTGGCGCGTCCAATGATATAAGTAAATTTCTGAAAAATAATTGTAGTTCGCTATCCGAAAGTGCGGCTGATGATGGAATTAATTTCCATTTCATTCCACCTTATTCTCCTCATTTTGGTGGCCTCTGGGAGGCGGGTGTGAAGTCAATTAAATATCATTTACTCAGAGTACTGGGAAATTGTAATTTGACGTACGAAGAACTTAACACGCTCTTAGTGCAAATTGAAGCGTTGCTGAATTCCCGGCCACTGTCTCCTATTTCTACGGATCCCAGTGACTTTATGCCTTTGACGCCCGCACACTTTCTTATAGGACGACCACTCACTTCGTTGCCCACGACTAACTATGAAGATAAAGCCGTCTCTCGCTTGACTCGATATCAAAGAATAGAACAATTACGCCAACATTTTTGGAAGCGTTGGAGTAAAGAATGCATCACCGAGCTGCAGCAACGATCCAAGTGGCGCTCAGGTGGGGGTCAACTAAAAGTGGACACCCTTGTCGTTTTGAAAGAGGACAATCTCCCTCCGATGAAGTGGAAACTGGGCCGCATCGTGGCAGTTCACCCTGGACTCGATGGCATCAATCGGGTTGCAGATGTAAGGACTCCGAACGGGACGGTGCGGAGAGCGTTCTGTAAAATTTGCCCACTGCTTCCTGAAGACGTGTAACTGGATTTTGTTGAAAGAAGTTCTTTCAACGCGCGGGGGCATGTTCAGAAGATACACGCCCTAAAAACCCTAAGCAACTGTCACAAACGTCATGTCAATGTCACCAAAGAGTTTTTTTTTCCAAACATTTTTTACCGCCATTTTTATTATTACATTCTTACTCTCAAAAGGAGCTTTTTGATTTATACACCTGATTTTCCCTCGTACAACTTGTTTTTAAAAATATTTTTTTGCCACCTGTGAAATGCCGCCCCCGCCAAAGTGCCGCCCGGTGCGGACCGCACCCCCCGCCCCCCCTACGCTACGCCACTGGTAGGCAGAAACTAGCCCGCCATTTGCTACGCTTCTTGCATACCCCTTTCGCTGGTTTTTCGCTTTTTGTAGGACAATAACACTTTCTTGGTTCATTTCATTAGTTACTGCGACATTAAATTTTACTTTAAAATCGTTACATTGCAGATAGTTAATTTGAAGTGAATCGGTAGCCTAATCGCTGGACTTACACTACTCTCGAAACAGAAACATTGAGCTTAACACGAGGAGTTAACAACACAACACCTTCTAGTAATGTTCCAATCACATTGCTAGTAAGCATGGTAGTGTAATTTGACTATGACTACTGCCATGAACCTAGAATATGTTACAGACCTACAATTTGTGAACGACCAAAAATCGGTACATCAGTGTATCGTATAGCTCAACCATTATATAGGTTACTAGCTTTCCGCCCGCAGCTTCGCCCGCGTTTTCACAGCTAGGGTTATTTGCATTTTTTTAGGGATCCCTATTTTTTTGAAAATTTAATATAGCCTATGTCACTCAGTGAATATGCAGCTTTCTTATGATAGAGAATTTTTGAAATCGGTCGTGTAGTTTTTGTGGGAAACATTACAAACATACATACAAAAACACAAATGTTTCCTCTTCATAATATTAGTTTAGATATAAGAGAGAGATAGAGATAAAAATTTTATTTCACTGAAAGATTTGTACAGAACTTCGTTTATACTATAGCACAATTAAGGTTGTTAGAGGTGGTACAAAATTAGTTGTTAAACCTTGATTTCCAAACTAGGCAGACCTGTATGTTGGAAGTCAGTGTTCGAGCGTATTCTTAAATTTAGGAAAACAAACTTTTTTCAAGTAGTAAATTTGTTTAAACTACAGGCTTAAGACTACAGGATCAAAAATCAAGGAGCAAAAGTGATAATATGGAGTACAAATATGCATGTAGCTAATATAACGAAACAACTTTTTCTTTTTTTTTAATGGGAAGCTTATATAGGACGACACCATGTTATAAGATAACACATATTCTTTAAAGTTGTTCAAAAGCAGTTGTTCTAGTTTTAATTCTCCTTGAGTCTATCTTATTTGCTTAATACTTATGAGGTAAATAGAAACACGTATTTATATAAATAACTATAATTTATTTGCAAACAAAAACAACAAACCTCTCAGTTAGATATAAACCAAGAAGTAATAAAATTACATTAACAATTTACAAATATAAAACAAAACAATATCAACTTCTGGCTCTCTGAACATGCAATCTAACGTTCGAATCGACAAATCAATAAAAACAATTTTTTTTAAAAATGTCATAATTATGCGTTCGACAAATCGAACTTTCGCAAATGTCAATGTTCGAACATTAGAAGCGTTACCCTTAAAAACCGTTAAAAAAAAATTCCAATCCAGTTCTAATCCTATCCTACTAATATTTTAAATGTGAAAGTTTGTGAGGATGGATGGATGGATGTTTGTTACTCTTTAACGTAAAAACTACTGAACTGATTTTGATGAAACTTTACAGTAGTATTGTTTATACATCAGAATAACATATAGGCTTTAATTTATAACGATATTTTGGGAAATTCCCACAGGATTGGGGAAAATCTATTCCACGCGGACGAAGTCGCAGGCAAAAGCTAGTCTATCATAAATGTCAAAAAAAACGAAATGTCCAATTAACATTCATCCGTGAACTTTGAACCACTGAAAAATCATCTAACTTTGACGTTTACAGCTTTGAGATTAGATTGGAATTATATTTTAACATTTTAATACCAGAGTTACCCTTTACATTGTGAGTTTTCTAGTATCTGGTTATACTAGGTTCTAAAAGCAGTAATAGCTTTCAACACGTCTTCGGCAAAAACATCAGGTTTCTCAAGAGCTAAGAAATGTCCACCATCATTTAGGATAGTGGCGTTCACATGGTTTGTGAACTTGAACTTAAGTATAGCTGGTGATTGGTAGATCAGTTCGTTTTTCGCGTGAATTGTCCATGTAGGGACTGATGTTGACATTCTGGTGAAAGAAAAACAAGAGTTAATTAAGCCAAACTAAGTAGTGATTGGTCGACTCGAATCTAGCACGGCGACTCGGTGATTCGAGTTGCTTTCCTCATACTTAATTCGAATTACGAAACCAAGTTACGTACCTGGTCTGGAATTATGCCCGGTGAATGGCAATAGCCCCTATTACATGGGATCTAAACATAAGTACATCTCTGCTATTACTCTGGAAAACAGCTGTGCTGTTATGTACCTATGTTTCATTTCTCATAGATTCTGAAAGAGACCTAACAAGGATAGAGCAAAAAATACTTACGCAAAAATTCCCATTTTGACATTTCGTAAATTGAAGGTCTCCGAATAAAGCCTACTGGAAGTAGTAAATTTGTTGTTGATCCAGTAGATCATCAGGTTGTCCAGGAGTTCTTCCCGGGTGTATGTGTCTTCCAGACCTCCGTTTTCTTTATTATCATTTTCTCTATTGGTTGCCATTGAGAACAGCTGAAGGATGTAAGCTAGAAGACCAGCTGGCGAATCTGCCATTGCTACACCTGCACAACATTGAATTTTGAAAATTACTTTTTTTTTCTTCCTTTTTTTATAGGCTTACTCGGCAAACCGGCAGGCGAGCTACCTGGCGGTAAGTAGTCATCGCCACCCATGGACATGGGAAGGAGAAAGAAGGGGACTGAGGGAGGAATTGGGCCTCTGGCGCTTCACACTCACCGAACGAAACGCAAAAGTATATACATACTGCTACTTAACGTCGATAATCTGTGGGAGGGTAGTACTTCCCCGGTCGTGCCGACCCATTCATGGTGGCATGTACACATGTCAGCAGGCACTACTACTACATACTTACACTCTCACCTTTTTCGGATCAGCCATTAGGCTGCCGCCGCATCAAATTTCTTTTCTTCACTAAAATTGAATTTGACGTACGCCAAACTAGTAGTAATAGTATTATTACTCTTGTTATCTGCAACCTAAGATGAGCATAGGAATTTCCACAGGTGTTCGTAGGTACGTACCAATTGTATCAGGTTTGGTGGACTGTAAATGTAAGTATCCTGATTGCTTCAATAGCCACTCCACGATTGTCAGTAGCGGGTACATCCTGTCAGCCACAGCTTCGTCCACCACTGCAGACTCCTTGAAGGAGCCGAGGACCCAAGTTCCAAGTGATAACGGAGATAAGGACAACGCCAGATTTGTATGGAACCCTAGTACCTCCTAAAAGTAAAAAAGATTAGCTGACATAAATTACTCCTTCTTCTTATCCTATCAACGATAACAGAAAATGGAAGAGTAAAAGAAGATTGATTCAGTATTCTGCTATGTGCACGAGATTTTCTGTAGCTACCATTGCATTTAATTCCATTAGATTCTGAAAAAAGCTAACCGCTCATCGTTGTCATTCTGATATAAAGGATCATTTATTTTATCTTATAAACAAATATAAGTAGGTACTTATTATTCAACGGTAGCGACGCCGCAGGCTGAAGCTACTTAAATAGAATTTCTGTTTTAAAGTTAGATCTGCCAAAATTCGTTAGGGATCAAATAGGGATATCATACTCATTGCTCTTGAATTTTAGAATTGAATTTCTTTCTACTTATATAGCTTGAACTGTTCTTTCTTACCTCTGGAAACAAAGTGGAAATATCGCTGCCTATATAAGCACCCCAGTCACCTCCTTGAACGTAGAACTTCGAGTATCCAAGCCTGAACATCAGATTCCTGAGTATCACTGCCATTTCTGAAGAACCCAATCCTGGTCGGGTCGCAGCCTATAAAATAGATTATAAGAGACATGAGTAAAGTGGAACAGAGAAAGGAGGTTGGATTAAATATTTTGTTTTTGTGTAAGAAATTATAAATTTCGAAGCCTTATTTCTGCTGTCTCATGGGTCTAGAAGCAAATTGAGTGTTGGGTCTACATCCAAGGTCAATTCAGTCAAAGTGGTATCAAGTTTTTCTATGAGAAAGTTCTCTTCATATGCTGGAGAAACACCTGTGCCTAAAATTATGGGACCCACCCACGACGACGTAACCCACGTTACTTTCTTATTCTCAGTCCTTTTTGAATATCTTTTAATTTGTGCTGGTAGAACATAATTATTTTACAGCAGCAGTATCAGCATTACAGCAGTATTAGCAGCAGCAGCATTACTTACATCAGAAAACCCGAATCCAGGTAAGCTCGGAGCAATGACTTTCACAGCGAAATTTCTGTCATCAGAAACTGCAGTGAGTAGCGGTATGGTGTCCTAGAACTCTCTGATGGACCCTGGCCAGCCATGAAGCAAGAGAAGCGGCACTACTTCCACACCAGAATCTGAGGACACCTGTTAAATAACCCTCCCATGTTAGACTGGCTCCAAATAGTTTGACGGTGTTCCATTGTGTGTATGTTAGAGCCGAAGGTCGAAAAGGGTATTAATTTACTTGGGGGGTAACTCCATTTCAGACCTTTTTTGTGTTTTCCATCAAGCAACACTAGTTTCGGATAGAATCTAGTAAAATTTATTTAAAAAAAGTTTATCTTGTACTTGAGTTCAGATCAGTAAATTAGCAGGCAGTGTTGAAAGTCACTGGGATTCATTGGATATTATGTATTTATTTATATAATATTATTATATATATTCTTAACACATCGAGACCCCTCCGTGCCTCGGAGGGCACGTAAAGCTGTCGGTCCCGGTTGTCATATAAACACCTATGACACTCGTAAGTAGTAGTCAAAAGCTCGGGAATCTTTAGAAGTAGTAGTAGTGTCTCGCTACCATGACTAAATGCCAGCAGAATTGGTCTACATGACCGGCGAAGTACTACCCTCCCACAGAATATTAACGTCAAGTAGCAGTATGCATACTGTTGCGTTTCGTAGAGTGAGTGTCGAGCGCTGGAGGCCCAATTCCTCCCTCAGTCCCCTTCCTTCTCGTTTTCTCCTTCCCCTCCCTTTTTCTTGGCTCGGCAACGCATCTGCAACTCCTTTGATATTGCAGATGTCCATTGGCAGCGACGAATACTTACTACAAGGTATTTGGCCTGCTTGTTTTCCCAGTTATCCCATAAAAAAAACTATTTTATTACCTGTGGTGTGACCCTGATGAAATGTATATTCAGACCTTGAATATTTGCCTTGTAATGAGGTAACTGGTTTAAATAGGACTCCCGTTCAGTGAAGTTGTATGAATCAGATCAGTAAGAGAGCCAGCTCTCGATGACGTCAGTGTTGAAACCGTATTGAAACTCGGATCCGTTTAACGGAGCGGTGCACGCGCGGCGATGAGTGAGACGATACTTCAAGTCGGTTATCACCTGTAATAGGCAAGGTGGTATTATTAAAAATTAATCACAACATAGTATAAAACAAACTCACTTCCCGCTATCTGTCTGCCTCTGTATGTATAGTTAGATCTTTAAAACTACGCAACGGATTCTGATGCGTTTTTTTTAATAGGTAGAATGATTCAAACGAAGGTTTATATGAAGTTATGTAGTATACACGCATACAACAGTAGAGAAAAGCCGTGAAACCTCGCGGACGAAGCGAAAAATAGCTTAATCTTTGTAAGCGGCAGTAGCCGAATGGTTAGGACGTTGGACTTGCGGTCCTTTATTTTTACTTTAAATACAACGGTCTAGGACCAATTAACATAACATAACATAACATACCATCACGCCTGTATTCCCCGAAGGGTTAGGCAGAGGTGTACTTAATGTAGGTACACCCACAGTTCGCCGGTATGTTTGGGTCCCATGTAATAGGGGGCGAGCCTATTGCCATTCACCGGGCACAAATCCAGACTCCGAGCTGCTACTAAGAATTTCATAGAAAAACTTAATAACACTTTGCTCGACCTGGGGATCGAACCCAAGACCTCTAGCGTAGCAGTCTCGATTGGGACCACTAGAGCAACGAGGCAGTCTAGGACCAATTATAGTAATTAAAGATACAACTTTTATGAGTCTTTCTCACAGAATCTCTGACATATTGACAGGAACTTCGACCCTTCATCCGCAAACAGATCACAGATTGGATAACCAAGAGAGTTCGTTCAGAGCAGCGAGAGTGCGAGGTAGTTTCAAGTTCTTTATTGCATTCATATGTTATATCTATTTATATGGAAAGGTACAACATGAAACCTCGTAAGGGCACAGCAACATTATGTAATAAATAATACTTCAAATACATAATTTAAACTTTACGTAATCTCTCGTCGTATTGTAAGTTAGCACGCGCGACATGTAGGCACTGCAAATAATTGATGTTTTATACTACGGCGATAATTATCTGGGGTAAAGAAATTTGTCAGCTCATTATGCAGATTTGGTGATTGCCGCTCTACCGACGTGAACCCACTCGTAACACAAGCATTTAGCTTAGCACGAGGGGTTAAAAAGAGTACTAGTAATGTGCGACCCACATTGCTAGTAAGCAAAAAAAAGCGTATACCATAACATAACATAACATCTCGCGTGTATTCCCCGAAGGGTTAGGCAGAGGTGTACTTAATGTACACCCACAGTTCGCCGGTATGTTTAGGTCTCATGTACTTAATCGGGGGCGAACCTATTTTCATACACCGGACAAATAATTAACTTCGAGCTGGTATTGAGAAGTTCATGTAAAGATCCAATAACACTGCTCAACCTAAGAATCGAACCTAGGAGCTTAGAACCACTAGACTAATGCGTCGTACGATATTATAAGGAAAGGTTTCGACGAATAAATACTGCCATGAAAATTCCAATTTGCGAAAAACAAAACATAATTTGGCGGACTAAGGTGCCATAAATAAAAAAAATAGATATAAGTATACTCACATCCTCGTCGAATTTGATGGTGAAATTGTATATCGTTGTGTCATTTTGTCTTGTAGAATTGTCCGGACCCCACCATTCGTCGTAGCTAACAAGCGAAGAATTGGTAGCGGCCGAATTTTGGACACCCAGCATGAGAATGCAAAAACTAAGCGTTCTTACAAAGGACTCCATACTTAGCCGATGAAATACTTTTATTAATTAATCTTACTTGTTTTTTGGGCCTTATATACTGATCATAATTTATTAATATATGCCAATTCCTTTATTCTCATTGTTGTGTTATAACATTTGTTTTGTACATTACGTTATTATACTACACAATAAGAACTAATTTAAATACTCATTATTATAATTATACTAACTGTTTCTCGCGGGTTCGCTTACGAACCAATACATAATAAACCAGCTTTCCGCCCACGGCTTCGCCCACGTGGTTTCTCGGCTTTTGTACACTATAATATGTATGTATTATACATATAAACCTTCCTCTTGAATCTCTCTATCTATTAAAGAAACCGCATCAAAATCCGTTGCGTAGTTTCAAAGATTTAAGCATACAAAGGGACATAGGGACAGAGAAAGCGACTTTGTTTTATACTATGTTAAGATGCAGTGATTATTGTAAACTTCTGTGAGAATTTAGCCAACTACATACGTCCGACGCCAATAGATTGATAGGTCGAAAGACTGCCTCGTTAGTCTAGTGGCCCTAAGCGCGACTGCTACGCCAGAGGTCCTGGATTCCATTTCTAGGTCGAGCAGTGTTGTTAAGTTTTGCTATGAAATTCTTAGTGGCAGTTCAGGGTCTGGATCACCCTCTATTGCCAGCGAAATGTGGGTGCACATTAATACATCTCTGCCTTACCCTTCGGTTAAAACAGGCGTGACTGTACCTATGGGTTTTTTTTTTACATACCTAGTTATACAAGGATTTAGATTTTTCATTTTTCTTTTTTTTTTTTTATGGGATAACTCGGCAAACGAGCAGGCGAGCTACCTGATGGTAAGTAGTCATCGCTGCCCATGGACATCTGCAAAACCAAAGGAGTTGCAGGTGCGTTGCCGAGCCTATTTAGGGAAAGGGAGAGGAAGGAGAAAAGGAGAAGGAAGGGGATTGGGGGAGGAATTGGGCCTCCGGCCCTCTCGCCCACCGAACGAAGCGCAGTAGCGAAACGCTACTACTCGGACGTCGGTCTTCTGCGAGAGTGTGGTACTTCCCCGGTCGAGCCGGCCCATTCATGCTGCGAACAGCGTGGCCCTACCACAACAATTACGTTGAAGCTCCCATTTTGCCCCTTTATGGTAATAAAAGTGAAATACATCATAATTTTAAGTAGTAGTAGTGCCTGCTGGCATGTCTACAGCATGCCAGCATGAATGGGTCGCACGACCGGGGAAGTACTACCCTCCCGCAGAATATCGACGTCAAGTAGCAGTATGCATACTGTTGCGTTTCGTACGGTGAGTGTGGAGCGCAGGAGGCCCAATTTCTCCCTCAGTCCATTTCCTTCTCCTTTTCTCCTTCCCCTCCCGTTTCCTTAAATACGCTCGGCAGCGCATCTGCAACTCCTTTGGTATAGCAGATGTCCATGGGCGGCGATGACTACTTACCATCAGGTAGCTCGCCTGCTCGTTTGCCGAGTTACCATAAAAAAAGGGAACCACTGTCAAAATTCTTGTTTTTTAGGTCCAAGAGTTTGAGCTGGACGTTGATGTGTCGGGGAGTCAGATAATTGCTTTTTTATTTACCAATATTATTAACACTTACCACATTAAGACGTAACACGACCTTATTAGTGAGATCCCTCAGAAAGGTCAGGTGCGTAGTGCCCGCAACCGGCGCATGTGAATGACAAGATGTATGAATGTGGACGAAGCAAAAAAAGTATGCAAGCATCGTAGCAGATGGCGTTATGTAGTTTCTGCCTACCCCTATGGTAAAAAAGCGTGAGTGTATGTATGTATTATTAACACGTGCTAAGAAAACTTTATAAATATAATAGAAAATAAAATTATGGTTGCCATGATGATGATCTGTCTGCAAAAAACTCGCTGGAGTTTTGTTTATAATTATACTAGCTTTCCGCCCTCGGCTTCGCCCGCGTGGTTTCTCGGCTTTTCTATACTAAAATATGTATGTATTATACATATAAACCTTCCTCTTGAATCACTCTATCTATTAAAAAAAACCGCATCAAAATCCGTTGCGTAGTTTCAAAGATTTAAGCATACAAAGGGACATAGGGACAGAGAAAGCGACTTTGTTTTATACTATGTAGTAACTATGTTAAGGTTAATACGTTAAGAAAAATCTTGCGCGCACGAAGGCGTACCATGAGATTTCGCATATATAATTGAAGTTCAGTTCTAGTAGTAGGTACTAATGGCATGTCTATATGTCAGCATGACCGGCGAAGTACTAACCTCGCACAGATTATTGACGTAAAAGTATGCATACCGTTCCATTTCGTATAGTGAGTGTGGAGCGCCGGAGACCCAATTCCTCCCTCAGTTCCCTTCCTTCTCCTTTTCTCCTTCTCATTCCCCACCCTTTTCCTTAAATAGGCTCTGTAACGTATCTGCAACTCCTTTCATATTGCAGACTAGCAACGTCCGTCGCACATTACTAGTGCTTGTGTTACGAGTGTGTTCACGTCGGTAGTGCTATGGGTGGGTTTCGAACCGGCAACCATATGATTGCAAGTCCGACGCCCTAGCGATTAGGCTACCGCCGCTTAAAGTTCAAAAGCAAATATTATAGTGCGGAAATATTAGTTTATTGGCTTATAAAGTATTAAAATTTTGGGAATTAATTATTTTCTAGGGTAAAATGTAGCCTTTGTTTTAAGTTAGACCTGTAGCAATACATCGGTGAAAACTGCAGTCAATTTTATGCAGTAGTTTTTGTGTTATGCGGGTACAAACACACAGACAGACAGACACACAAAAATTTTAAAAATTGTTGTTTTGGCTTCTCTTTCTCTAATAAAGACGTCCCGTGCTATTTTTTTTTAATATCTTCAATGTACAGACATCGGCCTGTTACAATTTTATTATAATTATGTTGAGATGGTCATGGGCGGCGATGACTATTTACCATTAGGAGGCCTGCTCGTTTGCCGAGTTTAAAAAAAAAGTAAAAATGGTCACCCATCAAACACAAAAACACAAAAACATACAAATTTTTCAAATGTAGGCTTAAGCTATGTATTACGTATCAATAATGTTATATTTAAAGTACTTCATTAAATTAAATTGCATATTCATAACTGTATGATTTGGTGGATTTATTTATAAATATTCATATTTTTATGTAACATAGGTATTTGTTACAAAGTATTATTTACTTTGGTAAAATTGACAACTGAGTAAACTAAGTCAAACCTTGAAAATAATTCGTAACTTATTAGAATAATCCGGAATAAAACTTTCGTTTTCTTCATATCAAGTCTAAACAACAGGGTTGGGCGCGAAATTCATTTTTTTTTAGGTTTTTAGCAATTTTTCCCGATATATCATATTCTAGGTACATGACAGTAGAAACTGCGACATCAACAATAACTTAGTCACAATAAAATTAAGAATTAAAACTTTTGCTTAAAAATTTTTATCGTCGAAGATTTTGGCGTTAAATAGTGGATTCGGCGAAAATATGACAATTTGAGACTGTTTAGTGTTCCTCATTAGTTTAGTGGTTTTAAGCGCGACTGCTACGCTACCTGAGTTCGATTCCCAGGTCGAGCACAGTGCTATTGGGTTTTTCTATGAAATTCCCAGTAGCAGCTCGGAGTATGGATTTGTGCCCGGTTAATGGCAATAGATTACATGGGACCTAAACATACCGGTCGGTGAAGTAAGAAAGAAGAAAGAAAAAATAAATTTATTCACTCACATGACCAAAATTCGGTCGCTGTCAAAATTGCTCCAACTGGCACGCGACCGAATTTTGGTCATTTAACATTCGTCTCGGTTTATTCTATTAAGACACGCCAAAACTATATCGATCTTGTTCTAACTTATAAGATAACATAGAAAAAAGACAAGGTAGGCATTAGAACCCATAACAGACGTTGTTCTAACGAACGTCAGTCCGATATCAACTTCTAAAGTTGCTGGTTTAAAAATGTCTTCGCGGGGTTTTTAGTGCGTCGTATTTGGACTAATAAAATAATATTTTTCATCGAGTGAGTGAGTGTTTAAATGCAGAGAACATGAATTGGTAAATATTAAACAGTTTACAATTGATATATTGTAGTATTGCGAAGTTTTTTAACTGAAATTTTTAATTTCAACAAACAAAGACGGACATCCGGCAACATCGTAACTTTACATTTTCACTTATTTTGAAATAAAAATACATTAACTATAACGAAATATCAATTGTATCATATCTTAAATATCTAATAGTATTCTTTACTAGTGTTTTATTTGCAATTTATTGATTAAACACGACGCACACAAAATACACTTTTATATGAAAAAAGTAAAACTATTGCGGTAGTATGCGTCACATCCACGCGAAACGGCCCTCGCTCAGCTTAATGCTATGACTCGTGCGGAATGCAGAATCACAGCGCTGATTTTCAGCGACAGCCGGCGTCGACACTTTGACGTCGGACGGTGCAGCTTCTGACCTAGTACTAAGAAGATTAAATATTTTAAAATCAAATAAATAAATTTTATAATACTATAATAAATACTTCGAAAAAATTTAAGAGTAGAATGCAGTAACAGTGCGTTTTACAATATTCGACTACGTTGCGTCATCCGCGCCGCTTGTTTAATCTGTGGTTACGGTTAAACCTTTTTGGCATAAGCATCGACAAAATTCTATTTGTCTATGGCTTATGCACACCAGCAATTACCTACGAAGAATTTGCATACCTACGAAGTATAACAGCTGACGTCAGCACACGTTTTTGTTCTTATTTTCTCAGAATTTTAATAAACAATATTTCGGGACAGGATAGGAAAATAAAGAAACTGTATTTTTGTTTAAGGGGCTTAATGTCAATTTACATTTAATTTATTCTTTACGGTTCTTGCGATATCTATGCCAATTTCTGAACGCCTCAATCGCGTTGAGAACATCTGCAGCAAACACTCGTGGCTTCTCCAACGCAAGAAAGTGACCGCCATCGTGTAGGACATTGGAATTCAGGAGGTTTGGAAACTTCAGCTTCAGTATTGTTGGAGACTGGTATATGATCTCATCTGGAGCATGTATCGTCCATGTTGGAACTGGTGTTGGGATCCTGAAAGGAGAGAAGTGTCAGGAACTCTTTTAAGGTTTAACAAAGATGATTAATAGCGTGGCGCGTGGTCAGACCCGCACAGTTTTGAGAAAGATAAATGTTTTAACAATATGGTTATTTGATTAACTACGAGTAAAAAAAGGCACGGCCGTACTATCCTTTTCTCTAAGCCATCAGACCATTGTCCACCCCCTATAACTTCGTTGCGAAAAAAAGTAGAAAGCTAATTTTTCAGTGACCATGACTAACTTATCTGGGTATATTTCCAAATATACTGTTTGAGCCGTTTGGGGTCGAAACGCTTGGGTCATGGGGTCCGAGTGCCCGTCTTCTCTACAAGGAAATATCTAGAAGACTGGTCGACGCCTCGCGTGATCAGAGGGCTGGCTTATTCCTAGGGGAGCGCATAAGCATTGCCATTCAACGTGGCAATGCTGCCAGTCTTCTGGGCACAATGCCGGACGACAGCGATGCCGAGGAGTACTTTGACGCCTAGTCGCGCCCGCTGTTTTTGTGTATCTTTTTTTTTTTTTGTAAAATATGTTAATAGTGTAAGTAACTACTATATAATATATTTAAGTAATATTGTAAAAACTTATAATTAAAACTTTTCATTGTAAATTTCCAAATTATATTAAATTTGAATCTTGTAGTTTAAAAAATATTGCAAGTAAAAGTTTCTTAATTTTGTCACTGACTGACTCACCGATCATCAAAATTCTAAGGTACTTACTCCTAGCAAACCCTCAAGCTCCAAACTCTGGCGCTCCACACTCACCGTACGAAACAACATGCATACTGTTACTTTTTTTTTATTTATTTATTAAACATCTTTATAATTACCCCAAATAAAAAGTCTGCCAAATTGCAAAGCAGTAGTCGTTGATATTCTGTGAGAGGTGTAGGAGGTACTTCCCAGGTCACGGAGGGGTCTCCGTGACCTGGGAAGTACCTCCTAATAAATAAAATAATAATAATAATAAATAAATAAATAATGAATGGGTATTCATTCAGACACGTAGACACTACTAGGTTCTACTAAATTATATTTACGATAATTTACATTACTTACTATCTGCAATAATTTTTAAGCAAAACTTTTTCATATCTTCTCATTCGTGAATACATTGGTGATATCACATTTTCTACTTTCACGAACCAAGAATGTGTTATACGCAAAACTTGCGGAAAATTAACATAGATTAACATTTATACGAATATTATGCAATGTCAACAATATGTTATACATACGGGTCAAATTAATAACCTCCTTTTTAGTGAATTCGGTAAAAAATCAGGACATAACTAGGCATATTAAAAATATTGTTGTGGTAGGGCCACGCTGTTCGCAGCATGAATGGGCCGGCTCGACCGGGGAAGTACCACACTCTCGCAGAAGACCGACGTCCGAGTAGTAGCGTTTCGTTACTGCGCTTCGTTCGGTGAGCGAGAGGGCCGGAGGCCCAATTCCTCCCCCAATCCCCTTCCTTCTCCTTTTCTCCTTCCCCTCCCTTTCCCTAAATAGGCTCGGCAACGCATCTGCAACTCCTTTGGTTTTGCAGATGTCCATGGGCGGCGATGACTACTTACCATCAGGTAGCTCGCCTGCTCGTTTGCCGAGTTATCCCATAAAAAAAAAATATATTGACCGAAAGAAACGCTTACGCAAACACTCCCATATTGATAGTCTTCAAGTTGAAAGTTTCCGCATATAGCCTGGAGGAGGTGGTGAAACTATTGGTTATCCAGTAGATCATCATGTTGTCAATCAGCTCATCACGAGTATATAGGTCGTCCAACCCTCCATCACTTCTCGTGTAGTACTTTCTGCGGGACCCCGAAGATACCAACTGTAGTATATAGGCTAATTGACCTGATGGAGAGTCAGCCATAGCTACACCTGAGAGGTAAAAATCTTTAAACAACAGACGAATATGAATAACTATAAGGGAATATTCATTGAGGAGGGATGAAACGTATGTAACCAAAAGAGTTATGAGTATGAATCTGGAAGGATGGAGGCGTAGAAGAAGACCAAAGAAAAGATGAATGGATTGTGTGAAGGCAGATATGATGGAAAAGGGATTGAATGATGAGATGACGACTAACAGAGATGAATGGAAGAAAAGGACAGGCTGCGCCGACCACAAGTAAATTGGGAAAAGTACAGGAAGATGATGATGATGATTTAAGGGAATATTCAATTTCTTGGTATCAGTAAAAGGAGGTTAAATTTATTATTCGATAAAAGGGCCCACATATACATACCCCAAAAGATTGTTCTACTATACTAAAATCGCGATTAAAAAATGAGGGATGGGGGGAGGAGGATGAAATATACTTTAAGATCTCTTCTCATACTTTCCAAATATACAGAACATACATACCATCACGCCTGTATTCCCCGAAGGGTTAGGCAGAGGTGCACTAATGTATGTAGGTGCACACATTTCGCCGGTACGTTTAGGTCTTATGTAATATGGGGCGAGCCTATTGCCATTAACCGGGCACAAATCCAGACTCCGAGCTACTACTGAGAATTTCATAGAAAAATTCAATAACACTAGCGTAGCAGTCGCGCTTAGAACCACTAGACTAATGAGGTAGGTAGTCCTTTAATATTTGAATAGTTGACATACCAATTGTGTCAGGCTTCGTAGACTGCAGATGTAGATAACCAGATTCTCTGGTCAACCCATATAATATTTTAAGAATAGGGTACATCCGCTCAGCCAAGTCTGGGTCTACCACCAGTGGAGGGAACAGCGAGCCGACCGCCCATAAAGCTGCAGCTGATGGTGATAATGATAACCCTAAGTTTGTATGGAAGCCTAGGATCTCCTAAAAGCAATACAAATATAGAAATATACACTAGAGACCCTTATTGACGTTGTTCTGTTCGAAAGTTAGGCAATTCCGCCTAACGAGTGCAGGTTTAACCATTCAGGGACCCACTTCAAATCGGTTCCGGCGTTTAGGAGTTCAGAGATAAATACGTCCAGAACAATTATGTAATACTAGCTATTCTTGCCAAATTACATGTTTCTAAGTCGGCGAGAAGTGCCGTCTAAATTTGATTTATTTGCAAATGTCAAAATGTGAGAGATAAATGGTCATAATATCTGAATGGAACTTGGAGCTTGATTTTTTTACAGCTCCAAAGGACAATAGACCTAAGTTTGTTATTAATTGTAACATAATACCTCTTCGAATTTCTTCCTTTTGAGGTACGCAACTTTAAAAACATAAAGATATATCAGCAATTGTGAACACCGTTTGCTTTTAAATAATCGAGTGAGATTGTAAAATGGCCAAAAATTGTAAACAGGTAATCATAACTAGAATTACTTTCCAAGATTACTTAGTATGGAATCTAACGTACCTTTGGATACAAACTGGTCATAAAGAGACCGATAATGGCACCCCAATCGCCACCCTGCAGGTAGAACTTCTTGAAGCCCAGCCTGTGCATCAAATTCCTTAGCACTACCGCCATTTCTGTTGCTCCGAGTCCTGGCCGGATCGCCGACTAAAAGAATGGCATATTTTTTATGGATTAACCCATCACATTGTTCTACTGCTGGCCACGGGGCTCCTCTCAGAACGAGAGGGATTAGGCTATAGTCCACACGCTAACCTACTGCGGGTTGGCAGACTTCACATGCCGTCAAGAAAATCTCTCAGGTTTCTTAACGATGATGGTAAGTAGTAATCGTTTTTTGTCTGATAAATCTGTTCTAATCAGCAGTTTTTTTTTTATGGGATAACTCGGCAAACGAGCAGGCGAGCTACCTGATGGTAAGTAGTCATCGCCGCCCATGGACATCTGCAAAACCAAAGGAGTTGCAGATGCGCTGCCGAGCGTATTTAGGGAAAGGCAGTGGAAGGAGAAAAGGAGAAGGAAGGGGATAGGGGGAGGAATTAGGCCTCCGGCCCTCTCGCTCACCGAACGAAGCGCAGTAACGAAACGCTACTACTCGGACGTCGGTCTTCTACGAAAGTGTGGTACTTCCCCGGTCAAGCCGGCCCATTCATGCTGCGAACAGCGTGGCCCTACCACAACAAGTTATAATTATAACCTAGTGATATGACTATTGGAGTACCAAGTCGTAGGTCTCATAATCGAATTCAAGGCAACTCTGACTTTTAGTAATCATCACTTTAACGGTGAAGGAAAATATCGTGAAGAAACCTGCATGCCTGAGAGATTTTCTTGACATCGTTTGAATTCTGCCAACCCGGAGTTGGCTAACGTGGTAAAATATAGTCTAACCCTTCTCACTTTGAGAAGACAGCCGTGCCCAGCAGTGGGACAGTAAATGGGTTGATGATGATGATGATGAAACCAGTTCACCATCACCATCACGCACTCATTTGCGCGAGGAAGAACATGATTTCTTTTATGTTATTGTATAGGCCTCGGAATTTCGGCGTATACCTATATATGGGGTATCCTAATTTTGTCCCAAATGTTTTACTCTTACATCAGAAAAGCCAAATCCGAGCAAGCTTGGATAGTTATAAAAAAAAATTAGAATGTTGAATGTTCTTATAATAAAAATTTTAGGATTTTCTTTACAGAACTTGGCACACTTGTAGATCTCAATTCTTTTGTCGGCGATGTCAACAACGACGCATATTCGTCATATTGAACTTGGCTTTCACATTTATGTTTTTGATGGGATTTACACTTACATCAGAAAACCCAAATCCGGGCAAGCTTGGAGCTATCACCTCCACAGCGAATTCTCTGTCCCTGGACACAGCTGTTAGTAGTGGCAGTGTGTCGAAGAACTCTCTTACGGAACCAGGAAACCCGTGAAGCAGTAGGAGAGGAACTCTTTCCACGTGCGGAGGTGCCTTGAACATCAAAAAGATTTGCTCAAAATTGTTCTATTTGCGACTTTGGTGTTAAAAGATACAGTTCACGAAGTATGGGACCTGATAACTGTTGTTAAAAATCTGTTAGTTGGGCCTATTATTATTATTTCTTCCATTTATTTTTATGCATATTTCTTTACATCTTTAAATATTTTTTCTAATAATATAAAAACATGAAAAATAGTGGTCCACCAGTATCGGGAGCAAGGCTACTGGCGGTCAGGGCTCCAAAGAAAGGAACCTCCTAACAATACGCGCCGTATCTAGGAGTACCGCTTTCTGTATCACGCCCTTAACCCAGCTGCCTAACGAGAGCCTCCGCAGGTGTGAGGCTCTTGGCTATTCGCCATTAGCGGTCATAACTATAGGTACAATGACTGCCGAGCCAATATCCCACATGTCTACAATCTCATGAGCCGAAGCCTGAGCCACGAGTATTTTTATTATTAAGTATATCATCGTGAGTTTTTGCCATCATCTTACCTTTTGCTTCACCCATAGGAAGTGCAAATCAAGGCCTTGAATGTTAGTCTTGAACTGCGGATACCTATTGAGGAGCTGTTCTTGCTGGTGGAAGGAATACTGATCAGCCCAGTAGTCGACCCATCTGTCCAGGTGCTTCGTGTTGAAGCCATACTCGAAACCCACGCCTTCCAGCGGGGGTGTAAACGGTCGATGGTTCTTAAGACGATATTTTAGGTCCAAGATCATCTATAAAAAGATAAAACTTGAGAGGTGTGAAGGGACACCCGGATGGAACGAAGTTCCTTTCGATTAATTAGTGAAGGAATAGTAATAATATTTTATTTTTTTAAGTTATATTCAATGCGAAATAGAAATGAAAATATCTGGCTTGCTTTCTATAAGAGAGAGAGAGAGAGAGAGAGAGACAGAGACAGACAGAGAAACATGCGCACGCCGCACAGCTTACAATAGCTTACTATAGCAAAAAGTGTCGTGACAACTTTTAGTAAGAATTTTTTCCGTCTAGCCCCCTTTCACAACGCGCGATAAGGAACTTCGTTCCAAAATTATAATAGAGTTCCTGTGGCAAAGACCATAATTAAGGCAAGTGGAAACAGCTAGTCGACTATAAAAAATAGGTCCGTAGTAGGTACACAAGGCTACAGGTCAAGCTATTCAAAACCAGGTTAAGCTGATCTCGCATTGGCTTCCGTTACAATATGAGGCCAGCGTAAACTGGATTTGTATAGCTTGATGTGTAGCCGTGCGTACTTTATTCATGGCTACAAATCTCGTAATACAATGCATAATTAGGTAAACACGGCTACAGGTCAACCTATATAAATCCAGCTTAAGCTGATCTCGCATTGTACAGGCTTTCTATCAAATTGCAGGCCAGCGTAAAAAGTTTTTTTTATAGCTTGATTTTTAGCCGTGCGTATGTATGGACAACGTTTAATTGATAGTCTGTTCTTACAGTCAAAACCCATGTCAAGACTACACACGTATTTACTCTGTGCTAAAGCTAGACAATTTGGCGCCAAAGCCCAGCCGCTGGCGCCAGTCTGCCGCCGCGCACCTTCGCTTCGTCGAAATCCAAAATCAGTGTTGCCAATTTAGCGATTTTGTTGCTAGAAATAATAGTAGGTACCTTTTAGTGGCAAAAAAAGGATTAATCACAAAATGATTTAGAATTGAATTATTAGAATAGAAAAAAAAATGAAATTTAGGTGATATTTTCAAGTACGTAAGGGTACACTTATTAATATAAATTCCCGGACCTTCAACTATAATCATATACCTATAGAAAATTGGCTTTAGAGCTCAGGCATATATGAAAACGAGTATACTAAATTGGCTTTTCTTTTATGTGCCCCCTTCACACTCTCTATCCACTCCTGGTAGAATTAGTTTTAGCGACTTTTGTTATAGAGCCTAGCGACTCGGATTTTTTTACTTGACAACACTGCTCTTGAATCTAGTCAGTCGCATGTCGGTTGCCGCGAAAACTAAACTAGTGAATTTTTTCAACTGCCTTGTACGCGCCGCGCACACCGAATTCTTTACGTTTGTAGTTAAAGTTAGAATTCTTAATTACAGTAACATTTACCTGGGATGGGTTATTAACGATAGTTAAGTTTAATGTGTCGATATTTCCCGAGCTCGAAACTTTTTGTGTTGTGTCGTGTTGTGCTGTGTTGTATTGTGCATAAGAAAGGTTTCCAAAGTGTATTAGTGTATTTCAAAGTGCTAATTGCTCTGTGATGTGTTCCATACTGGATTGGGAAGCCGAACCTAATATTTACGGTAAGTTTTGAAGATACCTTCATTGCTTAGCTAGGACTTTTTCTAGGGAGAGGTTGACCTATAATCAGACCATTAATTTTCAACAGTAACTGGTCGAACGTTCGCAACGGTCCAGTTTGTTCGGAATAAGTAAGCCAATCGGAAGTTCGCTGCAAGTGGTTTAGAAGTGGTAAATTTTAATACAAAGAGTCTATGTGAAGATAATTACAGTCGTATATGTTTCACAATTCTAATGATTTTGTTTACTAATTTCGATATTTATGTATTAAAACACTTAATTAAACGATTTTATCACCGCGGCTAACTTCCGATCGGCTTATTTATTTCGAACAAACTGTAAGTATAGTTCGATCAAAATAACTGTGCGTGTCTAAAATAAGCCATTCATTCATCATTCATATAGGTACCTGAGTTGATAAATGTTTTCTTCAAAAATATCGACACTATATCTACGACAATATTCGTGTTTAGGTGTGTTTTTAAATGGAAACTCTACTATACTCCATTTGGTTAGGTACTTAACTAAAGGTAAACAATAAAAATGGCGGCGTTCAGGGCTCTTCAACCTTTATTACAATGGTATCTTATGAATTGGGAGTGAAATTAATAACAACACTTCTAACAATCAATAAAAACAACGAACAAACAAAACTATAACTAAATAATACAAATTACGGCAAAAGAAACACAAAAACGAACAAAAGTACAAACTGTTACGAATGGCGTCTGGTTACCCGACTAAGTATAATATCGGTTAATTATTTTGCCGCGCTTCCTCGCGCTACTACTTCTTAATTTTTTCGAATTATCAAAAGTCTATTATGTAGAAAAAGGTTTTGATTTCCTATCTTTTCAGATCATTTCTAGTAGGCACATTGCAATACTTTATGACATAATTATCAGATTTGATTTATTTATTGGTCGCAAGCTTAAGAATTTATAATTACAAGAATTTATAATATTAAACAAAGTAGTAAAATATGCTAGTATAGTAAAGGAAAATTATTTTGAATGATTAAATAATTTATTTTGGTTACGTTTTGTTTCAAGATGAAAAATGGCCCTATAAAAGAACCTTTTTTATGATTTGTTTACCTTTAGTTAAGTACCTAACCAAATGGAGTATAGGAACGAATCAGTGACCACACTAGCTGTGCCCAGCAAATTCAACCGCGGTTTCTGATTTTTGTCTTGATCTCATCGCTACCAAACTAGATCACCCCTGGGCTAATCTGAAGTTTGCCTGAAAATTTCATCAAAATCGGTCCAGTGGGTTTGGAGTTCATAAAATCGATTTGGGTACTTAAGGTTATGGTATAGGTACAGTTTGTTCGAAATAAGTAAGCCGATCGGAAGTTAGCCGTTCCGAACTACCGCGGTGATAAAATCGTTTAATTAAGTGTTTTAATACATAAATATCGAAATTAGTAAACAAAATCATTAGAAATGTGAAACATATAAGTACGACTCTAATTACCTTTACACCGACTCTTTCTATTAAATTTTACCACTTCTAAACCACTTGCAGACAACTTCCGATCGGCTTACTTATTTCGAACAAACTGTACTGGCGGACAACTTCAGATAATTATTAATATTGAAGCGGCGGTAGCCTAATAGCTAGGGCGTCGGACTTGCGATCATGTGGTTGTCGGTTCGAACCCCACCCATTGCACTACCGACGTGAACCCACTCGTAACACAAGCATTTTAGCTTAGCACGAGGGGTTAACAAGAATACTAGTAATGTGCGACCCTACGCTAGAGGTCTTGGGTTCGATCCCCAGGTCGAGCAAAGTGTTATTGAGTTTTCTATGAAATTGTCAGTAGCAGCTCGGAGTCTGGATTTGTGCTGAATGGCAATAGGCTCGCCCCCTATTACATGGGACCCAAACATACCGGCGAACTGTGGGTGTACATTAAGTACACCTCTGCCTAACCCTTCGGGGAATACAGGCGTGATGGTATGTTTATGTTTTATTATTATTTAAAAAAAAATATATATATACCTATGTATTTATGTAGATATGCCATAATTGTTTTTTTTCAAAAATTACCTTATTTGGAATAGTACGGACGGCCACACATCAAGCTATGCAAAACCAGTGTACACGGGTCTCTTATTGTATGGGAAGCCTATACAATGCGAGATCAGCTTAAACTGGATTTGTATAGGTTGACCTGTACAGTTTGTTCGAAATAAGTAAGCCGATCGGAAGTTGGCCGTTCCGAACTACCGTGGTGATAAAATCGTTTAATTAAGTGTTTTAATACATAAATATCAAAATTTTTAAACAAAATAATTAGAAATGTGAAACATATACGACTCTAGTATCTTAACACCGTCTCTTTCTATTAAAATTTACCACTTCTAAACCACTTGCAGACAACTTCCGATCGGCTTACTTATTTCGAACAAACTGTAGCCGTGTGTACCACCGACATAAATAAGTCAGTAGGTATGTACTGATTTTTTTTTGCTTATGAGATTATGAGGAATAGTAGGTACGGTACGCCAGTACAACAAGTTACCACAAAATGACAATTTTTCTCAGTTGATTTTGAACTTTATCTTCAACTTCTTCTCTTTGGATGGTAGGCTCTGTAGATAACTCGACAAACTTAGGTGAGACGAGACCTACACAGTATCAAATCAAGCTATTCAATACCAGTATAAGCTGACCTCGCACTGTATAGGCTTACCGTACATTTAGAGTTCAGTTTATACTGGAGAATACTCACAAAATGTTAACTTACGTGTTCATCAAATTGCACTTGAAAAGGTCTGACACTGGTATCATTATGTAACTTCAGATGCGTTGGACCCCACCATTCATGATCCAAACGTGGTATTGAGGGGGTTCGGAAAATGTCCCAATTTTCCACACCACATAACACTGAACTAAAAATAAACAATATTTTCAAAAGACTGCGCATTTCGTCAAGCCGAACTTAAACGTTTTTTAAAAAGAAAAGTAGTTATTTTTTATAACTGGATTTCACTTTTTGCACTTTGCCATATGTAGGTATAAACTTTAAAAACACAACTTGAATCATTGAATCCAATTCCAACTCCAACATTAAACTCTTCCTGCTAGAATTGATATACCTACAGGTTGTAAATTCGAGGCATTTACTAATGCTTCTAATGTTTTAATTGCAGATATAATTGTTTACGTTCATAGGTACAATCGCCAACACATCAGGTTATACAAAAACTGACAAATTTCTTCAAAATGATTTTAAATAAATCTTAAAATGTTGATAATTAAGGAAAGGGAAATGCCCATTTGATAAAGAGGTTTTGGCCAAATGCCGCCCATGAATGAAACAAATTATAGGCATTAGGGTTGACATTATAGATAAAGAAACAACCACTATTTTTTACACAGAACTCGGTTGGAGTTATAAAAATCATATTAAAAAATTCACGGTTAACAAAAAAACATACTTGTAGTTTTATGATTTTTGGTCGTGGGAAGCGGGTACAGAATCCAATGTAAAGCAAGGTCGTCATCAGGAGCGGTAACAGGGTCCATAATCGTAATCAAAGTCGTCGAAAAATCAACCAGAAAACGCAATTAAAAAAATCACTAGTCGCAATTTCGCATTTTGTCAACAAACTAAATGTGAAATGTCAATGTCAATCAGTCAGTTGTCAATTATGATTTACGATTATTATTGACGTAGGGCTGACGATAAGATATCTATTTATCGAAAAATCTGTATAAAAAAAAAAACAAAAACACGGAATCGATTCAATAGTTTGTATTTGAAGCCCAAAAATGGACAAACACTTCTTTTTTTCACTTATTTTTCTGTAAAAAGACAATAAAAAAAGCAGAAAAAATCACACAAACAAAAAGATTTCCCAAAAATCAGTTTTTACCGATTTTAGTGTATCGATTTTTTCAGTAAAAGTCACTATCCCTCCCTACTTTGACGGATTGACCAAAGCCCGGAAGTTGTAAAATAAAGCAATCCGATTGAGTGTCTTAATTAAATCGGCTTTTAATTCCGGAGTTTTTCTACAAATAAGTTTATAGCAATATTCTAGTTACTAAATGCGTATTTTTTTTGTATTTACCACATTGATGGGCAAAGCGTGGCCAAAAATGGGCGTTTCCCTTTGATATTTTGTGGTAGCTGATGTGCTAGCGACTGTACCAGACCAAATAAATTGATTGTATCTAACAAGGTCCAAATTCGGAACTGATGACCTTTTGTTTTTAATGAGCAGTGTCCCTCGCAAGCACGAAAATATTGTAGATTATTGTTGCCGCCATCTCTATCCCTCGCGATGCGAACGTGCCCGAGAGGTGAAATAACAATACATTTGCAACATTTCCGCGTGTATTTCTGGTTCCGAAATTAAGAGATTACTGTTTAAATACTTTTAATTATTATGTATATTTTTTTGTAAAAGGATATTCATTATAGGGTAAAACATGCAGTAACTGGCCACTTAAGCACCTTGGCCAGTTCCAGTCATTATAGATTCAATATAAATCGTTCAAATAATACTTCTGTGATATTGCTGATTAGAGAATAAAGCCATTTTTTAAAATAACATAATTAATGCAATAAAAATACAGTTTTTGTAATTTTTAAATATATTTTTCCAAAAATTATGAAATTTGACCAGTAATTAGCCATCAAAATCAATAACTGGCTTAATATATTTCAGTTACTAGCCAGAACAAGAATTAGCTAAAATAAAAACAAAATTGTATCGTAGACCTATAAGAAAAATAACAAAACTATAAAAATATATCTTCTTCCATTACAAACACAAAAAACACTAAAAGCCCCAAAAATCTTGTTGCTATTGATTCATAAGACCATTGTCACTTCTTCCAATACCCCAACCATATAATGGTACACTTACAACAATATGGTCTGGAATTATTTTGTATGGATATATTATAATGGGTTTACAAGCAAATCCCGCAGCGGAGAAACTAACATTAGAGTACCTAATATTTTCTTTAGGTGAAGCCTTTTCGATTTCATAAGATTCTTGCTTCCTTCTTATGCTAGAACATTTCCTGTTTTGGGACAAATGCTAAACCCTGTTTCATCGCCATTAATAACTACTACTACTCCTACTCCTTTCTCCTTCCCTTCCCTTCTCCTTAAATAGGCTCGGCAATGCATTTGTAACTCCTTTGGTATTGCAGATGTCCATTGGCGGCGATGACTACTTACCATCAGGTAGGTTGCCTGCTCGTTTGCGGATTAATCCCATAAAAAAGAAATATATAAGTCCGAAATTCCCGAAACCACTTGCGCACCTGCGTTAGTGGTTTCAGGAAATTTGGAAACCCTTCAGATGTCCGCACAGAAATTTCAGGATGTCGTTTTAGGAACGCATTGAACCACACGTTACCCAGGTTATTTTGAAACGGGTTTGGTCTCGGTTTCCCTTTAAGATAGTCCTGAACACATGTCTTTATATCATCCTTTTTCTATCAATCATCATCAAATCCTTGCCTGGCTAAAGTTTACTAAAGCGATTTCTTTCGAATACAGGATTTGGCCGGACTTAAGTTTTGTTTCAGGGTGTTTTAATTTAAATTGAATAGGGCTCCTCGGAACCCCAAATAATTTGGCAGCGCTGCAAACAGATCCTTCTTTATTGTAAACGAAATTGACAGCTTTATCTATTGCTTTCTTCAAATATTGGCGCTTTTTAAACATACCTGATCATAATATATTTACGATGTGTAACTGGCCACCCAACTGGCCACCTATGCCAGTTACTAAAAAGACCTCACAAAAAGACACCAAATTTAGACACGCTATACTACACCTTATAACAATAAATTTTATGTAACAATTTTGCAAAACAGGCGATTGTTTAATTTTGTCAGTAACTGGCATAGGTGGACAGTTACTGAAAATGTCTTATTTTTTATTTCAGTTATTAGCCACCCCATTAAAACTAAATAATTACCAATAAATCAAAACAATCAGTTTACTATAATGATATTTTACATATAACGTAAAATCTTGTTAATTTACCATAAAGCTAGCAAGTGAAAAACATGTTTAATTGATATTTTGAAATAAACACTTCTCTTACCGTTTTGATAAACATCCATATGGATTCAATCTTGTTCACCGACTTTCAAAATGTAACGAACTATTGGCGCTATGTTTTTAGGTATGATGGCGAAATTATAAACTAAAGTGAGACTTAAAAGTACAAATAATATTAATAAAAGAAAATAGATGGCGTTTGGCGTCTCGGTTTCTTATTTTCGACTGTTTTAGCGGGACCTGGCCAGTTATTGCAGATGGCCAGTTATACCTCGTTTTACCCTATGTATTATGTGGAGACCCGATCTTTGAACTTTTGTAACTTTTTAACCGTATAATGAAATTAAGTTTTCAAAGATCACGACCGTGTTTTAATGATAAGATTGCAAAATTTCACACTTTCATTGGTTATATTCAATAATACAGGACCAAACTACTTTTGAATAGAGTGTGGAGCGGAGACTATCCTCGTTATTGTCAATAAGCTGATTCCATACATAGAAGATATAGAAAAAAAAAACAAGTACCTATCAACAAAGTTATTATTAGAATTCTTGTCTCTTTGTTACGGATTGGCGAAAAAACAACTGAACAAATTAGCATTTTCGTTTTCTTTGTTGGAAAGTATGCTAGTCGCGCGGTAAAAGTTGCTTGCGCGATTCAGAATTTGTGTCAACGTAGTTCCATGTAGACCGCTAGATGTCACTACAGAACCCCTTTGCCTAACCCTTCAGACTACAGGTGTGATCGCATGTGTATCCTAATCATTACTGAGTGCTCACTAGAAATACCAATAATGACATCCGAATATGTGTTAAATATTTTAGGATATTCCAGTCGGAACACGATTTCATGAAAAATGACAGGAAAATAGGAAAATTAATAGGTACTTAATTTAAACTCAAATGCCTGTTTCCTTTTTTAACATAATGTGAAAATTTTATGCCCCCCCTCCCTATTGTGTAAGAAAAACTGCTATTACAAACATGCTAACCACTATGCTCTTATAAAAAATATTTAAAGGCTAAAGTTTCAGAAATGGGCGCCAAAATATTTCTTAGTTATTCGCGAATTGTTCGTCTTTGACACATTCTAGGTACGCACATGGCAGCAGAAATTGCGACATCAATAATTATTCCAACTATCTATATTTAAACTATATAAACTTTACCCGGTCTCTAAAATGGCAACAAGAAATCAAGTCAGTTGCCCGGATCGCGTTTAGTTATTCACCAAGCAGCGTTGCGCTTAACCAATTAGACTAAAGATGTATATTCGTCTTTTTCGAACAACAGGCACACCGTGATGTCGCATTTATTTTCTTTCTCTTTCTTCGCACGTACATAAGTCGCTATCTAATTGCTGTGCTGTTTTTGATAGCCGTGATGTTCGTGTATAACGCATCTCTATAATATATACGTCTTTAAAAAAAATATAGCTTACCTACTAGCGATGTGGGTCGCACATTACTAGTATTCTTGTTAACCCCTCGTGCTAAGCTAAATGCTTGTCAAGTGTGTCTTTGTCTTTGATTCTAGCTTAAACATATTTTTAAACCATATAATCTAAAAACTTTTATGTGGAGCCCCCTTTCATACAAACAATGTCTGTGTTTTTCTTTCCACAATTTCCACCATATTTAATAACGTCCTTCTTCTTTGAAGTCAGTTAAAATAATTTCCATTGACTCATTTGCAACAAAAAAGGGAAAATAGGAACCCCGCAGTTCTAAAGATTATAAAAACAAGATCATTTTTCCAGGTGGTACTTACTCGTGATAATAATTTGTTATACCGAAGCTAAGAAAAAGTTTAAAGAAACTTTCTTATCTTTTTCTGTCACAGCTATAAGATCACTTCGGAGTTTTAATTAAGCGGTCGGAACTGTTACTTTTAATCACTGTGAAATGGAACGGTTCTCGTTAAAGTGATTAATTTAGTTGTTAAATTTTCAATCTGAACTTTTTTTTGCATTATTTTCACCCGACTACGCAAAAGGCGATGCAGTGTCGTACGTCTCGTGAAGGAAAACATAGACTACCTCATTAGTCTAGTCTAGTTATCCTAAGCGCGACTGCTGCGCGAGAGGTCTTGGGTTCGATCCCCAAGTCGAGCAAAGTGTTATTGGGTTTTTCTATGAAATTCTCAGCAGCTGCTTGGAGTCTGGATCTGTGCCCGGTTAATGGCAATAGGCTCGCCCCCTCTTACATGGGACCAAAACAAACCGGCGAATGTGGGTGTATTTTTTTTAAGGCTTACTAGAAATGCGTTTCTCTCTTATGTAGTAATGGGTTGATGATGATTGATGCTGTATATTTACCAACATGATTTTGTATTCCTAAGTTCTTTCTGCCCTCTGGTCGCTCAGGAACGCATCAGCAACTCCTCTGTTGGACTAAGGACTTTGGTTGCTTTATGGTTAATTTTTTCAATGCTTAGGTGGGGGGCAGCTTCCCCCTCCTGCCCCCCTTGGCGACGCCCTTGATACTTACTATCAGGTGTCTTTTATACGCCGACATAAAAAAACAAAGAATTTTTGTCCACACGCAAGTAAATAAAGCATTTTTGATCACATTTTAACCACACGAAGTTTTGCAGTCAAGCAAAAAATGTGCTTTTTCAATTGGGGTGATAAAAATCATATTAATAAAACATTATTATCATCGGCACCATGCACAGGGGGGCTTATTTTAATTAATGGCGCGGTTCCCATGGACCCTAGGGTATCAACGTCAAGTGTCATGGCGGATTGGCGGCCAACAAATGACGGCGCGTGCGAAGGGTGATTGAAAACGTATTGCCACAGAGTATTGTTGCGAATAAAAAGTGTTATTGATTGTTGAGATATATTTTTTAGGGTAGCCAAATGGCAAAAAACGGAGCTCTTATAGATTTGTTTGTCTGTCTGTCCGTCCGTATGTCACAGCCACTTTTTTCCGAAACTATAAGAACTATGCTGTTCAAACTTGGTAAGTAGGTACTTAGACGTATTCTGTGAACCGCATTAAGATTTTCACAAAAAAATAGGATAAAGAAACAATAAATTTTGGGGGTTCCCCATACTTAGAACTGAAACTCATAATTTTTTATTTCATCAAACCCATACGTGTGGGGTATCTATGGATAGGTCTTCAGAAAAGATATTGAGGTTTCTAATAGCTTTTTTTTCTAAACTGAATAGTTTGCGCGAGAGACACTTCCAAAGTAGTAAAATGTGTCCCCCCCCCGTAACTTCTAAAATAAGAGAATGATAAAACAAAAAAAAATATATAATGTACATTACCATGTAAACTTCCACCGAAAATTGGTTTTAACGAGATCTGTTTTTTTAATACGTCATATATCGCAATGGTACGGAACCCTCCGTGCGTGAGTCCGCCTCGCACTTGGCCGGTTTTTTTAGTTTTCATTAGTCCAGTGGTCCTAACCTCGACTGCTACGCTAGAGGTCCTGGGTTCTCGCTCGATATTACATGGGACCTAAACATCGTTGAAGTGTGGGTGTGCATTTGCAGGTACATTTCTGCCTAACCCTTCCGAGAATAGAGGTTTAGGGTAACAAAACTCTGTTGTGTTATGTTAGTTAATCGGTTTCTTATATATTTCTTATATCATATTTACCGAAGTTAGATGTAAGTAGGTAGAATACTTACCTGCACACAACATTTTTAGTGCTCTTTTACGAAATAATTTTGCAGGAAACCAACTCTATTTGCGGTTGACCTTTTTTAGTTCATTCATAACTTGTATCATTTGAGTGTTTGAGCGACATCTATCGGAATGATTGAATAAATAAGGAGATCAGGTGGCGCTGTAGCGTGCCCAAAGTTATACTAATTTGCTTTTGGGTGGCCAGGTAGCTCTGGTTTAAATTGATTAGACGTTGTTTCGATAGATGGCGCTGTGTTTAAGGAATCAAATCTATTATTACACTATGTTAATAAATAAATAAGTACATATTATATATAACCACTAATACTATGTTGTATTCTGTAGGTGAAGCTTTTCTCTTGACATTTAATGCCATAATGAAGGAGTAATAAAACAGTTTGGGAAGTCGGTGACTTCTATTTGAGTTTTTCAACCGATTTCGATAATAATAATAAGCAATCATGAAAATCGATCCACAATTGGCGGAGAAATCGCGTAACAAACATACAAAAAAATAAAAATATACAGACAAATTGAATTGAACCTCCTCCTTTTTGAAGTCGGTAGAAAATTGGGAAAAATAAAATACCACTTGTATTTAAAAATCAAACTAATAATTACTTTATTTAGGCGTATTTTTCAGCGTTACACAAAACATACTAGAAGTTTTTATTATTTTTAATTCATAATATTCGATTCGACTTATTTTCTACGATAGAGGAAAACTTAGGCCCGTTTACAATTTGATTGGTAAGTGCATATTTTCATACCTTCCATTTGCGAGACCATTGCGATAGAGTCACAAAAACTTTCTTTGAAAGTCTATTTGTTTACCAGAAAAAGTATAAACGGGCCTTTAAAAACAATATTTCTATAGTAATATAATATTTTTTATTGTCAAACACGGCTAGAATAATCATTTTTGAAAATCATTTTCTGCTTCACTAATTGTAGTACCAAAAACCGTCACAACATCTCGATAGCGCTAATTTGGATAAGGATTTTCGTTTATTTCGAACAATAATTTTAAATTTAAAAGAAAAATGCGGATTAATATAAAAAAATATAAGATTTTGATGGCCATCACTCGCCAGGTTATTTTCGCAAAAATTTTTTTTTTAATGTTACCTAAATAAAATATATTAGTATTAGCGCCATCTAGTGTCAACTTTCAGAATAATTTATTTATTGTCAGATTCAACCTTATTGTCATCTAGGAAGTTCGTTGCTTTTAAGATTAAATAGATGAAATAATACATTTTATGTAGCCTATAGTAAGATTGTTAATGTTTACAGTTATTTTGTACAATCTAAAGTCTTTTAAGGAGACACTAAGCTAGTTAAAGCCTTTCTATCTTATTTTACTACTAAGGTGATTCTGTGAGCCAAAATATAGATGAAGATACATAAGGCTTCATTACATTAAATACTTAAGTAATTAAAAGAAAATAAAATGTTGTATACATTAAGTATTTGGCGGCAAACATAGCGTTTAAATAATCATTCTATTCAAAATAATAAACTGTAGATACCATCACGCCTGTTTTCCCCGAAGGGTTAGGCAGAGGTGTGGTAATGTACACCCACAAACTTAGTGTTTAGGTCCTTTGTAATAAGGGGCGCGCTTATTGCCTTTAACCCAAATAACTCTTAAACTCCGACCTGCTACTGAGAATTTCCCGAACCCGGGAATTGAATCCTGGACCTCTAGAGTTGCGCTTGTGTCTGAGGCTGTCAATTTTAATAAATTAACATACTTTGGATTGTGTTTTGATTATTAAAATAATTATAATTATTTATATTTTTGCTTTCATAAGATTATTAGAATAATTATTTTCTCTGTCAAATTATTAGAATAATTATTTTCTCTGTCAAATTATTAGAATAATTATTTTCTCTGTCAAATTATTAGAATAATTATTTTCTCTGTCAAATTATTAGAATAATTATTTTACCGCTATATATTACCGCATAGGAAATGATTATAATTATTTGATAGGTATATTGTTCATGAAGCATTTATGTTTCGTTTTTGTAATATGCCCCAGATTACTCTTCTACCACATTACATAGCTAAAAGGCTAAGCCGTAAAGCTAAGATGTATTTATAGTTAAGCACACAACAATTCCACACACAAAATTATTATAACGTCATTGAAAAACATAAAAAAACTGCATACAAATTAAAATCTGTGAAAAAAACATGTCTCAAGAAGCAATTCTGGCACAAATTACCTATGACTGGTAATTATCGTTTAGCCCATCAAATTAAAAGTGGCATTTTCCTACCAACATCATCATCAATATTTATTTGATTAGTCTTGAAAACTTTTGATTTTTGACCGTTTTGTCACCGAAACCTGTCACTTCTGGGAATTTAGTCATTCCCACAATCATGGTAATTGCATTATATGTATTATATTTAACAACATTTTATTAAATAGACTCCAACAATAATTTGTCCAGATCTTTATAATCAAAGCATTTATAAACGAAGAATCCACATAATTATACTTAATTAATAATTTATTTCTTTATAACATTTATGACTTAGCCTACCAAATTAAAAAACCTGTCATCGGAGCAAGTGCAAGTCCACAATAAAATTGTAATATTTTGATTTATGGATGAACTAATATTGCACATTATATTATTCTGTTAACCTCCAATATATTTTTTTTAATTTGGCGGGCGAATAGGACGCCTTCCTCTAAATAAGAGCAAGTTCACACTCATTTTTTCATCTACAACACGTTTCTAATGCAAGCAAGCTGTTTAAAGGGAACTTACACAATACGAAGCAATACTATTATTTTTTTAATATATATTTCATTTTAATATTATAAAAAATCTAGAAAATGTATAAATTCACAACCTATTAAATTTGTCTATTAATAATCAGTGTGATTATATTTTCTCTTCATATATTATAATAATTATTATGTCTCAAATATTTTTTCCTCTACAGAAACTATTATTTTGCAAATTATTGTATAATAATTATAATATTTATATTTGATCTTACTGCAGGGGTTTAAGCCTTCTATGTTAATAAATTTTTGACTTATTAGATTATAATTATGTCTACGATGTTCCGAATGACTGAAAATGTCAGTCACATTTTTCTATTAATTATTTATTTCCAAACAACTATTTAATTATTTGTTTTTGATTTCCATGTTTCACGTCTACAAGGACCAGTTAAATTAGGGCACCAACCCTGCTTGTCACTTTGTTATGAATCGATAAATTTGAATATTGGAACTTTTTTATACTAATTATGATCAATGACCATACTAAACGAATGGAATAAACATCAAATAATTATAATAATATATAATATTTGTATGGCAGTTTTACACTAATGAAGGCAACATTCTAAATGGACAATTATTACACAATCTTACATATCGGATTTATTTACTTGCAATAATTATTTAAATAAATATTTTTTATCTCATTACTTTGTATGTCTTAGAACATTTAAAAGGTAGTATAAATATGCAATTTATAGGGAGGTACTTTGGATAGAAATAGTCGAGAAATTGAAGAAATTGTTATTGCCGTTTTTATTTTTCAAATTTAATATTTTGTGATAAGAGCCACCTTCGAAAAGTAAAGCGGCTTTTCTAGCATAAAACAAAAACCACCTTAATAAATGTTCCAAGATATCAAACCCACACAAACGTCAAATAACTTAAGATATACGGACATTTTTATTTATTTTACAACATTGAGCAGTAAAATATAGCAATAGAATCTAACAGCTAACACACAACAGCAGTTCATAAGTTGCCAATTTTATATACTATGAAAAATAATATAAATTGTTCCCATAATTTTAATAGAAATGAAAACATTATCCATTTTATCAATCGAATTTTCTTTCAATACTTCAGTAGTGTCAAAAAGAAATAGTTGTACTACCTGTAGGTGTGTACCTAGAACGCAGAGATTTAAAAATAGATATAAACGCGTTTTATGAACGTATGCGCCATGCCGCGACTTACGCAGCATATTTCGCGCAGACGCAACGGATACATCCTTAAAACGCCTGCGTAGACAAATGCACAATACAAAAATGCTACAGTCATTTTTGTACAAGATGCATAATATCCTCGAACCTTCATTTATTCAATAAAAATAATTTTCAAGAATAACTAATACTATACACGGCATTCTTCTATTATTCACACAAATAAATACTATCATATTCAGATAATCAAACCGTTTCTAGGCTAATATTTTTTTATTAATAATAATTATTTATTGTCTTAATTATTGTCGTAGTTAAGATAGGAAAGCTCGATAAAATAGTAATCAATAATAATTAGGATAGATATTCTTGCTCATCTCAGCAAATTGGGTTTAAGTATTAATATTTTCTTTTAATCACTCTAGAAAGAGAGAGAGGTAAAGTATGGACCACTGCAATCTTAAACAAACTAAGTTTGAATGAAACTATTTAGATATGGATTTAAGGATATGCGAGTATAATATCTTTTTTACTAAAATATCTAAAGATTAAGATCGCCCACCATAAAATTATGTGGCATACTTTTTACTAAAAATGTTTAAAAGCACAGCCAAAATTTCGCGGTGGATTCGATTAAATAATTTTGTTCCTACGTACAAATGGTTGAAGATTCGTGTTTACTTGATAACTTTGCATTCTTTAAGCCACTTTTAATACAGGTATCTACATCCTTCTCTAGCCTACAATTTAAACATTATAACTTTTGATTTGAAGGCCATCATTGCGGTGTTTCTTAAATCTTTCTCAATAATTATTATTTTGAACAGAACATTTTAATTATTTAAGAGATAAAAATCTCGTATGTCCTGTCCGATCTGTGAAGGTTGGTTTTCCAGATTCGATTTTATTTAAGCTATCTATTTCACTTAAAACAGTAAAGAAAACTCCAATCAATCTTAATAAAAAGGAAATTTACAAGGCAATAGAGTGCGAGACATTTAAAAAAAATCGTAGATTTCGGGTAAATTGTGATAATTTGGGCACACAAATCGTGGATTTTAAAAGTTTAGTTTTTTGCATATTATGTTGATTCCGATATGTCCGCTATTTGCTATGAATAATACCTCGTCACATAGAAGATCTTTTGAACTAACTATTTGTCTTGTGATATCATATTCTTACCCTTCACAGATTTAATTGACAATTGTATGTAACACCATCATACATTTTTCAACTTCGCCTTTCCTTTAATCTCTTTCTATTTATCTACATCTAAACCAAAAGCTTTCAAGTAAACACACAGGTATATTAACTTTTTACCTCTTAGGCGAAAGACTTTGAACATAGTTTGGGTCCATTTCATCTAAATCCTTGCCTTTAGTCTCCGGGACACAGCACACCACGAAACAGAGACCACCAACACTTATAGAAGCGTACAACCAAAATGCCCCATGCAAGCCCAATGTCTGTTGGAAGTCCACAAAGGTTTTAACACCGACGAAAGCGCAGAGGTAGCTAAACGCCGTCGCCATTGCACTGCCGAACGCCCTATACTCCAATGGAAACAACTCTCCGATCAAAAGCCAAGATATAGGACTCATACCCAGAGAAAACGCAATTGTAAAGACCAAAACGCATAGTAGAGGAATCCAGTCATTCTGACCAATCGTCTGATGAAACATCACGTTCTGGATACGTTGGTTCCGATGCACTTCTTCGTAGTACGCGTAGCTCCCGAATCCAGCTAATGCCATAGACATGAGCACGGAACTCACAATTAATAAAGGTAATCGGCCTACGGTGTCAATGAGCAAGCCTGAGAGACAAGACGCCAGGAGCTGAACAAACGACACAGCAATTGCAGCCCCATGAGGATTCATACCACCGAAAGTCTTCCTGAATATAGGTACAGCGTAAAACGAGAACGCGTGAGCCCCAGAAAATCGTTGGAACATCATAAGACCGCACGTAACCAAAATTGGTCCTAAGAGCCTATTCATAGTTCTGACGTCCAATGAGTTTATAAGCTGACTTCCAGACATTTGACTCTGTCTTTGGCTAAAATTCTTACTAGCGAGAACATTTGTGCGTATCGTGGCTAGTTCCTGTGCAACATCTGAATTTGGTCCTCGGAGCCAAAGGAGACTTTTATATGCCTCCTCGTCTTTCCCTGTTAATACAAGGTAGCTTGGTGTTTCTGGTATGTATAGCACGGTGCAGAAGAGGAGTAAGGGGGCGGCTGATATGCATAGCGCTAGTTGCTGCCAGTCAAGGTAGGCGCCAATGGTAAAGCTGAAGAGTACGCCAAGATGGCCGACTATTTTGAGTACGGCACTGAGACATCCCCGGATATCAGGGACTGATATCTCGCTGATGTATACCTGGAATAATAAAATAAGATATGGATGAATAATACATAATTTAGAGATAATTTAATAACAGATACTAGATAGACAATTCGTCATAAACGTAAAAAACGTTTTTTTCAAATCCTACTGGTAGTTCCAGAGATTAGCGAGGTTCGCCCCCTATTATTACATGGGACTTAAACATACCGGTGAATGGTCTTACCTTTCGGGAAAGGAAGGCGTGATGGTATGTTAAAATATATAGTCCAGCCGCACACAATATTTACCAAATGGGGCACCCATATATATTTCGCTGGCAGTGTGCGGCGATTACAGAAAGTTCAGCTTTAATAATAAATTTGTCTTGAAAATTTATTTCCTATTAATTCGAGGACACGACTGTTCTCTTTTCTATCAAACTAATTACAAAGTTAGTGTTTGAATCACCACGAAAACATCAAACAAACGACAAATTAATTAAATTTTAACCGCTTTTGAAGTGATAAATAAGTAATTCCATCGTAAGAACTTTGCTTTTTGGGGAAAGTTCTGTGAATAAGGCTCAAACCAAACGGTTAAGATAAGTGGGACGAATTGTAAAAACCAATTTAGGACTTTTGAATATACTCGTCGAGATAACATATAAACTTCTTACTGGTTTCTTTTTGTATTTTCCATGCTGATTATACAGTTATTTTAGTCAAGGTGGTGACGTCACCTTAACGACATAAATTCAGAATGTAAAGGCAAATTTCGACTTCATGTCTGTCTTACTGTCTTACTGACTTCATGTCATCTCTTCATGTCTGGTGACACAGAAGACGCAGGTTGGAATCCTGCCCGCCACGCGCCATAATGAAAAAGATCAAAGCCTCTATATAATCAAACACCAGCATAAGTACAATAGGGATATATACTTTGTTTTCACAAATAAGGCGCGGTCCTCAAACTAATTGTCTGAACCGTGCGGACCAGAAATTGGTCCTTTGAATCTTTGCCGAATATTATGAAAAAAAAAAATTTTTATTGTGCAGACACAATAACATTTTGTTAAGAACAGATACTTACTTATCTATTTCGAAAGTAAACCTATTTTTAGTAGAATATTACTCTTAAAATAATTTTTCATCATTCTGCTAGTGTTTTAATTTTGCTGAAACTATATATTTTTAGGTTTGATGAAAAACACTTCTGCCCACGATTTCGTATGCCTGAACTTAAGAATTAAATGATTCTAAACTTAATAAAAATTATCCTTTGCTTTAGTCCAAGATATAAACTATCCGTCTTCCCAAGTTCAGCCGAATCTGTTTAGCCATTTTTCCGTGATTGAGTAACAAAATTACACAAATTTTTGTATTTATAATAGTAGTAGGATTCCTTCAAGACCCACCTGGGATAGCATAGTCAATATGGAACAGCAGAATCCTCCCAGGAATGCTGTGACGCACATCATCCTTACGGATGTAGCAATGGTAGTGAGTAGCCAAGAGAGGCTGCAGGGTGCTGCAGCTAGGGACAACACGCGGCGCCGCCCGTGACGCATCGCCGCGCCACCCGCCATTCCACCGAAAAGCGCGCCTGGAAGGACCAATAATATGTACAGTACAAAACAAATCATCACGTATGAATTCCTGAATGGAAAATACATCCGCACCCTCATAAAGTAGCAGCTGGTTAGTGTGTTTTTATTTTAAATCCGAAGAATAAGTAGTATAATATACTATCTACTCCATTAAGTGGTGCTTTTTCTATCATCAAATAATTTTTATGCGAAGAATAAGTTTGACGTATTTGTTTTTGCATGACAAATATGCTGCCATATCGTTAAATATATTCGTTTTATTTTGATATCCGACTATTTACAATCTCAGCACTTAGCCAGAAATACCTAATACAGATGTTTTTTTCATAATTGCACGCCATACTGTGGCTACTAGCACTATTGAGGCGATAACAATTTTAAAGAAAAAGTTTTCAATACTCAGTTATGATTAAGTTATAGTTGATGTCGCAATTTCTACTGCTATAAACCTAAAATATGTTATATAGACGTTCAATTTGGGAAAACCAAAAAAATTATTTAATATGACCTTATACAATTCTCAGTACCAGCTTGGATTTTTGTGCTTAGTTAATGGCAATATGCTCGCCCCCTATATTGGAATCTAATACATATCCGGTATCCAGTTTAATTCAATGCACCTCTGCTTAACCCTTCGGATAATACAGGCATGACAGTATGTTTATTTATGAATAAACTTCAGCGTAAAATTCTGCTACTCCATATTCCCCTCTAGAGCTAAAGAATTTTAATTAAATTCCATCAGACATCTGCGGAGTTTACAGGGTATTATCGTTATTGTTCATTTTTGTATCTACTCGCTTTGTCTATAGTAAAGAGGATTGTCATGATCCTCCCATTGTCTATACTATTTTAAAATTGTACATAATAATATACATATATACACTCACGCCTTTTTCCCATAAGGGTAAGCAGAAACTACAGAACGCCATTTGCTACGATTCATGCATAGTTCTTTTACTTCGGTCACATTTATACACCATGTCATACACACGCACCTGACCGTTCTGAAGGATCTCACCGATATTTTAAAATTGTTAAAAATAAAGTTAAAAGTCCTCGAACCCTTTTAACTGTTGCGTTTCGTACGGTGAGTGTGGGGCGCCGGAGGCCCAATTCCCACAGTCCATTTCCTTCTCCTTTTCTCCTTCCCCTCCCGTTTCCTTAAATAGGCTCAGCAACGCATCTGCAACTCCTTTGGTTTTGCAGATGTTCATGGGCGGCGATAACAACTTACTTACCATCAGGTAGCTCGCCTGCGCGTTTGCCGAGTTATACCATAAAAAAAAACCCAAAAATTTATTTTCTGGATTTTTGTCTGTTCGTTTAGGGGTTGGCGCAAAAACTACTAAACAGAATTCAATATTATTTTCACTGTTGGCAATCATAGTTATACTCCAATTTAAAAAATGCATTTTATCACAATAAGTTGAATATAGCTTGATCGCACTTTTGTATGCAAATCCATAGGAAGAAGAGATCATCTCTGTCGGTTTCTGAATTAACTGTGGAAAAAGCTAGTTTTTTTATAATAATGTTAGAGCCTGTATGCATTGATCAAAATTACAAGTGGTGTGTTTTTAATCTTCCTTTTAATTGTTATACAAAATGTGCAATGACAAGAGGAATAGTGTATGAATTAACCCTTAAATTTTAAAATTGTAATAAAGTAATAGTTTTATTTTACTCTAAAAAATATGCGTCGGCCGGGAATCGAACCCGGATCAACTGCTTGGAAGGCAACTATGCTGACCATTACACCACCAACGCATGTGATTTCAATATCAAATTGCTTGTAGAAATATAAGCAGGTATAGATTTATACTTAGTATAGTTTCACAATCTTCACCTACTATATAAACGTACAAATATTGATTCAAGTGTCTATTCGAAACAATGTCATTCATAATCATTATTTCCTATTGTAATACCTTTAAGATACATTGAAATTAGCGTGAATATAATTTGAACCTGATCACCATAGGGTAGGGTACTGCCTGTTATAGCCTGATCACCAATAGGGTACTTAATTGTTATTAGGACTCACATGTCAAAGTTCTCGAGTTCGAATACAAGGCACGCACCTCTGACTTTTTGAAGTCTTGTGCGTATTAATACTTAATTATCACCCGCTTAAACGGTGAAGGAAAACATCGTGAGGAAACCTGCATGCTTGAGAGATTTTCTCGATGGCGTGTGATGTCTTCCAACCCACAGTAGGCTAGCGTGGTGGACTACAGCCGAATCCCTCTCATTCTGAGAGGAGAACCGTGCCCAGCAGTAGGACAATATATGGGTTGATGATGTGATGAATATAGGTATTATATCGATTTTTAAGCAAAATGAATTTCTCGCCCAAGGCTGAACATTTAGCCTGATTACTCGGCTTCGCATCAGCAACTCCTTGGTCTAGCAGTTTTCTAAGGCAGCGATGAATGTGAGGTGGCTCGCTTATCATATTATTTATAAGGCTTCAAGAGACGGACAGTAGTTTGGCGTAACTACAGCAACCGAGACACTGGCGCTCAAGCGCTAAAGTCAAAACACACACCAATCTTCTTAATCTGTTCAAGAACTACTTCTTACCAAGAAAAGACAGAGAAGCAAGCCAGGACGCCTGCTGGTCGGTAAGCTGGAAGTCTCTCCTGGTCGCGTTGGCCCCTGGACCCTGGAGAGATGCTATGGCCGGAGAACTGTACCCCTTTCCAAGACCTGCTGAGAACGGCGCCAGGGACACAGCCAATGCTGCAAGGACCTGTAAAGATATTAATAGTCTTATAAGTCTGTTTTCTTGTATGATGGGTCGTCATTAAACGTTTTAAGGCGGATTTTTCAACAGTCGGTTAATATATTTGATGTTTTGGCAGAATTTTTAATTATACAAAATTCGTCGAATAATGATGATGGAAAAATTGCCCCATAGTTATAATTGCCTATACTGGAGTTACTGTTGGTTTAGATTACTACCTTCACGAATACCAGCTTCGAGTAGCTACTGGTATACTTAAGGTTCATTCTAGAATAATAGCCGTAGCTAGAATATTTGAATTTTTTTATATTTTTTAGTGATTTGTTTTATACTCAATCGCACTAAATCACTTTCGCAAGTAAGGTACCCCTTCGCTGGAGTTTACTTCACGATACAAAGTTTCCTTCTTTCTTTCAACCATCTTCAAAACGCCACTATCGTATATTTACAATCCAATCTTGATAAACAAGTAAATAATGTATGTTAATGCCACCTCGGTCTATTCTGTGACACGTCCGGACGTGACTGCCCACCGCTTTACCGAAACGTTACGAAAAATAACGTGACAACGTATAAAAACTCTTCACCGTTTTGTTTGACAAACAAAAATATCGGATCACGAACGGTTAAGATATCTACTACACGGCAAAAACCCGAAAGTGCTATACCCGCCCCCGCTCCTCATGTCTCTCCCCTGCGTTAAGCCTTTTAACCAATCACACAGTGCCAGGGGAGTGAGGTACGCGGGACGCATTATCACGCTCTTCGTTTGTCCGTCGAACAGAAGTTTTTTTTAATATTTGACACTTCGTTTACCTACTTATAAGATGCAAGCTTCGCAGTTCATTTGACAAAACTTAAAAAGTAGGTACGTCGTCAAATATAGAGATAGCGCTAGTAGTAAGAAAGTTGCAGACCGTACGATTCTAGCCTATCTTAAAACTGTAAAGAAGATCGCAATCGCCACCTCATTAGTCTAAATCTGATCAGTAGTTTTTAAGCTACAGTAGAACATCCATACAGACATAAAAACATAGAATGTTAAATTCATTACGCTTCCTTTTTCCAAGTCGGGTACACCATGAAGATTCTCAAAGCGTACGTACCTATGTAAAGAACTTCGGTGAGTTGAACATAATGAATATTCATTTCAATAATGCAAGCAATTAGAGAACAGCTCTTATGTTTATTTGTTTATACTTCATTAGACAGAAAGTATTTGCAATGCCAGGTGAAATATCATATTGAAGACATCATCATAATATCAGCGATTATGACTACTGCGGAACAAAGGACCAGTGAGGTATATGCTGTCTGCTTCCAACGACTCCAAGAAACTCTTACCAGGGTAAATCAATTTTAATATTTTTTTAAGACATTTGGTGAATAAAAATATATTTTAACGGACATACAACTATACAATGTTCCATGAAATATATTATGTAGTTGAATGGCCTTTGGACCTCAAAGTGAAACAATTTAATGTGTGTTATATGGTGGGATATTCAAAGACCCATCTCACCGATATTTTTTTATCTAAAGTAGTAAAGGGCGAGCCTACTGCCATTATCTGGGCACAAATCCAAATGCAGCTCAGAGCTGCTAGAATCCCACAGAAAATTCCAATGTCATTGCTCGATCTGGGAATAACCCAGGACCTCTAGTGACGCAATCGTCGCTACTCAGGACCACTAGACTAATGCAGCAGTTTAAAAAATAATAATATTGAAAATGCACTACGAAAATGGAAAATTATTCTTTGAACCTGTTTGTGGTCTTCATCAAAAAAGACTAGGGTTAAGCACATTAAAGTAGCTACGTCATTAAGATGACGTCATATGTTGTCGATTGATTCCAACACACATATCCATATTCCTCATTAATCCCTTTAACTCAACTGAAACCTTGAACCCAAAACTTGGTACTCAACGTATATTCGGAGCTCATTAGGGACTAACGACGGACGGATTATTTCTCTCTCGTAAAAACTTCGCAACGAACTGAAACTCCGGCTGGCCGGAATTTTGCCCCCGCTCCCGGGGTGAACATTTTTGATTGCTTACACAGTTTGAATCGTTGCATGAAGCTTTTGGTGCCTGAAATATTTAAAAGGCTACAGTTTTAAGTATATTGGTTGCTGTAAAAGTGAGCCTTTGTAGATTTTCAAACAATTACAATCGTATTTTGACAGATTACGTTCAATTGTCTCATTGGTCTAGTGGTCCTAAGCGCAAATGTTACATTAGTTCTGGGTTTGATTGCCAGGTCGAGGAAAGTGTTAGGTATTATGTTTTTCTATGATATTCTCAGTATCAGCTTGGAGTTTGGAATTGTCCCGGTGAATGGCTCGCCCCCTATTACATAGAACCTAAATATACCAGCGAACTGTGAGTATACAATAATAAGTAGATACAACTCAGCCTAACTCATAGGAGAAAACAGGCGTTATGGTTTATTTTTTTAAAATTACAAAGACAAATGAGTTCAAGCCGATAACAATACTGTGTCGTAAGCAGAGACGTACAAACCGACAGTTTCAATATAAAGGTTCCTTTGTTTGTGACATTTTTACTCGGAAACCCTAAAAAAACAAAAGTTTCAATAATGAAAACTCCCTTTTATTCACCACGTCTATCCAAATTTGGCTTGAATAGAGAACAATACACAAAGCTTGTCCGAAATTGACCGAAGTTTATCGATCACGGACCGAATGGAACATACAACGGCGGTCAAAATTAAGTACAGTTAACAAAAGAGTTATATAAGCAGCGATTGACTTCTGCGTTTTGACATAGATGGCGTTAGAAACAAAGACATTTGAATATTACAATCAACAGACGGGACAGCATGGAAATAAAATATTACTTATCACCTTTAAGTAACTAATCGCTATCTCGTCAAACGTCAGTCTGAATAAGAAAGAACATATATACCATTACGCCTGTATTCCCCGAAGGGTTAGACAGAGGTGAACTTATGTATACACACATTTCCCCGGTATGTTTAGGTCCCATGTAGGGACGAGCCATAGGGGTCGGGCCTATTGCCATTATCTGCGCACAATTCCCAACTCCGAACTGCTAAGTACTGAGAATTTCAAAAAAAAAACCCACATAACACTGTGTCGCAGTCGCGCTTAGGACAACTAGACTATTGACAGTCAATTATTAAGAAATAAATTAATCAAATCGCGATCGAAGCCTGTTTAAACTGTTCTCATTGCCAGCTCTATAAACCTTTTCAAATCGCTGTAGAAATATGACACATTTTGACACATATTACGTGATACCACAATCTATGTCAAAATAGATTGTTTTTGAAAAAGATTCGTTTGTTGTATACCTAACTCTTTGGTCGACAGTACATGTACACAAACTTGCTGTTGCTATACGTTTTTTATGAGGCGGGGATCGATAGGCATACGTGGTTTATCAACTTTGCTTTAGCTATTAAAAGCATTTTTTGTATAGATAACTTTCTGTTAAAAATCTATTATGTTTTGTAGCTTTATTCTAAGAGTACGTTCCAATAACTATAGCTAATGTGCACATCAAAATAAACGAAAGATCCTCAAACCGTTGAAGAGTTCCCTCAACTCATCCATCTAGGTTACCATTATGTTTTAATCAGAACTACATACCTATGTGGGGGAAATAAAATAATCGGTTCACGGGTGAAAATTGAAAAAATCAATAATCTTCTATTTTTTACCCTCAGAAATGTTTTTTTTTATTAAATGGGAATTTGAAGTATATGCTGTCTTTTAAGGTATACGCTATCATGAGGTAAAAATACTCTGTAAATAGGTATTATTGCGCGGTCATACATAAAAAAAAACAGTAATTATTATTTGTGTCCTATACAATAATGCGTTCAGGGCGCTGCTGAAGCTTCCTCGCTACTGTAGCGCATCAGGTATGTTTGCAGACGCAACAATAGATGGTTTTTCAAGAGCGTTGTATAACTGATGCGCCGCATACGGGGAAGTTCCAACAGCTAACTACAACTGTTCGCATGGAGGATGAATTTGGATTTGGATTGTCCAATAATGCGATATTGGACTAAGTTGCATGTTGAGCACTCCGGATCCAAACCTAAATTTAGGCTTAGATGACAATATGGCTATAGTATAATATGTATTGTATAATGTGTGTGCATATGTATAATTGTATTATGTTTTTATTTTATTTTTTATGTGATTTACTGTAGATTTTTAATTAATTTGTTGTATTGAATGTTATTTAATCCCACATGTATATGGACTGGTTCTGAAATAAATGAATTTATTATTATATTATTATTATTTTGAAAAGCGGAGGATAGGGTGAAATGGCGCACCCTAGGGGAGGCCTACGTCCAGCAGTGGACTAAGTATATGCTAATCATGATGATGTTAAATGCTAAAAACCTTGAATCAAATGTAAAAAATCTTTATCTATCTGATCTTTATCTATCTATCTGATCTTTATTAAAAACAGTCAATTACAATCAAAATCTCTCAGGAACGCTGATAACATTAACCTTCCAAGTCCTAGAACCCAACACGGTATTAAAAATATAATGTACGAGGGAGTCAAACTCTACAATAAATTACCCAAGTCCTTGAAAAAGGTAACATCAACAAACTTATTTAAAAAAGTACTAAGGTCTTACATAATAGAAAACATTCCATTAGACTAAATTAATATAATATACCTACCTACATTCGCAATACAAGTGAACACCTACAGTTAAAATATATAGTTGATGTATAATTAATATATATTTTATATACCTACATACATGTGGATAATTATAGGGAGAAAAAAAATAAAAAAAATAAAAAAAAACTTTAGATAGTAATGCATGCACACTACACTTAATTTTTTTTTTACATTTATAGTACATAAGTTGTCTTGTAAAGTGAAATTTGTACAATTTCTTAAGACAATAAAGAATCTTTGAACCGAAAAAATATGCGTCGGCCGGGAATCGAACCCAGATCAACTGCTTGGAAGGCAACTATGCTGACCATTACACCACCGACGCATGTGTTAGAACATCTTAAACTAATATGCACAATCAATACCCTTACAATCTAGTATATTTAAGCTATTGTTCTAAAAGACAATAGATTTTATACAGTTAAATTTCCAATATTACACAATCATGCCATAACGAAATTGTAACGCCTTAGTAAATGAACAGACAGAAATATGTTGCTAAGGAGTTTGTTGCGTTGCCGGAGCCTTCTCCTTTTCTCCTTCTCCTCCCTTTTCCTTATTCGGTATATAAATATAAACCATATACCTAAGCAAAGTATATTTTTTTTATAAAATAAAGATTTGTATTAGACAGAGCACGACATGAGTAGACAATCATTTGCAACTTTTAACCCTGAAATAATCAGTGCATTGTGAATAACAAGATTCGCCTCAGTCGACCGCACTCGCCTTACATACCTATTGAGGCTACAGCTGAATAATTTTAAGCTTAGCAAGATCCATGTTCTTCGCTCATACGGCTTCTTGCAACAACCTAGTTTATCATAACTCCTTGAGCATAGTTTTATGAACTTCCAAATTATGTTGAGGGCTTGTTCATTAATGTTAATTAATTTAAAAAAAGTAGGCGATGGTAAGTTAAACGTAATAAATTATAGACTTTTAAACGTGTCTTTACAAGATCTATTTAACATACCATCACGCCTGTACTCCCAAAGGGTTAGGCAGAGGTGTACTAATGTAGGTACACCTCTGTAGGTATATGTAGGTGTATGTAGGAAGCGGGCGGTAGCCTAATGGCTAGGGCGTCGGACTTGCGATCATATAGTTGCCGGTTCAAACCTCACCCATTGCATCACCAACGTGAACCCACTCGTAATACAAGCATTTAGCTTAGCACGAGGGGTTACCAAGAATACTAGTAATGTGTGACCCACATTGGTAGTAAGCTTTTGTACACCCATATTTCGCCGGTATGTTTAGTTCCCATGTAATAGGGGGCGAGCCTATTGCCATTAACGGGGCACAAATCCAGATTCCGAGCTGCTACTGAGAATTTCATACAAAAACTTGATAACACATCTCGACTTGGTACTCGAACCCAGGATCTCTAGCTTAGCAGTCCAGTTTGGGTATGCTACGCTAATAAGGCTCTATTTAAGTTCAGAAATAAATATCATTTATCGGAGGTAAACCTCTCTTATTTGACACTAGCTCTCCGTCCGCGGCTTCGCCCACGTGGACTTAATGTTTCGTTTCATTTTACGGGATAATATAGCCTATATCACTCAGGGGCTCTTTAGTTAAGTGATCCCGCTTTAAGCTCATCCCGCGGGATGAGTTGACCAGTTAATTTATTTAAATATTTTTCTTTGGTCAACTGAACCCGCTTTTAAATTAGGTAAAATTCTATTGTCTTTTTTCATATTTGTATACAGGCGTGCGGAAAGCGTTTAAGACTTTAAAACCGAGTGCATAGTACCTTGGCCCTGTATATCCGTCTTTAAATATATATATACATACATAATAACAATTAGGTACGCACGGCTACACATCAAGCTATACAAAACCAGTATAGGTTGGCCTTGAATCGTGCGGAAAACCTTTACAATCGGTCTAAACTGGTTTGTATAGCTTGATGTGTAGCCGTGTGTACTTACCTCATCAGTATCTAAAAGAATGCTAAAATCTTTTTTTTTCGAAGCAATGTCTTTAACTTGGGCATTAAGTAGTTGATATCAATTTTCTTGTTCTTCTTGACGGATTCAAGCAATCTCTTTAAAAGTTTAAGACCGGCGGGATTTTCAGCGCCGGCGCCGTAGAGAGAGTAGTAGGGATGTAAGCCTATCTCTTCTTAAGCCCTCCGAAAATTGGACAGTATGTGGCTTATTTTCATATAATTTTTAATGTCTCCATTCCAATTTTTACCGCATCGTTGGTTTTTTAACCGACTTCAAAAAAGGAGGAGGTCGACTGACTTTTTTTTATGTTTGGTGAACTGATTTTGATGATTATTTTTTTATTTGAAAGCCATTTCAATTCCATTAGAAAAACATATACTCGTAACGTCTTGAATTTGCATTAAGTATGTGCGCGACAAATGGACGAATAACTCAATATCACGCCAACAGATTTTGATGATCATTATGACAAAGAAAGTTTTTTTTTCAATATTATTAAAATCCGTACATCTAGTATATGTACGTATTTTAATTCTATTTTGAGAACACAAGTCCACAAAGAAATGAATTTTCTAATTAAAGAAAATTTCTAGTGAAAGAAAAATTCGATCTCAGGCAGGGTTTGAACCTGCGTCTCTCTGGTTAAGTACACCAGACGCTTTGCCAACTAAGCTACCGAGACACTGTCCACTTTGTGCACTTTTTTTGTTTTAGTACAATTTGCCTTTGCTGTATTCGTATTCTCACAATGGGACCTTCAAATGTACTTCACTTGAATGCAATTCGTCTGTGGTTTCGTAATAATGTCTTGACGATATTAATGTCTAACACTTTTCTCGGTGTCTATACAAATTATAAAATTATGAAACGGGATCAGTTGACCAATTCAAAATATGCTTAGGTCAACTGATCCCGCGGGACGAGTATGAGTGGGTTCAGTTGACCAAAGAGCCACTCAGGAATAATGTAGCTTTGTATTGGTGAAAGAATTTCCAAAACCGCTTTCGTAAACCAGAGATTACCCCCTACAACCTCACATAATAACAAACTTTACCTCTTTATAATAATAATATTACTTTAGAGTAGTGCATGCCAAGCCATTTATTTCGTTAATATTCATACCTGTATTGTAATTGAAAATCAATGGGTAGGTAAATGTTGAATCAAATTTAACAAGTAAGTACATTAATTTTACTATCACAGATCATTAGAGAGTTGTAGGAGCCAATGATTAATCCTGCTGTTATCGACAGAATATTAATTACAAATCATTTACGTTGGAATATCAACGTTAGGATCGATTATATTCATTCATACACATTGCCTCATTAGTCTTGTGGTCCTAAGCGCGACTGCTATGTTAGAGGTCCTGGGTTAGATTCTCAAGTCGAGCAAAGTGTTATTGGGTTTTGCTATGAAATTATATATAGCAGCTCAGCAGCAGTCGAGTCTACACTTCTGCCTAAACCTTCGGAGAATACAGGCGTGATGGTATGTTAAAATTACACCGTAACCTTTCTAGCAAAATTTTAACAACTTCATCTGTGATCCGCCGAAGCGTGTTGTAATACCCTATATATATGTATGTTAGTTGTAGATAATTGGGCCATTACACCAATCTGTGCGGCTAATGGGGCCCGGGCTACTGAATAATACGGCGCGGCCCTTTTAGCCCTTCAGAGAGTTATAACGGGTTAATGTTTCTGTCTCGCTGTGTTCGGGAGATCTGATTGAGGTCCAGGATTATGTTATATGGAGATACTAGCTTCTGCTTACGACTTCATCTATGTGGACTCTAGAATTAGGTCAAATTTGGATAAAAGGTATCCTATGTTTTAGTCCAGGTTATAAACTATATGTGTGCTAAATTTCATCCAAATCCGTCGAGCCGTTTTTGCATTATTGAGTAACAAACATTCAAACATCTAGATATAATTTTATGATCACTCAGAGTACAAAACAAAGTTGCTTCCCGCTGTCTGTCTGTTCCTATGTATGCTTAGATCTTTAAAACTACGCAACGGATTTTGATGCGTTTTTTAATAGATAGAGTGATTCAAGAGGAAGGTTTATATGTATAATACATACCGAAAAACTAATAATTAATATTATAAAGCTGAAGAGTTTGTTTGTTTGTTTGCTTGAACGCGCTAATCTCAGGATATGCGGGTCCGATTTGAAAAATTCTTACAGTGCTAGGTAGCCCATTTATCGAGGAAGGCTATAGGCTATATATTATCATGCTAAGACCAATAGGAGCGGAGCATAAATGAAAAATGTTGCAAAAACGGGATGCAGAAAAGCCGAGAAACCACGCGGGTGAAGCCGTGGGCGGAAAGCTAGTTTCTAATAAAATTGTTTTGTTGCTCTAATAAAGTCCCACCATATTAAGTTTTCTTGAGTACCTATTTATAATGTAGGTACATACATCGTCCTGTTATAATTTATTATATGTATTATTATTTTATTATATATAAAGATAAAAAGTTTAATACTAATAGGCTCGCCCCCTATTACATGGGACCTAAACATAGCGGCAAAGCGTGGGTGTACATTTATTACGCCTCTGCCTAACCCTTCGGGGAATACAGGCGTGATGGTATGTTACAAAGATAAAAAGCATACAGTCAAGTACCCGACAATTTGGAATTATTACACTGCAATCAATAGTTAGTAAAAAGGCTACCTAGTACCAAAAGATTTAGAGTACAATGTCGCATAACCTACTTCGTTAACTCGTGAAAATCAATAATTGTATCAAGGTCCCTTTCTTTGTAAAATTCTGAGTCGTTAGTCACTACCAAGAATCAGACCGGCCTACTAAAAATCTATTGAATACATCTATAGTCTATGCCATTACAAATTCGTAATCATAGAAAATTGGTTACAGTATTATAAACGAATAAACCGGAGAAGAATAAAAAAAAAACAGACGGACAAAAATTCAAGAAATTGCTGTTTTGGCTTTAGTAACTCTAAAAATGACCTTCAATATTATTATTTCTTCAACATCTATAATGAACAGACATCGGTCTATCACAATCCCTACTTCCCTACTATCCCTACTAATATTATAAATGCGAAAGTAACTCTGTCTGTCTGTCTGTCTGTTACGCTTTCACGCCTAAACCACTCAACCGATTTTGATGAAATTTGGTACATACTAGCATAGACTAAAACTTGAGAAAGGACATAGGCTACCTATTATTGCTAAAAATAGTTTTGAAGGGGTTGAAATAGGGGGTGAAAGTTTGTATCGGAGTTCCTCATTTTCCAAGATAAAACCATGAAACTTTATATTACGGCACTTGATAAGAAATAAATAAATATTTGTTTTAGCGTTTTTGAAATTTCGACCTGTGTGGGGATGAAATAGGGGATGAAATTTCGTTTAGAAGTCCAAACAAAGTCACGCTTTCAAGTTTAACCCCAGAACCGAGTTTGATGAAATTTGGTACAAAAATAGTTTAGACCTTGGTAAACGATTTATTCTACGTTTTGTTGTAAAAAGAGGGTTGTAATAAACGCTGAAACTTTGTGTTTAGGCACTTGATAATGCCTAAACACAAATTTGTGTGGGGGTGAAATAGGGGATGAAAGCCCGTTTGGATTTTGATGAAATTTGGTACAAAAATAGACTAGAACTTGGGAAAGGATATAAGCTGCGTTTATATTTCGGTAAATAATAAAGTTGGGCAAATTTTGTGGTCTACCCGAGCAAAGAAGCGGGCGGAAATATATAACATAACATAACATACAGTTAGGCAGAGGTGCACCTAATGTACACCCACAGTTCGCCGGTATGTTAAGGTCCCATGTAATAGGGAGCAAGCCTATTGCCATTCACCGGGCACAAATCCAAACTTCAAGCTGCTACTGGGATTTTCATTGAAAAACCCAATAACTCTTCTCGAACTGGGAATCGAACCCAAGACCTCAAGCGTAGCAGTCGCGATTGGGACCACTAGACCAACGAGGCAGTAAGGAAGGAAATATATGTAAGGATAATTTGCAATTTCCCGCCAAAATTAGTCCGCCAAGTAGTCCACGCGGGCGAAGTTGCGGGCGGTAAGCTAGTAATATTATAATAAATGTATACATAGATTAGCAGATTTTTGCTTAGTTACAGAATTAAGTTACTTTTACGTTACGCCTACTGGCTAGGGCGACTTGCGATCATGTGGTTGCCAGTTCGAAGCCCACCCTTTTCATTACCGACGTGAACCCACTCGTAATACAAGCATTTAGCTTAGAACGAGGTGTAAACAAAGAATACTAGTAATGTGCGACACACATTGTTAGTAAGCTTTAACATAAAAAAATGGTGCGTTCATAAATTATGAACGGATTTTTCCGAACCCAAGTGGGGAGGTGTAACTCCAATTTAGTGAAATGGGGTTATCTCGACAAAACGGCTTCAGGGTGCGGATGTGGAGCTGTGTCACAAACTATGGCTCACCTCCTATCCTGTCCTCTATGCCCTGAAACCTGTAGTATAGACGACCTCTGCGCTGCCACTGACAATGCTTTAGAGGTGGCTAAGTTTTGGCCAAAGAGCATATAACCAAACTAAAATAAAAAAATAAAAATACGTACCTACGACACGAAGAAGAAGAACGGATTTTTTTAAAATTTGTTAGTATTTTACAAAGTATAAATACAAATAATATAATAGCAACTCAAAACCTTCTTCTAATATTAATCCCGACTTCAGGCTTATTATGACATTAATCACCAATGTCATCACATCCTGTTATCTACCAGTGAATAATGTAATGCCTACTTTTATTTTTAAACAAAACTGTGCCCATGGAGTTTTTTGCCGGATTCTTCTCCATAGGATAAATTATTTGGAACCTTGCAACTAGAGTCAATAATGTTTCATAAACTTTGTAAAAGCTTATTTGAAATACAAACATTTGTCTTACCTGCGGTAGGTGTCTTGTTTTCCTCGGCAGTTGGCTTCCCTTTCCGCTGGACCCCGATAAGCATTTCCCGTTTGGCACGTTGCTATCCGTCGCACCTTTTATCTCTTCCTTCGCCCCTCCACCAATCGGCTTCGATATTGGAATGTTGTGCTTCTCAAAATAACCATTCTGTATCATCTGGTCCAGCGAAACCTCCAATTCGCGCACTGGAACTAATTTTCTCCCACATATTGGATCGTCAACTACCATTTTTCGGTTGCAACCCGACACTTCGGAGAATTTGACGTTCTTTTTTGGTTCTTCGGATTTCTTCGGGCGAGTTCGGCTCCGTTCGGGTGGGTCAGTCGTCCAATAGCGCGCATTCTTATCTGATATTCGATGCGGTTTGCAAACTGCAACGTTTTTCGTCTGTTTTAAATTTGAATTTGTTGGTGCATTCAACGTTTTTTTGGTTGTAGAAATCGTTGGATTTGTCGTATTAATTGGTTTTGTCTCTTTTGGTCTAGTTTCAATAGATTTTCTATAAGATTCATAAGATTTCCGCGCTCGCCTCTCGTTTTCGATTCTAAAATCATAATGATCTTTCTTGTACCTCCGATTATTCCTGTCTTCATAATTGTAATAATTTCTCGGCAGTGAATTGTATTTAACGTCGTAAGTCGTCGGAAGGTTCAAGTATTCGGGCCTTATAGGTCTGAACAGGGATAATCGCCCTTGTGCCTCCTCGAAATCGGAGTATATATCTTCGTAGACATAGCCGTTCTTGCGTCGGGGTCGGTCGTGTAGATCGCGTCGTCGCTCCTGCCTGTATCGATTGGTTTCTCTGTGGGTCTCCCTGTCGTAAGTTTCATATCGACGTCTGAATTCGTATTCATATTCGTAATCAGGCCTCCTTTCATAGAGCAATCTCTCGCGCGAGCCGGCCATTGTCCTCTTATTAGATTTTTCCCGCCTGAAAAGAAAAGAATCGTATATTAATGAGGGATCGGCGAGATTCTACGGATTTGTGGGACCTGAATGGCGAGGTCCGGATCGTGCGGCATTTTGTTTTACGACGGTATTACTGAGGTGTAAAGATGTATAGTTAAATTATAGAGTACGTGTATGTAGTAGGTACCTTTTTAGTGCCGTCCCTGAAATTTTAGGGGCGTAATTCTGGAGCCATATTTTGGAACGTTGGCTTGAAAAAACACAATGGTTTATTGTCGAGGAGGGTTGTTAGCAAGGTATAGAACCCTTTTTATCTGGGTACAACGAAGCTTAAAGCATGTATTATGCGATTCTCACTCATATACCTACATTTTGTCTTGTACTTTATACCTACGGCTACTCATGTTGATTTCGTTCAGATATTTTGAGTCTGATCGGACAAAGATATCAGAAATTAACATACTGTACGGAATTGCATGCGGTTTTCGGAAATTTGTTTAGATAATAATCATCTTCATGCTCCTTTCCCGATTTATTTGGGGTCACCGCAGCATGTCCTTTCTTCATTTCATCCCTGTAAGTCGCCATCTTAACATTCAATGACTTTTCGATCATACCTGACTAACACAGTCCATCCATATTTTCGTACATACAAAACTAAATCCTAAAAGTTAATTTAACAAAATTGTATTAATAAGAATAATAATTGTATGTAAATGTTAATTAAGATTTTATTGAACTAGTTAGAGCCCTCGAAATTTTCAACGCCTGAAAAAGGTGCTAAGCTGTACATATGATATAATATATTTAAGAACCATTAACCTTAGTATCCAAATAAATAGTTCGAGTTTGAGTTGTACATATAATTATGTCATTAAAATTTGCACAGGCCCTCAGATTCTCTCAAATGATTTCTCTCTAGAACGCTGCGCAATATGACATGCAGTTCTATTTGAAGCAAACTAATAAACAAAACCGAGTACATTTGCATACGGAATCCAATTAGATGTGAGTCGGGATGGGGCTCACATATGTCTGGTACGTCATCTTGGCACAGCCTAATAGAATCTCGGTTACAATGTAAGGCCACAGTATGAATTAGTTGCGAACTTTTTTATGGTACCACTTTGAATGTAAATTAACTAATCAAATTGCTGCTGGATATATCCATCTCTTTTAAAATTAAAATACGCATTAATTGGCTCCACTTGTTACTAAGTAGCAAACAATGTAATAAAAACCTTCAAAGAATAATAAAAATAGCTTTATGTCTAAAATAGTTTCGGAAGTCGGTGACTTTAATTTGAGTGGTTTTTTGTTTTAGACATAAAATTATTTTTATAACTCTGTGAAGGCGGTTTTAATTTAATTTATTTGTTTTACAGTAAATTTTTTTAATGTTTAGTGGATAGTTTTGTTTATATAATAATATATTTTGTAACCAAAAAAGAATCCTTGAAACAATCTATAATTGACGGAATTATCGCGTAACAAACAACCAAAAACAAACATACAGTCGAATTAAAAACCTCCTTCTTTTGAAGTCGGTTGAAAAAGTTAGAAATAATTATAATTATTCAAAATGATTTTGTTACACTATGTATGTAAAATACGTTTATTAGATTAGGCTGAACAAAATATAACAACTCAGCATGGCGAGGACTTTAATTTACATTACTGTAGTAATACCTAGACCAAAAGCCCCGAAAAGAACAAAAGCTGACTTCAACATAAAATAATGATACTTTCTGCTATGCAAAATAACGTCCCTAATATAATAACATTCCATTTTGTGAATGAGCGTCCCGAGCACCGCAGACAGCGCAATAGTGATGGGACTTCACGATGTCAGCATTTACGGGAAATATCGATAAATAAATCCCCTTCCTTCCTTTTCTCCTTAATTGTCCTTAATAGGCTCGGCAATGCATCTGCAACACCTTTGGTATTGCAGTTGTCCATGGACGACGATGACTACTAACCAACAGTTATCTCGCCTGCTGGTTTGCCGAGTTATCCCATTAAAAAAATACACAATTCTAGACTCCGAACTGGTACCTACTGTGAATTTAACAGGAACCCGCAATTCGGATGATATCCGAAGTACATATTATGACCTTAAAGACGAGCTACCTAGTCCATAAAGAAATGAGCTGTCTTTTCGTCACCGGTGCTCTCTTAATGAAATATTTTTTTTATCGATAACATCAGTCACATCACTAAGCCGCGGTCCCATCTGGCGCAGTGCGGTACGTGGTGCTTCATCGATAAATCTCTCAAACGTTTAAACCAAACGACACAACACCAATTATTGTGGTCGCATCTCTAATTCACCTCACAGACCTTTAAAGGAAATAGTACTTTTGTGGTGACTCCCTGCGGTTCAAGGTTTAACATACGCGGTAACATCGGTGATGGGAGCCCAAGGACTGCTAAGGTCTTGAGATTCAATCCAAGTAAATTAGTCTTCTTTCTTCTTCTTTCTTCTATACTTCTATGTTTATAAATATCGAATGCCGTTCGTTAGTCGTTAGTCGTTTGCCGTTCATTTGCTTAATTTTGGTTTTGAAATATTTGTGAAAGTCTAAAGAATGTTTGAACGGCGAGAAAATATGGAATAATTGGACCCGATAGGTGAGGGCGGATAAAACTGCGGGGCACAACTAGTTCTGAATAAAAAGCACCAGTTTTCAAATTGGACTTAAGCTTTCAGGGAAACTGCATACGAATCGGTTTAAGTAGTTCACTCTATTTTGTTGAAATGTGGTTATGTTTAAGAAAAAATGACATAAAACTGCTTATACTCGTATTCAGCACTCATAGTTTGCGAATTGCGGCAGCCGTAAGCTCGTAAACTTGCTGACGGACTTTGGGTCCAATCAATATTTAGTACCTACATATTTCCGGGTACATAATTTTATACTATTATAATATTATAAAGCTGAAGAGTTTGTTTGTTTGTTTGTTTACTTGAACGCGCTAATCTCAGTAACTACGGGTCCGAATTGAAAAATTCTTTCAGTGTTAGATAGCCTATTTATCGAGGAAGGCCATAGGCTATATATCATCACGCTAAGACCAATAGGAGCGGAGCATAAATGAAAAATGTTGCAAAAACGGGAAAATGTTAATGCAGAAAAGCCGAGAAAACACGCGGGCGAAGCCGTGGGCGGAAAGCTAGTACTTTATAACAAGACGTTATAGATCCCATGTTATAAGAGGCGAGCCTTTTGCCGTTATCGTGCATAAATCCAAACTCCGAGCTACTACTGAGTTAAATAAAAAACAATCAATAATTCTGCTCGACCTGGGAATCGAATCAAGCACCTCCACCGTTTCAGTCGCACTTACAACTATCTATTGTAATGAGGCATTGAACGTTGCCTAAAACATAATTTTATATACAAACGTCATCTCTTATGTATTATTGTTATATGTACTCGTATGTACTCGTATTGCTACATTTTGATCACACGCCGGTGGAAAGAGACGTAAAGTAAAAGTCAACAAAACAGTACTTTTGGTGGTCGGATCTAATGATCCGCTTGGCTGGCTAGCACCCTTATTTTAAGACGGGATCAAACAATTTTCTGGGCAATACCGACATCCCATAGAGTTTTTTTTATCAGCTTTTCTAAAGTAGGGAGTCTAGTTTTTAACGACTTTTAAAGGCGCTATGTTCCGCATTACAATTTATTACTTAAGTATTTGTTTTATTTTCTGTGTGTATCGATAATTAAATTATTTCAATGTTGTAGTTATTCAATATACTTAACTTTTTACGCTTCCAGACTGAACAGTTTTCTTTTTCTTTTCAATTTTAATTTAAACTTGTTTTAACGGTCGAGTTTTTCAATTTTTTTCTTTATTTTATAAGTGCTTAGAAGAACTGACAAACTGGGAACCAACGGTTTTACTTGCTCTCCAAGCCTAAGAAGAATTTCGATACGTTTAAAGATCACCCATCTATAGAATGACCGCGCCAAACGTAACAACCGAAATTTTCTCAGGAACATTTTAATATCCAATACAAAATATGATAAGGCTGTTACTTGGGTATGCGGTACATTTGTCGCAATGCGGGGCGCTGCCTGCCAAATTGTATAGTATTAATTGCCACAGCTACCTTGAAGGTGAGCCAGAGAATGTTACGGAATAACACTTTTGTTGCGCGACTGTACAAAATAGGTTTTTTGATCTTCTTTATTATACACGGTAATTTTAATGCGGCGTACCTGTTAGGGGGTGAAAGTATTCTTGAATATAAAAAAAAATCACTATGAAACTTTTAGCATTATTATGAATTGACTAGCTTTCCGCCCGCATCTTCGCTCGCATGGACAACACGATTTTGACTGTTTAGTTTTTTCTAATTCTGGCGGGAAATTGCAAATTATCCTTACATATCTTTCCGTCCGCTTCTTTGCTCGGGTAGACCACAAAATTAACCGAACTTTATTATTTACCGAAATATAAACGCAGCTTATATCGTTTCGGTTATCGGTTTAGTCTATTTTTTACCAAATTTCGTCAAAATCCAAACGGACTTTCATCCCCACAAAGGTGGAAATTTCAAAAACCCTATATCAAATATTTATTTATTCCTTATCAAGTTTCATTGTTTTATCTTCAACAATGACAAATTCCCATACAAATTTTCATCCCTTATTATAACCCCTTTTTTACAACAAAACTAATCTATTTTTGTACCAAATTTTGTCAAAATCTGTTCCGTTCATCCCCACACACAATAACAATAACAGAACAAATATTTATTTATTTCTTATCAAGTGCCTTAATATAAAGTTTCATGGTTTTATTTTGAAAAATGACGATCTCCCATTCAAACTTTCACCCCCTATTTCAACCCCTTCAAAACTATTTTTTGCAATAAAAGGTAGCTTATATCCTTTCTCAAGCTTTAGTCTATCCCAGTACGAAATTTCATCAAAATCGGTTGAGTGGTTTAGGCGTGAAAGCGTAACAGACAGACAGAATTATTTTCTCATTTATAATATTAGTAGGGATAGGGATTAATTACTTATCTACGAATTTTCTGAAAAAAAATCTTGAATTTAAAAGTCAACAGTAGGATCTCGGGATGCGCATAGCGCTCAATTTCAGACTCGGCGCGTGCTTTATATCAGATCAACACAAGTCTACAATAAAAAAAAATAGGACCAACGCGACCTACTTTAAAAACATTCACTCGGCAACTGTGACTTTCATCCCCTTTACAACATGAAACTGAAAGACTATTCAAACAAGTTGCATTAAAATTTCATCCTCAAAGTTACAACGGAATAAAAATAAAACATAAAATTCTCACATTCATATCAACGTGTATTTGGTACACTCGCGTTCAAAATCTAAACAATTCGCAAACCGAAAAGTTGTTTGTAGATGGCAGTAGCTGCAACTCAACTTTATGAGTAAAACGGAACATTCATATCTATTTGGATGGAGAAAATATCCCGTTTTTGTAATTTCAGTTTTTTTTTTACCAGCTACGATATGAAAGCTATCGCTCTTGCGCGCTCAGAGTTGATTTTTTTTTGTTTCCTTTACATTTTCTGCTTTTGTTAAGTGTTTTATACATTTTCTGTTTGTTGAATTATGTTTTTTAAGACTTATTTTATAGCTGGATTTTTTAAATTAACAGTAACTCAATTTATTTATTATTCATTCATTCGATAAAGAATATTACTGACTCCAGAATCAGTTCTAGAATTTATGAAACTGTATTATAGGTAGTAACTGTATTATAGATAGGTCTAATAATATGTAATTTAAGTTATTGTTGCGCATTTTTCAGTAGGTGTCACTCGATTTTGATATCAACGTTTTGTGATTCAGATGGTTGACTTTGAAAGAATGAAAATAACACTATAATCACACAGTTTTTAAGCAGAGTCCAGGTAGCGGTATTAACTTAGGTTGGGGAAGAGCAGTGAGACAGTAGTATGCATTTTTTTTAATTCATGATAACCTACGCTTGACGGCCAGTTTGCCTGATGTTAAGCGATACTGCAATCTACGATGGAGCGCGCTTGCCTAGGAGAAACCAATTTACTCGTGATTTAAAGACACCACGGAGACGAAGAAGACCCACTCGGGGAGCTCATTCTACATTTTAGCAGTACGCATGACAAAAGTGGACTTAAAGCGTTTCGTTCGGGTTTTTTGGATGTCCACCATAGAACGATGTCACTTTTTAGCGCTTGTGGCCGTTCGATAGAAAGAAGTTCGGAAGAACTAGGAGATCTGATGCACACTCTACGAAATGTATCCGATAGAAAACCGATAAGCTGGCAATTTTGTGGCGATGTTTCAAGCTTTATAGAGAAAATTAGAAAAAAGAAGTAAATTTGGTGAAAAAGAACCCTTAAAGCTCACGGAAGTGTGTCGTAAATAAAATCATTATTCAAAAACACCGCTTTCTTCCCATATGCATTTCTTTGCTTAACAAATCAATTAGCAGCAGCCCACTAACATCCATCTACGGTGACATGCGTGTAAATGCATTGAATGTATAAACAAACAAACATTGTGACAGAAAGTCTGTCTATAATAGTGTTTCTATATGCTACGTGAATGGTTGCAAACGAAATTACTTGCTAATTTTGCTAATGAGAAATAATGTTGAATGTACAGGATGAGGAAAAATAATTATTTTCCAATTTATAATTCATCCTGCGGGCTTGTAATCAGATTAACCTTTTTTGGGACACAAATAATTATCTTTCATATTCACACTACCCTGTATGTAGCTTTTTTATGACACATGTATGTTGTCAGCCTGTATTTTACCGGATCAACATTTAAAAGTAAATAAAATATCATCTGGTATTTCAATTTTATATGCAATGTTGGATACAACATTGCATATAAAATTGAAATACGGATAAGGAACAACTTTTTGATAATTAATATTACTACAACTAAGTTGACAAAAATATGACTGAGTGTTAAAGTTTGTCTTTATTTAAAAACTTATAAAGAAAAGCACGAGATAACACATAGCAAACTTCTGCTATAATTGTTTAGAATGGACTGAAAAGATTCTGAAGTTTAGATAAATTTTCAGGCAACATAAATATTATTACAATAACAGATTGGTAATCATCTATTTCCTTTTAAAATACAACTTGATATAAAAAGGTGTAATAATTTTATTACAAAAGATTATAAATATAGAAACTGATCGTGGGCAGTTCGTAAAAAATAAATGTTGTGACTGTCTGCCTACACTCAAGCCTACATAGAAAATCTTATTTATTTTAAGAAACAAAATTATATTGAGCTCGCAATAGTTCACAAAGATTCGAGTACAATGACACACAGTTACACTGACACCTCCTAAAAGGAACAATAATTTCTAGACAAATACAGCATTCTAAATGGTACCACTATTACTTTATTATATTCGGATGTGTTTACTCTATTTTCTACTCCTTCTAAGGATAAGGGACAGTGTGTTTAAATAAGAAACGTTTAGTAAAAATAATATTTGTTCGCTGTGTTTGACGCTACTTACTTTTGTCCTCTTTCTCGCCTTAAGGGTTCTATTACACCATTGATTGTAGAGTTATTATCGAGATTAATGGTCAACAAACGCAGTTAAATTTATAGCATGCAATAATCGCAGTAGAACGCGGTGACAGCTGCTCTGCAAACACGTACGAATGGCTACACATCTAGCTATATATTATTCTATCAATATTTTTTCGGTATGTCGACTGCTACGCTAGAGGTCCTGGGTTCGATCGAGCAAAGTTTTATTGGGTTTTTCTATAAAATTCTCAGTAGCAGCTCGGAGTCTGGATTTGTGCCCAGTTAATGGCAATAGGCTCGCCCCCTATTACATGGGACCTAAAAATAAATGTGGGTGTACATTAGTATACCTCTGCCTAACTAATCCTTCGGTGAATACAGGGGTGATGGTATAATGTTATGTTTATTTCGGTATAAGCTGACCTCCTTGGAAGGTCAAAACACTCCTGTACACAAATTTTTTTCGTTGGAAACACCTTTGCGCTAATCAGATTCTTTCTTATAATTGAATATAATTTGAAATTGAAATAGACTGCCTAAACGATTGCCTCGTCAGTCTAGTGGTTGCAAGCGCCACTGCTGAGTTTGAAAACTTCAGTTCGATTCCGAGGTTGAGCAAGTGTTATTGAATTTTCCAATGAAATTCTAAGTAGCAGCACGAGAATTCGGATTTTGAAAAGAATCGCTTCCTATTCCATGGGACATAAATATACCGATGAACTTCAACTGTACGGAGTAAAACCCCTGGTTAGCCTTCGCGGAATATAGGCGTTGGTATATTATTTAATCATAATTTCTTACGAGCTTACAACGGATAAGATCTCTATTTCCATTTTCAGACTAGGAATCATATCATGACTCAAACACAGTTTCAATTAAAATAGCTGAAATATTTATTCAGTTGGTACTCCGGCGCCGTGAATACAAACCCGCTTAATGTACCATTGCTGAAATAGTCTACGTTTTGCTATGAAATCGAATTAAGTGAAGGAATTTTAATTAAAATTATGTTTCCTTTAACGTCTATTATGATTTTGGTTTTGTTTCAAACATCGTTAAGTATTTAATAAAAGATGACTTAAGACAATAAATAGCAGTATTACAATGCGAAAGTAACTCTGCCTGTTTGTTAAATTATATTTAAGTTGCGGTGACTAATGGTTAGGCTGTCGGACTTGGGGTCGCTGGTTCGTCCACCCATTGCACTATCGACGTGAACCCACTCGTAATACAAGCATTTAACTTAGTACGAGTAGCGATACTAGTTATGTGCAACCCACATTGCCAGTAAACTTTATAAAAAAAACACGCCTAAGTCGATGAATCCATTTTGATTAATTCTAAAAACTTATGAGTCGGCCGGGAATCGAACCCGGATCAACTGCTTGGAAGGCAACTATGCTGACCATTACACCACCAACGCATGTGTAAGAGTATTGTCAAATAGGCTATAGTTACTGAAGCCTAGATTATCCAGCATAACTTGAACTTTACGACGATGAAGTTGATACGGTTGGTTAGCTCGAAAAACCACATTGGTTAGTTTTTCGATAAAATATTTCAACATGACTGTTTAGTCAAAACCTGAAGTTAAGTACTAGGATCTAATGATCCTGGTTAGGTATTGTAGTGTTTGTACTTCTATATCTATTTAATAGATATAATAACACTGTCTCACATACATAAGCAGTAGCCGACAGCTTGACTTGCCAGCTGTCAGTTGGCATAATGGCAGTGTGACCATTGCCTGATATAAACATATGTCATGAGAGATTATGGGAGACATAGAGGAGGCTAGTGCTTGGTGTATTGGTGAGCCTGTGAAATAATTGTAATATACAAATAAGAACCCTACAGGTATGTATGTAACATAGACACATACACATACTCAGACAGTTTTGCTGTTCCATCATGTGTGTCTAAGAGCCGGTTCCCAAAAGGGCATACTTGAATATAGTGCTTCAGACCCTAATCGCTTTATCTTCTATATCTTTAAATAGTATAAAACAAAGTCGAGTAACCACGCGGACGAAGCCGTGGGTGGAAAACTAGTTAATAAATATAGTGTATATTTGTTGCAGTTAATTCATATTTAATATCTTTCCTGTTTCTATCATTCTAAAATGGTTTGACAGAGACAAAACATATATGTAGTACATCTAGTCTTCACCTTGTTTATTAATAAAGCCTTATATGTGACATCAGGCAATTTTGATCTCGAATGTACATTTAAATAATTATAACACACAAGATATCATTTGGACCATATTATTATATCATTTTATTAATCAAGAGTCGTTAAGTTAGTCTCAATTTTGAATGACACACTAGCAAGCTAATCAGACAGAAAATCTTCTAAAATTTTTGCGTCGGCCGGGAATCGAACCCGGATCAACTGCTTGGAAGGCAACTATGCTGACCATTACACCACCAACGCATGTGCTTGAACTCCTCAAAAGTCTCTATGTTTATAGTCGTGAAACCAATATTATTTGCACAAGTGTTTTTTACCTATGTATTCCATTTTCAAACACCAATTACAAACATTGGATCTATCGGATCAACATATTATTGGAAATGTTAATTTTACAGAAATGTAAATCCAGATTTCACAGCAATGCAGGATTCAGGTTAATACGAATGTCAATGCAAGGGCCTTGTGCTTTGCTATTCGGATAGCCTTTAGTCTGTGGGTTCGGATTGGATCGGTCAGGGATCGAGTTTTATTCGAATCGAAGTTGTAATGTTGATCTCATTTTGGATTTTAATAATCACACATTTTGGCTCGTTAATAATTTATCATCGTATTAGGGAAGGCACTGTCCCTTGGGATACGGGTAATACACCTCATCCGAGAGGCAGGGCTCCTTTTAAACCTTTTTTTGGGGACTAATAAAAAAAAAACCCAAATTATCAGTCACTAAGAGACGTGCATATGTCAGAGATTTACGCAACGGCGCATGACCTTTCCCAGCAAACCTATTTTGCCCAGCGTGGTGGGCCTTATCTAATAGGAGGCCCGTGCCCAACCGTGGGACAGTAAAACGTTGATGTAATGTTAAAATTGTAAACGTATTTTACAGCTGTAGCAAACAGATATATACTGAAGTTAAAGTAAGCTCCGAACAAAACAAAACACTCTTATAAATAAGCGCTCTCGTGAAAAATCGTTAATCGATATACCTATTCGTAAATACGGTACTTGTAGCGAATACTTAATGTCTCGATTAGGGACGTGCTTTGTTTAAGAACACTTTATTATTATGTTTGAAAAAAATATACAACACTCTTTATAATCTTATACAAAAGAGGTTTTATTATATACATCTTTAAATAGATTTGAATGAAAAAAAAAATCGTACCCTCGACACGAAGAAGAAGAATAGATTTGAAGGTTTTAAAACCGAAAGTATAGGTACATAAATGCTGGACAAAAGAATGCTTTTGATAAATCTATACAATAGCTGAGAATCTATCTATTTATCTTTAAATTGATTACCTACAGAGGAATTGTTCTAGTGGTTGCAAGCGCAGTTGAGCCTACAGTTCAAGTTTTTGTCTATTTGGCTTCTGTCTTTCTTAATTAGACCGACTTTCCTACTAACGACTAGACTTATTTAGTCTATTACTAAATAAGTCTAGTCGTAAATGACGGCTACGCTGGAGATTTCTAATGATTCAGGTGAAACAGTGTTATTAGCATTTCCAGAAAGTTTCTCAATATAGGCTCAGAGTTTCGATTTGGCAATGGACTCACCCCCTATTACATGGGAACTAAATATATCGGTGAACTACATAACATACCATCACGCCTGTATTCCCCGAAGGGTTAGGCAGAGGTGTATCAATTTACACCCACGCTTCGCCGGTATGTTAGGTTCTATGTAATAGACAGCGAGCCTATTGCCGTTAACCGGGCACAAATCCAGATTCCGAGCTGCTACAGATAATTTCATAGAAATCTGGCATAACACTTTACTCGACCTGGGGATCGAACCCAGGACCTCAAGTGTAGCAGTGTAGTGGTCACGCTTGGGACCACTAGACTCACGAGGCAGTCAAATAACCGGTGAATTGTGGTAATATATTAAGTATTAGTACCTCTACCTAACCCTTCGGGGTAATTTTCCCTCTTATTATATTACGTTTATTTGTTGAAATAAAAGAAACTCTACGTACCCAAGTCCATCACAGTTAGTACTTAGACAACAGACAATTTTGGCAGTCTCTCCTAGGTCAAGTATATTATACAGTCTCTGCAGACTTGCCCAAACTTGTTCCATGTACAATATTCAGCTAAAATACGTCGAGAGTTGAAGCGGTCATAATGAATAGAACTTGAATGATGCGCTGGTATTTAATGAGAAACTTTGTGAACATTATGGCTACATACCAAGCTATTAATATCCAGTATAAGCTGATCTCTCACAATAGGGAAAGTCTATACATGATATGAGGTCAGCTTATTTTGGATTCTAGAACTGGAAGTATTTACGCCTTTTATGAGTAAAGTAGCATGTTAGATAGACATAGGTTTATTTGTTTGTCTTTGAAATGACAATTATTAATTGCAAGACTTGTAGTACCTACTGCTAGTGTTGTGTGCTTCAAATAAAAACTGCTGCACGAAATTGGATGCGGTTTTTGTATGATTCAAGGTGTGACTTAAAATTGTTGCAAGTTTCATTTTTAACCCCCGACGCAAGAACGACAGGGTGTTATAAGTTTGACGTGTTTGTGTGTGTGTCTGCCCGTGGCATCGTAGCTCCCAAACGGATGAACCAATTTTGTTTTTTTTTTGTTTGAAAGATGAAATATTCGGTCGAGACATAATGCAATTGTCGGTTTTTTTTTAAATTTATTTAAGTAGTAAACTATAAGATGAAACTTGCTTGTAGAAAAACACTTTTGTTTGTTGAAACCGTGGACAAGAGCTAGTTAAAAAAATTATTTCTGAACAGAAAAGTGCTTGCCAAATATTCACATTTAGCTTTTTATAGTATTTGTCAAACGTGCAGTTGTGGTCAGCCACCGTGACCTCAACGAACGACGCAAACATTCCTTTGTTAGCTTAGGATCCTTTAAAAGGTCCAAAAACATACTGTTCATACATCAGCACGTGCATACAATCACGTATCTATTACACTTGATGTTTTTATAAAAAAAAAACGAGTGAAGTATCAAGGTTTTTCCATGCTTCTTGAAATAAATATAAATCTCTTGAAGAAAGCCATCTTTATCTCTTGATAATATACTTCATTCCAAATTATTTTTTCTGGAGTTTTCCACATAACATACTATCACGCCTGTGTTCCCCGAAGGGTCAGGCAGAGGGGTACTAATGTACACCCTCATTTCGTTTAGGTAGGATGTAATAGGGGGCGAGCGTATCCAGAGACTCCGAACTGCTACCTACTGGGAATTTCATAGAAAACCCCAATAACACTGCCTCGACCTGGGGATCGAATCCAGGACCTCTAGCGTAGCAGTCGCGCTTAGGACCACCAGACTAATAAGGTAGTCTTTTTATTGTACCTTTTTCTCAAAAATTTTCGATCAAGTCTTTCGTTGTTTTTCTTTTCACATATGGAAACCCAAAAAAGAGTTTGTAATCCCCGCTCCCTTCTTACCGCGCAGGCGATACGCGAGTTAAACGGTCGTCCTATAATCGTCTTTACACCGACTCTTTCTATTAAAATTTATAACTAAACCACTTGGGGACAACTTCAGTTTCATAGTAATAAAAAAAAAAACATTAATCATTGGTACAAAAATTCTATAGAAAAATAACACTTTCATATTTTACCAAACGTTGCATTTATTATGTATTTAAATATGTCATTTGGTGACAATTTTTTCATTTGTTTAGCCCTGATCAAGTGCACAAACCTACATACAGTTTTTGATTCTTATTTATACTTTTCAAAATCATATTATTATCTGAGACAGATCCTGTTATCCCTTCACCTCCTCTACAACAATTTTTCGCACATTTCCATAGTATTTCAATGCCTGTTGTAAAAGGTTTTCTATTGCCAGTTTTCCATGAGAATGCAGCACGTGCAACTAAAAGCCGAAACGGATCAACATTAACACGTACTGGATTAATGGAGTGAAATCCGGTAGAATCCAGTTAAGTCCGGCTGTCCGGATAATAAAATGACCGGCGGGTATTACCGTATCACGACGGAGTACAGAAGGACCAATGTATTTTATATTTTGGTCCTTCAGTACTGGGAAGCTGTGTCGACGGTAACTGCGCTTGACTTCCCTACGGTAGGAGCCATGGGACACTAGATGATAGCCTCCATGACTCACCGTAACAATAGATGGGTTGTTGAAAATGAAAATGATAAAATCCTATGGTCTTAAAACTTGTCTGGGAGACAGTACCGATATTATGAGAGGGAGTTTTGACGAATCTTCCAAATATCATTCGTTCATTGAAAGAACCTTCTAAATACCGTCATTTTATGTTGCGACTATGATTGGCAATACGATTGACGTTTCAATCTGTCAATCTATCGGATGGTATCCGTATTTTAATGCGTTTCAATTCAATTACGATTGCCCGGAGAATGGAATCAATTTTACATAGCGATAGCGCTGAAAGCGTACAATTTGTTGAAATTGTATTGAAATATTCTTCATGCTTTATTTTGCAATATTGTTATAGTTTATTTGAAAAGCAGTGACGGCTTAGAGTTTGTTAATCCAGTCATTTTTAAGGCAGCCAGGACTACTATGGCCATATGAACAAAAATCTATTGTTTATTTCTAATTCTAGTACAGTTGTAAGGAAAAGTTCTTTTTCCTTGCAATTGTTTTATGTATCTTTTGAGTTATTTGAGAAGACTTACTGCGCCGAGCCCAAGTAAATAAGGGCAGGAGGATGATGATGATCACGTGAGATGTTTGGACGCCTAACTTTAAAGGATTACACGCTTATCCCTTCACTGATATAGACTTGTTAGTACATCATAGCTTTAGCATTCCACACTTTTGCAAACGAGGCATAATAATATGTTTAGCTCAACTGTGTTCTAGTTACTCTACCATCGACTCGACAAATGTAAATGCGCCTCCATCACCTGAAGCCTGACCTAATTAAGATGTTTTCCTTGAAAGCACAATTTAAAATGGCTGTGACACAATGTTTATATAGGTTCAAAGCCAAAATCACTGTAAGGAAAAAGATAGAATATTCGACGAGGTTGATACAATGGTTGATTGGATTAATTGGTTATCAAAAACGTACCTGCTTCATAGATGAATAATATTTTGAATGGTAGATAGGCAAATTCAGATGTGCTGAATTCTCGCATTCAGCGCGGCTTAGTCTAGAAAATAGAAGAATAACATTTAAAGCTAATTAAGCAATGAACACGCTAAAATTTATGCGTTGGCCGGGAATCGAACCCGGATCAACTGCTTGGAAGGCAACTATGCTGACCATTACACCACCAACGCATCTGTAAGAGTATTGAAAAATAGGCTATACTTACTGAAGCCTAAATTATCCAGCATAACTTGAACTTTACGACGATGATGTTGATACGGTTGAATAGGTTAAGACATAATCGTCAGTATTGATGTTATTACACCTGTGTAAACTAGAAAACTACTAAAATTAAAAAGCACAGGTGTAATAATGTCAATACCGACTATTATGTCTTAACCTATTCAACCGTATCAACTTCATCGTCGTAAAGTTCAAGTTATGCTGGATAATTAAAGCTTCAGTAACTATAGCCTATTTGACAATACTCTTACACATGCGTTGGTGGTGTAATGGTCAGCATAGTTGCCTTCCAAGCAGTTGATCCGGGTTCGATTCCCGGCCGACGCATAAGTTTTTAAAATATTTTCCGAGTAATTAGCTTTAATATCTTTACAACTCATATATACACATAAAAATCTAACTTAAATTATAGATCCTATTTCGACTCCTAATCAGTCACAATAAGGCTTTTAGTCTTTCTTTACCTAATCTGACTCCAAACTCTAGCCTGGAGCATTTAAAAATTTGTACTCACATCAGATCTTTAAGCCCATATTTCAATATAGGTACTAACGTGTATCGAAGGACCATTTCTGCTTAAATACATCATCAAACGTAACCTAGCCATTCATACCAAAATTATAGATGAAAAAGTAACTCTGTCTGTGTGTTACGTTTTCACGCCGAAACGCTGAATCAATTTTGATGATTTTTGTTATAGAGATGGATTGGATCTTAGAGATAGACGCAGGGTATATTTTGTCTCAAAAAGTTCTTTGTAATGCATGTGAAACCGTGACCAACCACTAGTCTTATATAAATGATTATTGACTGATAAGATATCTTTGATCCATTCCTTTTATAAAGATTCAGGACCAATAACTCCTCATGGAAGACAGTAGCGATGTTATTACTCGTCTATATCCCGATACATATATTTATGTTACTCTAGGTAGCTCTATTATTGGCTACATGTGATTTATCTCAGCCTGTATCGAGAGACGTGTCTTTGATGAAATTGAATTCGTGTCAAGTTGAAAATATGTAGATCGTTGTGTTGTAATGTGATAGATGATATTGATATCTGCAGGGGTAAGAAAACCGAGTGGATGTCTTTTTTTTTTTCTAGGAATAACATATGTTAGGAAGAATGTATTGTTTTTCGCGTCTAAAAAGTCAATTATGTTGTATTGACATTACGGTACCTATGCTATATAGATTGATTCATGAGATTGAGAAATTTTGCAAATGTGCGGTAAAATAGTACCATCGATTTGAAACCCTCTCTCCTTTTTAGGGTTCCGTAGCCAAATGGCAAAAAACGGAACCCTTATAGATTCGTCATGTCCGTCTGTCTGTCTGTCTGTCTGTCTGTCTGTCTGTCTGTCTGTCTGTCTGTCCGATCGTGTCACAGCCTTTTTTTTCGAAACTATAAGAACTATGCAGTTGAAACTTGGTAAGCAGATGTATTCTATGAACCGCATTAAGATTTTCAGACAAAAATAGAAAAAAACAATAAATTTTGGGGGTTCCCCATACTTGGAACTGAAACAAAATTTTTTTTTTCATCAAACCCATACGTGTGGGGTATCTATGGATAGGTCTTCAAAAATGATATTGAGGTTTCTAATGTCATTTTTTTCTAAACTTAACAGTTTGCACGAGAAACACTTCCAAAGTGGTAAAATGTGTGTCCCCCCCCCTGTAACTTCTAAAATAAGAGAACGATAAAACTAAAAAAATATATGATGTACATTACCATGTAAACTTCCACCGAAAATTGGTTTGAACGAGATCTAGTATATAGTTTTTTTTTATACGTCATAAACTGAATATTTTGCGCGAGAGACACTTCCAAAGTGGTAAAATGTGTGTCCCCCTTCTGTAACTTCTAAAATAAGAGGACGATAAAACTAAAAAAAATATTTACCATGTAAACTCCCACCGAAAATTGGTTTGGACGAGATCTAGTAAATAGTTTTTTTTAATACGTCATAAATCGTAATGATACGGAACCCTCCGTGCGCGAGTCCAACTCGCACTTGGTCAGTTTTTTATTCTGTCATTCTTAGCATATCAAGACTCCTTTTTCATTGGAAAGCACGTTTGTAAGTCTAGTTAGATTATTATTTACGACAGTAGTTGCGTGCAAAATATACATATATTTTATTAAAAAATACTTAACTTAAACTGGAAGCCTGGAAGGTCATAATGATGATGATTTCCCATTTCCAAGTAGACATGTAATGATAAATTAACAAGAATCCGTCTCAAAGGTCCTTGAGTACGGTCCGCACCTGAACGCAGGGCGGTCACTTTTTGTGGCTCGACCCATTTGTCAAATGTCTCCCGCACTGTAACGGGAATTTGATGAAACAGCTGAAATCGCTTTGAGTTCTATAGAAAGGGAGAAAATATTGAATCTATTTTCTAAGAACCTTCTGTTTTTTCTTGCCTCATTGGTTTATCTCGCTTGTATGTGTAACCTACAATTTAACTTCAACTTGAACGCCAGATGTATAAAAGATTTTTATACAAATGTTTTTCCACGCGACGCTAACGACTCTCGAGAGTGAACTGTTAGCGAGTTTATTTTCAAGTAACTCGAAATGAATTTGTGTTATTCTATTTTTCTTAGCAGGTAAATCAGGATTTTGGCCTCATTATAGGTTGCCTCATTATTAATGAGATCTTAAACATACATAGCTCGTAGCTCGAATAGATGACCGCTGAGGCAAAAAGGTTCTCGAGTGGAGACCACACATTGGAAAACGCAATGTGGACGACGAAATGTACAGAGGGCTAGTGACCAAAGTCTTCTCATTCAATTGTATTAGAATAGTCGTACAGTGGCACTGAATAAGATAGCATTGACAGATTTCGTTGAAAAAAAAAAACCGCCAGAAATAAAAAAAACTGAACCCGTTGAATGAGGTTTTGACACAATAAATTAGATGAATTTTTACTTTTCTCTTTTAATTTGTTTGTGGGAGAAAGAAAGCAATATTTTCATTTAATTCCAATTCGAATGAAACACAAAAACACCATTATCTTTAAAACCAACAAAAGCTTTCAATTCGTAACTACAATTAATTCTAACGTCCATTATTAAACAAACCTTGATTCCATTGTGATCACTTTTGACAAACAAAATGGAAGGCTATTGATTGAAATGGAAAATTCGTGTCACGTCCCTATAGTTACAGTAACTGTAATTATTCGAGGGAATTTCGTTTCGTTCATATTTCCAAGGAATTTTATTGAAAGGCGGTTGGAGAAATATTTTATTTGTTATTGTACTGGTCTTTAGATACGTGGACGTCCAACATTAATTAAATGAGAATGATTGCCAAATATTCTGCCGCTGAGCAAAAATGCGCTTATATACCTAATTGTGTTCCAGTTTGCTGTCATCTACAGACTATAGTTGCTAATTACCATCAGGTTTCCCGTATGTTTGTCAGTCTTATTACAATGTATGTATGGAATTATACATATAATGCACATCTTATAACAATGAACGGAATTATATTATAGTAAGTAGTTAAAGGAACGTTTAATATTAAGTAAGAACATACAAAGGTAAAAGTTGCCTGGAAAAAATGGCAGATTGCGATATTGTATTTGAGAACATAGTTATATTCTGTATATGGCTATGTAATACTTGGTATACAATAAAAATAAATAAATACAAAAATAAATGATGAAGAAACTTGCACACCAATAAAATGTAGAAGAATATTTCGTGTTCATTTTGACAGGCAAGTAAGCCTCACAATTTTCAGGGCCCAGGTGCCTAGCGAGGCCAGCTGATGCCAAGCCCAATATAAATGAAAGCTCGCAAATTGTACAACTTCAACTCATAAAAACTGTAGTACCGATAAATTTATTACAAGTAATTTTTGTTTTAAACTAATTATTGTAAGAAATGGTTTAATTCGTATTTTAGGAAATATTGGAGAAATACTAAAATATTTTTTCACGTGCTTTTGTTTATTATTATTCAGCCTTTTTCATCTCACTGTACGGCAATAGCCTCATTTTCCATTCAGTTTAAGGCCATTTTAAGCTAATCTTTTCAGAAGAAAACAATCTTTTTGTATTTTCCATGCAAAGATTACTAAGTTATTTTAGTGAAGGAAAAATACGACCGCGGGCAGGATTCGAACCTGCGTCTTCTGGTTAAGTACACCAGACGCTATGACCGCTAAGCCACCGCGACCCCCACCCGCCATGTCGAAATTTGCCTTCACATTTTTAATTTACGAATCACATATCTAGATACATACCATCATGCCTGTATTCCCCGAAGAGTTAGACAGAGGTGTATTAATGTACACCCATATTTCGCCAGTATATTTAGGTTCCATGTAATAGGGAGTAAACCTATTGCCAGTATTACATATCTACATATTTTTAGAAAACATTCAAAGTAAACTGCCTCATTATTCTAGTCGTCATAAGTGCGACTACTACACAAGAGGTCCTGAGTTCGATTCCTAGGTCGAGCAAAGGGTTATTGTTATTGGGTTTTTCTTTGAAGTTTAGATTTGTGCATTTGTATGAATGGCATAGGCTTGCCCCCTATTACATGGGACCCAAACATACCGGCAAACAATGAGCGTATAAGTACACCTCTGCGTAACCCTTCGGAGAGAACAAGTATCTACATAAAGTTTCTTTTTTTATTTTAAGCCAAGCCAAGGTTACATTAAAATTAATGTCACAACTTTTAACAGTTCCACAAAAAATGGCAATAAAGTTACCATTCTAAAATTAGCTCTCTAAATTCAGGGGAACCTTACTATCTTCAAGTTTTAGAAGTCCCTTAGGTAGGTACATAGGGAAAGGTCGCAAAAATATGTGCCTCCCTTTCAAGGGCTGACCGTGTTATGTAATTATGACCAAAAAGGTTTTTTGACCCAGGCTTAGAGGTTGCGGCTCTGAAAAAGTAATAATTTAAAGTGATGTTGTAAGTTTTTTTTTTTGCTTTTAGGGTAACGATGTGCTTTTTGTAGTTTGGAGTAATTAAAGTGGTATTGATACAAAAAGCGATACGGTTTTCGCACCTAAAACAGTGCTGCCCAAGTAACAATCAATTATCTCAATCTTAATAGCTATGTGCGGAAGGCAATCGATCAACTAAATCCGGATCAACAATGATGATCCAAACCTTTTTATTGACGACGATTAGAAATAAAAAACGGCATCCTAAAACGATTGGAGTACAGCTGTAGCCTAGTGATATGACAATTGGACTTCAAAATCAAAGGTCTAGAATTCAAATTCAAGGCACGCACCTCTAATTTTTCAAAGTCATGTGTATATGAACAGCTTAAAAGGTGAAGGAAAATATCGTGAGGACACTTGCATGCCTCAAAGAGTTTCTTGACGGCGTGTGAATTCTGCCAACTCGCAGTAGGTTAGCGTGGTGAACTAATAGCCAAATTCCTCACATTCTGAGAGGAGGCCCGTGCCCAGCAGTGCAGTGATATAATGGGTCATCACCATCATCAGATGATGTACACGTTTGACATAAATAACATCATATACCCAGCCTGTCTGTTTTATTCGTTCTTAAATTGGCTTGCATTTATCAAAAAAGTAAGCAAATAAGCATAAAGCCTGCCTGATGGTAAGCAGTAGGTAAGTGTTAGATGCTAGCAGATCTCCATAATATCACTCAGTCACGTCAGTTTATAAGAGTCATTTACCTTCAAATTGGAACACAATAATACGAGCAAAGTACTGTTCAATGGCAGATTATTTGACAATGCAATATGGACCTTTATGATCTCAGCGATAGGGTTTTCTAACCAAAGTCAACCTATTTATATGCTCATGCTAAGATTTTTCCATTACTCAAAAATAAAAAGCAATCTCGTTATTCATGAAAACTTTATAGAGGTCATATCTTTTAGAGTGGTCGCTAAAATGAGGAGATTCATTTAATGGTATACTATATCTAATAAAATAACTGTATGGGGCATTTCATGGGACATGTATTGAAATTTATTGCTTTTGCCAGTTTCTTAATTATTCTGAAACCCTTCTGACCTCCTTATGCAGATTTTTTTCCGTTTGACTAATCTTAATACGATAATATGATTTTAATTAGAAAATGGCTTAGGAGCTGGTTTTATTTCCTAAAAACTGATTCCAGAGGATTGCTAAATACGGTCTAGCCCCCTGTCCCCCCTTTATTCACTGGTCTGGAGTCTAATATTGCAGGTTTTCTAAATTCCAAATATTTTTTCTTACTAATTCTGCCGGTCCAATAAGTTTGAGATTTAGGCAAGAGAAGCTTACAAAGACATTCACAGTCCTACCTTCTCCATAGACTAGCAACTTTTGTCATAAATCACAGCTGACTTGAAACGCTTTGTGACAACTAAACTTTTTTACCAGGATCAATAGATATCAATAAATAACTTTGCCTTTGAGATGAAATAAGAAAAGATTCAAATGCAGCCCTTAATCTAAAATTTTGGTATATAAATATTGGTCCTTAGAAACGCAAATATTTATTGCAGATATAAAGACCAGAATTAATTGAAGTATTGCCTATTTTTTTATTCGTTCGATAATATAAGTATTATATCTCGTGATTCCTATAGAGAAGTCCATCTAACCTCTCATCATTACTCTTCTGCGGCTCGAAAAGTTTCAAAGAATATTGTTTTCATTCTATCATCAACTCATTTTAATACCCCACTGCGTCCTCTCAGAGTGACGGATGTTTTGATTAGAGAATCTCAAACTCTGTCATTTCCAAGAGCCCCAAACTCTTTTATATCCAAAAGCACCAAACTCTGTTAAAAACTCTGTAAGCTCCTTTATGCCCAAGGGCCCTATAATAGGTTTAGACGGCCATGCCTATAGGCGATAGTCCACTACGCTGAACTAGTGTGCGTCATATTATCTCAAAAACAATGAAGGATCTCCAGATTCATACGTTTTACAGCGAAATATTCGCGAAGCCAATAATAGCTCTTCTCACAATCAATTAATTTTCTGTCTTGGACTCCTGGCCTCCTGTATACCTGCACACTGAATGATCTACGCATCTCAAAAATTTTAAATGCGTTCAATGAAAACAATAAGTAACGTTATTGTTATAATAAAACGCATTTAAAATTGCTGAAATATTCTTGTCACGATATTCAATCCACATTTTCATTGTACTTTTAGGCGGAAATAAGCTTTGAGTAGATTTTTTAACTAGCAAAGCAAAACACCAATCCAAAAAAAAAGAGTTTGAAAGCTACAATCTACACTAGCAAGATTAAGCTACATCTCTTGCAACAATCAATAAGTTCCAACTAAACTCACTTGATTTAACCCGTCATAATCCACAACAAGGCATCCCGAATTGACGAAATTACATTACACACTTTGTCGCAAACGTTCTCTAAAAAAATAACAAACAAAAATCGTGAAAAAAGGGAAGAAAACATTTAAAACAAGGAATTTTTCGGTTAGTCAAACAATTCAAAACATTCGACGTCCTAAACCGCTACTGCAATGCGCTTTCGGAGGGAAAACTCGAATTCTTTATTTGAAATTTTTTAATTTAATTTAAGAATGGAAATTGTAGGAATTATGTGAAAATAAATGAAAGCATAATTACTTTTTTTGGATATTATTTTTTGTGGAGCGTTGCGGCTCCCCGCGTGTGTTCGGCGGCGCTGGGCCGCGGTGACTGGCGTCCCGCACCCCTACGTCCTATACTTATGTGTTTACATCTTAAATGGGGTTGCACAGAGTAATGTTGGATTCAGACTCTACATTGGCTTGCTCCGTCGAAAAGAGCAATCGTGCCTCCTTGAGGTTGAATAGAAGGAATGGAAATCCACTATGCACTTCGCTTCTATTGTTTGGTTCACCTAAAATCCTTGTTTGGTTTTTTAAGAAAAAAAGTTTAAGAGTGTTGTTTTTTAAAAACAACCATTACTTATTTTTAGAAGCTATTAGATTTGTTGAATAACGCAAATGGAGTTAACGAAGAACCTTCCTTTCTCTTAGATAATACAATTAAATTATGATTGTATTGTTACAAAATATTCATTTATAGAAAATTAAAAAAAAAAACTTAATAAAAAAATATGCGTCGGCCGGGAATCGAACCCGGATCAACTGCTTGGAAGGCAACTATGCTGACCATTACACCACCAACGCATGTGTTAGATTGATTAAATGAAGTATCAAAGTACAAGTCAGTTTTTATTTGCTTAGGTGGTTTTCGATTAGAAAGGAAAACAGACTTCAAGCATTTCGTATTGTATCTTCAGAACAAAGACACGAATATGATTTTATATAGGTGGCCCCATATAAATTAAATTTATGTCTGAGCACGGTTAGAAGATAATTAGAGAAGAAGATAATTATTCAACCAGATAAAAAATAAAAGTGGTTCAATGATACCTACGATAAACTATTCGACTTCACTAAAACCAGTAAAATACTATAAAAAACTTTTTTAAAGACATGATATGATAACATACAAGATAGTTCAATATCTTGATCCTTGTTTCACAGACAAAAAATCGCTGCAGATAGTCGGCAATGAGTTTCCAAATTGTCAAACGGTTTGTTTCATAAAGTATTGCAAAAGGACCAAAAAGTATCCAACAGGACCAAAATCGCGGACAAAAAGACTGCTTATCGTAGTCTCTGCAGCACTCTACTCTGTGAAGTAGGCCTAAAGTCCGGTATAAGTATAAAATATAAAGCATGCTCGGATGTTATTATTACCAGTCGCGATTCATTGCGGCACCCCTGATGTATTAACACCGACTGTCTTTGTATTATACTCATTAAATTATATGTTCTGGAAGTTTTTCGTTTGTGGAATTATGGCAAATTGATCTTTTTATTTGGCCTAAATAACTGTCGTGAGGCTCGGGGAGAAGGTTATTTTGATGTCAGCATTTTGGTGGGGTTGATGAAATGCCACTAATACCATTTTACTTTTTTAACGAATTAACATGACCTTTTTTTGTCTATTCTTTCCCTTATTATAAGGTTATGCATTTTGCCGTCATCCTTCATTTCTAGCGGCCTGAAATAATTTGACCTCTGCTCCCTAAAATAAGATGGAAATAAGATGGAACGTAAAAATAATGGTATAAATTATCCTTATTTCAGTATGATGGATAAATTAAAAGAGAAAGATTAGAGAATTCCCAAAGTTTATCCGCTCCAAATTAATCTGTTTGGTAATTATAACGTTTACTGATGTTCGAGCTATGAAACTAGCGGATTAATTGAAACGTAAATGTTTGTTTATAAAAATACTTTAATCTCCAAAACTACTTCAACAATTCTTTGTAATTTTCCCACACAATTGTATTCGTTGCGCGTGCTGTAATCTTTGTATTTCCGTATAATATGTCTGATCTTCACTTTAATATTACGAGAATACTGAAAATATCAAAATTTTACTTTAAACTTAATCTGAACCGATTAAGTTGAAGTTCTTGACTACCCCAAAAGTATAGGAATCCTCATGGGTCGTCTGCCGCTAGAAGATATTACTAGCTACTCACGGCTACAGGTCAACCTATACAATTCTAGTTTAAGCTGATCTCGCAATGTTTAATCTTTCCATACCATGAGAGGCCAGCGTAAACTGGATTTGTATATTTTGACGTGTAGCCGTACGTACCAGCTTAAAACTACACTTATCTTTCCTCGTCTTACAGTCGGGGGACTCATCATATTCGCCGCAACCCAGACAGACCTCTTCTACCAACCCTAGTTGGTCTTGTTTTAAGTAACGCAAATTAAATGAAAACCGTTCATTTTGTGGCCACACTGAAAAAGACTCCAGTTTAAAAGTGATTAAACGAGTAATGAATTATTTTGATCCTGAGCTATTTTTGGTACAAAATGACTTGAATCGGCTAACTTAATATTAATTTAATTATGGCTTACATCAAAATCACTGACGTCACTTGCGAATGCGGTCATGTGAACTTGGAACTAGGCTGGCTTTTGGTTGTAGTAGTCTGTTATTAAGTTCGTCTGATTTGTTCGTCATCATCGTACTGCCAAAATATTATGCTGCCAAGTAATAACGTGTTAACATTACTGAGTTCCAGTTTATATTGACAAACAAGCATACGGCCCGCCTGATGGTAAGCGGTTACCAGCCTATGGATGCTTGCAACACCAGGGGTATCCCTCGTGCGCTGCCGACCCTGTAAAAATCTTTTCACACTCTTTTGAAGAACCAACGACCAATAGGCCAATGTTGGATCCTTAACTTAATGACATACGCCTAGTTTGCAAAAATGGTGAATCGATTGGACTGAATCCGTATCAAAAGTACTGGTCCTTTGATCATTTTAAACGAAGAGAAAAGAACGGGATAATGTTGTCCGACAAGCTTTTAACAATAATATGAAAGATATGACAAAATGAAAAAAAATATTACTATCTACGTTGACTAGGTACTGGATAGCCTAAAAACGCCCAGGACAAATCCAATTTTAGGTACTCTTCGAAGCTCTAAATCCACTTAAATTTTCTGTAAATTTATCAAAAATAACGAATGGGAGGTCGATATTAGTACCAAAAATATGCGTCGGCCGGGAATCGAACCCAGATCAACTGCTTGGAAGGCAACTATGCTGACCATTACACCACCGACGCATGTGTTAAATTGCTGAAATTACTGAAATAATAAAACCACTTTAATTATAGTATTGTTCGCATTTACGACAATTAAAAATTAATTGCAAAACAATAGGAGTAATAATGATCTACTGGATTGTTTTATAGATTTTCAGTGGCAATTTCAGAGGTTCTAATACATGCGTCGGTGGTGTAATGGTCAGCATAGTTGCCTTCCAAGCAGTTGATCCGGGTTCGATTCCCGGCCGACGCATATTTTTGATATTTTTTTTTTGTAAAATACTTACCAAGATTTTCTAGTGAAAGAAAAATACATCTAAGGCAAGATTCAAACCTGCGTTCCTCTGCTTAAGTACACCAGAGAAATAATAAGATCTCAAATCATAAGATATAACCTTACACTTAAAGAATATTCATGATATTTAGCATTATTTACATACACACCATCACCCCTGTATACCTTGAAGCATTAGGCAGAGGTGTATTTATGTACACTGTACACCCATACTTCGCTAGTATATTTTGGTCCTATATAATAGGGGACGAGCCTATTGCCATTAATCGGGCAAACTCCGAGCTGCTACTGAGTATTTCATAGAAAAGCCCAATAACACTGCTCGATCTGGGAATCGAATCCAGACACTCTCCTCCTCTCCAACGTAGCAGTCGCGCTTGATACCACTAGACTTATATGGCAGTCATTATTATATCGGTGAAATATTGGTTTGGGAATGTGGGAATGTGGGAATTGCAACAGTGACCCATGACACCATTCATGTCATAATTTTATACTGTTCTGCCTTACCATAACATTTTCTTCATTATAGAATGTTGCAAAAATTTAACAAAATATGCGTCGGCCGGGAATCGAACCCGGATCAACTGCTTGGAAGGCAACTATGCTTACCATTACACCACCGACGCATCTGAAATTATCACTGAAAACATACAATGTACTATAATAACAAATACAGTTGTTACAAAATTAAATGTTGTCACGAATTACTCGACTGCACAAATAATAAGTGGCATTATGTCTTTTTATCGTTATCTGATGGTAAGCGGCAACCACAACTTATAGAATGCTTGGCCAATCACGTAAAGGAAAAGGGAAGGAGAAAAGGAAAAGGAAGGGAACTGAGGGAGGAATGGAGCCTCCAGCGCTCCACACTCGCCATACAAAACGCAACAGTATGCATACTGCTACTTGACGTCGATATTCTGTGGAAGAGTAGTACTTCCCTGGTCGTGCCGACCAATTCATGCTGGCATGTAGACATGTCAGCGAGACACGAATACTATTAAAACTAACTACTGTAATGTTTTTTTTATTATTATAAGACGATAAACAAGTAGGTTTAAGGCCGCCTGACTACACCAGTGTTTCCACTGACGACAAAACATGTTGCAAACATCAATCTAACTCTATCTAACTCTAAAAGAGTGAGTGGGACAGGTAGCTGTTTGCAACATGTTTTGTGGAAAAGCGGGTTAAGACGTCAATTGTTAATTATCATTTGCTTAGTTATTTTCACTAGCTTCATTGCCCTTCAAAATTACAAAAAATATTATTATTATTTAGGGAATTATTATATTATTATTTATAGCATTATTTATAGCTTATTAGACTGCCTCATTAGTCTAGTGGTCCTAGGCGCGACTGCTACGCTAGAGGGTTGGGTTTTTCTATGAAATTCCCAGTAGCAGCTCGGAGTCTGGATTTGTGCCCGGTTAATGGTAATAGGCTCGCCCCCTATTACATGGGACCTAAACATGCCGGCGAAATGTGGGTGTACATTAGAACACTTCGGGGAATACAGGCGTGATGGTATGTAATGTGGTACTAAATATAAAAAAATCTGGCTTACAAAAGGGATAAAACTTTCTTGCAAAAACAAAAGACTGTTAAAAATTCTCACACTAAAAACCACTAACCCTGTACTCGCGGAATATTATAAAAAATATGAAAAAATATTAAAAAAATCTGTTACTGCTTCAAAAAAACTACACTACATAAATAAAATAAAAAAATCGAATAATAAAGTTAAAACCATGTGGAGTGTAATTAATGAACAAACAAATAAGAAAATAAAAAGTGAAAAACATAATATAGAGCTAAAAATAAACAATATTACGTCATCTGAACCTATACAAGTAGCCAACATTTTTAACAAGTTTTTTGCGTCCATCGGACAGACCAGTCCCTCACAAAGCTCAAGCGTTAACCCGAACGTTACTCCTGTACTGTCACCGACGGAAAACACTATGTTTCTAAGCCCCATTGATGCTTGGGAAGTAAATAAGCTACTAAAAAGCTTAAAAAGCAAAAAAAGCCACGGTATTGATGAGCTTCCACCTCTCTTGATTAAACAGTGTGCAGAAGAACTAACCCTACCATTCTATCTACTAATTAACCAGTCTTTTGAAGAAGGAGTGTTCCCTGACCTACTAAAAAAAGCAATTATTAAACCTATATACAAAAAAAATACAAGAACAGATCCCAACAACTACCGCCCCATAGCCCTTCTACCTACAGCCTCAAAGATCTTCGAAAAAGCCATGTGTAACCGTGTTTATTCTTTCTGTGAAAAATACAATGTATTTAATGAATCCCAAAACGGATTTCGTAAAAGCCGATCCACGACCCTAGCTGTCTATAAATATATACAGGAGGCTCTAAATATTATTAATAACAAACAATATGCAATAGGTGTTTTATTGGACATGACTAAAGCTTACGATAAAGTTCAGTTTAATATTCTACTAAATAAATTACACGGAATAGGGATTCGTGGCAAAGCACACGAATGGTTTACGTCATACTTAAAAAATAGAGAGCATCAAGTAGAAATTGAATTTTTCAATCAAAGCACAAAAGAAATAAAAAACTTTCGCTCAGACTCAGAAGTCATAAATGCCTCAATCCCACAAGGTAGTGTTATTGGCTGTCTCTTGTTTCTCATCTACATCAATGATTTACCTAAACATATACAGGGTCCTTGTGTTTTGTTCGCCGACGATATCTCCCTTTTAATCTCGTGCAAAAATAATATAAATATAAATAATAAACTAACTAATCTACTTAATAATACACTTACCTGGATGAACCAACACAACCTAGAAATTAATTATACAAAAACTAAATTAATAACCTTCCACCCATATCAAAAGACCTCTTTGGAATTAAATTTCATATTCAATAACAATAAATTAGAAATAGTTAAAGACTTTACGCTACTTGGATTAAATATAGATAAGAACATAAATTGGAAATCACACGTTAAAAAAATTAAGTCAAAACTTTCACAATTTTCATATGCCCTCCGGGAAGTCAAAAAGGCAACTAATTTAGAAACTGCACTTGTCACATATTATGCCTATGCCTATTCGTGGCTAAGCTACGGCGTAATACTGTGGGGGAATAGTACAGACGCACCTTCTCTTTTTACCTTACAAAAAAAACTCATGCGTATTCTCGTTAATATAGAAGATACAGATAGCTGCAAACCCCACTTCCAACGCCTAAACATCTTAACTCTACCTTGTATATATATCCTAGAATCATGCAAATTTGTAAGAAAACACAACGAGTTTTACACTACACAAGAAGACAAACATCTACCATACTCATTAAGACATAAAGACAGACTAAACTTACCAAACTCTCGGCTAAAAATGCATTCAACCAGTCCATTCGTTATGTCAATAAAAATATATAATAATCTACCACAAATAATTAAAAATGAACAAAAAGATAGTATATTTATAAAGAAATTAAAGGAAATGCTATTAAAAAAGAGTTACTACGACATAAGCGAATACCTAAATAAAAACCATGACAAATAAAATTAGCTTCAGTAACAAAGAAGACTACCTTCATTTAAGTCTAACAACAACAATATATTCAAAACAAACTATACAAATAAATAACTTTATAAATATGTTTAAATATATAATAATAAATACATAATTATATAAATCTTACTAGGTATATTGATACAATATGCTAATAAAATAAACGGTATATAAATAGTATATACAAAACAATAACTATAAAAAAATAATAATTAAGAACATAAATAAAAAAAAATTAAAAAACTAAAAAAAGTAGTAGGTATAACAAATATAAAAATAGAATGCCTTCCTCCTCTCTCCTAAATTGCCGTGCCCGACAGGGTCCATGATTGATACCTACTAAATTACTGTGTAACACCTGTTAACATTGTGGAGTGCAATAAATATATTGAGTATTGAGTATTGAGTATGTTATGATGGTATGTTATAGCATAGCAGCAGAATATTTTTTGCAATGAGTATTAACCTAGATTCTCCCTTCCATTTTAAAGTTCAACTCTTGTCGGTGTACCACCCACTGTTTCCAAACTCTGCCTTCTTTTTGATCACCTGACACGACTCCACTTCTACGTCTTCTACTTTTTTCTTCTCTTGTTCATTAGACTGATTTATTATTGGAGCTTAGAACTAAGCTCGGCTATATAAGGTTGACCGTCTATACTTACCTACTTTTTTGTTTTTTGCGCAAATTTTACGTCTGTCACACATTCAAGTGTCTTAGTAGTAAGAATTGCGACAACGACTTATACTATCTGAGTAGTAAAACTAGCGTGTTCGCAATATTTTTAGGGTTCCGTACCTCGAAGGAAAAAACGGAACCCTTATAGGATCACTTTGTTGTCCGTCCGTACGTCCGTCCATCTGTCTGTCTGTCAAGACCCTTTTTCTCAGGAACGCTTGGAGGTATCAAGCTGGAATTTATATCAAATACTCAGGTCTACTACCCCTTGGAGCTGTGAAAAAAACAAACTTCTAAGCCAACGCAATCAAAAGATACAAGCGTTTATGCCGCAAATTTTCGACAAGCATGGGAATCAAAACCTACAAGGTACTTCCCGTGAACTCAGAATCTTGATATTTGATACGAAGCAACGTCTTATAGCAAAGATAAAGGAAAAATTGCGAAAACCGTACCTACCTTTTTTAATTAGGTACATGAACTTTTACATATACCTATACCTACAGGTTTGTACGGAACCCTCGGTGCGCGAGTCCAACTCGCACTTGGCCGGTTTTTTATTAGCTAATGATGGAATAAAAGAAAAAAATGTAAATTTTTAAATTATGAAAGAACGTATTCGTAAAACTTTAGGCTGATTTACGCAAATATTGGTTTTGACAGGGATGCCATGGTTTTGATTACCAGATTGGCTAGTGTTATTGAGTTATCCTGCTCGAAAATACCCAGCATCAGACTGGAATTATATCGGTATTGCCCAAAAACTGTTTTGCGGAGATCTGCTGGCATTTTCTTTGTGTTAAATACAGATATTCAGCCGCTTATTTGGTCATACGTGATAACTACATAGTTGCGAAAAGGGTGAAGGATAATCATGATACTTACAATCATAAACAGGTGCACGAACTTAAGACCATACTACAATTAAGTATATAGATTATTGTAAAGCTCAGGCCACATTGCCAGCTAGCGAGCGAGCGAGCAGATCGTTCGCATCGTTTGTATCGCTTACCTATGTAGTTCCGAGTGTGAACCGAAGTATGAAAAGATATGAAACTATGCTCGCCCGGATCGCTCTCTCGCTCGCTAGCTGGCAGTGTAGCATGCGCTTTATAACTATTGAGTTGTAATTAAATTTCATTGTCTTAAAGAACAATACTCAACACAATATTCAATTTTAATGTAAACATTATTTGGATTACCTACAGAAATATCGACTTATTGCAGTAATTTAAGATACTCAAGCCAAGCAGTTGATCTGGGTTCGATTCCCGGCCGACGCATATTTTTGGGACTAGGCACTAATATAGTTCTTATTTTGTTTTTTGACCAATTGCCAAAAGCTGACTACTGCATTCAGCCTGTAACTATTATCATAGAATATTATAAACTTGCCTTTGTAGTAAGATTTGCCATCCGTCCAGGATTTCCCGGATTTGTCCTAATTTAGAGGACGTTCGGGTAGCGTCCGAGTGGGACTTTATTTGTAGTCCGGGTTTAAGTTTTCAAGTCACCAATCGTTGCCGGGTGATAAAATAATTTAAAATATATTTTTTTCTTTTTACTAATAACTACATGCCATCACGCCCGTGGGTACGGGCTAGGTAGAGAAATACTTAAAATACACCCAGTTCGCCGGTATGTTAAGGTTTTCTATGAAATTCTAAGTAGCACCTCGGAATTTGGATTTCTGTCCGATTGGGCCTGATGAAAATATCGAAAATACTACACTTCTGCCTAATCCTTCGCGGATGCGGGTGTGATGGTATAATTTGTCATGTTACTAAAGTAAAATTAAGTACATTTTCAATAACAATTTCCAAGGTTTTAACACATGCGTCGGTGGTGTAATGGTCAGCATAGTTGCCTTCCAAGCAGTTGATCCGGGTTCGATTCCCGGCCGACGCACACTTTTTGAACTATTTTTTTTAGATTCTTGTGCTTACTCTTTGGTCTTTCATTATTAATTAAACGCAACTGGAATACAAGTACCTAAAACCCTATTGACTGTATTTCTCGATGTCGAGAAAATCTATCAGTTATGGTAGATAAATATTTATTTCTGTAAATAGATCTTTTATTTAAAGACACTTTTAATATGTCAATGTTTTTTTAACTAAGTAGATGGTGCCAACGTTCTCCTATCCTATCATCATCAACCCATTACATTGTCCCACTGCTGGGCACGGGTCTCCTCTCAGTGCGAGAGGGATTAGGCTATAGTCTATGACGCTAGCCTACTGCGGGTTGGCAGACTTCACACGCCGTCAAGAAAATATCTCAGGCATGCAGGTTTCCTCACGATGTTTTCCTTCACCGTATAAGCGCGTGATAATTAATTATTAATACGCACATGACTTCGAAAAGTCAGAGGTGCGTGCCTAGGATTCGAACTCGAGACCTTTGATTTGGCAGTCCAATGGTCATATCACTAGGCTATCACTGCACTCACTAGGCTATCACTATCCTATCATGGTCTCTTTTAAAGGCCAGACAGTAGAGTATTGTCAGATATGCGAGTTTTACAATGTAGGGCAATATTTAAACAGACCTTTTAAAGAAAGAGCCATAGCAGTTTTGAGTTGACCTGTCCTAACTGATGGCACGTACCTATACATCAGTCATCGTGTAGCTCAACCATTATTTAGGGAGCTCAACGACCCGTCGCGTCGTACGACAAAATTACAGAAATTTTTTTTTTCTTTAAAAAGCTTACTAGCAATGAGTGGGTCGCACATTACTAGTATTCTTGTTAACCCCTCGTGCTAAGCTAAATGCTTGTATTACGAGTGGGTTCACGTCGGTAGTGCAATGGATGAGTTTCGAACCGGGAACCACATGATTGCAAGTCCGACCCCCTAGTCATTAGGCTACGCCGCTTAAATTTTGGGACAGGATAGGAAAATAAAGAAACGGTATTTTTGCTTTAATAATTTAATCTTTAAAAAAAAAAAAAAAAATTTTTCATGTTACTAAAGTAAAATTAAGTACATTTTCAATAACAATTTCCAAGGTAACACATGCGTCGGTGGTGTAATGGTCAGCATAGTTGCCTTCCAAGCAGTTGATCCGCGTTCGATTCCCGGCCGACGCACACTTTTTGAACTATTTTTTTTAGATTCTTGTGCTTACTCTTTGGTCTTTCATTATTAATTAAACGCAACTGGAATACAAGTACCTAAAACCCTTTTTTCTGTGTTTCTCAATGTCGAGAAAATCTCTCAGTTATGGTAGATAAATATTTATTTCTGTAAATAGATCTTTTATTTAAAGACACTTTTAATATGTCTTTTTTTTAACTAAGTAGATGGTGCCAACGTTCTCCTATCCTATCATCATCAACCCATTACATTGTCCCACTGCTGGGCACGGGTCTCCTCTCAGTGCGAGAGGGATTAGGCTATAGTCTATGACGCTAGCCTACTGCGGGTTGGCAGACTTCACACGCCGTCAAGAAAATCTCTCAGGCATGCAGGTTTCCTCACGATGTTTTCCTTCACCGTTTAAGCGCGTGATAATTAATTATTAATACGCACATGACTTCGAAAAGTCAGAGGTGCGTGCCTAGGATTCGAACTCGAGACCTTTGACTTGGTAGTCCAATGGTCATATCACTAGGCTATCACTGCACTCACTAGGCTATCACTATCCTATCATGGTCTCTTTTAAAGGCCAGACAGTAGAAGTATTGTCAGATATGCGAGTTTTACAATGTAGGGCAATATTTAAACAGGCCTTTTAAAGAAAGAGCCATAGCAGTTTTGAGTTGACCTGTCCTAACTGATGGCACGTACCTATACATCAACCATCGTGTAGCTCAACCATTATTTAGGGAGCTCAACGACCCGTCGCGTCGTACGACAAAATTACAGAAATTTTTTTTTTCTTTAAAAAGCTTACTAGCAATGAGTGGGTCGCACATTACTAGTATTCTTGTTAACCCCTCGTGCTAAGCTAAATGCTTGTATTACGAGTGGGTTCACGTCGGTAGTGCAATGGATGAGTTTCGAACCGGGAACCACATGATTGCAAGTCCGACCCCCTAGTCATTAGGCTACGCCGCTTAAATTTTGGGACAGGATAGGAAAATAAAGAAACGGTATTTTTGCTTTAATAATTTAATCTTAAAAAAAAAAAAAAAAAATTTTTCATGTTACTAAAGTAAAATTAAGTACATTTTCAATAACAATTTCCAAGGTAACACATGCGTCGGTGGTGTAATGGTCAGCATAGTTGCCTTCCAAGCAGTTGATCCGCGTTCGATTCCCGGCCGACGCACACTTTTTGAACTATTTTTTTTAGATTCTTGTGCTTACTCTTTGGTCTTTCATTATTAATTAAACGCAACTGGAATACAAGTACATAAAACCCTTTTTTCTGTGTTTCTCAATGTCGAGAAAATCTCTCAGTTATGGTAGATAAATATTTATTTCTGTAAATAGATCTTTTATTTAAAGACACTTTTAATATGTCTTTTTTTTAACTAAGTAGATGGTGCCAACGTTCTCCTATCCTATCATCATCAACCCATTACATTGTCCCACTGCTGGGCACGGGTCTCCTCTCAGTGCGAGAGGGATTAGGCTATAGTCTATGACGCTAGCCTACTGCGGGTTGGCAGACTTCACACGCCGTCAAGAAAATCTCTCAGGCATGCAGGTTTCCTCACGATGTTTTCCTTCACCGTTTAAGCGCGTGATAATTAATTATTAATACGCACATGACTTCGAAAAGTCAGAGGTGCGTGCCTAGGATTCGAACTCGAGACCTTTGACTTGGTAGTCCAATGGTCATATCACTAGGCTATCACTGCACTCACTAGGCTATCACTATCCTATCATGGTCTCTTTTAAAGGCCAGACAGTAGAAGTATTGTCAGATATGCGAGTTTTACAATGTAGGGCAATATTTAAACAGGCCTTTTAAAGAAAGAGCCATAGCAGTTTTGAGTTGACCTGTCCTAACTGATGGCACGTACCTATACATCAACCATCGTGTAGCTCAACCATTATTTAGGGAGCTCAACTACCCGTTGTACGACAAAATTACAGATTTTTTTTTCTTTAAAAAGCTTACTAGCAATGTGGGTCGCACATTACTAGTATTCTTGTTAACCCCTCGTGCTAAGCTAAATGCTTGTATTACGAGTGGGTTCACGTCGGTAGTGCATTGGATGAGTTTCGAACCGGCAACCACATTATTGCAAGTCCGACCCCCTAGTCATTAGGCTACGCCGCTTAAATTTTGGGACAGGATAGGAAAATAAAGAAACGGTATTTTTGCTTTAATAATTTAAAAATATTGTCGACTATGGTTCTTATTATTATCGTCATTTATGAAGGCTCTAAAAATGCTTTTACTGTTTGTGTCAGGGACTAAGCATAACAGTTGTGTCAACATAAATCTAATTAAAAAAAAAAACTTCAGCACATACATTTTAACTATTCTCACACCTGCGTCGGTGGTGTAATGGTCAGCATAGTTGCCTTCCAAGCAGTTGATCTGGGTTCGATTCCCGGCCGACGCATATTTTTTAACGGAAGAAAAACATCGGTTTTTAGGTCGACGCCTATTTTTTATTTATTTATTTATTTAAATAGGAAAACCAACAGCTACAAATAATGAAATAAACTGAGGGAATAACCAACAACAAGCCAATTAAAGGTCTTCACGAATAATAGTAGAAATTGAAACAAACTTTAGGAACACTCAATAGCAGACAAATTATTTATTATTTATGCTGTTTATCCTGTTATCGGCATAATGTACCAGCAAATTATGTTAAAACAATATATTTTAAAAGAGTGTCCATGGAGTTTCTTGCCGGATTATTCTCCATGGGATCAACTTTTTGGAACCGTGCAACTAGAGTCAATAACGTTTCATAAACGCTTGTGAAAGCTTATTTGAAATAAAAACATTTGATTTGATTTGATGCGCATATCTTTTTACAAGACTCAAATATTTTAAACGCTATACCATTTTTTTTATGGAATAACTCGGCAAACGAGCAGGCGAGGTACCTGATGGTAAGCAGTCATCGCCACCCATGGCAAAAACAAAGAAGTTGCATATGCGTTGCCGAACCTCTTTAAGGAAAAAGGAGGGGAGGGAGAAAGGGAGAAGGAACGGGACTGAGGGAGGAATTGGGCCTCTGGCGTTCCACAAAATACGTGCATCAATCAATTAATAATGGATCGTTTGAAATAGAAATAAATTCAGCTTAGTACTTAAACACTTAAGAGATAATGCACTCAAGTACCTACGCACTTGCAACTAAGCAATTGAGATTTGATTCATCGCTTAAGTCTATAAACAGACTGTCTGTTGCCTTCAGTGCGGTGGGTAAGCAATTATAGTAGTCGGTGGCATCCTTCTATGCTTTAATCCTTTTAACCGAATTCAAAAAAAGGAGGTATTCATATTCGACTATAGGTCATGTTGCACGATTTTTTATTTTTTATTTGATAGGGTGTACTCTTTGTACCATTTAAATGCGGTGAAGAGTTGATCGATCAAATTTAGGAAACAACTAAAGCATGAAGGTATGTACATACCTACCGTTTTCAAAAACGATGACGTCGTCAACATAAAACAACAACAAATGCGGTACAAAATCATCTTCTAGACAGGTTTATGCCAAGGCATTTTGGCATAAAAAGAAATGTCCGGGAATAAACTCATCTATAATGATGACTGCTAGGGTATTGCTAAAACATCTTAATCAGGCGTTAACGACCATCGAAATCTGTGCGTATATTAGCTAAAGATTATATTATTATATATCTTTTATATAAATAAAACTTGATTTCCCTGCGGCTTTGAACGAATAGAAAGAAATTAATCAAACACCAACTGTGAGAGAGATCAAGCTATGTCTCAGGATCTGTTTAAGTAATTGATATAAACTGTTCCGCACTTTTTAAGTTTGAGTCTATGCTTAAGAGTGCAAATTAAATCTGTTTAGTAGTTTTTGTGCCGCCCCTAACAAACAAACTAGAAATCCATGCTTACATTATTTCTTTGGGTTCGGAAACGGAACAGACTATAGCCAAATCCCTCTCCTACTGAGAGGAGACCCGTGCCCAGCAGTGGGACAATTTAATGGGTTGATGATGATGATTATCCTTCAAATGTTTTCTATGTACAGAAACAGTATTTTTATGATAGAATTATAAACTAGCCGTTGCTCGCGATTTTACTCACGTTCCAAAGGAGTTAAGTAAGTTACCTACTTAACTTGGCCTTTAGGCAGCAGATATTAAGTAAGTAAGCTATACAATTGTGAAGACCTCATCCAATTTCATGTAGTAGTTTTTGCGTGATGCGTGAACATTTTTGTTTTAGCTTTTGTTGCTCTTACCCAGCGTTTCCACTGTTGACAAAACATGTTGCAAACAGCTACTTATCCCACGCGTTTATTTGAGAGTTAGATGTTTGCAACATGTTTTGTTGTCACTGGAACATAACGTAACATAACATACCACTACGCCTGTATTCCCCGAAGGGTTAGGCAGTACTTAATGTACACCCAAAGTTCGCCGGTATGTTTAGGTCCCATGTAATAGGGGGCGAGCCTATTGCCATTCACCGGGCACAAATCCAGACTCCGAGCTGCTACTGAGAATTTCATAGAAAAACCCATTAACACTGCTCGACCTGGGGATCGAACCCGGAACCTCTAGCGTAACAGTCGCGCTTAGGACCACTAGACTAAGGCAGTCCAACTCATTGGAAACACGGGGTAATAAAGACCCCTTCCATATCTGTTACATATTATTTGTAAGGATAAAAAGAGTTCCTAGTTGAAAGTATTACACACACACACAAGGAACAATAACAAGTAATTTGTGTTTCCACTAGATTCAAGTTCACTACACCGTGACGTCATTACGATTGAATTATAGTACAATGGTGACACCGTAATGTTGGTACTTCCGCTTGTAATGATGATTTTATTATGTTGGTCAAATCCTATGTCAAGTTTACCTAAAAACTACGTATTCATGAGAGTATCATTGGGCAGAAAAGTGTTATGTTATAAACATATTTTTTATAATTTAACATTATTCAAAAAAACACATAGGCACATACTGTACCATTACGCCTGTGTACCTCGAAAGGTTAGGCAGACCAATGAACACTTTTACACACATATTACGTCGGTTTGTTTAGTCATTCGTTCACAAATCCAATCTCAGTAGCAGCTGATACTGAGATTTTTTTTTGTACCTATACCTACCCAATAACACTCTAGGGTAGCAGTCGCTCTTGATGAATAAATTAATAGTTCAGCTAGCATACTACAAAGCATTATTATATTACAAACATTCAAGCTTTTTTCCCAGACGATTAGGCAGAAACTTCAGTCCCCCACTTGCACACCTCTTTTGCTTCTTCCACACTCATACATTTTTTCATACACGTAGCTTGACATGGCTTTTCCTTACATAGTGTATAAAATAAAATAAAAACATAGCAGGGTCACAAACTTTTTATTGAAACACTTAAATTCGATTATTAAGTACAAATCAATAATTTCAAATAGCTTCAGCATATGGCAACGTGTTTTTATAACACAATTATTTACTACATAAATAATATCTATCTATAAAATATATACCTATTTACAAAACTTAATAATACTGTTTCTATATACACTCGCTACATATAAAACATCTATGTATATATTCGAAAAAAAAAACATATAAAATGCAAAGGCACCGATTTAGCACCAAATTTTACAGAATAGCAAAATGTTTTTATTAACATTTTATCACTGGTTTTAAACAGTGCACGACTGTACATGACATACATTTAAGTGTATTAAAACAAAATACTTTTAACAAATTACATTTTCGATATGATACAGTTCTCTCGAACAAGATTTGTAGAAGAAATATAAATACAATACGTCAGCGCTTCTGTCCGCGACTGTACACCATACCCGTACAATAGAATGAGTACTATTTTAATGGTTGGGTTATGATACCGAGCGTGTAATTTTAAATTTATTATTTTTTATTTATTATAAAAAATTGTATAGGTTCAATTTGGGTTTATTTTAGTCTGGAATCATAAGTTGAAATAATATTAGGCTTCTTGAATAATGATTTCCAAACTAGTTTCAAAGCAACGTGATCATTTGGAGACATGAAAGGAGCATGGTTTATTAAACAAGCTTTTATGGAAAAACAACAGTAATGACATTTAAATCCCTCTTTATACTGGGAAATGGAAAAAAGATCGATATAAAAAATTACAACATTAAAATGAGAAAGACTGCCTAAACGATCTCCATTTTTATGTCGGGAGTTAAAATAGCATTCATCATAAATTCCCGGTTTCATCAACCAACCAATACCATGCTACTCATAATACACTACTAAAGACTGCATTCCAACCAATGCAATGAAATATTATATCATCTTTCAGTCCGCCTGCAATGCAGTCTTCACAATATCATCTAAATTATATTTACAATAAATATCTCTCGTATCGTTAAGAGGAAGACGATAACAACTAGGTTATGACATGTTAGAGCCAAATATTAGATAAGGATAGAAGTATTCATTTATATCGCTTCATCTCTTTCTCACAATGAAACAATAATTGCTTTACCAGTTCATAACAATAATTCTTAATGATATTCAGATCTCAATAGCATTTAAAACTGCTAAGGGAAAATAGTGAATTTTATAATTGCATCCGATTTTGAAGACTATAAAACATCTATAATTATAATAGGACATTCAACATTCTCAATAGATTATAATAATTATACAATAATACATGTTGTATATTTTAAAGTAATCATATCAACAAACAATTCAACAAAAGCATTGAATAGTTAACTTCAGATATAAAAGATTTTATTTACATTAAGCACCATGAAAGAGTAGCACACTTTAAAACCACCGATGCAATTTCATCAAGACTTGCAATGTAAAAAACAGGAACTTTTTAAGATAGAGGCACTTTAAAGGGAATACTAATTTTAATACTGGTTTAAGACCTTATTTTGAAGCTAAGCACACATTATTGACCCATCGCGTCACGCTAGAAGACATCTGTTTCAAACACCAACTTATAATTCCATTGCACTTAATGTGACTAGCAAAACAGTATCTCCAACGCGATAATTCTCAAAAAAAGAATCTTTCTGCGGTTTTCTCCAACCTATACCAATGTGCGCTTATCCTTCGCCTTCTTCAAATCAAACCACTACATATAATCAACAAAAACTATCGATTAATACATAATGATTCGACATATTTCGGGTCCATTTCGTCTATCTCACGACCTTTCGTTTCTGGTACAAAAAGCACGACAAATAGAAGACATAGAACTGATATACCAGCATACATCCAGAATAACCCGTAAAGACCTATATAATCTTGAAAGTCTGTCGCTGTCTTCACATTTACGAAACCGCAAAGGTGACTGAAGCTTGTTGCCATAGCGCTGCCTGTACTTCTGTATTCAAGAGGAAATAGCTCCCCAATGAGTAAAGAAGATATCGGACTTATGCCTAAAGAAAATGCAATCGTGAATGTTAAGACGCAGAGCAGCGGGATCCAATCATACGTCGGTTCTGATTGCATTAGATCCGATGAATTTCTGAAGACTTCTTCGTAGTAAGCATAAGAACCGAACCCAGCTAAAGCTATTGACATCATGACTCCACTTATCATTAACAAAGGTAGTCTTCCAACATTATCTATAAGCATTCCTGACAGACAAGAAGCTAGAAGTTGGGCCACGCTGGTTGCTATCGCTCCTCCATGAGGGTTCATAGTTCTGAACGTCTTCTTAAACATTTTGACCGCGTAGAAATTGAACAAATTGGCTCCAGTAAACCTCTGGAAGAACATCAGCCCGCAAGTGATCAGAACAGGCCTTGTCATCCTCTTGGATAGTAAAGCTTTGAATTTTCCAGCGTTACCACAGTTGAAGAGTTTGCTCGCAAGAATATTGGTCCTTATCGTTGCGAGTTCCTGTCGAATATCAGCTTCTGGTCCTCGGAGCCATTGCAATGACTCTTCAGCTTCCTGTTCTTTCCCCCTTAGCAGTAGAGAAGAGGGAGTTTCGGGGATAAAGAAGAGGGCGAAGAATAAGAGGATTGGTGCTGCGGCGACCATCAGAGCAAGCTGGTACCAGTTCAAGTAGGCGCCGATGGAGAATGATATGAGGATGCCGATTTGGCTCAGAATCTTAAGGACTGAGCTAAGACATCCTCTGATTTCGGGCACTGCTATCTCTGTGACGTATACCTGAGGACAAAAAAGAGTTTATTTAGTGGTGTACTAGAACGGTGGTCGACCAGTGGTTCGAACACAGACAGGCACTTTAATTTGCGTAAATTATTTCATCACCACTGCTGCTAAAACGATGCAGGAAAACATCGTGAGGAAACCGGCATGTCATAGAACCAAAAATTCGAAGACATGTGACCAACCCGCACTGGGCCCGCGTGGTGGATTACGGCCCACTCCCTCTCACCGAAAGGAGGCCTATATCCCAGCAGTGGAAACATTAAAGGCTGATCATGCATGCTATTGATGCACTTCATTTAAAATCAATCTAAGCTTAATGTTCTTATCGTTAAACATCGTTGATTTGCTTATTCGATTATTCAATTTTACCTATTCTTAGCACTGGACCACACAATGATAATGAAATTCATTGTTATTGAAAACAAAACTAAACAATAGGCCATCTAAAAGATACATAACCATGAGACGAATTCTCCACCGTCATTTAGCCTCACAAATGAAGATTTACCATTGCATTTAAATTGTATAAGTATTATTTCATTCGTTATCAAGTGATTTTATGCTTTCTAAACAGTGTTTTTATTGAATGCTATAATTTTTGGGATAAGATCATTTTGTTTCTCACCTCGAGTTTTAGTGTAGGTGTCTTAAATTGTATTTTTATTAGAATTCCTATGTTTATTTTGATTGTTATTAGTTTTATTGGGTAATTCAATGACTTTTTCGGCGTTATTACATAGTAAAAGTGTGAGAGTGGACTAGCTGATTATCAGCCCACTCGGATCGTAAAATCTACTGATGCTTACATAATATTATGCTTGTTGCCTATAGTGCCTATCTAAGAACTCTTTAACTTTCTGAGAAACAAGTCTAGATTAAATAGGGTAACACATTATATGGTGCTTTTAACTGACCAGGGGGCTAAAATGCCCTTTTTTGATGATTAACCATTAAGTAATTGTTTTGTTCTAACTTTACAGCGTCTTCTAAATATGAATATATTTAGACCACATTCCACCGATTCCCAATAAGTCCCGGTTCTTGTTAACCCCTCGTGCTAAGCTAACATGCTTGTGTTACGAGTAGGTTCACGTTGGTAGTGCAATGGGTGGGGTTCGAACCGGCAACCGTGTGATCGCAAGTCCGACGCCCTAGCCATTAGACTACCGCCGATTCAGTTCAATCTCACCTTGCTCTTAACTCGTGGTCAGAAACGAGACTCAATAGTCGTATCACCAAACTAAGCTGACCTATAAGACCGCTCTGAAGTTGCATTCGAGACCGCTATTAAAAAGACATAAGGTGTAGTTTGCTGTAGCGAAACGTGTTCGAGCGGTCGTAAAGATTGATTATAAATACTATTGACGTACTTCCACACATTACTTTAACAATAAACTGTGTATTGTGGCGAATTGCTCATGAATTTTATGTTTTTGAACATTTTGCGTTTTGCTGTGCTATTAAAATTTGTGTGGGCCGAAACGGGTGGTCTTAGCACTGTATTGTATGAAAAAAGGGGTAAAATAAGCAGGGAAATAATGTTCAATAGGTCATTGCAAGAGTACATAATTTTATGGGCCAGCTCTGGGGTAAATCAAAGCCCGTCCATGGAGTTTCTTGCCGGTTTCTTCTCCAAAGGATCAACTTTTTGGAACCGTGCTACTAGAGCCAATAACGTTTCATAAACGCTTTGAAAAGCTTTTTTGAAATAAAAACATTAATTTGATTTGACTACCGAGAACTTTCTAATAGAAAATCTTTATATCGCGCTACCTAAAATTGAACCTAGAACTGTCACTTATGCTGTGCTATCTATATGATACATACCTATGTACTTATAGACACAAATTAATTATCATCGTAAAAGGTATGTCTCGGATAAATTTGCCAAAAACCAATATTTTATGAGTGTTTCAGACGTATTTGTTTTTCGGAAGGTTATAAATCATAGGTACTTTTATCATCCATACTAATATGATAGTGTGAAAGTAACTCTATCTGGCTGTCTGTTTATGAAGTTTTCACACCTAAATCGCTAAAGAAATTTTAATGAATAAGTTTTATGAATTGTTTCATGGACGTAGGTTTTGTCGACTCTTACAACATTAATTTCTTCCCAGCGCAGCGTTTGTAATTTTATGTTCTCTGCCATTCGTCAAAGGGAAAATTGCCCTAAGTTTGCAATAATACCATATCTTTATAGTAAAGCATTGGTCATCAGTCCGCATACTATCGTAAAATGCTTAAACAATAGATTATTTTACATAAATAATACTTAACAAGTCAATGTTAGCACATAAACAGTGATGCCTTTTTATGTTAAGTTCGAAGAAAGCCAAAGAGTAGATATGTATGCAAAGATACTATTAAATTGATTGGCAGTTATGTTGTAAATGATGAAATATGGTGTTTAACTATATTATGTCGACTTCAATCTAAACAGATAGGCTATCTAACCGACTTCGAAAAGAGGAGGTATAATTCATTCAGTTGTATTTATTTTTGTGTTTGTTACGTCAGAACTTCCGTCATTTACGACCCTTTTTGGAAAATTATTTTTTTAAGGTTTTCTTCCCTGTAGTCCTATGTAATAATGTCCTAATTTGGTAAAGTTGAAATCACAAAAAATGTACCGATTTTTTCCTTTTGTACGTCTATCATCATATCCTCAGCTATCTGCTGGTGAGTCCTATTGAAAACGGTTCAGCCGTTTCGGAGGGGAGCAAACGGAGGTAAAAACGGACCAAATTAAAAATATTTATTTTCTTTGTTATATGGACCGTCTTATCTCATAATTCATTAAGTAAAACACTGTTATTTTGACATTATACTGACTAATTTTATTTATTTGTGTAGATATTTTCTACGTGAATTATATTTCTTATTATGGTGTTAAATAAAGGTCAGTCTTCATTCTCTATAACTAGTTATATGACAAAACGATGTATCGAGCTTGATAGATTTGCATGCAAAGCCTAGAATAAGATAGGTAATAAATAATATTAAAGCGACGCACTCAATCCGACTTAAAATGATTTGTGTAGATTTTAGGATTATACTGATTGGTATTAACGAATCATTATGGTTGAGGCGCACATTACTGTTCATTTTGGAAAATGCCATGAACATTTACATCGCACTGCAGAATAAGGTAAACACAAATCCAATTGATTGTATTTTTTGTAATGTTGTAAGTTTATTAGGAATCATAGCAAATCCAATCTAATAATACCTTGCATCAAAATTCGATTCGACACCTCAATCATTTGTCAAATTCTGATCAATAGTACCTATTTGAGCTAGAGTTAAACATCCATACCTACATACATACACACATAGACGGTTAAACTCATTACCCTTCCTTTTTTGTATTCGGTTAATAATGCTGTCCAGGCCACGTAAAGTGACAAAGAGATTTATAAACATAAGTTAAGTAAGAGTCAGTGAGCAATATAGCTGCTATCAGTTCTACGAGCTATGTGCCTCGTTCACAGCCACTTACGTTGCTAATCCTTTTTTAATGTCGGTAAATTTGGTTCTTCTACGGACCTCATTTGCTGCTAGTAGTAGTAGTGTCTCGCTGGGATGTCTACATGCCAGCATGAATGGGTCGGCACGGCCGGGGAAGTACTACCCTCCCCCAGAATATCGACGTCAAATAGCAGTATGCATACTGTTGCTTTTTAATACGGTGAGTGTGGAGCGCCAGAGGCCCAATTTCTCCCTCAATCCACTTCCTTCTCCTTTTCTCCTTCCCCTTCCTTTTCCTTATATCGGCTGGGCAACGCATCTGCAATTCCTTTGGTATTACAGATGTCCATGGGCGGCGATGACTACTTACCTTATCAGGTAGCTCGCCTCCTCGTTTGCCGAGTTATCCCATAAAAAAAACAATTGAGGCTAATAGTATTTATTTAGATTTCCAGATGCCTCTAGGGTTTCTCTAATCTATGTCCACCACTAATACTCAAAGTGACGTCTGTCAAAGATTGCACGATTCTGAAAACTGTGCAACACGTAGCTCCGGCGCATCGCAAGTCTCCGTTTATTAAACAATAAGTCAAATTAAATGGTCAATTGTTTTGTTATGCATCGCGCATTGCCATTGATTATGACAATATAGCTCGTCTATAAAATAAAACATTATTTTTATGGAATAACCGACAATAATGCAATGGCATTTGATATGAATATTTAGTATGTATCTTTTTTTTAAACCCTGCCCCACACTGAGATTTTCTCGTTTACTCTCTACACACAACAACTACTTATCTAGTCTAGTGGTCCTAACCACGACTGCTACGCTAGAGGTCCTCAGTTAGATTCCCAAGTCGAGCAAAATGTTATTGGGTTTTTCTATGAAATTCTCAGTAGTCGTCGTCGTAGTAACCGTCGGCGGCGGTAGCCTAATGGCTAGGGCGTCGGACTTGCGATCATGTGGTTGCTGGTTCGAACCCCACCCATTGCACTACCGACGTGAACCCACTCGTAACACAAGCATTTAGCTTAGCACGAGGGGTTAACAAGAATACTAGTAATGTGAGACCCACATTGCTAGTAAGCTTTTTTTTTTTAAAAAAAAAAAAAAAAAAAAAAAAAAGTAGTAGCTCGGAGTCTAGATTTGTGTCCGGCTAATGGCAATAGGCTCGCCTCCTAATACATGGGACCTAAACGTACCGTCGAAATCTGGCTGTACATTAGAACATCTCTGCCTAACCCTTCGGGGAATACAAGCGTAGTTTTCTTGTCTCTACCCCATACTGTAAGTTTCTTGTGTATCGTAAGTTTGTTTACAAACTCAAATTTTCACAAACACATACATACCTACTTGCAAATAATAAAAGCTACTAAAAATATCTTAGAAAAAATAATTATCACTTTGCTCGACCTGGGAATCTAACCCAGGATCTCTAGCTTGACAGTTGATTACGTCCACAACATTAATGAGGCAGTTATAATAAATATAGATTGGTTCTACCAAATATGGTTCAACTGACCTAACCTAACCATCAAGTTCTTCCATAACGAAGTCTTGACAAGCGGCTGACCTAAGTTGTTAAAATTTAACGACATCTGGCAATTAATATTTCTTACGGTCTATAAGTGCACCATTACAGAATGCTTTAGATGGCTGTGTATAAATAATGTAAAGGTAAACGCACATTGTGGAGCATTGCGCAATAGGCGATCGGTGGTCGAAGATCGGTGATCGAAGCGACCAAGATAGACCACCTATCTTGACCGACCATAGCAACTAAAAGCACGTCGCACACTAGAGCATATTTTTTTATGGTATAACTCGGCGAACGAGCATGGACTGCCCGCCCGCTCCGCCAATGGACATCTGCAAAACCAAAGGAGTTGCAGATGCGTTGCCGAGCCTTTTTAGGGAAAGGGCGCGAAAGGAGGAAAGGAGAAGGAGGGGGATTGGGGAGGAATTTGGCCTCCGGCTCTCTCGCTCACCGAACAAGGCGCAGTACCAAAACGCTACTACTCGGACGTCAATCTTCTGCGAGAGTGTGGTACTTCCCCGGTCAAGCCGTCCCATTCTTGCTGCGAACAGCTGCAGCGTGGCCCTACAACAGTATTGCCTTGTCGGTGAAACATGATATACCTACTGTATTTCCAGCAAATTAATACATTTATATTTCACTTGGGGCTGATGTTTCAATAGTCATTTTGTCAGATTTTCTATACAAAACCTGTTATGATCGTACGTTAAATCCGTCGGATAAATGTTGAATGATGATCGAAAAATCACCTATACACCAAAACGACTGCCTGAGCACTTAGATGGTATAAAAATGGTAAAAATAAAGAAGTTGTTTTGTTGCATGTATTTTCTAGACTAAACATTGCTTTTAAACAGTAGACGTATTATCTGTTTTAATGCTATTTACTGTTTTGAATTCACGCAAAATGATTTAAAAGGCATTTATAGAGTACATTACGAACATTTTCATACAGAAATGTTGTATTGATGTTTTTTGTTCTTAGTCAGGCTGAAATGATGACATTGGCTATTTATTTCCAACTAGCTTTCCGCCCTCGGCTTTACCCGGGAAGTTTGTTGGCTTTTATGTGCTAAAATATTTATGTATTATACATATTAACCTTCCTCTTGAATCACTTTATCTATTGCTGAAAACTGCAATAAAATTCGTTGAGTAGTTTAAAAGATCTAAGCGAACAAATCGCGGAAGCGACTTCATTTTATACTATGAAAAGATTGCTAACAAGTAATACATATATTACAATTTTTTGATGTCCCGTCTATCAATAGTAATATTTTAATGTCATTATATTCATAACAAAAACCTACTTATCAGTCTAGAATCTAAGATTCATACACGCTTTTAATTTGTTAGTGTAAAAAACACTGATATACATAATACTTTGTACCATTTTCAATCTTTAGCTTTACACACAAGTGTGCGTCTACCTTAACATCAGTTAGATAAAGGCCCAGCTATTCAATTTTAATGTCTACAGGGATTGACACTTGTAATGGCACTTCTTCTGTATATGGTACCTTTCATGTTTCATAGTGCTCCCAAATTGGCCATATATGGCTTTCCTAGGCTTTCTCCATTGCAATGCAGTTTCTATAAATGTTATTTTCGTAATCCGTTGGGCTCGGTTTATGTTTTTGATGTCTTGAGTTGATAGTTTCCATATAAGTATCATAATGTGATTGGGTTTGTCTTTTAGTACCTATTTGTATGTTTCCTAGAAGATTTATGGCGAAATGAGGTGCTCATATTTTCTTTATGTTTCGGCGTTTTATTGTCATTAAAGGGTTCTCTTTTTATAGTAAGGAGAATCCTCATGGATTGTCTTCCACCAGGGGAGGAAGCAGGGTATATCGGAATCGTACCGACTAAAAACTGCACTTGCCTTTCTTTTGTCTCGGACTGGGATTCGAACTTAAGACCTCTAGCTTAGCAGTAGCGCTTAGGACCACTAGGCTAATGAGGCAGTTATTTTACTTAAACGTTATTTTCCGATAACAGTAGCAGTTTGTAGACTGCCTCATGAGTCTAGTGGTCCTAAACGCGACGGCTACGCTAGAGGTCCTGGGTTCGATCCCCAGGTCGAGCAAAAGTGTTATTGGGTTCTTCTATGAAATTCTCAGTAGCAGCTCGGATTCTGCCCGGATAATGACAATAGGCTCGCCCCATATTGCATGGGACATATACTGGCGAAATGTGGGTGAACATTAGTACACCTCTGCCGAACCCTTCGAGGAATACAGGCGTGGTGGTATGTTATGTTATGTTAGTAGCAGTTTATTCGATGTTTGTGTATCTCAATTACTGGAGAGCGGTGGTTGTCCAGTGGTTACTTTATTTGAGAAACAAACAGATGAAGATACATATACATAAGTATAAAAATATTGCTAAAAAGTAACCAAATACAATTCCCACATATTACAACAGATGTTTTTTTTTTAAAAAAAACATTCTTGTTAACCCCTCGTGCTAAGCTAAATGCTTGTTTTACGAGTGGGTTCACGTCGGTAGTGCAATGGGTGGGGTTCGAACCGGCAACCATATGATTGCAAGTCCGACGCCCTAGCCATTAGGCTACCGCCGCCGACGGTTTGACCCCAGGTAGGCGCTTTACTATGTCTAAACTACTTCATCATCACTGCTCCAAAAACTGCAAAGGAAAACATCGTCAGGAAAATTCAAAGACATTGGCATCCACCAACCCGCACTGGGCCCGCGTAGTGGATTACGATCCACTCCGTCTCACCGAGAGGAGGCCTGCGCCCCAGCAATGGGAGCATTATACACTGATTGTGTTCACACTTACTTGTGTCGTCATATTGATGCAACATATCAGCATGCCCCCGCAGAACGACGCGGCGGATATCATATGGACGCCGGTGGACAGCGCGGTGGCCAGCCACGCCAGTGTGTATGGAAGCGCCGTCGCCAACAACACCGTCCGCCGGCCCAGGCGCATCGCGAACCCACCCATTATGCCGCCGATGAACGCACCTGGGAAAGAGAATGATTACATAACATAACATACCATCACGCCTGTATTCCCCGAAGGGTTAAGCAGAGGACAGGTGTACTAATGTACACCCACACTTCGCCGATATGTTTAGGCCCCATGTTATAGGGGGCGAGCCTATTGCCATTAACCGGGCAAATCCAGACTCCGAGCTGCTACTGGGAATTTCATAGAAAACCCCAATAACACTGCTCGACCTGGGGATCGAACCCAGGACCTCTAGCGTAGCAGTCGCGCTTAGGACCACTAGACTAATGAGGCAGTCTCGTCAGACGTCTAAAGAGAATGTTGAATTTCTTATAGGATAAACAACGTGATTGATGTAAGAATCCTTCATGCATGTGAGCATGAAGAACCCACAGAATATCAACGTTAAGTGGCAGTATGCATACTGTTGCGTCTCGAGTGTGAAGTGCTGGAGACCCAATTTCTCCATCAGTCCACTTCCTCCTCCTTTTCCTTGGCTCGGCAACGCATCTGCAACTTCTTTGGTATTACAGATGCCCATGAGCGGCGATGAATACTTACCATCAGGTGGTCCATTAAAAAGTAGACTAAGCTATGTTCAGAAGTGGCAACCCTGACTTTATATTGTCAAGCAATAAGATTGAATACAATTTTCTGTAAGCCGAACATTCCAAAGTCTTTTCGAAAACACATTGTTCCGGGAAAGGCACAAATATTCGCACTTTGATTGCGGAATATCCGATGTTTTCCGTATCGCGATTCGCGAATTCTTGCCATTTTTATAGGAAATCATTGAGGAAAATAATGATTGTTATGCAACAGTAAACGGAGGGTTACGTAACAAGGGTTACGTAAAAATATATAATGAAATGCTTCAACTCGGTTTTCTATTATTGAAAAATATTATAATAATATTTATCCTTGCAATAAAACGAGTGCTGCTATTGCGTAAGGAATTGTGTGTTTTGTTATGGTATAACATAGGTAATTGTGCTCATTAAATATTATTTGCCTAAAGAATTTTTGTGTCCGTCGGTCTGTATGTATGTACGCGCATCACGCGAAAAGTACTGCATGAAATTGGATAAGTTTTCACAGTTATATTTTGTTGGAGGTCTAACTTAAATCTGGTGCAGGGTGCATCTTGATACGTCGTCGCCTAGAAGCCGAATATAGTAAGGAAATACACTTGAAATGCGACTGAAAGAGCAACAATTTGTTAGGTTTTTTTTTGTACTGTCTAAAGTGGCAAACAAGTCACAGTCACAGTCACCGTAGACTATGGATGCTTGCAACAACTTTTTTAACGGGCTCATGGAAAATAGTCATCGCCGCTCATGAAATCTGCAACTCCTTTGGTTTTGCAGATTTCATGAGCGACGATGAATTACCGTGCCTATTTAAGGAAAAGGGAGGAGAAGGAGAAAAGGAGATGAAAGTGTATTGAGATTCGGCCTCCGGCGCTCCACAATTATTTTTTTTCGAAATAGATTAAAAAACGACTTTTGTACTGGTTTCTAACACTTACGCGAGTATTAGACATTGAAATAAAACTACTTTTTACGGATTTTATGGCGTTATATTGATTATTTTAATTTTGATTCCTAATACGGTGAGCTCATTCTGCGTGACCGGCATAAATAATAATTAAGAAAATGTAGGGTAGCTGACATTGACATTAGGACGACCAACGCCTCAGTCCACCCGTGACCATGGATGCTGTAAGGGATCCGAAACGTCGGGAATTAAAATAATCAATATAACGCGTCAAAATCCGTAAAATGTAGTTTTATTTCAACGACTTTTGTCTTTTGTCTTTAGGTTTTTCAATCGATGATCAAATAAATCCGATTCTAAATTTCCCGAATCACTGTTTTCTTTCGTATCGTATCACGGAAAACTACGTCTCAACTGAATAGTATTAATTGAAAGTTATACAGTTTGAACGATTGCAGCCCGCGTAAATATAACCGGGGTATGTCTGTCTGTCTGTGCGGTTTATTTTCGTCTGACTGAGAATCATTCCTGAGATGTAGCAGATTGGCTGACGTAGAAATAAGCGTTTGATTTCATCTCACTGTTTATTTTAATGGACTTTTTGCTTTGCGTGGAGTTTATATACTAACGTCAGATATTGAAAAGTTAAGATGCTATATTGGAAAAATCGGGAGACAGTGTTGTGGTTTCTTATATACTATATATTTTTTAATCATATTTATTTGTCAAACATGCGATTACACACAAGTATGCAAGATATTAAAATAATACAAAAAAAAAGATTTAGTTTTTTTTGTTATTCTATGAAATTCAGAAGCGGCGGTAGCCTAATGGCTAGGGCGTCGGACTTGCGATCATGTGGTTGCCGGTTCGGAACTCACCCATTGCACTACCGACGTGAACCCACTCGTAATACAAGTATTTAGCTTAGTACGAGGGGGTAACAAGAATACTAGTAATGTGTGACCAACATAGATGGTGACCATCTTTCTTTAAAAAAAAAATCGAAGAAAGTACCAGCTCGAAGTTTAGATATGTGAGTGGTTAATTGCAATAGGCTCGCCCCTTATTACATGGGACCTAAACATGCCGGCGAATTGTGGGTGTACATTAAGTATATCTTTGTCTCACTCTTCGGGGAATAAGGGCGTGATCAGCTAACATGTAGCGATGAAACATTAATTAAGTACTCCAAACAAAAATTAAAATCTGCGTACTTATGTGAATTGTAATGCCTAAGCAAATGAACAAACACATTTCTGTCTGTTCATTGACTAGTTTGTTGCACTGCTTCTTCTTCCTTGCTAAAATATTAGGAGGCGGTGAAGAGCGGACGCTTTGCGGACTGTCTTTAATGTAAAAATGACGTTCAAAAAGTCATCACCTTCCTGCCCTTTTCTCAATTTATTTGTGCTCGGCGCAGTCTTCCCTTTTCCTCCATTCATCCCTGTTAGTCGTCATCTCATCATTAAATCCCTTTTCCATCATATTTTCCTTCACACAATCCTTCCATCTTTTCTTTGGTCTCCCTCTACCCCTCCATCCGTCCACATTCATACTCATAACTCTTTTGGTTACATGCGTTTCATCCCTCCTCATCACATGCCCATACCAAGACAAACGATTCCCTTTTCACTTTTCTGTCACTGGCGCCACTATACGCGAACTTCCTCAAATAAATTCATTCCTTATTTTATCCATCCTAGTAACTCCACAAATCCACCTTGTGACCACCATGACGTTCAAAAAGTAAACTACCTTTTTACTCTTGATATAGACCCGCCAGCGAGATACTACTATACTTAACTATAATATCTACGATTAAGACGTCCAGCACCTTCTTTCCTTAACTGGCGACCATGGATGCTGTAAAGGATCCTAAATATCTACATAACATACATACCATCACGCCTGTATTCCCCGAAGGGTTAGGCAGAGGTGTAGGTACTAATGTACACCCACATTTCGCCGGTATGTTTAGGTCCCATGTAATAGGAGGCGAGCCTATTGCCATAAATCGGGCACAAATCCAGACTCCGAGCTGCTACTGGGAATTTCATAGAAAAACCCAATAACACTTTGCTCGACCTGGGAATCGAACCCAGGACCTCTAGCGTAGCAGTCGCGCTTGGGACCACTAGACTATCGAGGCAGTCCTAAATATCTATAATTAATTAATATCAACATAAATAATAAATTCGCAAAAAGTACTTTCATTAATATAATATTATTATTATTTATTCGTCTCGTTCTTCGACTCACTTTATCAACTGTCATTTTGTTATTACGAAGCGAAAATTGTTTTGATATCACACATGCATTCGAATGAAAACGCATTAATTTTCCAAAAGCAAAATAAACAGCGACATACGCTTCGTGTTACGGACATCGCTAATAATTTTGTTGTAAAGGAGTGAACATATTTAACCAATCAACTGACCTAACCAGAAGACGCAGGTTCGAATCCTGCCCGCAGTCATATTTGTCTTTCACTAAATTCACTTTAGAATCTTTGCATGGAAAATGCCTAAAAAATACAAAAAGTTAATTAAAGGTGGCATCGTACGGCATCGTACTTGTAAATTGTACTTTATTTAATACAAAATTGTTTCTACTCCATCCATGAACTGATTTTGATGAAACTTTACAGTATTATTGTTTATACATCAGAATAACATATACGCTTTAATTTATAACGATATTTTGGGAAATTCCCACAGGATTGGAGAAAATCTATTCCACGCGGACGAAGTCGCGGGCAAAAGCAAGTGTAAAATACCTACTAGATATACCTATAATGTAAAACTTTTTATTTGACTATAAGACGAGATATTACGTAAACTTTAAATTAGCTTTAAATATTATTTGTTAGAAAGAAAGAAGAAAGAATAAAATTTATTTAGCAGACATACATGAGACACGGTGCATAGAAATACAGCAAATTCAGATAAAAATAAAATGGTAACCAAGTGTGTCTCACGGCTGCGCTAAAAAGGTCCATTTCAGCGATATTCCAGACTGACCGACGCTTTCTGACGGTGGTTTTCTAATGAACCTTTAAAAGGACGGGGGGCTGTTCATTTGTTTTTATTTAAAAAAAAAAACACGTTACATAATGTTGCTGTGCCCTAACCAGGTTTCATGGTGTACCTTTCCATATCAATATAAGACCTACATGTAACACATGAAAGCAATAAAGAACTTGAAACTGAAACTTGCTGTAAAGCTAGTCATGTATAGAAGCTAACTTGCATTTTCAAAAGATGTCAGTGACGTTTATTAAATATGACTGCCTCGTTGGTCTAGTGGTCCCAATCGCGACTGCTACGTTAGAGGTCTTGGGTTCGATCCCCAGGTCGAGCAAAGTGTTATTGAGTTTTTCTATAAAATTCTCAGTAGCAGCTCGGAGTCTGGATTTGTGCCCGGTGAATGGCAATAGGCTCGCCCCCTATTACATGGGACCCAAACATACCGGCGAACTGTGGGTGTAAATTAAGTGCACCTCTGCCTAACCCTTCGGGGAATACAGGCGTGATGGTATGTTATGTTTATTAAAAAATATGATGGCAAATTTCGATCTGTCATTAACCCAATTTCTGGGCAACACTGATAAATCGAAGGATAGACTGCTTGTCAGGCTTTTTGGTCTTCTGACTACCAATAGCGATTGTCATAGTCTTTACGTGCTCTCCGAGGCCAAGAGGGGCCTCGAAGTGTTAATAATGATCACCCATCCACAGACTGACCGCATCAGACGCTGCTTAACCTTGCAGATCTGTTAATCAGCGCAGTTATAACTTAGCTAAGAGCTTCCTTAATTTTTCTAGTACGCTTTCTTTTAAGGAACACATCATCATCATCATCAACCCATTACATTGTCCCACTGCTGGGCACGGGTCTCCTCTCAGTACGAGAGGGATTAGGCTATAGTCCACCACGCTAGCCTACTGCGGGTTGGCAGACTTCACACGCCGTCAAGAAAATCTCTCAGGCATGCAGGTTTCCTCACGATGTTTTCCTTCACCGTTTAAGCGCGTGATAATTAATTATTAATACGCACATGACTTCGAAAAGTCAGAGTTGCGTGCCTTGGATTCGAACTCGAGACCTTTGACTTGGCAGTCCAATGGTCATATCACTAGGCTATCACTGCACACAAGGAACACAGGTGAAAAGAAATTAATATCTCAAATAGCAACAATACCTTAAACCGCACAAATCACAAAACTTATTCTTAGCCGCTGCTAATCCAGCGCTCACAAGACCAAATAACCAAGTATGTCGAACATCCCAATGTGTCATTCCACAGCGTTGAAGGATGCCCTTTATCGGTGAAAAACAATGACTTTCCGAATACCGATGTCGACAGACAGACATAAATTAAATACTCGACACTCAACGGCACATCACTCTTATTTTCTTTGCTCGGTATTCAGGTTGAGCCTAATTTAGAATATTGTTTTAAATGTTCAATATACGTCGATTTGAATTTGGAACAGATCTTTTGAAATGCATTTCATTTAAATTTTAGAATAGATCGATAGTATTGTATTTGAAATCACTAGCGTTACATTGAGATATAAAACAATATTTATTTTTTAATTTAAATTGAGTATATCAAAAAATTATATAATTAATAATAGCGACGTCGCTACTTCAATTTTGAGATATATTTTTTGAAACCATCACACCTGTGTTACCCGAAGGCTTGAGCAGAGGTTATACTTAGGTAATGTACGTACACCCACAGTTCAGTACACACTCACACACACACACACACACACACACACACACTCACACACACACACACACACACACATACACCACTTTTAAATAGGAAATAGATTAATATTATTACATTTCTTTATGTGTAAAGTAAGTTTATATAAACATTTTCATAGTTTTTAAGTGAACATGTACCTACTATTTCTTGGCGAAAGAGACTGGGCTCCACAACACAGGGTATCCTAGTGTGGGGTTCAGTGTCATTATAACCATAAGTAACACTGTATTTCTTGAATAATAAAATACATTATTACATTATTATTATTATACGTCCCATGTGATAGGGGGCGAGCCTATTGCCATTCACCAGGCATATATCCAAACTCCGATCTGCTTCTCTGTTAGACCTGGGAATTGAATCTAAGACCCAGTAGAAATAGTACGTAGCAGACGCGCTTAGGACCACTAGACTAATGAAGCAGTTTTGTTTTTTTCCGTTGCTATTGTTCCATTGAGGTACAAAGACACTAACAACTTTAGAAAGTTTAAATGTAGAATCTGGAAGGACAACAAGTTAATGAGGTTTTAATACTAGATGGCTCTGACGGCGTCGGCGCCGTCGTTTCCAAATTGACGACATCTGAATAGAAATGCGGAAAGAAATCTCTCATGGCTTATCAATCAATATTTATTATGTGTGTTGCAATGTAAGACAATGTCTAAAGTAACTTTTTGAGGAAGTCATAGCAAGATAACATAAAATACTATTAATTATTTACAAGAGAAAGCCATATCAATAACAATTTTATGAATACTTATTAATATTACTGTTACATTTTGTGTCAAAATTCACATGATATTTAAACTGTAATTTCGTATTTACTACCGATAAGCTGCCATATTTTATGCGGACTGACAGTAATGTAATGGACAGTTTTACCATAATAGCGGAAATAATGACAAGTATAAGTTGACACTTCGGCGCGGCGCTACCGCTAAAGGCACATGTCAAACTCAATACAATAAATTTAGTTCTTAATTTCGCCACGTGTCAAGATACACTGGACGTTCGTAAATTGAACTTTGTGATCGAATTGAACTGGGCGGGGAAAGTAATTCAATTATGTGTAATAAATAATAATTTTGTTTATATTTTGAGAATGATTTATAGTTGGTTAATAAATTATTGTAATCTGCGAAGATGGGTGGTATAGATTGATATTATGATCATAATTAGGTACTTTTTCCTTGACAGACGGTTTACTTTCACTTTTTTAATATATAATTACCTGGAAGTACTATTTCATATGATTAGATTATGATCTTGCTGCACAATGACTAATGCGTCATCAGATGAACTGGTTACTCAAAGCCGCTATGGCTGTTTCTTTTTTGACGGATCGCCTGATGGTAAGCGTTCACCGCCGCCCATGGACACCATTCTTCAATAGCACTTTTCAAACTTTGTATTGCAACACTCACCAATATTGTGTCTTCCATGAATCCCTCAGTGTGAAAATCAAATCGGGATCAAAGACTTTTCATAAAATTGACTCCAATGACCAATGTTTGAAAATCAAACTGGGATTAAAGATTTTGCATAAAAATGACTCCAATGCCCTGAGTTTAAAAATCAAACCGGGATCAAATATTTTGCATAAAAATGACTCCAATGCCCTTAGTTTTATCATTAAACCGGGATTAAAGATTTTGCATAAAAATGACTCCAGTGCCCTGAGTTTAAAAATCGAACCGAGATCAAATATTTTGCATGAAAATGACTCCAATGCCCTTAGTTTTATCATTAAATCGGTATCAAAGATTTTCCATGTAAATGACTCCAATGCCCTGAGTTTAAATATCAAATTAGGATCAAATACTTTGCATGAAAATGACTCCAATGCCCTGAGTTTAAAAATCAAACCGGTATCAAATATTTTCCATGAAAATGACTCCAATGCCCTTAGTTTTATCATTAAACTGGGATCAAATATTTTGCATGAAAATGACTCCAACGCCCTGAGTTTGCATATTAAATTAGGATCAAATATTTTGCATGAAAATGACTCCAATGCCCTTAGTTTGAAAATCCAATCGGGATTTTTGAGTAAATAAATATACTAAATAATAATATAGCCTGACATTTGTTAGTAACATAATATATAACTTAATACATTTTGTTATTAATGTAATATTAGTAATATAAATTATAATTGCTTATCAATACATCATTATAAATTTTTGCATGCCTATTACAGGCAGAATATAGCTTGAACTATGCACCATTGTTAAATCTGGTACCACCTGTATTCTGTGAAAATAAATGTTTTCTTTCTTTCTTTCTTTCTAACATCGATATTCGAAGAATATTCTGGTTGTCAGACTTTTTTGGGCTTCTGACAACCACTTACGATTGTCTAACCGGGACCTACGGCTTTACGAGCTCTCCAAGTCATGGAAGGGTTTCAATGTGTCGAATGGCCACCCATCTACAGAATGACCGCGGCAGGTGTCGCTTAACCTTGCAGATCTGTTGATCAGATGTTTTAACTTAGCCACGAGCCACTCAATGCAATACAATGACTCTTTTTAGTGTCTTTAAACGACAAAACATGTTGCAAGTTGCAAACAGCTACCTATCCTATCCCTCTGAAAGTAAGATAGAATTAGAGGTTCCAACATGTTTAGTCGTCGGTTTAAAAGCGAAGCGCGTTTTGAAGCGTCGGTAGCCTAATGTCTAGGGCGTCGGACTTGCGATCATATGGTTGCCAGTTCGAACCCCACTCATTGCACTACCGACGTAAACCCACTCGTAACACAAGCATTTAGCTTAGCACGAGGGGTTAACAAGAATACTAGTAATGTGTGACCCACATTCCTAGTAAGCTTTTTTATAAAAAAAAATAAAAAAATAAAATAAACGCGGGGTAACAACTATACATGTTATGTGTCTTGTAGTTACAACAAGTTTCTAGTAAACAAGCATGTTTGTCTAGCTAGTAATTAAGGACAAGATCGTAAGCTGAACTGGTAATAAAGTGTGTTTGTTTGTGCGTTTTCTAAGTCTAAACAAGGTCAATACGTTTCTGTACATATCAGTACAGGGATTCAAATTTGAAACTCTTCTTTATGCGGTACTAGCTTTCTGCCCACGGCTTCGCCCGCGGTTTCTCAGTTTTTCTGTACTATATTATCTATGTATTATACATATAAACGTTCCTCTTGAATCACTCTATCTATTAAAAAAAACCGCATCAAAATCCGTTGCGTAGTTTTAAAGATCTAATCATACATATGGACAGACAGACAGCAGGAAGCGACTTTGTTTTATGCTATGTAGTGATAGTGAAGAGTTTTCAATAGTCAGAAATACTTTACGAGGAAATTTAACGTTTCGACGTTAACTAACACTAAACATTTAGAAATTAATTAGTTTTTAACATAAACATGTAAAACCACTTACCACTCTACTACTCTCACTACTTAACCACAAACACTCAAAAAATAATGTTATGTCGAAAACAGTTTCGGAAGTTTGTGACGAAAGGATATAAAAAAAGAGATATAGAAACTGTGTCTAAACAAACACATTGTTTTTATTGTATTGAAGGCGGCTTTACTCTATTGTTTAAAAGTAAATTTATTAAAATATTCCAAATATTAAACAAATGCGTTCCAAATAGGTTATGTACAGAATTTCTGACAAATTGTTAAATACTTACGAATCAAGAGTGATTGTTAGGTATATTCTATAATTGGTTTTAAGTATGGATACCTAAACGTAACTAACCCACAATTAAAGTTGAAAAAATAAGTTTTAAATTAAGAGTTTGAAAGTTGCAATAGAAATTGAAATTTCAAAACATTAACCACATAATAATTCTTGCTAGAAACTTTCAAGGGAAACTATTTCACTAGACAATGAGGGACACACATCAAGCTCCAAAAAACTCGTTTACGTTGGCCTCTTATTGTATGGAAGATCTATACAATGAAAGATCAGCGTAAACTGGATTTGTATAGGTTGAACTATAGCCGTATGTTCAAGCGATATATTATAATTCCTTACTCATCAAAATAAGTGAAATTTCTGCCAAGCGGCACCGCAGACAATGACTTGTATGTCCATTGTATATAAATTGAATAGCACAATGTTAACCGCAAGTGCACTGCCTATACTACAGAAACTTAGCGAGATGTTGTTAGTGATTTCTCTCAAGAAAGTTGCCAGGCTCATTTTACTATATTATTACTGCAAATATGATCATATTATTATGATCAAGTGGAATTACGTTTTTGTTTTATCTTTTAATGACAATCAATTTAACAAAAAATAACAACAAAGGCCTTCCCCAGTTTTCCTTTTGCCAAATATACATAGTATTATGTATTACTGTCAAACATTACCCTTCTTTATGTGACGCTGGGTAAAACAGAATTATTTTCTCAGCTTGTCGAGTTGCCATGCAACCCAATAGTGTTTGAACTAAGATGTTGTAACACAGAGTTTTACAATCAAAGGTAAATATTTAGAAATACATTTACCGTATTTTACACAACTCTGAAACCTACACAAGGGAAGTTACATAATCTGGTTTATGTTAGTAGCAAAATGATTTATGTCAAGCTTTTGATATTCAAATTTCGTTTCAAATTCAAAATTTATGCTGTATTTAGAGATTGATTTTGGGTAGCATTTTCTTTTTATTTGTTTCAATAATAATCCATAATTAAAACACAAACAAATAAAAACATAAAAGTGAAAGGAAGCCAAGTTCTTAAAAAAAGACTTGAAAAATAATTATTCTAATACCGGTTTCACTAATAAGAGAAATGATATTTAACTGTTACGAGGTGCCTACATCAAGTTCTTTTGAATCTCTTGTCATTTATTACATTTTGCAGTCACTTTCAAAGAAAATTTGTTATGTTCTTTGCTACTCAAGAATTGGGAAGTAATATTTATTAAGCCTCTAACTTCTCTAATTTAATACACATAATAAATAAACTTTTATATTTAAGAAAATACATATACTTCTTCTTGTCAATGGTAAACTCTTGGTTCTTCTTGTCAACAGGTTTCAAGTATTATGAGAACACCTATGCGATTAGGTAAATTTCAAAAAACACTCAGTTCAAACGAGACCTGCAATCACATCAGTTAGCTCTTTACACTCATTAATATATGAAAGCCCTTTTTCTTTGCGAACTTGGCTGAAACACTGCCGCGCGTCTGGATATTTCGGTAAAGACCGACTTAGTACCTTATACAATTCAATTAAATATACATTTGAACGAAAAAGGGTTTGTTTGTCCTGAAAGGTTTATAATTAACCTCAAGTTATTTTATTAGAATAGGGCCTTTATCATAAAGTTTTGTTGGATAATTAATATTAAGTACACACAGCTGCAATAATTGGGTACCACTCCTTATAGGAATAATGACTACTTACTTACAAAACACAGTTTTATAGTGCATAAAATGCTCATAGGTCATTCGAGCCCAAGACTGGCGATGGGGTAAGTTAGACTAGTGGTTGAGCTCCCTACAATATTAATAAATTAGCTTTCCGCCCGCGTGTTTTCTCATACAAACTTTCATTCCCTATTTTATCCCTTCGGGGGTAGAATTAATCAAAATCCTTTCTAAGCGGATTCCTACGTCATAACATCTACCTGCATGCCAAATTTCAGCCCGATCGGTTTAGGCTGTGCGTTGATAGATCACTATGTCAGTCAGTCACCTTTGAGTTATATATATTTAGATTAAGAAACACCGGCGCCATCTAGTACTTACTAATCATATACAACGTTTCGTAAAAAGGCCACTATTTACAGAGTTTTTATTAATTTTGATTGCAACTTTTGTACAAACAGACTGAGTAGATTTTGTTTAAGGGGTAGCCAATAAGTGTCGCTGTCTGTACTTTTAAATAAACTCAATAAAAATATTTTTATAAGAGTCAAAATTGTTTTTTTTAATGATGTCACACATTATACATGAGTTATACATAAGTAACTAAGAACAGAACAGAAATACATATATCTAAGCATTATAATCTTGTCTGATTTGAAATCTATTACTTGGTATTAAGAAAGCGGGTCACGATTAACTATTCACTGTGCAATAATAAATTCTGAATAATTTAAGGCATAATTTAAGGCGTCGCAATGTCTACCGAATACCGTGAAGGCACGACTTCGATCCCGGATTAACAATTTATCCGACAAATCAATAATGTCAACGTTTAATCTCGCCACGATCTATAAAATAAATCAATTACTACAGACGTAGACGTAGCCGGGAGCTAAATAGAAACTATTTAATAATAATCCTAACTGGTGGTTGTTTAATTTTGTATGTTTGTTTAGCTAATGCTAAACAAACATACAAAATACTACGGTTTTAAGGAAAACGGAATACCTGTTTAAATGTTTTTTTCTTTTATGGAATAACCCGATAAACGAGCAGGCGAGCTACCTGGTGGTAAGTAGTCACCGCCGCCCATGGACATTTGCAAAGCCAAAGGAGTTGCAGATGCGTGCCGACCCTATTTAAGGAAATGGGAGGGGAACGAAAAGAGAATGAACGGGAGTCCCGTTCATTCTCTTCTCGTTCCCGTTCCGTTACGGGACTGAGGGAGGAATTAGGCCTCCGGCGCTCCACACTCACCGTACGAGGGCAGCAGGATGCATACTGCTACTTGACGTACATATTGTGTATGAAGTTACCTACTTTCCCGGTTGAATAAAATATTCTAAATATATTATAGTAGAACGGGAATACATCTAATTAAGATGCATTAAGTAGGTATATTTTTTTAACTTCGCGTTACGTAACATTGTTTTACTTAGGTAACCCTTAAGAACGGGCGCGTAGAGAGATTCTCATACGCATTTTTTAAAACGTCGGTCAAAATGGTAATAATGGTCACATGGTGGTAACGTAACGTTTTACTATAGGGGTACAGAAAAACGTTACGGCGCTTTACATGGGGGTGGGGGGGGGGGGTTTAAAATCTAAAAAAATTGCGTTACGTAATACTTGAACGCAAACCAACTCCATACAAATATTTTCATAGAGTTATCATTAAGCGTTAGTCACCAGAATATAAATTGTCTTGGTGCTCGAATAACAGAAGTACCTACCGTACAAATTATCACAAACATCTCACGCAAAACCTAGTCTTACTACAAATAAATTATTGTCATTTGCGGACAGGGCCGCGGGGCAAGACTATGTATTTACAGATAATGTGGCATATTTATGTGTGGTTGTAATCGAGCGTATGATGAAATGCCGGCAGGATCCGGCCGACATTGAGATCATATCTGCCTTGTTGAGCGAACGTAAATATAAAGGTAGCTGATATAGGTAATGCCTATTAGCTGAAGGTAGACGGCGAGTCAGTATTATTAGGGAGGAAGACATCCTGATTCGAAATAATAAAAAAAAACACTCTTCAGCGGTATACCCAACTTAAAAAATAATAAGTTCATGGTAAAGATAATTGGACAATATTTTTAAATTCATAATATTGTCATCGGCCCTTGATAACTGTGCAAAATTTCCAATTAATCCGACAATTTTAAGTGCTCATAGATCGATTCAAAGATTCCGTTGCATAGATACCAAGCTAATAAAAAAGCTTTCAAAAATTGCTAAAATAATTATTAAATACTACAATATAACGCGATAAAATCCTTAAAAAGTAGTTTTATTTCAATGTCTAATATTCGCGTAACTGCGTAAGTGTCAGAAACCAAAATTAAGACTTTGAATCTAAATAACTTTTCTTAAACGAAAACTACGATTAGACTACGTATAAATATTTCCAATATAAGTTGACCTCCTATTGTACATAAAGCATATAGAATACGAGGTCGGCTTACACTAGATAGCTTGATGTGTAGCCGTGTATACCTTTTCGTTCAGTCAGCTCCTCTCACTTACTCAAACTGCCTGTTGACGAGAGCGGAGAGGAATGGTACAGAGAGGAACGATGCGGAGAGGAACGGTACAGAGAGGTGCGATATGGAGAGCAGCTGAGCTGTTAATTAGCCAATAAAATTACATAACGGAGCATAGATATGTTTTGACAATTTTAAAATTCTTATTTTCGTAATTCGACCCACTGCGGAGCAGCGGAGACGCTTAAATGGATATGCCAATTTACAATTATATTACTTCTCCGTTATTATATGACGACCGTTGCGATTTAGACGAAGACCGCATTTAAGTGCGAGGCGTTTTGCAATGATGTAATAAACGTCACTAGCAAAATCAATTATTTTCGAGAAAACATTAAATACAAGTTTTCAAGCACCTCATCACCTAGGCTATTAGCATCAACTTAAATTCTCGACGGAACCACACATTTCTTGACTACGCAATTAGCTCGCAATCGGTCATTAAAAGTTAGCCTACACGCGTTACAAAATCTTTAATATGACACCTCTCACATCAAATAAAAAGTTAAGATGAAACTTTGCGAACAAAGAAGTGAGGCCGGCTAAAACTAACGGGGTACAACACACAATTACATGCACATATGTATTAGTTAACTACGTCTTATCTTATCAGTCGAAGTTTCGATACCTCGATAGCTCGACTGACAAGATAAGGCGCAGTTTCGGTATACGTGTGTGCGTGTAATTGTGTGTTGTACACCGTTAGGCGTAGTTTTAGCCGGCCTCACTTCTTTGTTTGCAAAGTTTCATCTTAACTTTGTATTTGATCTGAGTGACACCTTTTATGGTCTCCACTCCGCGCTCTATACAAAAGTAGTTTGGTCCTATCTTTAATGTTAACCAATGAAAGTCATTGAAATTTTGCAGTAATAATCATATTATTAAAATACGTGGTCCATGTACGTAAAACTTCATTTCAATATACGGTTAAGAAGTTAACCGAGCTCAAAGATTGGTAAATTTCGTTTAAAAACGGCCCAACTTTATGCTACTATTTCAAGATAATGTATCAATATAGAACCATTTTGTCTCATGGGACACACAGATAATATAATGAATATCTTTTTAAAATACGCGCTGAAATATTACAAATGTATTGTTGTTTCACCTCTCGGGCACGCGATTGCATCGTGAGCGACAGAGACGGCGACAACAGTGCAAAATTGTCGAGTTCTCGAGGGACACACCTCTTAAATTCAAGTTGTCATTCACCTCATTACCTAAGGCTATTACCATCAACTTAAATTCTCGACCGAACCACACATTTCTACGCAATTAGCTCGCAATCGGTCATTAAAATCTAGCCTACACGCATTACAAAATATTTAATATGACACCTTTCATGGTAGTAGTTAACAGGTACAGGTGGGTAGGTAATGAAGGTTTTTGCATCGATAAACTATGAGAACATGCAAATTGTAAATTGTAAACCAACGGTTTAAGGCACGAACCGGAGAGCAATAATTATGGTGTCCATTTCCCGTGTTTTAGGTGTTAAAAATGCAAAATGCAATACTAGTATTATAAATGTAAAGTAACCGTCTGTCTGTTTGTTACGTTGTCTCGCCTACACGTCAAAAAAATCGAATAGTCGTTTTTAATTGCGAAATAGTATTTGTGTAGCTTAGAATATGCAGTTCAATAGGGTACCTTATAGCATGAGAGTGAGATTAGTTCGATGGAGCACCTGTGCCTAACCCCGCGGGGAATAGCTACAAGATCAGAAGATAATCGCGGCTAATTCCAATGGTAGGTTAGGTACATAGTTGTTATAACCTAGAAGCTGCAAATACGCATAAAATAGAAGCAACAAAAGCTGTTCCTAATTAGAGTATTGTAGTTTCATATTTCGGCTATTAGTGTATCTGTGAATGTCATGTTTTACAGTGGTCAAATCTAATATCTAATAATGCCGTCTTGTACCATTCCTATCGGTAAAAATGCTGTCGGTTTTAAAAAGGAATAGGATGGAATAAAATGTTATTGTGTAAGAAGATTATTATTTTGGACACAATACACGACTTTTAGTAGTAGTTATGTCTCGCTGGGATGTCTATTAGAAATGCCATCATAAATGGGTATAACCGGGGAAGGACCACCCTCCCTCAGAATATCGACGTCAAGTAGCAGAATGCATACTGCTGCGTTTAGCACGGTGAGTGTGGAGCGCCGGAAGCCCAATTCAATTCTTCCCTCAGTCCCATTCCTTTTCCTTTTCTCCTTCCCCTTCCTTTTCCGTAAATAGCCTCGGCAATGCATCTGCAACTCGTTTAAGATCGCAGATATCCATGGGCGGCGATGACTACTTACCATCAGGTAGCTCACCTGCTTGTTTGCCGAGTTATCCCATAAAAAAAGACAGCAAAGTGACCGAACGCGGCTTCTATGTTACACGGAATTCCTACGCGCGTTATCTGCGCATTTCTGTTTATTCCGCGCGCCGCAATGGACAGGCGGTTTTATAACCCTTTCTCATTATGAAACTTTAGGACATATCTCGACAATCTAGCTGTTTAAGTGCCGTTCAGACAGCCATATTCTATTCATAGTCTCGGTAACAAATACCTTATCTTACCAAATCATAAATATTGAGTTTGTGTTCAACATAATTGACATTGGCACAATTGCACAAATTCCTTGTTTAAAATAGAATTATTGGGTAATTTTGGATCTATTGTTGATGTTATAGGAATTGTTATTGTTGATATAGTTTACAATTAACCTTCGTGGTTTTAATGGTACTAGTGGTCGCCCAGTCGTCGAAATTCGCCTGAAGTTTTTCTGCACTTCTTCTCTATATGAACTTTAATTATGCCAAATCTCAAACTTCTCCGTGCGCGCAATGTGCTTAAAAAGGTGTACAAAGTTTTTTCTTCACATAATAATTAATAGATTCTCAACTAGGATTTAATGAAACTCGAACTTTTTCAACTTAGCTAGTAGATTGTCAGTTGGTTAAAAATTCAATCAGAAATTCAGTAATTCCGAAATCTTGGAGCTGAGATGGGTATGTAATATAACAAAGTAATCTTACGCGGGTACCTACGTAATATTACTTCAAATATAAAACAAGCATTTTACAGCACTTCATCTATATAAATAAAAATTAATCGCCCAATGTGTTGCAAACTCGAGAACGGCTTGACCGATTTGGATATTTTTTTAAGTATTCTAATGTTATGTAGAAGGTTCTTACGGAAAGAAAATTGGAAAATTTTCTATGCAATTTTCTACTATTTCAACTTGGCGCGTTTTTTTTATTGTTTATTCCTTTTTGTATTCATAGCTAAGACGCAACGACGTCTGTCGGGTCAACTAGTACTTAATATTACTTTGACTTGTTACAATAATATTCTTGTAATAATTACCTATACCAGTATTCACCACAGCACGTACACACTCATAAAATGTTTTCAGCTACTTTTGGGATCGGTAAACTAATGCGGAATCAGTAGGACAATATTTTAAAAGCTTTCGTAAAAGAATTTCAAAGAAAAGGTATGAAGGAAAATCAATATATTTAGGCCTCTTTTAATTTTCAACGCAGAAGGTCCGTATTCACTGGTCTTATAGCCTTCTTAGGTAGGTATATTTGGTACCCCACCCAGTACAAATTTCAAAACAGCATCGTAATATCGCTCCTTTTATGGAAGTGACACTGCTGCCAGGACCTAGGGGGCTTTGCCTTGGGCCCGAAATGTCACAGCCCTATCTATGACGTAGGTACAATCGCGGACACAAATAACATGTCGCCATGATTTGCATTTAAGTGGCGCGCACGATTTTCTTGTAATTTATCAGTATGTTATGTTGAGGGCTTGTAAACTATATTGAAAGAGGTTTAGATAGCGTTATTTACGATTGGAATCATAAAATTTAAATCTATGAGTACTGATATGTCCTAATTTTATAGTATACACCTCTGTTTTCAACCGACTTCAAAAAGGAGGAGGTTCTCAATTCGTCTGTATGTTTTTTTTTTTTTTTTTTGTATGTTTGTTACGCGATATCTCCGCCAGTTGTGGACCGATTTTAATGATTGTATTTTTGTTTGGTAGGTCATACTTCAGAGGTGGTCCCGTTCAAATTTTATCGAAATCGGTTAAGCAGTTTTGAAAATATCAACAAAAATCTAAAATTTGTTTACATCGATGATATTATCGTTTACTCCGAAACATCGCTGTCTTATTGGAGCAGTGCGTTTAGTTGGCTAACAAGTACTTCTAAACAAACTTTCCACTAAAAATTACAAAATAAAATTACTTTTAACAAAAAAGTTAAACCGCCTTCAAAAAATAATATAATAATTTTGTCTAAAACAGTTTGGGAAGTCGGTGGCGAAAATAAAAGACCCACTCAAATAGAAGTCACCGACTTCCCAAACTGTTTTAGACAAAATTATTATATTATTTTTTGAAGGCGGTTTATCTTTTTTGTTTCCTTGAGGGATTACGGGTGTGATTGGCACGATGTTGGTTTCAAGATATTGCTTCGGTATCTAAATAACTGACTAAACTGTTAAACGATCTATTTATAGAAACAAATACAATTTATAAGTGATCACTGATAAATGAAAGGTCGCTATCAATACAGTAAAGATGCATTACCACATTCATAAAAAAAATACCATCACGCCTGTACTCTCCGAAGAGTTAGGCAGAGGTGTACGCTGGTATAGGTACCATGTAGGTAATATGGGGCGAGCGAACGGGGTCAAAATTTACGAAACGGAATAAATTTAGCATCACTTTAGCGCCTGTTCGGATGTCACGAGTAATTGTCTCTGAAATCATTTGATACGTCATCATCATCATCATCATCAGCTCGTATTCGTCTACTGCTGGACATAGATCTCTAGTAGGACGTGGACGTAGGTTAAATGAACGCCACAGAGCTCGATCTTCCACTCTTTTCATCCATTTGCCGCCTTCCGCAAATCGTCACTCCACCTGGCCAGCGGGCATCCTACACTACGATTGCCTAGACACAGTCTCCACTCGAGAACTCGTTTGCCACATAATAATACTAAAAGCATAGGTACTTAAAGATAAAAATGGCAACAATAACATTTTCATGGTGTTACTTTTGAAATAAGCGTCGGTAGGCTAATGGCTAGGGCGTCGGACTTGCGATCATGTGGTTGCCGGTTGGAAACCCACCCATTGAACAACCCACGTGAACCCACTCGTAACACAAGCATTTAGCTTTGCACGAGCGGTTAACAAGAATACTAGTAATGTGCGGCACACATTGTTAGTAAGCTTTAATATAAAAAAATGGTTCGTTCATAAAATATGAACGGATTTTTTTAAAATTTGTTAGTATTTTACAATGTATAAACACAAATAATATAATAGCATCTCAAAACCTTCTTCTAATATTAATCCCGACCAACCCCGACTTCAGGCTTATTAGGACATTAACCACATTAAAAAAACCTTTCTTTCTTTCAAATAAGGAAATTTATCACAGTTAACTTCTGCCATAGTCATTTAAAATAATAGACCAAATTTTATTCATAAATTCAGCCGTATTTAATTTATCTGTCTTGTAACTTTAAGCTGTTAATTAACTAACCGGTTCAATATCTCGACAACAGGTGAATTCATTTTATTACATTTAATTAATCACTATTCAACAGATTAATACCGGATTAATTTCAAATGCATCGGGGTCTTGTGAGATATGATGATCAATCAATATAAATGAGGCCGCCAGCGCAAAAGCGGCCTAACCCTCAATTTTCCAAATCCTGACTTAGGTATCTAAGTACTACAAATTACTTAAACTAGCTAGAATTTAATGCATCATTACATTTCACCTATTGCCTACATTTGCATCGCTATCTGTTGATGATAGTTGAAACCAGAGATAGGCCATCTTGCATTCCATAATAGCACGTTTTAAATAGTTATTAGTAGATAAGTCAGGATATGAAAAATTTAGGGTTAGGCCGCTTTTACGTTGACAGCCTCAAATATTCAAATAACTTAATTTTATTAACCTACTAATCGCAATAACACTGATTCTTGGGAAATTTTGGAGCGCCGGAGGCCCAATTCCTTCCTCAGTCCCCTTCCTTCTCCTCTTCTCCTTCCGCTCCCTTTTCCTTTACAGGGTCGACAACACGTGAGCGATATCCTTGGTGCTGCAAGCGTCCATAGAACTCAGTAAACCGCTTACTATCAGGCGGACTGCACGCTTGTTTGCCACTTTATTGGTATAATAAATAATTACATAAAAAATAAAAAAACCCCCGACAATTGCACTATATCTCGACTAATTTTCATCAAACATAGCTAAGAACACTTCCGAACGAAAAAAAAAACTAAATCAAAATCGGTTCATCCGTTCGGGGGCTACGATGCCACAGACAGGCACACACACACACACGTCAAACTTATAACACCCCGTCGATTTTGCGTCAAGGGTTCAAAATTATATAAACCACTTTACTTCGTACAAGATGCGGCTCAATATCAGTATTTGACACGAAGCGACTGCCATCAGACCTCCGCAAGCCTATTCTTGGCAATACCTATACCTATTCGATGGATAGTCTACCTAGTTGTGAGGCTTATTTTCGGCCTCTGACTACCACTTATGATAGTCATACGTGTTTGTATGACAACCGGCAACATGTAAAGACGTCAGGGCTTAGGGTTAGGCAGAGGTGTACCAATGTACACCCACAGTTCGCCGGTATGTTTGGGTCCCTTGCAATAGGGGGCGAGCCTATTGCCATTGATAATTTCTTTTGCTACTGATAATTTCATAGAAACACCCAATAACACTTTGATCGACCTAGGAATCGAACCCAAGACCTCGAAACTATTGCAGCAGCACCTAAAACAATAGCATATTTACTCGGACCACAGTTAACCGGATTCTTGTACATAATTATGTTTCTTGTCTGTACTTTACCGCTCATCATCAATAACAATTTTGTGTACAACTGTACTCTGTGTCGATAGCTGTGGTTTATGCGCGACCTGACAAATCGTTGCGCGATCGCAGCGCTAATTACTGGCAACATTGCTCGTGTACAGTTGTCAACAAATTAAGGTGCGAATTTCATTTATGGGACGTTTAGGTAAGAAATAATTATTGATTGTGTAGGTACTTAGAATTACATATTTATGCAAGTGTATGCAATGACATCCTTAAAACAGACAATTTTTTTTTGGTTTGTATATCATACAAAAAACATGTTACAATGACGATAATATAGTAGACGCCGTATGTAGGTACAAAAAATATAAATAAATTAATGTACTACAAAAATACGAATCGATAGCACAAATCAATAAAACATTTGAGACATATCTGACATGGGGTCAGCCAATACAAACTGGCTAACTCCAACATTCGACCCATTCATATTGAACATTTTCAGCAATGACTCTCTCTATCTCATTTTTAGGCAATTTTTTTTTAAATTGCATACATGATTTTAATAATTTACCAATTTAAAATCTTGCTACCTTCTTGGTTTACAAATGCAACAACAAGCACACACTTGCCATCTTTAATTATTACCGTACCTACCTATAAACTTCCCACACGCCAAAATAAAAATCAAATCAACAAATCTAAGGTTTTGGGAATTGGAAAAATATGTTCTACAAAACGAATAAAGTGGCCAGCACATAAAATTAGATCATTAGTTCCTTGACTGTTTAATACCTGGCAACACTTAACAGATTGAGAGTAAAATGTATCTCTTAAACATTCGACTAGGTAAACGAATAGCGAAAATGTTGAGTTTATTTATCTTTCCTCGCCAATTTATTGCTATTTACTGCGGCTAGATAGTGTTGTAGCTGAAAAAACGATTTATTTTAAACATCTGAATCGATTCAAATAACTTTTTTTAAGGTTCATATTGCGTGTTTCCTAAAATCGATAACAGAATCAGTAGTCAGTTTGGTATCTTGTTCATAAAAGAATGAATCTTAATGAGTCTTGAAAGTCTCGCCTAATTAAAGTTCCTCCCCATAAAAATAAAAGCTCATTAAATACATACCTTCCAAAACTGCTAAGAGTTCTGTTTGAATTCCAAAGAAAAAAATGCGTCGAATAACATTCCTTTTTTAAAACCGATTCAGTCGATTCCCCGATCGGTTTCTAGGAATCGATTCTCTATGTCACTTCCCCTTCTCTAGTGCGAGTATATTTTGTTATCCGACTGTACATTACCGCTCAAGTTTAAATATTAGGTGCAGACAACGTAATTGTTGGGTAAAATGTGTTCTGTGTTTGTGTTCACCGTGATTTAAAACAGTGATTTATTATCGGAACACTGTTTCGCGAATGTATGTACACATAACAAACATAATATGTGTGCAACTGTATCTATACGTGTGTGTACTAATAATGCGAGAATGTAAGGTTATTGACTCGTAAATATTATGTCACATGTTTACGTATTTGCGGTGGGAATAAGGTTAAGTTATAGTGTAACAGCTGTGTGCAATTATAGCAAATAAAGACGCTGGAGTAGGAGCAGGGTTACGGTATGAATAATAGTATTAATTTTGCAAATTGAAAATTAGTTCCGCCTAATAATTCTGCTAATATGACTGCTTCATTAGCGTGACTCCTACATAACGCTTCGGGAAATACAGGCATGTATACATACAGGTATGTTAATTTATGTACTTAATAATTATTTTCTATAACCTTTAGAAAAAGGAAAACTGGCTTCAATTGCATTATCTAGAATATTTAATCTGGTCAAAAGAATAACCGTTCTGTTTTTCGTCCCACGGCTGGGCACGGGTCTACTCTCTGAATGATAGTAAGGCTCTACCCTAGGTAGCGGTAGTAAGCAAGTAGGCTAGCAGACTTCTCACGCCGTCAAGAAAATTTCTCAGAATGCAGGTTTCCTCACGATTCTACTATTTAAGGGAGTGTGTCTTAAATTCAAAGTCGACACCTGCAACTTGGCAAGTCAATGGTCATATCACTAAGCTATCACTGCTTACTAAGTTTTAAATAGTTAGGTAGATACTGATACAGAATTTCTTTTAAATATTTTCATGATATAACATTATCCGATATTCTATCAGAATGAACAGAATTGTGTTCCGGTTTGAAGGGTTACCTACTTATACAAACATTATTTTTCTTTAGGGATATGACTCGCGGTCGAGCCAGGAAGGAGCTCCGCAAATCGCCCCGTCAAAATTGATTTGATGTATCACGTAATTTATTTTGACCCGTCAATGGTGTTATCCATCTTATTGTAAGTGTGTACTCTAGAATTTTTTATTTTGTAAAAATATGTCATGTCTCAGAATTCTACCGCCGAAAATCTACCGAATATTGGTTCCTAATCAAATGTATTGTGTCTATTAAGTACAGGATTTGTTGAAAACTAGTAACTCAGTGCAACTAGGGGGTCTTGTGGTAAAGAAACGACAAGAAACTCCATAGACCCTCCTTTACAACAATTCATTATAGAAATGTTCTTATTCAGTGCTACTAATGTAAATTATGCCATCTGAATGAGACAAAACTAACCTAGGTTTGAAATTATTATTCCGCGTTACTTCTTGTTTTTAACTTCTTTAGATTGATCCAAAACGGTTCATAAATAACGGAGTATTGAGGAAAATAAATTAAAAAAAGAATTGAGAACCTACTTCTTAATTTGAAGTTGGTTAAAAAAGGGTACTTTTTACCAAATAGTCAGACAACAAAGTGTCAACAAAAGCGAACATTTTTTTAAACAAGAATTTCTTAATTTCCCTGCCTTAACTAGGCGGGAACTCTACCGTGCATGATTATGTAAACTTAAGTACTGCAAAATCTGTGCCAGTACTTCATATCAATGGATATTGATTAGTGAGTCCATTGACTCTGTCAGACAAAATTGTGTGACTTATTGTCCAAGTTACGTCATACAGGAAGTTGCAGAAAATGGTTAATGGTTATTTTGTATTTGGAACCAGTGCTATATAAAAAATACTTATTGGACTGGCTTATTAGTAGCAGGAACAATTTGATATTATGATTTGTAACGAGAACGTAAAAAATATTTCCGTAATAAGAACAATAATATTATAATGTTTAAAAGCTGAGTGATACGCGCATCACCACACCGCAGTGTTTAGGGAAATTCAGCTCAGGTAATAAGCGGAGAAAGAGCTCACTGAAGACAATAGTGTACTTGTAGTTTATAATACGCAAAGACGCAAAGTTTAGCACACACATCTTTAATTGAAAAATTGAAACCAATAACACTTTGCTCGACAATCGAACACAGGACCTCTAGAGTTAGGAGCCGCGTTTAGGACCACTAGACTAATGAGGCAGTCCAAGCCAGTTTTTTTTTAACCATGATTATCTGAGTTGCTTTCGACTTTTCTTCTCAGAGGTCGTCACATAGGAAAAACCGGCGCCATCTAGTTTAAAAAAAAAACATGGAAAACATTGACTTGTAAAAATGTTTTTGTGAATGATCTATTTACAGAAATAAAATATCATTTCTATCTGAATAGCATTGAGGAATCATACTTCGTGTGGTACCCCCACATGAAGGATTAGGAATAAGAATTTGCTCAAAATATTTAAACAAGGGTAATAGAAGTTCTTGTGTTATAAAAATATTTGAGGCTAGTAATGTCTTTGGTTTCTGCAATACGAAAAGCTTTCCATCCTTTTCAAACCGTAGCACAATTTCTAGTGCCAAAGTAATTGGCCTCGATCACCATCACGAATCTGTTTACCCCCGCGGCGGTGAAGCGTGAAGACATAAAATTCAACCATTAACGACGGAAGCACATGAAACAGATTTAACTACGGTTCATCAAATTGCGCTCGATTTGATAGGATTTGCTTAGAAATTAGGGTACATTCACTTTAAAAAATGTTTAGGTTAATAGTTCTTTTAACCGTTTGTGTAAAAAGGCGTTACGTTATGGCTAAACCAAGAAGCGGCTGTAGCCTAATGGCTAGGGCGTCGGATTTGTGATCATGTCATCATATTTTTTATCCGGACTGACGGACAACAAAGTGATAAATAATGAATAATATTTATTTCTGTAAATAGATCCGTTTTTTTTTAAACTACACCCACTCATATTTTTTTTCGTTTATTCGAGTATTTTTCCGAGTATTTTTCCGAGTACGGAACCCTACTAAAGACTGGAAGGATTAGAATTTAAAAAAATACAAAGGGTTTTTTTTTTACCTTTAAGTTGTTTCCCCACTTAAGCTATTACATACTTACTTTATATGTATTACTAGCTTTCCGCCCGCAGCTTCGCCCGCGCGGACAACACGATTTTGACTGTTTAGTTTTTTCCAATTCTGGCGGGAAATTGCAAATTATCCTTACATATCTTTCCGTCCGCTTTTTTGCTCGGGTAGACCACAAAATTTGCCCAACTATATTATTTACAGAAATATAAACTCAGCTTATATCCTTTCCCAAGGTCTAGTCTATTTTTGTACCAAATTTCGTCAAAATCCAAACGGACTTTCATCCCCTATTTCATACCCACACAGTTTGAAATTTCAAAAACCCCATATCAAATATCTATTTATTTCTTATCAAGTGTCTAAACACAAAGTTTCAGCGTTTATCTTCAACAATGTCCAACTCCCATACAAATTTTCATCCCCTATTTGAACCCCTTTTTTACAACAAAACGTAGCTTATATCCTTTCCCAAGGTCTAGTCTATTTTTGTTCTAAATTTCATCGAAATCGTTTCCGGGGTTAAGCTTGAAAGCGTAACTTTGTCGGACTTCTAAACGAACTTTCATCCCCACAGGTCGAAATTTCAAAAACGCTAGAACAAATATTTATTGATTTCTTATCAAGTGCCTTAATATAAAGTTTCATGGTTTTATCTTGTAAAATGACGAAGGTCTTAATCCCATACTAACTTTCACCCCCTATTTCAACCCCTTCAAAACTATTTTTTGCAATAAAAGGTAGTCTGTCCTTTCTCAAGCTTTAGTCTATCCCAGTTCCAAATTTCATCAAAATCGGTAGAGTGGTTTAGGCGTGAAAGCGTAAAAGACAGACAGACAGAGTTACTTTCGCATTTATAATATTAGTAGGGAAGTAGGGATTAAGACCAAGTAATTTGCTCGACTATATTATTTTATTGAAATATAAAAATAACATGTAAAATGTCCTATTAATTCATTCATGTCCTTTTATCTAGAGCGATGGTCTATCATTCTGGAGGCCTCGTAGGGTCGATTAAAATTGCACTTCTTTGTATGCGACATTGATGGTTTTACTGTCTGGTATCAAAACGACCAGACTGCTATTAATACTGATTCAGTAACAGGCAAGGTAAAATTTCCCATGTGAGAAGCATTCTTCCCTTAAATCTATGCCTGCCACCCATAATGACTCACCCTGAAATTTATTTACAGTCATTACAAAGCAGATATTAAGGGGGAAATGTGATCCAGCACATCCAGTAATCACACTGACCTTTTTAATATTTATGTGAAATGCTGATACTTTCAGTCTAGTCCAGTTACATAGCTTAAATGGTACACGCAGCAGATAAGGAACTCCACAGGATAGCAAACTGCTTCGTCCGCTTGAAGCACTGAATCCAATTTCTGAGCCTTCCAACAGTTTAAGAAGTATGTTATTAATAGCTGCTGGACTGTTGTTTTTCGGAGTCAATATTGCACGTTTGCACAGCCATTCTATAGACTTCGTTTGTATATTAGAAAAATCAGAATACGCTCTCAAGATCTGTCATAGTCACCTGTCACTACTGTCTTCAGGAGAGATGGTATACACATTTTACAATCTCCATTTCCTATTTTAAGTAATAGCTCAGAATACTCTCCAGCAGACGCCTCTCTCTCGTATTTCTTTTTAAAGATAATCATTATGTTGGGCCATAGGTATGACGATGCTCTGACTTCGTCTGCTCGGATTCCTCTAGGTACAACAGAATCTGACGGAATTCCCCTGCCAGCAACACAGTAACTCCACGCATCACTCTATTACTGCCTCTAAGAAGGGTTCTATGGTGTGCCTATCAATTCCACCTTTGTGTGCCATAGAAAGCATTTTATATGTTTATCGACCAACGTTTCTTGAATATGAAGTCGTTTTAAAATCAAATTGAGTTTTCAAACATGACATGACATGTGTCAAAATAAAAAGTAAATTAAATCAAACGCACTAAGGAGTATTGATATCAAAATCGAAGCAAATCATCCCAAAAATAACTTTCCCCCCTTTTTTAAGTCCGTTAGGGGATGAATTTCAATAAAATACGAAACACGTCTTCCATCAATTCTGTTAAAGAACGTTTATGCAAAATTTGAAGCAAATTGGACCAAGGAATCACGTTGTCCCATACAAACTTTGCCCCCTTTTTTCACCCCCTTAGGGGTATAATTTCGGAAAATCCTTTCTTATCGGATGCCTACGTTATACAAAGAATACACCCTCCAAGTTTCAGGTCTCTACGATCAGCGGTTTAGGCTGTGCGTTGTTCCGTCAGTCAGTCAGTCAGTCAGTCAGTCAGTCAGTCAGTCATTCAGGACAAAGGATTTTATATGTATAGATTGACGTAAGAACATTTCCTCATTTGCAAAACACTTAAACAATTAGTTCTTAAACGTACCTATGTCTGTTTATTTGCGAAGTACAAACATGGAAACAACTAAATGTTTACTGATTACCGTTTGGGTATAAGAAACTAAGAATATTTAGAAGCCAACGTAAGAATATTTGCACCATCACGCCTTGTTTCCTGTGCAGGGTAAGTAGTTAGCTGATTTAGTGCTAATTGAATTGTATATCTGTGAGGTAGACTAGCTTTTGTATTACGAATTTCTCTGAAACGATTTATTTAAAATACATATGAGATGTATTTTAAATAAATAGAGTTAAGGTTTTAATAGATTTTTTATACTTACACAATACTATTATGATTTTTGTATTTTTGTATTATATTTTGAGATTTAAATAGACACTCTAAATGAAAATTGCTTTTCCGTGACTGTATACATATTATTATGGTGTTCGTGACTGTACCTACACAATATTCTCCCAGGCAGATTATTAGTCAAAAGAGCGACAGATTAATAGAAGTTCGACATATAATATTAAATAGAAATTGACCGCGGCTTTGCTCCCGTGGACGAATAGAAAGAATTCAATAGAAAGTCAGATTTTTTTTTGCGAAATTATAATAAGCTAGCCGATGCCCGCGGTTTCACTTACGTCCCAAAAGGATTTAAGGTAGGTATATCTACATGAAACCTGCACCAGTTTTAAGTTACACTTTCAGCAATACAACTGCGAAAATCCCATCCAATTTCGTCAAGAAGTTTTCGCGTGATATGTGTAGTGAAACATAGAGATGAAAATTCTATAATTGTTAGCTTCTCTTCTAATATTAGTTTTCAATTATGCTTCAATATTTACAATGTACAGACAACGGCCTGTTACAATTCTATTATATTATTATGTAAGTATAAATAGATTATTCAGGTCAATACCTAATACGGGCCAATTATTAAGGTTTTTTTTTAATCAGCCATTATCGTCCCACTCCCTCTCGGTTCATAGCTTTTTGCGGCCAATCCTTCCAATAAAGGTCTAGTTCGTCCCGCCATCTCCTTTTGGGCCTGCCGCGACGTCGTCTAGCGTTGCAAGACTTGCAAGTCATAAATATTTGTATGACGTGACTCAAAAAACTTGCACTTTTATGGATAAGCAAATGAGTGCTGCGCTTCTTAATGACCTAAATACCAGCGTCTACATATCCAATGATGGTGCAATGGGCACTGGTTTTAAGTGATTGGCTTTTGAGTCACCGCGGTATGAGTATATGGTGCGACCTCTTAAAAATAGTATAAAAAGAAAAATAATTCCATCGTCGAATTGCTCTAAATACTTATAGTATAAATACTGATACCATAATAACTTGTATATAAATATAATATAACGACATGAAGCATATTTTAAACTGTAAGGCTTGTATTTTTTCTTTAGGTACCTGTAATTTTTGTTGAACACATATTCGCATAATTTGGTGAATGATCCGTAATTGGTTAATGTGTAAGCCAAATATTGTATAAATCTATGTATAAGATACTAGCTTTCCGCTCAAAGCTTTGCCCGCGTGGTTTCTCGGCTTTTCTGCATTTATTTTATCCCGTTTTTGCAACATTTTTCATTTATGCTCCGCTGCTCTTGATCTTAGCGTGATGATAAATAGCCTATAGCCTTCCTCGATAAATGGGCTATCTAACACTGTAAGAATTTTTCAAATCGGACCCGTAGTTCCTGAGATTAGCGCGTTCAAGCAAACAAACAAACAAACTCTTCAGCTTTATAATATTATTATAGTATAGATAGATATATTGTATGCACAAGCATTTTTTTCGTGGTAGAGCCACACTGTTCGCATCATGAAAGGGCTCGACCGGGGAATTACCACACTCTCGAGGAAGACCGACGGACACTAAAAACTTCAGCGTTCTCAAATTCGTTATTAAAACTTGGCAAAGGCAACCGAATTATCATTTGAATGAAATGTAATGACGTCACGTTACCTACACTCACTCATTACTTATGCAGCTTTGAGTGACAATGATATCTTGAATGTCTGAGGAAATGATAAGGACCACGGACACGGACACGGACCAGGAAGTGTGAAGTTAATGAGGCCTGTAAAAAACTGATGATGTCAATCTTTTGCATTAAGTTGCTGCAAAAACCGTTTGAAATAGATTCCCGGTATAAAGGTTCAGGTTTCTAAACGAAATGGTTCGCATTTCAGTCTTTTTCAAAATACCTAAGAGCCTTATATTCCCGTTAGGTACTATCAGCAAACTCAATATCTGGCTAATTTGCAAACAAAATCCCGTGCACATGAAGACCACAGCTATCCACCGCGTTTTTTTGAACAATAGTACTAACACAAAAAAGGATCCTTTCTGAATGACCAATATTATAGAACAATAACAATTTTTCAGTTACAAAAGCAAGGAGCTCAGCTAATACCCCAATGCTGCGACGCTATTGGTTGATGAGCGTAGTTAAGCGCTAGTATAGCAGCCGAGCACTGCAAGCAGGAATAGCCCTTATGGTGGTTAGATATTAAATTGGTCGATAATACCTTAAATTTATCCTCAAAAAGCGACAAAGGCGGCAAAGTTTAATGTCTCATCGGGATCAGTTGATCCCTTTAGTATGAACCCATCTTTCTCGCGGATTACTAGACGTACAATATTCTGAGAAAATATTTTCAAGAATGTCCAATTTTGGGTTTAGTCCGTTCAACCACCAAAATTGCCTGCCTCGTTGGTCTAGTGGTCCCAATCGCGACTGCTACGCTAGAGGTCTTGGGTTCGATCCCCAGGTCGAGCAAAGTGTTATTGAGTTTTTCTATGAAATTCTCAGTAGCAGCTCGGAGTCTGGATTTGTGCCCGGTGAATGGCAATAGGCTCGCCCCCTATTACATGGGACCCAAACATACCGGCGAACTGTGGGTGTACATTAAGTACACCTCTGCCTTACACTTCGGGGAATACAGGCGTGATGGTATGTACCACCAAAATTTCTTTCCCCTGACCATATATATCATCAACTCATTACATTGTCCTACGGTCACGGTCACGGTCACGGGTCTCCTCTCAGAACGAGAGGCAATAGGCTAGGCTATCACTGAGTGCGTATATCCCCTGACCATATTGCAACCTAAATGTTGTCCATGTTTAACCCACTGGTTAGAACATACTTATACTTAACCCGATTTTGGCGCTGTGACAACATTACAGTACTACTCGGTGACAGGGGCTAGAGATAATATTCGGAAACACGATAATTATTGTCGTGGTAGAAAGATTCCGTTAGCAAATTCATTGGCTGATTGCTCAGGGAGTCGATGTTTTTATTACAATATATACCTCTTTGATTGAATGCATAGCGCACAAATCAAACCTATTATTTTTCTCTGCAAGCCGGTACACACGACAGCAGACTTAGCTCTACAGTTGGTCCTTCGATACGACTCTACTACGTCTCAATGGCAGTGATTTTTATATTGCAACTGCATACCTTGACACGTTGCTGAGTGTACTCGGCTCAATAGCTTTACGTACATTTGTAAACAAAATCGAATTAGTACTTACACTACATAAACATAAAAAGTGCTAAACCAAACAATGCAGTATTAACTGCGATTGAAAAAATATGGCTATTGGGAATCGTGCTTATCCCGCAATCTCGCTACCGTGGTGAATTGAACACGATTGCAGTTTTAATCGCTTTGGTAGGCAAACAACGTTCTTACTAGGACTTTCAAGATTTCTCTTCGGCTAAGAATTTATTGAAAGTCAAAATGTTTTGTTCCAATAAATTAACCATTACATTTTTCAAAAGCCACACTTAGTTTTTTATTTTTCAATATGGCTTTTAAAAAATAAAAACACTAAGAAGAAGATATTATGGTGAAGAACCGGAAAAAACGCATAAATAAATAGGTTAAGATTTTCAGGTTCCCCATTATGATTTTCATCTGTAGTAGATTTATATGACAACCCAGATTGACGTCTTACTATGCCAGAGACACGTAGTGGCGTTAATAAGAATGGTTACCCATCCACAGACATAGCAAGGCAAACGCCCATAACCTTGCAGATCGATAGATAAGTATAGTTATTACTTAGTCATAAACCCTCAGTACGCACAGTATGTTCTACTATCCGTACATCTCATTAACCTTAATAATCACTTTAAAATTGCATAGATAACCGAACTGGTAAATATTATATTTACTACGTACCAAACAGGTCACTCTATTTGTTGTCTTTTAAACAAGCTTAGCGCACATTATACTCACATTTGCGCATATACGCATCCTACTACAACTACATTATAGGCAACGTTACACGACGTTTGACTGTCGTCTCTTTTATGTAGTTGTAGTAGGATTCCCGCATGCGTAAAAATGTGTGCTACATAGCTTAGCGCAGACTACACACATCTTCAAACCCAATTGTAGTAACAATTACATAATTTGAGATGATATTTTATCGTTTTGTGCCACGGCTGCACCAAGTTCAATTCAGGCCGCCAGGGCTTGAAGCTTGTTTTCCAAATCAAATCAAATCAAATCAAATGTTTTTATTTCGAATAAGCTTTCACAAGCGTTTATGAAACGTTATTGACTCTAGTTGCACGGTTCCAAAAAGTTGATCTCATGGAGAAGAATCCGGCAAGAAACTCCATAGACACTCTTTTAAAATATATTGTTTTAACATAATTTGCTGGTACATTATGCCGATAACAGGATGTGAGTGCATTGGAGGTTTATGCCATAATTAGCCTGAAGTCGGGACTAAAATTACAAGAAGGTTCTCAGCAAATGAGAACGCAATGTCAAACTAAAACAGATACACTATGTGTAAGAATACACATCATCAAAAATATGAACTAGGATAACTATAAACTACTTAGACATAAATGGCTACGATGTACTCACATTTACAGTTCCTGTTTATATAAAGTGGTAAACAATATACAAGATAATTGAGAGTGAATAAAGTAACCTCAGGTTGCCAGGGAGACCACAAGTGCACCCGTATTTTAACACCACACATTTTTATCATCAACGTAGTCCTTGATTTTGTAATATGCTTTCATAACAAGGACCGATTTAACATAATTTTTAAATTTCTTACCGGTGAGATCGGTGACAGATTTTGGAAGTTTATTGTAAAAACGCACACAATTTCCTAGAAATGATTTATTGGTTTTAGTTAATCTAAATTTAGGTACCACTATTTTATGTTTATTTCGAGTATTATGGTTGTGAAAGTCGCTATTTATGCTGAACATATGCAGGTTTTTGCGGATATACATGATGTTTTCTAAAATATAAAGTGACGGCAGCGTTAGTATACTGACGTTCTTGAAGACTTCTCTAAGGGAATCGCGAGGGCCCATATTGTAGATTGCGCGGATGGCCCTTTTCTGCAAGATGAAAATAGATTCTACGTCAGCAGCTGATCCCCACAGCAGAATACCGTATGACATAATGCTGTGAAAGTAAGCGAAGTATACAAGTCTAGCAGTAGCTACGTCAGTGATCTGCCTAATTTTCCTAACTGCATATGCTGTGGAACTTAATCTGCGAGACAGGGCTGAGATGTGTGCACCCCATTGCAACTTACTATCAACCGTTATACCTAAAAAAACAGGCTTTCAACAGGCTTTTGCCAAGTGTAATGAATATAAATAAGGTTATTGTAAAATAATTAAAATAAATATGAGTTAAATAAATTTAACTGTGTTTTATGTAGAAAAATAATTTGTTGTAGTTCGGTTCGCATTTGCGCAAATGTATGCTAAATAAGCTTCGCGCAGACTACGCACATGGACAAACCCTACTACAATAACATAAAGGAGACAATGTTCAAAGGCGGTCCTGTTTATGTAGTTGTAGTAAGCATCTCGAAATCAGGGCATCTAAACTGACTGTCCGAGGTATATCGTAGGGCCACGAGTTAAAAAAATATAACTTACCTAATAAACTAAGGCTTGCGATCCAACTGGCTTGTTGGTCGCTGACTGTGAACGCTCCAGCGTGTCTTGATTCTTGCATCGATGCTATCGCTGGTGACATGTAACCTTTGCTCAATCCCGCCGCAAACGGACCGAGAGAGACAGCAAGAGCCGCCAGAATCTGTTGGAGAGAGACAAATGTAGTTTCGTGGGTGCGTTTAGTTAGGAATGGGAGTATTTTATACGCCCGATTTGGTGGGCATAGGATTGCATCACTAATTCTTTTTTTTTATATAAAAAGCTTACTAGCTATGCGGGTCACACATTACTAGTATTCTTGTTAACCCCTCGTGCTAAGCGAAATGCTTGTGTTACGAGTGGGTTCACGTAGGTAGTGCACTGGGTGGGGTTCGATCCGGCAACCACATGATCGCTAGTCCGATGCCCTAGCCGTTAGGCTACCGCCGCTTCAGAGTCCTGGATATGGAATGTTCAACTGGAATATTATACCAGTTAAATATTCCATAGTGTCCATGAGACCCGTTCATAGACACTATTATTATTGCTTTTTCATCGAATATGTGTGTACCAAATTTCAGATCAATTGAACGGAGGGCACTAGGTCAAAATTTACTCTTCAGGTCTTTCATGGCGCAATATAGACTCAAACAATTATTATCAATTTTTATTTATACAAATCCAGTTTAGACTGATCTCCCATTGTAAAGGTTTTCCGCACAATTCAAGACCAGCCTATCCTGGTTTTGTATAGCATTTTGTAGCCCTGCGTGCACGCATCACGCAAAAACTACTGCACGAAATTACATGCAGTTTTCACAGTTTTATTGTTAGTCTAACTCAAATTTGATGCATGTTTCATGTTGATACGCCATTCAGAAACAGAGTTATTGTAAGTAAATCCTTTTGCGACATGAGAGAATCCACGGACAACTGAAATGTCAAGTCCAGCCGCGTCGACGTTAACTACAAACAGCAACGCATTAACAACATCAGACGTCATCGTATATATAAATATCGATGTCACGCCAATATGTTTCGTTTAAAGATCACTAGTAACACGCTTGTAAATTTCATGTTAACCTTTAAGTACACAGCGCCTTAGTCTTGTGACTATAAAATATAGTCTTAGTTACAATCAGATTAGTTTTTTTTTATGCAATAACTCGGCAAATGTCAGGAGAGCCACCTAATGGTAAGTAATCATCGCCGCCCGTAGACATCTGCGATACCAAAAGAGCTGCAGATGCGTTGCCGAGCCTATTTAAGGAAAAGGGAGATGAAGGAGACTGAGGGAAGAATTGGGCTCCCAGCGCTCCATAACCCAATATAATTGTCAATAATTTTGCGTTATTTTTTCTCTGTTAAACATTAGCGTACATTACGCACATTTACACATGGTGACACAACAAGATATACAAATTCAGGATAAGTAGGCCTCGCATTGTTCGGCAAGCCTTTACAATGCAAGGTCAGTTTAGACTGGTTTTAATAACTCTATGTGTACTCGTGTGTACGCTTATGTAATTGTAGTATGAAATCGAACTGGAGCGTTTCTATTTCTACGGAGTGTACATAGTTCGCTTCAATATTATATTTCTTTAATTTCCGAGACCTTATAATTAATAACATCATCCACTACAAATGTCAATGTATTTTGAAGATGTTCCAGTCAGACGGCCTTCCAATTTCCGTCGAAAAATCTCGATAGGTATCAAAATAGATTGGCGAGGCTACGACAAAAAAATCAAGACGTTTATTTGTTAATACATCTGTAAAGCAAATATGGGGTAAGGTTTCTCGTTCTGTCTATAATATAATATGTATCGTCAACCCATTATATTGTCCCACTGCTGGGCACGAGTAATAGATATAGGCTATAGTCCACAACACCACCTTTTATTTTAAAAGAGTGTCCATGGAGTTATTTGCCGGTTCTTCTCCATAGTCATAACGTTACACGAGTAAATGCTTGTAAAAGCTTATTTGAAATAAAAACATTTAAACTTGAACTGACCTAATGAAGATTGATAAACTTCACACGCTATTGAGAAAATCTCTCAGGGATGCAGGTTTCCTCACGATGTTTTCCTTCACCGTTTCAGCGCGTGATAATTAAGTAGATATTAATACGCACATGATTTCTAAATTTCAGAGGCCTTTGATTCGTGCTCGAATCTGGGCTGACAGCATGGGCTGGAATGGGTCCGCACGACCCGGGAAGTACTACCCTCCCACAGAATATCGACGTCAAGTAGCAATATACATACTCTTGCGTTTCGTACGGTGCGTGTGGAGCGCGGGAAAACCAATTTCTCCCTAAGTCCCCTTCCCTCCCTTTTTCTCCTTCCCCTCACTTTTCTGCAATCTGCAATTTGCGTGTGCAACTCCTCAGGTATTGCAGATCGTCATGGGCGGCGATGACTACTTGTCATCAGGTAGCTCGCCTGCTCGTTTGCCGAGATAAATCATAAGAAACAGACCGATCTCTCTCCGTCTCTCTTCAAATCTCCCCAAACTTTTCCGCAAGCCAAAAAAGGACAAAAATACATATTACCTTCAATTTTATAATTACATATTATTTGTTTCTAAGACCACCTTAGAGACACCGACATTTTAAAATAATTTGAATAAGTATCAATTTTAAAACACTGTTACTCCAAATTGAATTGGATCTAATAGATAGTTATTATGACATGATGGCATATAATTCAATATTACCAATGTAATTATGCGGTTCGCGACATAAGAAGTAAAAGTTGTAGTCTACACTAATAAATAAAATTGATGTATCCATCTGTGATTTCTAAATGAAATACTGTTATTTATTCGATTCATAATTGTAATTTATAATCGCTTTTAGATCTCAGATCAAATAAAAAGTTAAGATGGAACTTTGCGAACAAAGAAGTGAGGCCGGCTAAAACTGCGCCTTTCTGTTTACAAACACAATTACATGCACACACGTATACCGAAACTACGCCTTATCTTGTTGTTCGAGCAGAGTCGAGCTATCGCTACACGTCTATCAAAACGTCATTAACGTATCACGTGCGTGTGTGCGTGTAATTGTGTTTGTACACGGCAAGGCGTAGTTTTAACCAGCCTCACTTCTTTGTTCGCAAATTTCCATCTTAACTTTTTATTTGATCTGAGTTTTAGATTTGCTGTCCATCTGTAAGTTTGTCTCGTTTTTTTTCTAGCCCATTTCGTCCTGCTGGGCGAAGGCCTCGCTTCCCTCTTTCCAAGCTGACCTAAATCGAAAATTTTAGCAACCCAATATTTTTCAAAAAACTTTTGAATAGGTTCTAAGAAAACTAAACAGATTTAATAAAAAAATTAGGAATTGAAAATAGGAATTTCAGTTTAAATTTCGTGTATTTTTCGTTTCGGTACCTTGCGATATAATAAGCATGAATTTTTTGTGCGGTTAAAAATAACTTAATGAACGCGTGCAACACGGACATATCTAGCCTATAATAAACACAACACAGGTAGAATTTAAATAATCAGCATCATATCAGCCTATTGCAGTCCATTGCTGAACATAGGCCTCCCCCAAACAGCGCCAACGATCCCGGTCTTGGGCAGCTCGCATCCATCCGCTGCCAGCCACCTTCTTTAAATCGTCGCTCCATCGTGTCGCAGGGCGTCCCACACTACGTTTGCCCAAACGCGGTCTCCACTATTCATCTTTGACCACGAACTATGAAGAAAACAAAAACCCAACAAGCAGTTCGTATATTGTCAACATTTAAAAAAAGAAAATGGTAAAAGACAAGTGACGTCCGTGTCACTGTAATATGTTTTCTGTTAAAAAAATAACAGTTCGACTTTCTTTTACCATTCCCAACACGAAACGAAATATTATCCCGTTTCTGGATACGTACTAAGATGTATGGGGTGTTTCATTAGAACATGGCTGGAACACGAACACAGTATCGATCAATGTTTCGAACACCATGTGTAAATGGTTCGGTAGTGATGTACCCATATGGAAGCGGAGTAATCGACAAATATATTTTATTGCGATTAAAAAATTACGCACGATGAAAAATTGTAAGAAGCCTATTTTTAATATTTTTTTATTTGAATAATTTATAGCATAGGTATTTTTTCATTATATTTTGCATTAAAAATTATAAATATTTTTAAATCGATTCTGTATGCATTTTACCATGATTCAGAATCAGTGGATATTTCGGGTGTCAAATGATAAGTGGTTTAATGATGTTTATCATTTAAGTTCATCGTTAACTAAGAGTATAAAATTAAATCATATTTTAGAGGTTGAACGTTTTGCAATATTTTAAGTACATGTCTTTTTATCCTTACCTCTAATCATAACTAAGCTTATACCTGTTCTTACTGTCGATGGACGTCAAGAAATGTTTGTGATATGGACCATATCGATACTTTAATTAAGTAGTGTATTTCAAATTCTGTTTCCGTCGCATTCCTATAACGTAAACTTGTCAACACCTTATTTCAACATCCCCAACCCAGTTTCTATTTCTGAACGATAATAATCATCGACCTCGATATGCATCCCGGCGCAACCCTAGTTACTCTATCAGAAAGCGTCCGCTAGATTCCTAACATTTGGCCGGGTCAATGACCGACACACTGCCATACATTCTATCCCCTTCGTACAAACATAACTTTGCAGTCACTGAACTCGAATTTCAACCGTGATTACGAAGTCGGAAGAATTATTGAAAGTGACTGATGATGCTTGGTGTTGACAAATTTAATTTCAATTTTCCGTCGGGGAATATTGAACTTTGTTTCTAAACGAATAGGGGTGACAGTATGAAGCTTTGCATGGTAACAAAAATGAATAGTCTAGTTTAATGTCACTGAAATTGACGGATTGTGCAATAAAGTTTAAATGTGTATAATTTAATTAAAATTGATTAATAATTCTTATGATACTAATTTGTATGATAATAATTATGTTTCTGGCTTTAATTTATTTGTGTTATTTATTAAAGAGTATGGGAAGTTATTTCAAGTTCCGGATTGGAGCATATTTTGTATGAAAGTTTGTATGGGTTTTCTAGTGATGGGCACCTGTCGATTAAATCATTTATAACGAGTTCCTGGTGATGTTAAATTGTGTTCATGTTCATAGTAAATGGTTTGTCTCTGGAACAATTTGGTGGTGATATTTTTCAAGAGAAAAACATCTAAAAATCTCACCTATTCTTTTGCAGCCTGAATTAAATGTATTTTTTGGAAACTGGAGAGAAATAGCGCAATAAAAAGCTATTAGCTAATAGCTCTGTTTATTGTTTCGTTTCACTCCTAAACCGCCGAACGTATTTTGATGAATTTTGGTATAATGCCTTTGTACTAGTCTATTGGTCATTATCTTTTTGATTCCCCGGAGCCCGAGGACCTCCCCTCAGTAATCTAACCTAACCTAACTTCCCCTAGAGCAGCCTGCTGTTCTCCAAGATAGATTGTACTTTGGAGCACGCACGACTTATGCTACTTTTTCTGTCAAAACCACGGGGAAAGCTAGGAAAAATAAAGTCGTATTTGTATATATGTCATAAAAATAATTACCTGTCTCCTATAACTATTCCTTCCGTCGTTGGACCTCATCATCATGATCCTCGTTTCCGGAGTGATGTTCGTCATTTTATCACTACGCAGTCCCTTCTCACACATGTACACTGATTGTATCACTGTTTATCACTCAACACTTATCAACACTTCTTCGATGTAGATTAAAATGTAGAATGTGGTATCATTTTGTGCCGCAATTTTAAATCTGAAACAAATAAAAGAAGACATTAGATTCAAATTGTATTACTAGACGTTGTGAAAATAATAGTAAGTCAATTGATGGTCAGCCCTAAGATAAGACCCTCAGGAGGGTCACAATTTATACCAAATGGAATTAAGCAACGCTAGCAGTAGTCTATGACAGGCACCTTTCAATATTTTTGGCAGGTACTCTTCGTGGCTTCAAATTTATTTTTACATTTTTGTCGATGAATGTCTGCTTACCAGCCTAGTGCGGGGATGTATTCGTTATCAGGACGTATAAGTGAAAGATATCGATAAATAAAAACACTTGAATGTTTATTATTTGTAGATACTTACGTATCATACATGCGTGATGAATAAACGTTCTAGTGATTTTTATCGATATTTTGCATTTATTTCGATATATACCTATATACCAGCACTAGGATGCTGACACATGGGTACTTCTTCGTGGACAAAAATGAAAAAATAATTTTGAATCCACGTAGATAGAGTACCTGCCAAAAATATTGGTAGGTGCCTTTCATGGACTAGGCTAAGTGCCATTCCCGCAGGTGCCATAGGGTGATCTACGTCAATTTAACACCTTTCAACTACCCCATTATTTAGAGCCAATCACTTACATTAAGTTTTACACACGATTACACAAGCTCTCCCATTGCCGGTTCACACATAACTACAATAAACTCAATACTAATTGTCCTCTCATACATACATACATACATACATACAGCTATAATCTCTACGAACTATCTGCCACTCTATACCCCTCGTCCTAGATGAGTGCACTTGCGATAAGCGAGGCGATACGACTCACGACCATTCATTGCGACACGCCTGTATTACCCGAAGGGTTAGGCAGAGGTGTACTAATGTACACCAACATTTCGCCGGTCTCTTTAGATCCCATGTAAAAGGGGGCGAGCCTATTATTATTAACCGAGCACAAATCCAGACTCCGAGCTGCTACTGAGAACTTCATAGAAAAACCCAATAACACATTTTGCTTGACCTAACCTTAAATTGGCGCTTAGGACCACTACACCTACGTTGAAGTATTACTCATGATAGTCGCTATTTTCACTACATATTATAAAACAAATCCCTCCACCGGCTCAACCGCGTCTGTCTGTATGTTCGCGATTTACTCAAAAACTACAGCACCGATTTTCATGCTGTTTTCACGAATGGATACCATGGTTCTCGAGGAAGGTTTATATGTATAATACATACATAATATAGTAATGAAAAGTCGAGAAACCACGCGGGCAAAGCTAGTTAACCATATTTCGTATCGTAATAGGTACCCATCACAAAACATCGCCGCGCTATACTTAACTCCTTGTAAGACAAATGGTTGAGCACGTAGCCTGCTACCATACATCTGCACTGAACGAGATGACGCTCAACTATTGATTAACCATCAAAACAATTACTAACAATGGTTCACAGTGACGTTTGTCACAGAAAGAAAATGTCAACTGTAAATATTTTTAATTCTGTAGGAAATGTTTTTATGTTAGAAAGAGAAAGACGTCTGCTGTTATGCTGTCTCGTTTTTAGTTTGTATTAATTGTGGATTATTATGTAAGTAGTATCGGTATGCAACATTCGTTAGAACATTCAAGCCTATATTCCTCGAAGTATGAGGCAGAGATGTATCTACTGATGTCCCGAAGTTCGCCGGTATATTTTAATGTCCTATGTATCTCGTGATAATTATGACCATTGGACTGCCAAATCAAAGGACAGTTTTAGTAGTAGTAGTGCCTGCTGGCATAACTACATGCCAGCATGAATGAGTCCGCACGACCGGGGAAGTACTACCCTCCCACCGCCAAGTAGCAGCATGCATGCGTTGCGTTGCGTGGAGCGCCGTAGGCCCAATTTATCCCTCAGTCCCCTTCCTTATCGGTTTTTCCTTCCCCTCCCTTTTCCATAAAAAGGCTCGGTAACGAATCTGCAACTACTTTGTTCTTGCAGATTTCCATGGGCGGAGATGACTACTTACCATCTGGTAGCTCAACTGTTCGTTTGCCGAGTTATTCCATTTAAAAAAAAAAAACACTTTTTTACTCCACCAAGAGACCATAGATAGACCTTAGTGATGGATATACTTTTCCGTGCGAACCCCAGTCAAACGGAACAGATGAATAAAGGTTTGCGGTAGGTGCCTATTTAGAGTCTATGATAATTTAGAACAAAAAGCGAAATACACCCACTCATTAACTTATTAAGAAACCATAGAAACTATAAGGCCTAAAAACATGAGACATAGACTAAGAAAATTTGAAATATGTTTTTTTTTTATAACGATACGAACAATCAAAAGAAAATTTAATATAGCAACACGGGGTGGTCCACAAACTTACAATAAAAACCTCCTTTTAGACAACAAACGAACTCTTCCTTTCAACTCCAAATTACAATCAAATCACTAAAACAGATACAGGAAACAGTACAGGAAACGTTACGATATTTTAATTATTTACACAATTAAAAGTAAATGCGATCGTCAGGATGAACAACAAACATTCGTCAGTTGATGGAACGGAAATGGATTGGAATGGAGCCGTAAATATGTTTGTTTCGGCTAATGTGTTCATGAAGTCAAGATTAAACTGCCTCATTAGTCTAGTGGTCCCAAGCGCGACTGCTACGCTAGAAGTCCAGGGTTCGATTGCCGGGTCGAGCAAAGTGTTGTTGCAGCTAGGAGTTTTGGTGTGTTCCCAGTTAATCACAATAGGCAAAATTTTAATTTTTTTAAATTTGACCTAAAAATACCGGCGAACTGTGGGTGTACATTAGTACATCTCTGCCTCACCGTTCGGGGAAAACAGGCGTGATGGTATGGGTTATGTAGAAAGTAATCTTACTTTGATTCATTTCTGCTTTATAAGGAACCAGTTGTTGCGTGCGGATTCACTAGCATACCAAAGGATTTTTTCACACAAAAGATAACCTTATGTCCAATGCTAAGGCCCAATGTATCACTATGCCAAAATTGATCAAATGTAACATAAAATGAAAAATTTTAAAAAACCCCCGACAATTTAAATATTATCTCGACCAATTTTCATCAAACACAGCTAAGAACACTCCCGACTATTATTCACCTTTCAAACAAAAAAAACTAAATCGAAATCGGTTCATCCGTTCGGGAGCTACGATGCCACAGACACAGTTACTTTCGCCTTTTGAATATTAATATTATGATCCAACTTTTTGATTTTCTACACTGTTCTAATCGCTTTGATCTTCTCTTTTTTTTTAAAGACCTTCTTCAATGCCTTACAGATTTCGTTTTTAAAAAATAGATGAAGTAAAAGTGGTGTGCTAAGTATCGTAGCAAATGATAATCTACTATCTTAACCTTTTGAACGCCATTGTCACATATATGTGACAAACGAAATCTTACTCTGAACGCCAACGTCACAAATATATGACAAAATAGTGACAAAATATACGTCGCACCATATTGTGAAATAAACAATTTAATCATTACTTTAGTGTGTTTTCATTTATGAAGGTCATTTGACAGAAAAAGTGGCCTGACGTCAGGGGTACGGCGATATGTTTATACTCTGGCGTTCAAAAGGTTAAATAACACTTCTGCAAATATGTAACTGTTTTGACAAAAAGTTTGAACAAAAAAAAACTCAATCAAAATTGGTCCATTAGTTTTGGAGCCACGATGCTTTTTCAGTCCGGGGTAAAAAAGCATAATGCCGGAACTGCGAATAGGAACGAGGCTAACGTATTTACTCAAATAAAATGATTTAGAACCAAAAGCTCGTTCGAAATATAAATAGCTCCCAGCATTCTGTTTACATTTTTTAAGATGAAATAAAAATACTGGCTATTTATGAATTGAGGGTAGATTCTCATATCCCACGCGTATGTTTAAATTTAGATTCACCGTTTTTAGCAATAGATCTTTATCAAGCTGACTTTTTTTACGTAAAATTCTATGATATTTCTTTGTAATATTTTTCATGTTTTTAAAAAAATAAATTCGAATTGAGGACGTCCTTTTTTGAAGACGTTACACAGTTAAAAAAAAACAATGTCATTGGCTTGATTTTAGTTGTTGACATGCGAATTCTATTTTTGAAATAGCGTGATTGGCGACTCTTGTTACCAACACACCACGCTAAATTAAAATTATTAAAAAGCTAATAACATTTATCAAGATTTCTGCTTCTGAAGTTCCTCATTCGTTCAGTAGTCCAAAGGCGATTGTTACGCTAGGTTATAGGTTCAATTCCGAGGTCGAGCAGTGTTATAATTCTCAATAGCCACTCGGAGTTTTGTATATGTGCGCGGTGAATGGCAATAAGCAAATACTCCTTATTACATAGGACCTAAACATACCGGCGAACTGTGGTACATTAAGCACACTTCTGCTTTACCCTTTGGATATTATATGCGTGATGGTATGGTATGTTTCTGCTGAAGTACCTATGCTTTAATAAACAACACGGTAAGTACCTAATCAAATTGACTGTCAGAATCTTTCCAATTACATGCATATTTTTGTAACCTTATAGTTAGTCAACATTCAATGCTATAAAATTATAACTACTAAGTAATTATGGACCATTGAGGTATAATGACATTGTAGAAGGACGGTCATTGCAGCCAGTCAGCCAGTAGCCTCAAAAAAATTTTTTATGCTTGACGAAAACTATTTCAATGCACAAAAAGTTGTATCTTCAACTTCAAAAGCTAATACTTTGGAGTAAAAAAGTATTCTTTTTTTATTCAACAGTTTCAGCCAATCCAACATATCAGCTAAATAATAATATTATCTGTGACATATGCTGCATAAAAATGCCAGTGAAAAACTACGCATTTTTAATTGAAGCGGCTAAATACTTTTTATTTTCAATTGACTGAAAAGGCGCTACTTAATTGATTACAAATACAATACAAAAATATTTATTTTCTCTTCACAAAATTAAACTAATTCTTAAGCCGTTGCAGACAAAGCGCAGTAGCACAGTTTATACAGATTCTTATATTGTGGTAGTAGCTTACGCAAGTAGGTACTAATGATAAATAAGTACTTGCGCCAGCAATCAAACGGAGTTTATGACTTGTAGAGTAATGCATTACTACCAAACAAAAAAGTTGTTGAGTAAAGTCCTCAACTGAGATAGGAACTCGTATCAAGGTTTCCCCAGTTACGTTATTATACCTCAATGTTATATGAAACATTATTATTTGTATTCTTTTATTACTTAGTCAGTTAATATGTATGTAAATAATAACTTTGATGTAATATTTTTATGTGTTTGTACGTTACTGATAATAACATCAAAGTAGCGCCAAATCCTTGACGATTTAGATAAGTTTAAAATGAATAATTATTTAAACGATGTCAAGGCTATTTCATGAATTAATAATATAATCTATGAATGTGTTATTATTGTTCCGCAGTTTCTGCCTACCCCTATGGAAAAAAGGCGTGTAGGTATGTTTGTATGTAAGTATACATGTATGTCATTATTTGGGAAGCGGTCACAAGTGCTAAGGTAATGCTTGTGTTACGTCAGTGGGTTCACGTCGGTAGCGCAATGGGTGGGCTTCGAACCGGCAATTACAACTCGCAAATCCGAAGCCCTAACCACCAATATTACGTACATAAACCTTTGCTATGTCAATAAAACCGAATGATTTAAAAATATTATCAAAACAAATAACCATAAAACAAAACAAACATAATTATGAACAGTTGTGTAAATAACATAAATTCTATTATTAGATTTTATATCATAATTTCATTATTCAATCACATGCGTTGGTGGTGTAATGGTCAGCATAGTTGCCTTCCAAGCAGTTGATCCGGGTTCGATTTCCGGCCAACGCATAATTTTTTGTATATTTTATTTTAAACTGGCACTTTTTATACGATTAGGATTTTTTTGTTAACTTGGAATTAATTTTTCATGAAGCCCTATTTATGGATTGTAATATGTTCAAATGTCAATTTATTTTTCTACACACATTCTAATAGATTTAGTTGCAATATTTTTATAAGATGGATAGATGAGCATTTAATTCAACAACAACACTTTGCTTAACCTGGAAATGGAACCCAGGACCTTACACTCAGCAACAACGATTGTGATCCTTAGAGCAATAATTTAACCAACTAATCATTTGAATTGAAATGAAGCGGGCGGTAGCCTTATGTCTAGGGCATTGGATTTGCGATCATGTGGTTGCCGGTTCGAAATATACCCATTGCACTAGACGTGAACCCACTCGTAACACAAGCATTTATCTTATTTCGAGGGGTTAACAAGAATACTAGTAATGTGCGATCCACATTGATAGTAAGCTTTTTAGAAAAAAAAAACCTTCCTATATTTTACCAAACTGTTGCCCAATATTTACCAAAATACTCCAATATTTTATGGGACGCGAACAGAATGATAGCTTTAAGGAAATCATCAAAATGGCTTGAATTTTATTTCTATTTTATGTTTTGAACAGTTGGTGATTTTTTATGACGCTCCGCTAAGTTTCCACTGTTAAAACATTCACGGCACGTCATTAAAACAAATATTTTTATACTTTTCCATTTTAATTCTATCCGTCTTCCCAGGATGGGTTTTGGATGGGAAGTGGCACATTAAAGCGGCAAAAAGTAAAGTTGAACTTCCATCTTACTCTTACATCTCTACTTCATCTCTCTCACGCCATCAAACCTTGATGTGTGTTTTGAATTTTGTATGTGAGAGCCCTCGGTTGCTGCGGCGTTGGCAGTCTGGAATCCGTACGCAACGCATCAGCAACTCGTTAGGTGTTACAGAAATCCACGAGCGGCGATTACTACTTACTGTCAACTGGCTCGTTTGTCGATTTAATCAATAAAAAAAAGAAATCTCGCCCTAAGTTATTTATCTTGACTTGAAATTTGAAGCGTCACTCTTACATTTTTATTGAAAGAAATAAAAATATAATAGATGTGGCTTTCAGAACAATATGGCTAATACATTACCTAGACTTGGTAAACAAACAATGCATAATCATTTACTCTTAAGTTTTATGTACTGTCGCATCGGGTTATATAAAAAATCTCCAAATGATTTTAAGCCTTAAACTGTTTCCAATTAAGTTCAAAATCGACTGAGAAAATTTTTACATTTAATGTACACAGCCTGTGTCTGTTGAAGTCTTTATTTTATTTGAGGTTTTGTTAAAGAAATCGCTTATGCGCTGCGGCCTACCTGCGGTCATTGTAAATTTATCAATTTGACTCTAACATTAACTAAGCTTTTGAAAAGTTAAAATCGATTTGCACAGATTTAGTTCGGTTTTTTTCTAAAGTTTACCTACCTGATATATTGTTTAAGGTATTTTATTATTAAATTTTAATATGAATAGGTACCTACTTAGGAATATGTTTGCTATTGCCGTTAAAAACCGGGCATAAATCCAGACTCAAAGCTATTACTGAAAATTTCTTAGAAAAACTCAATAAGCTATCTTGACCTGGGAAACGAGCTCAGCACCACTAGACCTCCGCACAAGACGACTAGACTAATGAGCAGTCGAGACAGAAAAAAGAATACAGCATTAATATCTTGACGTCTTTCTCTCTCATGACTCACGAGATTAGAGAGGAATGACGTGGCTCAATGGACACGCACCAACACAGTTAAAGTTCCATGTGTATAAAGTTAATTAGAAGCCATTTTATTGCAGATGCCACTGCGAGTTATAAGCGTCACAATGCGGAAGTGCCCCTCTGCATGTAATTAAGATTACAAAGATAAGTATCAAGTTATAATGAGAATGTTTCTTTAATATCCCATGATGGCTTGTGGATGGGAAGCGGCACTTAAATTTTCCATACATATCCTAACATATTATAAAACTAAGGACCCCGTCGCGGCCGTCTATTCGTGATAAACTGAAAAATACTGAACGGATTTTAATGCGGTTTTCAACAATAGATAGAGTGATTTGTGAGGCTTAGGTGCACCGATAATATGTCAAGGTTTTGTGTAAATTGGTTGAATTATGACGACAATTGTTCAAAATGTCGAAAAAAGTCAAGCCGTTTGGAAGTTTTCATCGAAAACGCTGCCATGACAAAAAACATGTAGGCATGAAGCAATATGTTGTACTACTTGAGAAAAACTGTGGCATGTCGCTAGTAGGTATCTATCTAAACTTATAAAATCGTTTGATAATTTTGTTTTTAAGTATATGGGGAAACTCGGCAAGCGAGCCCATTGACATCTGCAATACCAAAGAGGTTGCAGATGCGTTACTGAGTGTCAAATTTATTCGTGTGACTTAACTTATCCGTCTCTCAAAAAACAACCCTCAGTTTAGGAAACCCTGTTTAGTAAATATATATGTTTCAAATAACATAACATAACATACCATCACGCCTGTTAGTTAGTTATTCCCCGAAGGGTTAGGCAGAGGTGTACTAATGTACACCCACATTTCGCCGGTATGTTTAGGTCCCATGTAATAGGGGACGAGCCTATTGCCATTAACCGGGCACAAATCCAGACTCCGAGCTGCTACTGGGAATTTCATAGAAAAACCCAATAACACTTTGCTCGACCTGGGAATCGAACCCAGGACCTCTAGCGTAGCAGTTGCGCTTGGGACCACTAGACTAACGAGGCAGCAATATGTTTCAAATTTCAGCCAAAATTTCGAACATAGGTTTGTTTTTGTAGAAATTTTAACTTTTATTCTTTGGAGATAGAAACATAAAATTTTTCAATAGGTAGGTACCTCTGTCAACTTTCAGGGAATACAAGTCAATAGTGCCTTATTAAATAAACAAAATAAATGAAGATCAAAATAATAATCCAAATCCGCCCACCAAAGTCGGAAACTCCGCGAACTACAAAGCTTTTGTACAAACATTGTTTGTTGACAATGATGGACGGACAGAAAGACGCTAATAAGACTTCAACGGTTTTAGAACTTCACAAATAGTATTGTCTTGCTCAACCATCAGGAAGAAGAAAGAAAAGCATAATAATATTTTTAAACTAGCTATTTGACGCGGTTTCATCCGCCGTTTCTGGTTTTTTTTTGTTCGGCTTCTAATGGCCATAGTGATGTTAAATTGCTTAAGTTACACCGTATAATATCAGCTATCTGCCAGTGATCATCAGTCTATATTCGTCCACAGCTGGACGAAGGCCTCTCATAGTGGACGCCACAGAGCCGATCCTCGGCTTTTCCAGCTTTTCTTCTTTCTTTCTAGAGGTCCTGGGTTCAATTCCCAGGACGAGCAGTGGTATTGGGTTTTTCAATTAACTTCCAAGTAGCAGCTCGGAGTGTGGATTTGTGCCCTAGTGTCAATAGGCTCACCCCCTATTACGAAGGACCTAAACATAACGGCGAAGTGTTGGTCATGTGGGTGTACATTAGTACACCTCTTTTTCAATTAAATTCTCAGTAGCAGCTTGGCGTCTGGATTTGTGCCCAGTTAATGGTAATAGGCGCGCCCCATATTACAAGGGACCTAACCATACCGGTGAATTGTGGGTCATGTGGGTGTAAATTAGTACACCTCTGCCTTATCCTTCGGGGAATACAGGCGTGATGATATGTTTTACTACTGAGAACTTTAAAAAAATAACAATATCAATTTGCTCGATCCAGGATTCGAATATTCTGGATTCTAGCCCGGTCCCTTACACTCGGCAGCCGCATTTGCTACTACAAGATCAATGATACATAATTATAATAACTGATTTATTAGAAACCAAGTTCAAGTACCTACTAGTTTGTTGACAATTATCTCAGACGACAAAGGTGGTGATTGTCAACATGTTAATTAACTTGTAGGAGATATTACGTAATAATTATAATAGGTTTGAGGCCATAGGTCGTAAGGCCAGTCATCAAAGTGGCTTTAGATTGTAAGTTGTGGCGAGAGAGTCCCGTATATAGTAAGTTAACTACAATATATATTTTTATACCACAAAGGTGGCCAACAAACATAATTATAGCCCGCCTAATGGTAATCGGTCCGGTCCGGTCGGTACGGTACGGTCATCGTTTGCGTGTTGCCTACCCTTCAAAGGAAAAGGAAGGAGACTGAGGGAAGAATTGGGTCTCCGGCGCTCTACACTTAGCGAACGAAACGCAACAGTATGCATACTACCTACTTCACGTCGTCTGTGGGAGGGTAGTACTTCCCCGGTCGTGCCTACTCACTCATGCTGGCACGTAGACATGCCAGCGCGACATAACTACTACTACAATAACTGAAGTTTGATACATTATTAAGTTTTAAGTGGCAGCACGAGTATGTTTCTTTTGAGCACAGTGTAAGTACTTTAAGGAGTATTCATTATTATTATACGAAAAGTGTTCGTAAAATCGTTGTGCACGTAAATACGTAATTCGTGCTACGGATAAATACCATTACTAATTAAGGAAAAGCTAAATATACAGTAAAGGTGTTATATTTTCAGAGCATGGTTCATATTAAGTACCAACCTAATTTATAAAATAACTGAAAAAAAGAATGGGACGTGATTTTTCGTTCGATAATTGGCAGCATAGCAGCCCACCTATGGTTGTTACGACGTTTGTATCCAATGCAAGTGCAAATTTCTCCTATCACGACACTTAATCAAAGAGGGGCGTAACAAGCACTTCGCATAATAAGCCCCATCTAGCCAAGTCTTAAAGATGGCGATTAAGCGTCAATTTTGAAAAAAAAAGCACAACATTTTTCATTTTTCCCGTGAACGCGTTTTTAACGAACCCGTTGTGCACGTTATTATGCGTAATATCCATGGCAAATTACGTGTATCGACAGGTTACATCTTTATGTGGGGAATTTTACACGTCACGTAGAAAAAATATTTTAATTCTTATATTCTCACGTATGCAAATTATAATTCAAAACGAAAACGGTTTTTATTTTTTGCCCGTAGTTTCACTCGCTTTTTGGTACAACAAAAGGTAGCCCATCGAAAATTTTTGAAAACATATTAAATTAAATTTATGTGTGTACCTATATAAATTTAATTTAAATTTGTTTTCAAAAATTTGCTTCGTAAAACATTTTATAGGAGAACGTTTGTGTTAATTGTCTCAAAGTTATACTTTTTGCATATAGCAGATATTGGTTTGACAACGACTTGATGTCTTTCTTCCAGATTCAAGTTATCTTTACCACAAAATTCATGAAAATTGCTTCAACGGTTGAGTGAAATCATTATTTGGATTAATTTTTTTAATATTTGTATGTGTATTAAATAAAATGTGTTCCCGTAACTACCGTACTACTAGTTACGGGAACACATTTTATTTTAGTAATTGTGAGTGGGAGTGTGTAAACTTTTTTAAACCTTTATTAAACTCCATCCGGCTGTTCTGACGATACAAGTAAATAACCAAATTACATAGTACATACAGAGGACAAAAAAATAATTTGCCTAAATGTATGTCAACATTGTCTTCTAGGCCATTCAAATGCGATGGAATATGCCCTGTACCTCAAATAAGTTTAGGTCTTCACAGTACGTACGTGACAGGTTAAAGATCAGGAATAAACGCGCACGAGACTAACTGTAAAACTCAGTTTTCGATTGAATGAACCTATCAATAAAGTATTTTTGTTTTTTTAACAGGTAAGTTATTTCAAGATAAGCTGACATCTGCGAGATGGAGAATTGAAGATGAAGATTCCAATCCGTGGTAAACGTAGAGGTAACTTTTTTATTATTATCAATCTGCTGTGTAATCTTTACTATTTTTTGTTTTAAAATAGCTTACGTAGCAATGTGGGTCGCACATTACTTTATTAGTCTACCGAATTCCTCAGGAAGTTACGCGGAGAATTGATTGATCTATGGACTGGATTTGAATATGGAACGTATAAATGTAATATTTAAATTTGGAAATCAACGTCTATTTTTGTATAAAGGCCGCTCAGTTAGGCATCTGCTACCGGGGGTGATTCTACCTATCCTACTCAACCACTTTTAGTACGCACTCGGCGCGATAGAATAAGTCGTGTCGTCCCCGTGCCGCATCGTATAATAAGTTTGCATGTAAAACCGTGCTCATTACGTCAGTCGATCATCGTCACTGCAGGCTGTATGGCTGCGACGCTGTCAAAGGATCGCGATATTGATACCTGGTACATGCGATGTAATTACACACCAGGGGAATGACATGTACTAACCAATTTTATGCGTTATTTTTTTTAATTTATGTGGTTTTAATGGGAAATATGGATAATCGATATTTTTGCACGTTCATATTATAATAAAATAACGTATCAGATCAATCTTATAAGGTTGCAGCAGTATGGAAATTCAAGAAAATGGAATAGATAACATATAATTAAAATAATCCCGAAAGAAAAAGTTGGCCTCAGGCAGGGTTCGAACCTACGTTCAGCCGGACACTTTGCCAACTTAATCGGCTTATGTTTCAATTTGAAGCTGATTATTAACCCCCTCCTCGACCAAAAAAGGGAGTCATTATAAGATTGTAGTGTGTATCTCTTTGTAGCATTATAGCTCCTGAACGGATGAACCGATTTGAAAAAGATCGTCCTGTTGATCCTTTGAAAGATGTCTTAATCGAGAGTGCCCTTAGCAATGTTTAAAGAAAATCTGTTCAGCCGTTTGAAGTTCATCAGCTATTTTCTAGTTGATGAAGGGATGTGAGTAATTTCCACAGGTCCGATGGATTCAAAATTTGATATCCTGTTATTTCAATAGTATTACAAGAACATTGTAACCTTGACTTGCTTATTGCTTGCGTGGGTTTCGAAAATTAAAATTCTAGTTTTCTGTAACTGTAAATAATAAATAACACCCAAATTTAGACCTAACTTCTGTTTTAATTCAACTGAAGATTATTACACCGTATATTAATCCTACTAGTAAACTTAAACCCCAATAAAATACCATATAACAACGGTTATTTACAATAATACCCTGTTTATAGTACCCTGGTAAACCCTGGTTTAAATTGCTCTGTTTAAATGAACTTAATCCTATAATTTGCAGCGGACTTTATGGCTGTACATGACAGGCATTTAATGGACAGATGATCAAACTTGACATTCACATTAACACGTATAGGTTATGACTAGTCCAAAGAGACACAAGCTAATGGAAGTATAAGTTACCACGCACCAAATGGCCCATATTAATAGAAATAGATTTATAGGTCGCGTCACGTAAAAGGAACGCTGAAGGAAGTAGCAATAATACACATTTGCGCATGGATACATTCGCACATGAAAGTACTAGGTCTATTGTTTTATTTTTGAACTATTGTTTTATTTTTGAAACGAATTCTTTGGTTAACAAGAATACTAGTAATGTGTGACCGAAGTGACGACAGTTCACTTCGGTCACACATTACTAGTATTCTTGTTAACCCCCCGTGCTAAGCTAAATGCTTGTGTTACGAGTGGGTTCACGTCGGTATTGCAATGGTTCGAACCGGCAACCACATGATCGCAAGTCCGATGCCCTAGCCATTGGCTACCGCCGCTTGAACCTTTTTTCACATTCCACACGATCGCTCACGCCTTTTTCCATTGGGGGTAAGAAGGTAGGCGGCGGGCGGTATGTGAGGTGAGGTGTCATCCTTTGAAGGGCCTTAGTGACATGCTGGACCACTGCCTGTCATGGTCGTGGCGAGTGTCATAAATGCCGTAGACAGAATTCCGATATACCAAAGTTCTTTATTGCTTCATGTGTAAACATATATAGGTATTCAATTGGACGTACAAATACCCTACTATATGTGCTAGAAAACAGGCAGAAACTACAAAGCGTCTCTTGCAAAGGTTTGATCCGTTTACGTTCATACTCTTGGTCAAATATGCGCCGTCGCCGGTAGGGTAACACGCCGTTCGCCTCTGTCAAACCTCTAATCTAGGGGAATGCAAATGTGGCATTTTACTGCTATGGACTTCAGTTTCCACCCTGACAGGTCACAATAAGAATACATGATTAACCACGACTCTACTGATCGTTCAATAAAACCATTATCATTCTGTACATTCTTGAATTCCCACTCCCGAGTTAATCCTCCATTTTTAATACTCCGTACTGATGTACGGAGTATTTCAATGTGAAAATTTTATGACTGTTATAGTTAAAGGAATAGCAAGGATATAATCTAAGCTTTGTTGATATTACTTGTCGACTGAGCCCAACGCATTATTTATGCTTTAGTATAACCAAGCCAATAATATTAGATTAAAGGATAGGATTATGCTATGGTGAACCAAACACGTTCACAAACTGGTTTTATGGACACTATTATGATATTTTCTAAGATAATACCTTGGTTACGAAGTGTATAAATATAGAGGTACATCATTAAACAAATACTATTGTATACTAACAGTATCCCACGGTGTTACCCGCGTTCCTCTAGTTATTTTCTTCTTCTATAATCAAAATCAATTGCTGTTCATTAGTCTCGCTAAACTCTAAAATGGGTCGACCGAAAAAAATAATAATATGTTTGTTCGACTATATTTATGATCAACTTTTCTATAGTACCTACCATATTTTTTTTTTTGTTAATAAGCCTATTGCTTGGTTGTTTTGAGACAGCCACGTAGTTCGCCGTAATTGTGTGGTCTATCGATGGGCAGAAAATACTTAGTAAGATCACGTTTTGGCCCATCGTGCTTTCTTACTCTATCTACTAACTTTTGCCCAAATCGACTGAAATTCCTCGCCCTTAATGCAGTGGTGACCCAGTCGCGACTTACGAGTTGTAGGTCGTAGGTTCGAACACAGATAGGCGCTTTACTTTGTGTTAAATTATTTCATCACCACTGCTCTCTAAAACGGTGAAGGAAAACATCGTGAGGAAACCGGCATGTCCTAGAACCAAAATTGGAAGACACATGACTTCTACCAACCCGCACTGGGCCAGCGTGGTGGATTACGGCCCACTCTCTCTCACCGAGAGGAGGCCTGTGTCCCAGCAGTGGGAACATTATAGGCAGATTATGCTATATGCCCATAATGCCCTCGGCCACGTGTCAGGCCCGCACGTGATGCAGTTACTTATGTAATAGTCCAATTTGCACCATCGTGATGCACGTGATCTCCAAATATAGGGTGTTTAGGAGTTGGGCGAATGTTTGTTGACATTCGCCTTATTATACGAATAATTGTCTTTTATTACGTCTTATAGCTATAGTGACGCCTAAGTCCAAAAAAAAGTCAAAAAATTGTTGATGGTAAAGCTCTTTCCAGGTCAGACCGCTGAAATGTTGTCACGTGACCACTCGCCGGCTTATGTCACGTGACTGCTGGCTGGCCGGGTATTTTCTTTTTTAGGGTTCCGTAGCCAAATGGCAAAAAACGGAACCCTTATGGATTCGTCATGTCTGTCTGTCTGTCTGTCTGTCCGATCGTGTCACAGCCTTTTTTTTCGAAACTATAAGAACTATGCTGTTGAAACTTGGTAAGCAGATGTATTCTATGAACCGCATTAAGATTTTCACACAAAAATAGAAAAAAAACAATAAATTTTGGGGGTTCCCCATACTTGGAACTGAAACTCAAATTTTTTTTTTCATGAAATCCATACATGTGGGGTATCTATGGATAGGTCTTCAAAAATGATATTGAGGTTTCTAATATCATTTTTTTCTAAACTGAACAGTTTGCGCGAGAAACACTTCCAAAGTGCTAAAAAGTGTGTGTCCCCCCCCGTAACTTCTAAAATAAGAGAACGATAAAACTAAAAAAATATATGATGTACATTACCATGTAAACTTCCACCGAAAATTGGTTTGAACGAGATCTAGTAAATAGTTTTTTTTTAATACGTCATAAACTGAATATTTTGCGCGAGAGACACTTCCAAAGTGGTAAAATGTGTCCCCCCCCCTGTAACTTCTAAAATAAGAGGACGATAAAACTAAAAAAAATATATGATTTAGATTACCATGTAAACTCCCACCGAAAATTGGTTTGGACGAGATCTAGTAAATAGTTTTTTTTTTAATACGTCATAAATCGTAATGATACGGAACCCTCCGTGCGCGAGTCCGACTCGCACTTGGCCGGTTTTTTTTTATTGCTTGTGTTACGAGTGGGTTTACGTCGGTAGTGCAATGGGTGGGTTTCGAACCGGCAACCACATGATCGCAAGTCGGACACCCTAGCCATTAGGCTACCGCTTTAATTGATGTGCACATGGTACAAAATAACACGACAGTTCACTTTCCATCTACAATTGACCTGCTATAAGAGTTTATGATAGGCCCCCAGTAAAGATAAACTAAATGCCATTATAGTAATCTATAGTCCTTACACAAATAATACCATTCACCTCGGATTTGAGTCAGTCTCATCCAGGTTCAACAAGCAAACTGTCCGATATTATAATCCCGTTTCACTGCTGGATGATCTGTACAACATTTATAGCCTCTTGCCAGCAAAAACTAAGTGAACGGTTTCCTTAATTTCCTGATTCCTTGCCTAGCGAGATGTCCCACCCAGATGACTAAATTTTCCGACATCTGCTAACTCACGACTGTATTCCCCAACAAATAAAACGGATTTCATAGACAGACCCAATAACACTCGCACACTCGCTCGTCCTACGGAAAATTGTACTCCTCTTTAAGCTCATTGCGCGCAAGGAGGAGTGTGAGATTTGGCATAATTAAAGTTCATATAGAGAAGCAGTGCAGAATATAGGGGTTGAATTTCGACCACCGCGCGTCCACTAGTCAAATAAATACTCAATACTCCACACCATCCTGTGCTTAACAGAGTATATCCAGCAGTTGTGACAGATTGAGTGGCCTGTAATCTGATTGTGTTAACTGCATTGCCAGTGCATATAATAGAATAGATGGTCGGTAGACGGGGGAACTGGTGTCCGATTTAATGCTCTTGACACTAAACTAGGTATGCTGTTTACTATATACAACGGTCAGACTTAGGCCGTGTTTCTACCAGAGATGTAGCGAGATAGCGTGGCGATGCGCGGAAATAAATACTATTAATAGCAGCTCTGGTAAATGAGGGCCAGTGGAGTTAGGGTAAATGATAAATAGATTTATTTCTGAAAATAGATTTTTCTGGTAAGACACTTTTACAAGTCGATGTGTGAAGGTGAAGGCATTTTTTTACTGACGACCGCGGAGAAGAAAAACCGAAACAAACTCAGAGAATAGTGGTCTCTTTTGAAGTCCTGACATAACAGTATCAAATGTGTATCACAATGCAGGGCAATTTCTGACATAGTTTATGGAAGAAAGTGAAAGAGAAGAGCAAAATAGGCTAGAGGCACAAAAGCACCAACTTCCAAAACTGTTTTGCTCAAAATGGATACAAAACTCATTTGTCTTTCCTGTTCTTCTTCTTCCATTCCAAGCTCCTCTCATATCCTCCCTCCCTTTCACACTCATACTCTCTCGTTCTTTTGCCTTCCTACTTTTCAATTCCCATATTAGGATATTTCTTTTGCACACCGCTAAGCTTCCTCGTAGGTACATCTCTGATAAAGAATAGAATATAACCTAACCCTTCAAATAATACTGGCGTGAAAGTATATTATGTAATAAGAAAATACCAATTAAATCTCAGTTAATCTTTCGTCATTTAAATCGAAGTCGGTTTATATACCGCCAATCCTAAGAGTGCCCACTTTCTAGGAAACCTTGTTGAATACCAACGAGGCTATTACATGTTCCAGTATTTAAAGCTTTCCCGCCTCATTTGGTGAAAGTATATACTTAGGCTTCGAATGTTATGAGGTACTTTCATGTTTAAGTACTATCTATCGATATCGATATAATATCGATTTCATAGTCCTCACAATCAATTGATAGTTAAACATTTACGATATACATTTTCTTTAAGCAATAAAAGTAAATCTGCCTTCATACTATAATAAAATAATGTTGTCCCGAAAACTGTTTCAGAAATCGGTGTCTTGTTTTCGCTACCGACTTCTCAAAACGGTTTTGATGTGAGTACTTCCCCGCTCGTGCCGACTAATTCATGCTGACATGTAGACATGCCAGCAGGCATTAATACTACTGAAAAAACTACTACTTTCTCCCTTAGTCCCGTTCTCCTTCCGCTTCCTTTTCCTTAAATAGGTTCGGCAACGCATCTGCAACTCCTTTGGTATTGCAGATGTCCATGGGCGGCGATGACTACTTACCATCAGGAAGCTCGCCAGCTTGTTTGCCAAGTTATACCATAAAAAAAATCCATGGCCGTATCTTACATGCCCTGCCTCCCCAGGTGGTAGATGATTTATGAGGAATTTCCGTGCCTATTATAAAAAAGTGCAGCTAGACTTGGCCGATTAACACCTGAAATTATTAACTTCTTAGAAAAGGATAAAGTTTCAAAGATGCGTCTGATACTTAACACTTCAAGGTTCTTTGTTTATCTGTTGTCACAAGACACCGTGCGAACGCTTGGCTTGGCTGCAGGAAGGAGATATTGAAGTACTATCTAGAAAGATACGCATAACTCAATGTTGTCACTGCATCACCCAAAGGTAGACTGGTAGAGAATGCCTGGCAAGTCCTGGTAAGTGCATTACCCTGATTATTAGTGGTTAATTCTCAGAAGCTCGAAAATTGGGTTTGTGCCCAGTTGGGAAATAGGCTCGCCTCCTATTAGGTGAGACCGAAAAATAATGACGAACTGTTGGTATACATCACACACCTTGCCTAACCCTTCGGGAAATATAGGTGTGATGGTATGTAGGTATGTAAATAGATACTTTAATGACACTACTACAAGCCAATGTTTTACATTTTTCAAACAAAATAGAAAAAAGGTAGGTGACCCTTGGTCGTCTTGGCGGGTGCACTTCCGTGCTCCCACATTCGCGACAATAAAGCCACAGAGTAAAAGTAATCTCCACCTACTATTATATCTTTGCACTTTTTCTACTCATTCTGTAAAACCGCGCAAACTTGCAGAGTAATCGCAACTAGTCGGTGACCGCGACTGCGACCGCAACAGCTCTCATTACTAACAGTATTTCCTATGATCGACCGCCTCGTTAACTTTATAGGATTTGCGGAGTAAGGTTTTTTTAAAGCGGTCTTTAAAAAAATCCTTATAAGACGTGATTTATTCAAAAATAATAAATAATATTACCGCATGAATATTGTCAATGTCTATCTACCAGCTTAAAACATAACGTAAAAACTTCTACTTAATTAAGACGCATTAGAGTTTTAAAATACCACGTATTATGGGTTTTAAATTAATATTTAAAAGTAGTATTAGCATTTTCTTAAGTAAATCATCATTATTATTTGTTATATGTTAGCTCCCCAGATCATGTACTTACTTTCACCCACTTTTACATTATGACGTAAAAAATGCCGTCAATGTGGGGTGCATTAGTATACCACTGCTACCCGACGGGAAATACAGGGGTACGTTTATATAAAACCATAACAATTCATATAATATTTCTAGTGCATCAAATAAAGATATAAAATTGAAATCGATATTATTTTTACGATCGCAATATGCGCCTACGCACCCGGGTTGTTTATTGACACATTTTATGGACGATCAATTTCACAATGTTTATGTATTGTACTAGTAAAGTTGTTATATAACACTTAATACCGAACTGTATTGTTTTTATTATAAATTGTAGATTTATTTAGCTTCCCAATTTGATTAAATCATCTTATCTTTACATAAGAATAAAATTGTAACATACCGATGACTGTATTTAATAGATATTCAAGAAAAACTGATATGGAAACTAATATATTTTATTAGAGCAACAGAATCCAACCCAACCGTTTTTAGAGATTTTTCTATGTCTGTAACTTTGTAGACGCATCACTCAAAAACTACTTCACGACATTCGATGAAGTTTTCACAGTTGTATTGCTGCAGGTCTGACTTAAAATCTGGTGCATATTTCGCCGAGTTATAGTAAGTTAACCCTTTAGGGACGTGAGTGAAATATAATATTATACTTAAATAAATTTTATTGCGGACTCTTGGTACCTAAGTGAGTAGGTAAGTACCCTTTCACCATCATCATCAACCCGTTTTTTTTAAAGCTTACTAGCAATGTGGGTCACACATTACTAGTATTCTTGTTAACACCTCGTGCTAAGCTAAATGCTTGTGTTACGAGTGGTTTCACGTCGGTAGTGCAATGGGTGGCTGCGAACTGGCAACCACATGATCGCAAGTCAGACGCCCTAGCCTAATGGCTATCGCAGCTTTTAGTAAATTACTAGTCATGTGAGACTTAACTATTGAGGTCTCAAGATGAAAACGCGCGAGTGATAGGTACCACTGGAGTTACTGGCATCTATAGGCCACAATTGCCACTTACTCTCAGGCAGTATTGTTCCATGATCACAAACCAAACCAAATTCATAGTTCAAATGCTTTTATTTAAAATAAGCTGTTACAAGCATTTATGCAACATTATGACCTCTATGTACACTCTTTTAAAATAATAGGTGTAACATTATTTCACTGGCCATAAGAGAATGTGAGGACATAAGAGGTTAATATCATAATTAGTAAAGAAACTACGTGGAAGAGTCCACATCATCATAACAAATGAAATAATTAGTATGCGATGCATAAGTAAAAGCTTGCCCTAAAAAAAGGATATGATTAAAAAACAAAACCGGTGTTGCCATTAACGCCAGTCACTTGTTGCTAATAAAATAACATATTAACGAGAAACGCTTTCTTCGAAACGAAACGTCTATAAAACGCTATTTTCGTCAATTCGACGAAACTGATTGTCATCACACAGATGTACGTCATGTTACAATGTTGCTTTGTCTTTGAAAAGGGCTGTGTTTTGGTAATGAATTCTGAAGCTTAAGGTATGATTATTAAATTTTGTGATAGGATAAATTATTTTCACATTTATTAATATCACTATGGAACAGTTTTATTTATGCTGTGTGTTTGTTTGTTACCTTTTTTAGCTGTTAAAGCTAAAAAAGTGTACCATTATTTTATAAATTTTGGTATAGAGAATAGAGGCTACTTTTTACCTTATAATGTGAGTGAAACCACGGAAAACACATAGCGTATCATGAGAAACCATTATAAAGGTTCATCTTTAGAGGAAATATCTCAGAAATAAATCAGATACAGAAGATAAAAGTCGAAAACAGTTAATGATTGGTGCAAACATCGCGTCACAAACACGCGAAATACAGTTAAGTAGGGAACCTCCTTTGTTTTTGAATTCGGTTAAAAATAAAGATGTGTTATAATTATGACTTGGCAGTTGTGAATTTGTTTCAGAAAGTAGGTATTACAGTGAATATGAGTACTCGGACTCAAATCGATCCGAGATGTAATTTGTTTTTTACAAAATTAGAAAAAATTGGCTATACTTTTACAAAAAAGTTTTTTATGAAGTATCATAATATTGTTACACTTCTGTTTGTGTATCTCAATTTGAACATGTCTGTCGATCATTAAACGTTTCCACGAATCTCTGTCTGGTTTGATTGCGGTTTTTGTATATAATAATCTGTAGCAATTAGACTCTAATGAGGCTTTGTTTATCATTAACTGGCATTAGCCCGCGGCTTCGCTTAGGCAGGTTATTTTGATAAGAAAAAAAAGGAAACCAGTTTTATTTTGGACTCGCAAAAATATTAAATAATTAGAGGTACTTAATGACAAAAGAGTTTACTCACGCGCCGGTTGCGAGTACTAAGCACTCAACCTTTTTGGAGTACCTCGCTAATAAGATCGATGCATGTGCTTCTAAGGCGACTTCTTCGACGCTGCCGCTGACATTCGCCTTATAAATTACTCTTGTTAATCAAACATCCCTTCTCTCATCATGCCAAAACCATCTTAGTATATTCATCAAATACATCATCAAAATTCCGCGGACAATTCTTAGAATAATCTATTGTTATTTACTATTTCTCTCTTTCTCTAACTTGACAAGAGTAATATTCAGTAAAACTAACAATTTACCTTCTGACGAAGGTAAATTGTTAGTTTTACTGAATATTACTCTTAGAAGTACCTTCTTAGAAAGTTCTTTATCAAAATGGGAAAATTACCTAGTTTTATGTTTGAGTGGCCTACGGAGGGGAAAGTCCTTAATCAAATATCCTACAACCTGATATGAAAATGACAAACGATCGACCAAATTACACAAGATTATTTAAGTAAACAGACACTATTTATCTATGTGGCGTCTCCGATATCAGGGTAAAACAGTTTGGTTATAAAATATAGTTCGTAATTTCCTACTGCTGGGCACGGGTTTCATATTGAGAAAGTTTAGGCTATAGTACAACATGCTGTAACCTAAACCCAAATAGAAGGGCTAAAATAACCATCCTTGATGATGATTTATTAGATATCGTATAGATATATGATTCACGAAAGAAAACTTTTGTTTTCTTTTAATCTTAAAAAAACAGTATTTTACAGCTGAATCCGACGCCCATAATGACACTGACGCCTATGGCACTGACGCTTATAAAACTGACGCCTATGACACTATGTCTAACATGGATACCTGTAAGACTGATGCCTATTACTTGACGGCAATAAGACTGACGCCAATAAGATCGACGCCATTAAGACCGACGCCTATAACACCTCAACTACGTCAATGAGATAGATGCTAAGAAAATCGACGCTTATAATAATACCGATACGCCCGCAAAAGCAACGACACCTAAAATATCACCGACGCTTATAAGAAAGACGCCTATATAAGTCCGACACGGCAACACCCAGTACCGATACTTAAACAATCTTTTGTTTTCGTTGGCAATCGAGCAGACGAGCCACTTGATAATGAATTTCGGGTACTAGTTGAATACTTGACAAATATACATATATGACTCTACAAAGACATACCTAATTATCACGGTGAAGGAAAACATAATGAGGAAACCTGCTTCCCTGAGAGAGTTTCTTGATGGCGTGTGAAGTCTGCCAACCCGTTGTAGGCTAGCGTGGCGGACTAATAGCGTTATCCCCCTCGTTCTGAGAGGAGACCCGTGCCCAGCAGTGGGACAATATATGGGTTGATGATGATCATGAACATAATTGGCATAAATAACATCATATGATGTTGAATGGTTGTGCATGTGATACTTGTGAACAATTTTTATTCAATAAAAAAATCTAAACATGCTTTGCTTGTAAGGTATACATCTATCCAATTTTAGACCTTACATACGTAACAATAAGAGTTAAAAGTGATAAACCACTAAGGTTATATTGCACTTAACACATTTGCCATTTTCACTGAACTACGCAAAACAAACCGTTGTTTACATAAATACTTGCATATACTTACAGTACTTGCTAAGTAATTTACTTAAATGGAAGTCAGCTTCTACTACGCTCGGTTTATTGATGAAAGGAGACAAGTAGCAATAAAGGTACACAAAGATATGAATTTTCTATTGAAACAAAATTTCCTAGTGAAAGAAAAAATCGGCCTCAAACAGGATACACCAGACGATTGACCAACTAAGCTATAGAGACCACTGCTAAAATCTACTATTTTTTCTTTTTACTATTTACCATTTTCTAAGGCTTCAGCCCTGGTCTATAGGAGGATGAAGACATAGATAACAATAGTACTGTCATGCACAGATGCACTTCAATATTTGTCGTCACTATTTAAACGCGGGGGTTTTATCTCATGCAAACATTCTCAGTGCACACCGACACTTGTGCACACAACTGTACTTTTTAGACATTTTTCTGTTATCTTGTGTCACAAATATTTTTTGTGAAAAACAGAAAGAAACTGTCGATATCTAAAGGATGAACTGGTTGCCAAGTTTTTCAGGATTGACTGCTTCTAACGAATGATTATACTCATCTTTATTCTGAAGTTTTTATCTTATGTCAATCGGGACCAACGACTGGCGTGCTTTCCTTGACACGGAAGAGTCTCAATGGTCACCCATCCATAGCAAGTCCGCAGCAAGCGTAGCTTACCCTTACAAATGAGTAATTAGCGTTATTACTTGGCTACTTGGCCGTCAGTTTACAAATAAATTTTGTAAACTGACGGCCGCTAAGCAGCTAAGTAGCCTCACCCTCTATGAGACCTTAACAGACCGGCGAACTGTGAAAAGTACACCTCTGCTTTCCCTTCGGGGAATACAGGCGTGATGGTATATTTCTATAATGTTATGAAAACCGTAATAATCCTGTAAGTTATCACAATTTCTATCCTGATAACACGCGGCTTATCTACAATACTAGATAATATGTTAATGTTAATATCTTGACAGCTGACACGGCTGTTGTGTCAACTCTTGAACTCGAGCGCAACGAGCGCTTGATCTTCAATCACTTTGTGAAATACAAACACAGTAGTACCTTTAGGTTTTTTTTATAGGATAACTTGGTAAACGAGCAGGCCAAGCCACCTGATGGTAAGTAGTCATCGCCGCCCATGGACATCTGCAATGCCAAAGGAGTTGCAGATGCGTTCCCTAGCCTATTTAAAGAAAAGGGGACTGAGGGAGGAATTGGGCCTCCGGCGCTCCACACCCACCGAACGAAATGCAAGTATACATACTGCTACTTGACGTCGATATTCCGTGGGAGGGTAGGTAGTTTGAAAGTTTCTATGAAATTCTCAGTAGCAGCTCGGAGTCTGGATTTATGCCCGGTTAATGGCAATAGGCTCGCCCCCTATTACATGGGACCTAAACATCCCGGCGAAGTGTGGGAGTACATTAGTACACCTCAGCCTAACCCTTCGGGGAATACAGGCGTGATGGGTAGGTAGTACCTACTTCCCCGGTCGTGTCGATACATTCATGCTGGCATGTAGACATGCCAGCGAGACAAAACTATTACTGTTCTACCAAAATTACGATTGTCGAAAGTTCTCTTTCGGCATTTATTAAATAAAGATTATTCCGACACTCCTAATGAATAAGTGACTGCCAACTTCAATTAACGTATACAGTGGTTTTTCCATTGATAACCAATATTGTATGAAGACATTAATCTTAATGATATATACAAACTGGTCGTAATTTTTCAAATCACGACTTGGAAAATCTTTGAATTAGTTCCTGGTTATGTGAAATAATTTGTTACGATATATTCTACATACATACATACATTCACTCATTTTTCCTACAAGGGTAGGCAGAAACTGTAGACCGCCACTTGCTACGATTCTTGCATATCTCTTTCACTTCTTCCACATTCATACATTTCATAAACACACGATATAAGTTTTTTATAGAATAAAAAAATATATAATATATATTTTGAAGGCGGTTTTATTTTTTGTTAATACTACTTTTTTAAATAGAATCACTACCAATCTACTATCAATCGTACAAAAATGGAGAAAGTAGAAGATAGAAATACCTCCTAATTCACACAGTAATGCTGTACGGCATAATTTCTGGATGACCGATTTATTACAAGTGATGTTGAACAGTATATATAGTAAATGAGTTACTAAGAAAGCCACACACCAATAAGTAGATGTCGTATATTCGCGGTAAGCATAACGTATTCAACCATACAGTATTTATTCTGGCAGCTAAGAATTTATCAAAATGAATCTAAGGCATTGGACCTATTGTTAATTATTATTTATTCAGTAGTCTATAGTAAAAAGATGAATGAATTGTTTGTTTGTTATCAATAAACTTTTAAACTACTAAATTGATTTTAATAATTCTTTCACCAATAGAAAGCTACATTACTCCAGATTTACATAGGTTTTGTTTTTTTATGTTTTTATATAAACTGGAATCCCATATGGGCGAAGCCACGGGCAACTATCGAAGAATGCAAAATAATAAATTAAATTGAATTCCTCAAATCAATATAATCATCAATAATCAATATTTAAATTTCTTAAATATAAACAAGTTATGGTAAAATGACGCCAAGTCTCGTTTAGTTTACCAATTAAAAATTTTGTCTTTCTTGAAATCTGCTATGAATGGAAATACACTCACATAAGAGGCCAAAAAAGGTTGTAAACATTTCACTAAATTCCTTCTTACTGATAAACTCATCATAATTTATCAGTTTGTTTGTTCAAATGATAAATTTTGATGAGACGCTATATCTAATGAAAGGAATTTATTTAAAAAAATGTCAAGGCAGCATTATTATAAAGAAAAGTAATAGCCAATGGAGTCTTATTTACGTATTTTAACATCAAACATAATAATCATGCTCTGGAGTGTATTTCTACAATGTAAACGTAATAAAATATATTACGTTCGGTATTTAAACGTGGGTCATATGCGTGCACCGTTATATGATTACTCTTGAGTTACCGAACGCCCCGGACCACTTGAAATGTGTGTCCAATGCATCTTTGACGGTTTTAAAAATCGAACTCAATAATAATTTTGTAAGAGAAGAATGTGACTGACATAATATCAACAGATAGCACTATCTTCTTTATCTGGGATGCATTATTTAATTGATGTTTAAGTTAGTAAATATTTCGCATGTGCGACCTGCACAGCGTCAAGTTTTTGGATTCGATATTCCAGATCAAGAAGCGTTTTTGGATTTTTCTATGACTATCATAGCAGTAACTTGTAATTTAGATTTATTATTTAGCACCTATTATATGAGACCTAAAATTTAGTAACTTGGCCTCACCTTAACGTGTTAACGCGATCATTTTTAGGTTGTGAGAAAGGATTGACACCATTTAATGTATAGAGCGCAAACCCTCTCTCTCAATTGCAAGACGATCTTAAGGACTCAGGCGGGATATTTTGACGTAAATCATGCCAAAATCAGGAAGTCAAGGGCAATGAATCATAAACAGATGCCCAAGAAAGTTTGGTATCGGACAAAGAAACCTGTTTGAAGCTTTGAAAATAAAAACGTATCGTGGAACAATGGACACGTGCACCGTGTCAAGTGTCAGTAACAAGGCCTGCTTTCTTCCGAGCACAGACTACATTATTTCTGCTAAACCACCATCAATATGAACTTTATCAACCCATGTCATAAGGTTCATTTTACTTACAGCAGGATATAGACACCTTTGATTTTGAACCACTTGAAAATACATTCAACTTTTGTATTATGAATGTTATTATTATGTTATTTCGGGATTGTTCTGTGTTTATATGGGGATAAGCAGAGGTGTAGGGTGTCATAACATATCAGGTTGGATTACTTAGATTATTGTTGTGGCAGGTTGTTGGATTCGCCTATATAAGTTATTACTACTTTGTAGTTAGTTCAAGTTTCAAGTTAAATCGTCTTTCCCTATTCTTTATATGAAAGTCCATGAAAAATGATATTTTTATAGACACTTTTACAATCAATGTTTTAAATTTTCAGTGCTAAATTATGCCTGCATTTCCTATCTGACGACTTCTGAAAAGGAAAGTTGAAACAAATTCACAGAATCATGGTCCATTTTCAAGTTCAGACTCTTTTAAGTATCAAAATTTATGATTGACACCATGCAGGGCAATGTCTGAAAGACAGAAGGCCTTCTGAATAAAGAGTCACAGCGGCTTTAGGCTCTAAGCTTTCCAAAAAGTGAGTGAGTGGAGAAGAGCCGCCAAGAAACTCCATAGATACTCCTTTAAAAAAAAAAAGTACATACATCGTACGTACGTACGATGTATGTACTTTTTTTTTTTTTGTACGTACGTACATACAACTGCTCAAAAATCGCCCTACATTTCAAAGCTACTTACGTTTTGCAAAAAGTTAATAATCACTTTATCCCGTTAGCATAAAGGTTAAAGCGGCATTCAAAGTTAACGAGCTAATTAAACAGAATGTCGATCAACTGTTACTTAATTATATACAGTTATGTAAAGTAATAGAATTTGTCAAAAAAACGCAAAAAGTCAACGTCACGCGGTGTTCCCAGGCGGTCACCCATCCAAGTACTGACCGCGCCCGATGTTGCTTAACTTCGGTGATCGGACGAGAACCGGTGTTTTCAACATGGAATAAGTCAAAAAAAGGCAAAAAGTCAACGTCACGCGGTGTTCCCAGGCGGTCACCCATCCAAGTACTGACCGCGCCTGATGTTGCTTAACTTCAGTGATCGGATGAGAACCGGTGTTTTCAACATGGAATAAGTCAAAAAAAGGCAAAAAGTCAACGTCACGCGGTGTTCCCAGGCGGTCACCCATCCAAGTACTGACCGCGCCCGATGTTGCTTAACTTCGGTGATCGGACGAGAACCGGTGTTTTCAACATGGTATGGACGTTGACGATGGTTGCCTTGAAATAAATGAATCATATCGTAGCAAAGATGACGTCACTTACGATACTGATTGTATTTGGTAGGATACGAAGGTATGGCTAACAGTTTTTTTAAAGTAATTTTTATATTTAATATATTTTGATATTCAATATCAATATTACTACAAAAATAAAAAAAAAACCTAACACACTACGAACATTTAACACCACTCTTTTTTTCGTCACGGTTTAAACCACCGGTATTAAACAATGTTTAATACCGTGTTAATTTTAGACGTGTAACAAAAGTAATGTGCATTTTACATTTTCTCGATTAAAATATTTTTTTTTTTATTATGATTAATATGCTAGCTATGATTAGTGTAGTGATAGCCTAGTGATATGACCATTGGACTGCCAAGTCAAAGGTCTCGAGTTCGAATCCAAGGCACGCACCTCTGACTTTTCGAAGTCATGTCCGTATTAATAAATTAATTATCACGCGCTTAAACGGTGAAGGAAAACATCGTGAGGAAACCTGCACGCCTGAGAGATTTTCTTGACGGCGTGTGAAGTCTGCCAACCCGCAGTAGGCTAGCGTGGCGGACTATAGCCTAATCCCTCTCGTTCTGAGAGGAGACCCGTGCCCAGCAGTGGGACAATGTAATGGGTTGATGATGATGATGAATATGCTAGCTACCTACCTTGTTTTCTACCAGTGTTCTGGTCGCTTTCTATCTATTTCCATATTAATATACAATAGCTCAGGTCGTTCACCTACAGCGGATGGCTGTAGGTGAACGACCTGAGCTAACGTAATAGCGTAAGACGCTTGATGTTTTTGCTATAATTATCTCATTTTTTTTGCTAGGAAGTACTTTAATTACCTACCGTCATCGTGAAAGTACAAAAAATAGTTTTAGAATATCTGTTGGGTCATTCCTAGTGATTAATATAATTTATACTCCATTAGTTGCTACAAATAGCTGTTTTATTTGCGATGTAGGAACTAAACAAGAAAAAGATGTCTTGGATATGATACGATAGTAAAGAAGTAAGAACATCTATTTCAAATAATCAGTCGTCAACGTCCATACCACGTTGAAAACACCGGTTCTCGTCCGATCACCGAAGTTAAGCAACATCGGGCGCGGTCAGTACTTGGATGGGTGACCGCCTGGGAACACCGCGTGACGTTGACTTTTTATGTTTTTTTTTAATCTTTTGCTACCTTAATAAATAATGTTTATTTTTTAAATTAAGATTCAAGTTTTATTATTACTGTTGTATGTCTCAGATAGACGTGATTTTCTTAAAAACTACTGTACGGATTGCAATGTTATTTTATTGTAATTACTTGTGAAATCTCAAAGAGAACCAATCAAAATTCTTCACAAGCCATTAAAACATCAACAATTACTTACTGTACAATAGTAACAGTACAAATAATGATTCTCAACAATTTATCACTTTCAATAATTGTTTGGAAACACGCCGATGATTTGATAAGTACGCACTAATGATGGTAAATTATTTTAACAACTGCGAATTTTTGCGTCAAAATTATACGCTTCAGTGAATCGATAAAAAAATAGCTGTGTAATTGTAAAAAAATAAATCCATGCTGTTATTTTTTACACATTAAATAAGTAGGCCGCGCTATCGAAATATGGGGCGAATATAAAGTAGAATGCATTTCTCTATTAAAAAATCTTAATAAATTCGAAATAAAAGAGACTTGGCTGTAATTTTACACTAATTGTTTTTAATGGGATTGTAGGTATATTTTTTTATATGCGAAAAATATAATGTAATACTGTTTTAAAATTCAAAATTGGAATATAACTATGATTTTGAATGTGAACAGATTGTAAATAAAAAAATGCGATACACTCAACATTTTTGTTAACTATACCTATAGGTACAAGTGACTTATAGTTTAACAAATATTATTGTAACTGAAGTAATTGTTTGTTAAGTATGTTTTAAAATCCAATAAAAGGTGATATAACAATGTCTAAAGTAATTGGTTTCCGGTGTTTTGAAAGCGAAAGTATCGAAATTGTGTGAGGTCGTTCTTGAGATGCACTTATGCAAATAGAGAAATATTGATGTTTAACTTCCGCGTTGTATTGTGCTAGTTTCACAGACGTTCTTTATTCAATCATTGAGAAATAGACGGAGGTATGCCTTTTTAATGTCTTACTGATCTGGTAAAGTCGCGCGACGGGTCGTTGAGCTCAAAAAAAAAAGTTGAGCTACACGTTAACTGATGTATGCATGCCGTCAGTTAGGACAGGTCAACTCAAACCTGCTGTGGCTCTTTCTTCAAAAGCCCTGTTCAGATTTTGCCCTACATTGTAAAACTCTCATATCTATGATATATTGTCTGGATTTTAAAAGAGACTATGATTCTTTGAGCTTGTTTCGGCTTTTCTTATTAGAGGAAAGTCAGAAAGGAAAAGCAGCTGCAATCTAACTAAAAAAAATTTAAAGCATTGTAATTATGGTACGGAAAATCCTAATGCCTCATTAGTTTATTATACTCGTATTATAGACACACTCACACACAAAAACACACGTACACCCAAACATACATAGATACTCTCACAACCAAGACGGCTAACCCTTCAGAGAATACACTGCCGTCGTAACGTAAAGGGCACAACTAACATTTTTATTATTTTTTTTACAAAAAATATAGGCAGATTGGACTTATAATTCTGATTCCAAATAAGTAGGTATATAACTAAATTTAAAAAAAAATGTTAGTTGTGCCCTTTTTCGTTACGACGGCAGTACAGAGGTCGTGGTATGTATGTATTTATGTAAAATCGTAATGGAACTTCGACCGCCTTGGGAGGCCGCGGGTTATGTATGTCACAATTCCAACTAAAACATATCCCCATACTAGGATTTTCTCCTGAACAGTGCGTAGGCGCATTTAAAACACAATCTTCCCACACATACACATTAAAACTACGTATAGGCAATTTTCTTTTTCGTGCGGGAATCGAAGCCGCGTTTCTCTACGGCTAAGGCCCTTCACCCAATGCTCCAATAATGTTGTCATGGGTCGATCAGTGATTTCTAAAACTAAACTAGCATCATAAAAATTACTTAACAGGTGCCTAAATTAATTTTATATAAATAACGAGACCATTGAGCTAATATAGAAAAACATAATATTCTTACTAGCTAAGTAATTACCCAGCAAACTATGCCAATTCCTCATTCCTCAGAATCCGGAAACATACCTGTAACATAAACAAAAACAATATTTAATTCCGAAGTGCAGCAAAATTTTCCTGTGTGCTGTGTGTACTACAAACCCACAATTATGTACCCGTATAGGTAATCTCATCTCAGTGCTGGCCATTGAGGTATTAAGACCACACCGCGAATCAAGTTGTTGCTGAATAAATTGCACCGCAATTAATATATTTAAGATTGAAGGTAAAAAAAAAATATCATCATTGAACAAGACAGATATTTATCCAACACTTAAATAAGAGCTGCATAGACTTACTACCAGAACAAACAAAAACTTGGCAAAAATCTAAAAAACAATAATTCTAAAACAAATAGGCAAATGTATTGAAAATCGTTTGTTTAGTTCGAAGCCCAAAAAGCTCAGAAATTTGGTCAGGTCTGCAACCCTTCTAACCATATCTGGTTAGACTGTTAGGGAACCCCAGCATAATTAAAAAGACTAGAAGAACGATGATATGTTTGGCATTGTTGTACGGTACCTCGTACTTAATACCTCAATAGTGTAGGTGAGGAAACAGCGCACCGCAAACCCACCGCACTGTAGTAGTTAAAGTTATATTTATTTATTTATATACTGGTATTGACGCGTGCCATAAATTGTTACGCAGCTAGTGTTACTTGATGTGGCTAACATTGCGCACAGCGGGGCGCAAATTTAGAAGCGTTAGGTACCCCGCGATTCCACTGACGACAAAACATGTTGCAAACAGCTAGGTATCCCACTCACTCTTTAAGAGTTAAATAGATGTTTGCAACATGTTTTGATATCAGTGGAAACGCGGGGTTACAAATACGAGTGCATTGTTTTATGGAATTGAGAGCAAACGAGCAGACGGATTGCCTAATGGTATGGTATGGTGAGCGGTTACCGCTGCCCATGGATACCCGCAACACCAGAGAAGTCACAAGTGCGTTGCTGGCCTTTTAAAGGTTCTGGCCTCCGGTATCCTCATTCACTCGGCGAAACACAACTTAAGCGTTGTTCCACGCCGGTTTTCTGTAAGGCCGTGGTTTCACTACGTTCGAACCGGAAAATACTTCTACAAAACCTTTCCTTCTACTTGAAATAGCACTCCACTGAGATCTGATGATTAAAAAGCAATTCTTCTGGAATAAATCCATATTTAGAAATCATGAACTTATAGTAATTGTCCGATGTTTATAATGATTCATCAAAAAAGGTCTTTTGAAATGAATGAATGAAATTGAACAATGAACGTTGTTTAATATTCGGTATTGTCTAATCTATGGGTGCTTTGCTAAGCAAAATTCTTTATTACGAGGAGTTACCAATGTCACACCAATTATTGACGTAGCACCTATTTTTTTGGAAAAATGTTTATTTCTGTCTTTTCATTTCCTGTATGCCATGTCTATCTTTCGACGTTCCTAGTATATCTCGGGTATAATCCATCGTCGACATCTCCGTGAAGATTAAGAGGCACAGATCTTTGGAGCATTATCAAATCAAATAATTTATTTGCTTGAATATGGTACATCAAAGATCTTAAGGCTTTTTTAAGGTTCATCATATTCATCATATTACCTATGTAATAACAACATTGATCAACCGATCTGCGAAGTTAAGCGGCTCCTCCCGCAGTAATTTAGTGGATGGGTGACCATCTTTCACATATTGAGATCTCTCTATACCTCAGAGTGCAAATAAAGCCGTCCATCCCTATAGTTGTTCGTACCTCCATGATAATTGTTTATTATAATCAGAAATCAAAAAACTTGACAACGAATCTATCCTTATAATAAATCAGTTATGCCTAGAAATTGGAACTTGCGGAGGTCACATCTAGCAAGATTTAGTTACCTCACGCAAGGTGACCTCACGTAGTTGGCGAAAAACGCTAGGAGAAATATAACTGTCGAGTATTGCGCTTTCCAGTATACCCTAAGTCTATGGTATAGAAAGCTGTGTAGCGCGTGGGAATACTAGTTACTACACGGACTCGTTAGTGGTAGTGCACAAACATGCTTGTTTTTACAACTAGCCATACATAGCTCGTAAGTATAGGGTTGAGGTGATTGAAGCGTATAATTGTGTAAAAAGATCGGATATTTTTTTATACATTTCGGATATCGGTGCGGATATTTTTAAAACTATAGGTAATTAGTATTTTTTTTGTTTTGAAATACCATCATACCATCACGCGAGAGACTTTGCGGGCAGAGGTATACAGGTATACTTAATGAACACCCGCAGTTCGCTTTTTAAAAAAAAACGAGTCGCACTAGTCTTCGTGTTAACCCTTCGTACTAAGTGAAATGTTTGTATTACGATTGGGTTCAGGTCAGTAGTGCAATGGGTGGGTTTCGAACCACATGATCGCAAGTCCGACGCATTAGACATTAGACTACCACCACTTCATGTTTCTATTTGAATAAAAAAAATAACAACTTCTATCGGAATATTCGGAATCATAACATACCATCACGCCTGTATTCCCCGAAGGATAAGGCAGAGGTGTACTAATGTAAGTACACCCACATTTCGCCGGTATGTTTAGGTCCCATATAATAGCCTATTGCCATTAACCGGGCACGAATCCAGACTCCGAACTGCTACCGGGAATTTCATAGAAAAACCCAATAACACTTTGCTCAACCTGGGGATCGAAACAAGGACCTCTAGTGTAGCAGTCGCGCTTAGGACCACTAGACTAGTGAGGCAGTCAATCACATAGATTTTAACATCACACATGCATGATTTATTAGATTATAATTAAATCTGAGTTTTTGTTGTGGCAGGGCCACGCTGTTCGCAGCATGAATGGGCCGGCTTGACCGGGGAAGTACCACACTCTCGCAGAAGACCGACGTCCGAGTAGTAGCGTTTCGTTACTGCGCTTCGTTCGGTGAGCGAGAGGGCCGGAGGCCCAATTCCTCCCCCAATCCCCTTCCTTCTCCTTTTCTCCTTCCCCTCCCTTTCCCTAAATAGGCTCGGCAACGCATCTGCAACTCCTTTGGTTTTGCAGATGTCCATGGGCGGCGATGACTACTTACCATCAGGTAGCTCGCCTGCTCGTTTGCCGAGTTATCCCATAAAAAAAAAAAAAAAAAAAAAAAAAAAAAATCGCAATTACTTAATGAAAATCGCATCAAAATCCGAGATATCTGAAAAAGACAGACGCGACGGGAGGTCTTTATTTTATGACGTAGCTACGTCCAACTATTGACTCAAATATTTCTAAACTGGTTCAAGTATAACAAAGTGTACTTCAATCTCTATAAATATTGTTTTGAAGTATTCGTTTACGGTGGATTTATTTATAAAACATAAATTGCGCTGTCTCTGGTCCCGCCCACACCATTGTAGACGAAGGTGCAATAGACATTCTAGTTCATTTCTGGGATATATTTTTATTACGACCTACTTAAAATAAAATGTTTACGACTTTGAAAGCAATTCATGATGTATTTATAACTTTTTCGATGCCAAAAAGCTCTATCGAACCTTGTAAATATTTGCAACGTGTCAGAAATCTCAATGCTTATTCATGATGTTACAACTGTTTAAGTTTTGTATATTTTTCCCTACAACATACATAGAAAAATATTTTTGGGTTAGGTAATACATCTATTTATTTATATTGATTAATTAAAACTGTTAATTAAAACCAATTACATTAATTGACATAGAAACTAGACAACACAAGACATAATAAATGATATACATTATTGTATTATAGTTATCCCTAAGAAAAGATGAAATACTGTGATGATTTCGACTTTTAAATTTATGTTAATTAGTCTACATTATCGTCAAAAAAGTTTTTGTTTCTCGTATATTTTCGGATATTTACCAAAACACACACCTCTATCGTCTAAATTTGAGGTTGAAGTATAAGGTCGCATTTCGTAACCTTAACACCTTATGTACCAGTAAAACTCTGTAATAGGTAATTCGTATTTAGACGTTGAAGGTTACAACTGCTACCTACCTAGGTATTATACTTTGTCCATTATGGGAACCGTTTTTTTACAGATGGAACTAATGATTGCAGGAACGTAACAATGCGATTATCGACCCGATTATTGACACTTTGATTACTGTCTAGTAGTGATTATAGATTGTTAGGTTATCGAATCGAAAATGGTGCAACGACGACCAATAATAAATAAATATGTATAATATTCATCTGATTGTATTAATTTTTAAATAATATTCATTTTCCATCCATATCTTTTCAAAAATATTGTTTAATTTATATTTTATTGATATTAGAGTGGATGCCATTTTCCGATACTGATTTAATGTCATTGTTCAAAATGATTGCAGCGAATACATTCGATTGCATCACTAGACACGGTAGAATGTAACTAAATTTAATACGCTAAACAATAATCATTTTTTTGGAAAATTCGTTACATTTATGGTATTATAATGTCTGCAAGGAATCATAATAAAGATAATTGAATAACATAAGGTAGATAATACATTTTTTTGTTACGCATTTCAAAGTAAACTTTTACGTAATCTGGAACACCTACACTCTAAGGCAGTCAAAGGCATCTGTCAAAAAACTGTTCACATAATGGACAAAGTTTAGTATTTTATATAACTTTTTGCTTATTATATACTCCAAATTTGGATAAGATAAGTATATCAAGAATGTTATTATGTTGTTACATACAAATTACTTATACTTTTTTGGGAATCAAACCTTGAGTTCCTAAAAGCACTTAAAATTATAATCGTGACATATCCACTGATTTTACAAATATTTATTTAATTTATTCATATAAAAACACCATGTGGAGTTGCGCACGACATCAAAGGAGAAAGCTAGTGAATAATTCCAAGGCCACATCCAAAAACACGCATTTTGAAGCCAATTCAAATTCAAACATAAAACGCTAATCAAGTTTGCAAATGACCCAAAAACCAGTTTCGAGAATTGAGAAAAAATGCGAAATATTTATACAATGTGATGCTAATTAGTGAGAGCTCAGGTAGTTTCCTAGAAATGGACAAACAGACAGACTAACAATGCTATTGTCTGCGTTTTGTTAAGTCTTTTACACGAATGGCATTCTTATAAATGCTAGACCATTTTTTCTTGCGCAGATTTTCCATTTAATTTTTAACTAGCGGTTAAACTTAAAGGAGTTTGTACCATGTAATTTGGCCTATTGTCATTAACCGGGCTACTGTTCAAAGTCCGAGTAGCTATTGAGAATTTACAGAAAATACCCAATAATTTACTCAACCTGGGAATTGAATGAAGACCACAAAATCAATGAGTCAGTTCAATGAATAAATGATATTTATTTCTGTAAACTAGATGGCGCTGGCATTTCCTATCTGACGACCTCCGAGAAGAAACACCGAAACAAACACAGAGAATCATGATCTCTTTTAAAGTCCAAACAATAGTATTATCAGATAAGAGAGTTTTAAAATGTAGGACAATGTTCGAACAGGCTTTTGAAGAAAGAGCCATAGCAGTTTTAAGACTGACCTGTCATAATTGCCTAAGTGGTCTACTGGTCCTAATCATGACTGCTACGCTAGAGGTCCTTGGTTCGATCCCGAGGTCGAGCAATGTGTTATTGGGTTTTCCTATGAAATTCTCAGTAGCAGTTCGGAGTCTGGATGTGTTAATGGCAATAGGCTCACCCTCTATTAAATGGGACCTAAACATACCGCCGACTGAGAGGAGACCCGTGCCCAGCAGTGGGACAATGTAATGGGTTGATGACCATACCGCCGAGGTGTGGGTGTACATTAATACACCGCCGCCTAATCCTTGGGGAACACAGGCGTGATGGTATGTTATGTTGTTTCTATCCTATCTGACGGCACGCATACATCGGTCATCGTGTACCTACCACATGTATATTAGTTTCCTTATTTAAATAGTTTTGGTACAAACTAAACTTTCTGTTGTAAATAGGTAATAATATTGAATAGGTTACTGCAACACCTAGTAAAGCCTAGCATAGCTGATAGCCTGTACAATCGGCACACGACACATCAACCATTCACTACACTTGTAGCATGCTTGCTATTGCCACGTGTAGGGCCACCATGCGATTTGGATGTGAACGGATCGTCCCAAATATATATGAGAAATAATTGTTATAAAAATTAAGCTAAATGTTTGTGAACCCACTCGTAACACAAGCATTTAGCTTAGCATGAGGGGTTAACAAGAATACTAGTAATGTGTGACCCACATTGCTAGTAAGCTTTAAAAAAACTTTCACCAATCGAATAATTAGATCAATTATAAGTGGAGATAGCCTAATGGCTAATGTGGTGAATTAAAAAATATAGTCTTTTAGCTTAGTTCGTAGAGTTAACAAGATTACGTCATATTATATTGGATTACGTCGTAGTACGTCATTCCAATTTGTGGCTGTTTTTTTTTTAATTCATGATATGCCTACGCTTGATCGCCAGTTCGCTTGATGTTCAGCGACACTGCGATCTACGCTGAGCGCGCTTACCTAGGAGATACCGATTCACTCGTGATTCAAAGACACCCAGATTATATCCATCGGGGAAAGCCCACTCGGGAAGTTATTTGGAGTTGTAACAGGAATTTGTGACCCACGTAAACTTATAAATAATATCGTTAAGTAAAAGACATGCTCTAAATCTAAAAGATGGTAAATTTGTTGATGCTTTTTTAGTGTTAATAATTAGATATTCTCAAAACTTCTTTATGTTAACCATTATTAAGTACTAGGAATTTAATCAAACATACCATCACAGTTTCCCGAAGGAATTTACTGATGTGGTACACTGGTATATTTAGGTCCCAGGTAATTGAATCAACTTAATCATATCTACTTTTATAATGTTTATGTTGTGGAGACACTGTGATCCCCTCGGTAGCACCAGGGTACTTATATGTCCCCTAAATCCCAGTTTTAATTCACAATCGCATGGTGTCCCTATTTGAACGTATCAGTAATGCTGACCAAACATTGTACGTGCTTGTCCGTGGTTTAGATAACTGTAGCTACCGCGTGTGTTCGGACATACATGTATATGTCCGTATCGCAGAGAGTGGGATGTCTCAGAACATGTTAAGGCATGGTCACAATAACGCATCTGCAGAACTTATAATATAAAGCACAGTGGTAGTTGTATTGTGTGAAACTCCATGTGAAAAAAGCTTTACAATAATATGAGGGACTTGTGGCTAAGTTATAACTAAACTGATCAACCGATCTTCGAGGTTAAGCCGCGCTTGCCACGGATAGTGTATAAGTAGATGGTAAAACTCGAAGGTTAAGGCAGAGTTGTACTCAAAGTACACTTATTACTCACTGGTATGTTAAGGTCCTATTCAATATGAAGCAGCGGTAGCCTAAAGGCTAGAGCGTCGGACTTCCGATCATGTGGTTGCCGGTCCGAAACCCACCCATTGCACTACCGACGTGAACCCACTCGTAACACAAGCATTTAGCTTAGCACGAGGAGTTAACAAGAATACTAGTAATGTGCAACCCACATTGCTAGTAAGCTTTAAAAAATAAACAAAAATACGGAGCGAGCTTATTGCTACCGAACTCTCAGGTACTGAGAATTTTATAGAAAATCCTAGTAAAACTGATCAACCTTGTAATCAAACCTAAGACCTAGTTCCAGTGAGGCAGTTCAGATATTAATGTTAATGAGGCGGTCTGATATCACAGCATATTATCGGAAACAAATATAAGGAAAAGTTAAGGTGCTTTGTTCTAGGAAGTGCCGCCTTAAGGTCCGTTATAAATAATAAATGATGTCATACTTTGTGCCATTGATCACGTATCTCTATACGCCTGCCCTTTAAATCCAATGGACTTAAAACTTCCTTCATATAATTGCCTAAAACGGCGCAAAATAATAGATGTTTAAATGCGGTTCTTAAAACAATTAACCCTAGTTGTTCTGTGACCTGTAGACTTCACGAATCTTTCTTGCATAGAAAACTGCTTAAAACTAGAGAAATTTGTATATTTTTTGACATTGAAATGAAATGATGAAATGAAATGGTATTTATTTCTGTAAATAGATCTTTTAAAGACACTTTTACAAGTCCATTTTTACATTATTTTCCATGCCCTGTGAGGGCACCGACTCCTGAATTTTATAGGATGATGAATGATGAAACAGTTTTGTAGAATGGATCCATGCAGGTATAAAAGCAGTGTTTAAATTAACCTTTGTTTAATCTATTTATGTGCAAGCCGCTTACATAACGCATTTAAATCTGATTTAGTCGGTCAGTTGGCACATTTCACGTCTATTTTAAACGAAGCTTAAGCCAGCGATAGCTGATAGACAGACTATGATTCATTGCGTTGTATAACTGATACTTCAAAGGGGGTGTGTCGTTGCGTAGGAGATCGCTCTGCCAAGTATTTGAAGGTTGGAAGGGTTAACCAGCAATGTGGCTGTGGGTGGATGAATTTGGGGGTCCACCGCCCAACCAGACCTTAGTTAACAAGGGTTAACCTTACGCGTATCTTCGAGTGGGGCGAAGAAAGATTTCACTGTTTGAAGGGACCGAATGGTTAAGGTTACGAATCAAATGGCCGTGACTGGTAATGGAAGGGAAGTACTGCTTTTTCAAATGACTTCAAAAAGGAGGAGGTTCACAACCCGATTTTGATGATTCTTCCTTTTTTGAAAGCTGGTGCTTCCCGTGTGTTCCTATGTTGGTGACTTCAATTGGAGTGGTTTTTTTCTTCTCTTTTTTGAAAGCGGTTCAAAATAATTTACCGAATTGGTTCAAGCGTGTTCTAGTAATCGGTTAGCATAATTAAAAAAGATTCCGTCGAATCGAGTACCTACTCCTTTTTTGAAGTCGGTTAAAAATGATCTCGTTTACACGTTGTGTTACGACCTTAGTGTTTGTACACATAGGTACCTAATTCTATATAGGTATTTATTTTCCCAGACAGCTCGGCGGCTATTTGTGTCATAAACTTGCGCAAGTGGTGACATTTGAACAGTGACTGGGACACCAACCAAATTTGTTTAGTACCTAGGTAGGGCTTTTGGCTAGCCTACATGCATAACCGGCCTTTAATGGGTCCCACTGCTGGGACACACGCCTCCTCTCGGTGAGAGGAAGTGGTGTTTTTAGTTCTAAGACATGCCGCTTTCATCGCGATATTTTTCTTCACCGTATTGGGAGCAGTAATGATAAAATGTACAATTGTCTTAGTGACTTTTCCAAGTTTTCTTTGTAATGTGGCTCGCATATTACCAGTTAACCCCTCGCAATAAGCTAAATGCTTGTATTACGAGTGGGTTCACGTCGGTAGTGCAATGGGTGGGTTTCTAACCGGCTACCACATGTTCTCAAGTCTTACGCCGCTTCAAATATCAATTAGACATAGAGAAAACATCCCCATAATTAAATTCAGACAATTAGTTGCAAAAAAGTGAACATGTTTAGATTTTACATATTTTTATTTGGTACCGAGTACTTGGTGCCTTTTTCGAAGCATTGTAACATCGAGGGCATGAATATGATGGCATCAGTTATGACTTCATCAACTTAACATACTTTAACAATATCACCTAATTATTTCTTATTTAACTATTCACAGGGATCTCAGTCAAAAGTGATAAAAAAAAACACCGACCTAATCAACTAGAAGTACGACTGTTATTAGAAGTAGGTACCGTTATTGACACGCAATTGCGTCAATCTTACGAATACAATGAAACAGTTGATTTATAGAAGGTTCACTCTGTAGGTACAGTCGCCAGCACGGTTAAACAAAACTGTCAAATTTCTCCAAATGATTTTAAACTTTAAAGTGTTGATAATCAAGTTCAAAATCAATTGAGAAAATTTGTCATTTTCTGGACACTTGATGTGCTGGCGACCGAACAAGATTTAGAAAAATATAACATAGCATACGATGACTGCCTCATTAGTCCTAAGCGCGACTGCTACGGTAGAGGTCCTTGGTTCGATCCCCAGGTCGAACAAAGTGTTATTGGATTTTTCAATGAAATTCTCAGTACCAGCTCGGAGTCTCGATTTGTGCCCGGTTAATGGCTTTCGTTTCTCACAAACCTTTTCTATTTCCTTACATTGTGGTTTGACTTAATTGCATCGTTAGAGCTAACCAGCTCGCATGATTAGCATAAACAGGCACGGCGCCGCCTCCAGATAATTATGACGTTACATGCATGGGAAGATATTTGGGCAACGAGTGATCAAGTGTAAACTTAACGTCACGAGTTTTAACTAGAGATTAAGTTTGATCTTTAATCAAGGCGATTATGACGTCATCGTTATATTGACCATAAGCTGTGCCAATTCTGTCGAACTTTTCACAATTGTTTAGCGAATGTCTGTCGTTATATTAGCTACTTATATATACATTTTGTGATGTATGTGTTTTCAAAAGGTTTCACAACGAACTATACAATCCATTATAAGCCGAACCTTATTGTTTAACTAATTTAGTTTAAAGCTATTTATTGCTATCGTAGGAGATTTAGGTGTAAATTGTCATTTTTCGCCGAATACACTATTTTATAACAAAATCTTTGACGATAACGAATTTCAAGCAAAAGCTTTAATACTCAATTGTGAATAAGTTATTTTTGATATCGCAATTTTTCTGCCATACCTAGAATACGTCACAGCCGAAAAATTTGCGAAAAACCAAGAAAAAATTGACGTTACGCCCAAACCTTACCTTTAATAAGTATAACAGTAAGCTTAGGTGTAAGGTTAGGGGCCGCTTAAGTAACATAACAGAAAACAGACAACACATTGCTTCGACCCTTTTAAAAGAAACAGCAAATACCTCTCTTTCTGACATAAAAATATTTTGACAGGAATTTAAAATATTGTCAGTTGGCATACTTTTTCTGTGACTAACGTCATTGTTAACCATTGTTTAATAATTGTTTTGATGGGACAGTTAATCAATAGTTTAAGTATCAGTTGAACCGTTGGCCCGCAAAGACGATAAATAGTTAAGAGCAATCTTGTTCAGTGCTGACGTGTGTGTGGGCACGTGCCCAGCGCTGGGACTCTGTTAGATTGATATCTGTATTCCCCGAAGGATTAGGCAGAGGCAAACTAAATGTACCCCCACGCTTCGCCGGTATGTTTAGGTCCCATGTAATAGGAGGCTAGCCTATTGCCATTAACCAGGCACAAATTCAGACTCCGAGCTGCTATTGAGAATTATATAGAATTTCGATAACACTGCTCGTCCTGGAAATCAAATCGAGGACCTCTAGCGTAGTAGTCGCGCTTGGGACCATTAGACTAATAAGGCAGTATTAAGTACTGGATAAAGATTAACCAATACTTAGAAAACAATAATAAAAAGAAAATAACCAATACTTAAAAAGCAGTAATAAAAAAAAAAGAAATTCAAATTGGAATGGAAGTCCCTGAAACGAATTTTAATTTGACTTATAATGACCAAAAATAGGCTATTGGGCCTTTGGCCGTTGGTAAAGCCCAAATACCATGAAAGTTTGTAAATCAACAAGTTATTTTAGTTTAAAAAAATCATGTTAACATTCCTAATGTTTCTAATGTTTATGTTTAAACCATTTCGGGGTAAGCAGACATCATAAAATAGGTTAATCGTGGTCTTGTAACGATATAAAAGGCGACTTAAAATACACAATGATGCTTTTGTTACACTTTTAATGTTTTAAGGCGATAAACATCTGGAGGATGGCCAGTGCTGCTGCCAAGTCGAGCGCAAAGACTACGTTTTGAAAAAAATAAATTTCGAAAATTACTAGTCTATCAATGGAAGATGATTATAAAGAGAGTGATTCGCCTCTCTATTTTGTCATGCCATGTCATGCCCGTTTCTCTAGATGATTACTCAAATACCTCGACACATGCTTTGAAAGTCGACACACGAAATTATTGTGTATTACAATGAGATGGCTGAGAAAATAGCTTCCAATACAATTTTAACTTGTAAATCTTCCTTTAGAGCTTAAAAGTAAATCAGAACTCTAAATAGCCTCCTTTTATGGAAGTCGGTCAAAAAAATTTCATCATAATAATGCTCTCTCCATAAAAATCTCAGCACAGTGGTCTAATCTCGTAAAAACGGGGACAAAAAATGATACGACATCGGGAAAAGAGATAAAGTTATGTAACGTAATATTTTTGTGGCGCACGACATTAACATCAAACAAAGCTATTATCTTGATTTTTTCTATAATTTAATGACAACTAAATTCGAGGCAGGACCACCTAAGAAGTATAAACTTTTTATTTGCCTTTATGCTTTTTCAGAAAATTCACCTTAAAATTTTGCTCTTAAGGTCGATTTTAGGATGCACGATTAGTTAACTAAGAAGAATGTTTTTTAAAATGCGTCTATATTATAAAGAAATAATGCAGTCACTCCTTTAAATGGACCTTTAATTTGACAGACACCATAAAATCAAATTTACTCTTGCCGCTTCCAAAATATATTTCAATCGAAAAGACATCTTAAGCAAACGGGGTAAGGCGCTTAGTTACAAAAATATACTGCAAATTTATGTGTATAGATATACTCTCCGGATGATGTGTGGTCTTGTGGGTTTTTTGTTTATAAATTGGGATTTTTGATTGAGTCTACGGTATAATTAAGTTATTCGGTGAGCTATAGTTGTATTTTCAGACACGCCTATAAATTTTTAGTGTAAACTTTTTAACTATATGTTTTTGAAAGATTATTTATGATGGCTGATTGGGTAAGAATGAAAGATTCTCTTCTTGATGTGTTGATGTACTTAATGAGATGTACATTGTAACTTACTCAATACCGGATAGTATCTGGACTAAATAAATACAACACTACTATAAAGTCAGTATCTTAAAGTTACGTTGACTAAACGTATTAACAATAAGCTCAAAGAAATACTACTTGCAAGGACTCCTATGTGGGGACGGATTAGAATATCACTGCCATTTAGATAGCCATTTTGAAAGTGGCGTGAAAATTATTCGACTTGCTCCGTGGTAGGACCTCTTTGAATCTGACCAGCCAGGTCGGAACAGTCTGAGCCAGTTCTCCTCGCCGTCTGTAGTCTGCAGGGGCGCTTAAGGCTCGGCAAAGCATCAGCATCTCCTTTCGTGTTGCTGGTATTCCTGGACCGCGATGACAGCTTACTATCAGGTGGCTTATCCCCTCAATTGGTGACTTACCAATAAAAATCAACATGTCATCAACACGGGAGACCCGATTCCTCAGTCCCCTGCCTTCTCCTTTTCTCCTTCCTCTCCCTTTTCAGAGTCTAGTATTGCAAGCGTCCATACGCTACGGTAACTGCTTACCATCAGGCGGACCGTATGCTTGTTTGGCACTCGTGGTAAAAAAAAACAACTCGGCAAAAACAGTCATATCTAATTTAAAAATATTTTTTCCAGTAATAAAACCAGTGTGGCACACTAATTTTATTACTGGAAATACTACACTACAATAATTTAATTCAGCAGGTCAATATGCCGATTGACCTGCTGAATTAAAATGAGAGAATAATAATATGACCATTGGTCACGATCTCTCTCAAAGTGATGTTTTCTAATTTTGACAAACAATAATCCATCATCATTTTGTCCAATCATCATGGATAAGTAATTTCAATTGGTTTTCACTGGTACGTAGATACACTTATTTTCAATTGATGATTTTCGCTTTAAGTAATTAAAATTGGTTCTATCAACTGCCGTTATTGTAATTTATTATAGTATAGCTTCTGACGCGAAAAAACGATTCTATTTTGTGCCATAGATACTTCGAAAAAAATAAACCAATTTCAATGGAGGTTTTATGCAGTGTGATTAGAATGGTCCTCTATTTAATTATCCTCTGCTACATAATGAACAGATATAGCTACGAGTATATTTCGATATTACATTGCCAAATCAAAATTCTCAAGTTCAAATCCATGGCGTGTGAAGTCCTATGGCTTGTGAAGTCGTACAGAGTGTGAAGTCGTACGGCGTGTGAAGTCGTACAGAGTGTGAAGTCGTACAGAGTGTGAAGTCGTACAGAGTGTGAAGTCGTACAGAGTGTGAAGTCGTACAGAGTGTGAAGTCGTACAGAGTGTGAAGTCGTACAGAGTGTGAAGTCGTACGGCGTGTGAAGTCGTATGACGTGTGAAGTCTGCATACCCGCTTTAGGCCAACGTGGAGAACTATAGCCTAACCCCTCTCTGTCTGAGAGGATACCCGTGCCTAGCAGTGGAACAATATTAATGTTATGCTGGGACTTTTTTAACAAAAAAATTGCGAGTGTATTCACGCCATTTATGCAGCACGCTAGATATTTTGTGCCCACTTAAAGCGATGGCAACATTTAATGGTGGGCTTAACACAGTGTGGATCTAGGGATGGCAAATGTAACAAAATTCTACAATGTCACAAGTTGAGTAAACACTTGAGTTTTAACGATGTTAGTAAAGTGTGAGATATGGTGACACAAATTTGCTTTAAAGTGTGAATCAGTACACACGGCTACACCTCAAGCCATGAATGTCCAGTATAAACGGACCTCGTATTTTATAGGCTTTCCGCTCAATGAGAGATCAGCTTACACTGGTCGTTAGAGGTTTATATGTGGAGTCTACCACCACATTACTAAATATTCAAAGAACGAGAATCAAAATTACTCCTATTATTATTTTTCAAATATTGGTCTAAAACTTTAAGTCTATATTTTATTATTAACTATTTATGCCTTACGCCAATCTGCCCCGTTTCTAAGGGTCGTAGCGTGAGATTAATTAGACTATAACGTTCCTTAAAAATTGGGCTATCAAATGTCACATTATATCAGTGCCTCCAGTGAAAAGAGGCATAAGTCGAGTTATGCCCTTTTGTTTTTATTGCACCATTGTAATCTCCGTGTTCTGTTACACAACATATCAAAAGGACATAACTCTAGCTCAATCGTAACCTGGTTTTTTGAATTGCATCAAGGACATAACTCGCCGTTTTTTAAGGCATATCCACTGATATCAAGTAAATTTCACAGCTAAAAAGATACCACTGCAATAAATCCAAAAACACAAACCAACAAAAAGACATAATGACAGTTAATTGAACTACTGACATGACAGAAAAGACACAAACCATTTTGTTCCGAAGCGATTTAAATGTAGAAAGAAATAAATGCAGATAATACCTTTAAGTGAGCATGTGTATATGGGAACAACTCGATTTGTATCGTTTGATTCGCGTAATTTCAAATGTTTATCCCCACTTAGCGCTATCGCTATTGGTGGATTGGCACGTGTATAATGAATAAGTCGTTTCATTCTTTATTTTATAATTTCTATTTTGTTTATTTTTCTTTTTAAAGTAAATACTGTTTCGTGTGTTTGTTTTAAATAATATATATATTGCAGTCGAAACTCTAGCAAAATCAGTTAAAAGTACTTTTGACTAACTGAATCCGTCAAAACTGGTTTTGGTTCTGTGGTCACAGTTGTAACCTAACCTAACCGATATGTGTATTTAGAATTTCGCCGCGAATTTTTCGCTTCTATAATGGAAATAAATGAATTGACTGCAACATATACAAACATTTTAAAGTCATTTCATATTTTTTGAGCTAAAATTTAATTAAAGCCAATTATTAAGAGGGGACTCTAGTCCTAAGGAATTTGAAAAATAGGTATTTTAAGAAACTATTGCCGTCGCGCTGCACCTCCATTCTTCCTGCACAGTGCGAAAACGACAACTAAAAACGGGCTTTTTTTTGAGTTTTTGAATTGTCATATTTTCTTGTGAAATTTTTTTTTGGAAAAAATGAAATAATACCTAGGGGCCCGTATGAATTAGATCTAGATTTTTTGGAAAAATATCATTGCTCTAGAGCCATTATCTACGAAGAAAACCGCAGAATACGTTTGTAGGGAGAAAGGCTCACTAGAGAACCCTCTTAAGACTTGTAACTGTTTAATGCAGTTTTGTTGTTGTACTCGACGCTAGTAGCCGTGGTAAGTTCAGTCAAAAGCGTAGTGTGATTTGTGTGTTTCCTTCAAAACTGGGGAAAAATTACACGCAGTCAAAAATTACTGAATTTGTGTTAAAACCGGCTAGAATTGTAAGTACCTATTTTATTTATGTAATTACTTTGACTTTGATTTTTACTAAGACATGCTCTTAATACATCAACTTTGGTAGAAATAGGTATACCAGGCCACTCAGAAAGTTTTGTGACAAAAAGTTTATTTTGGAAACTTCGATTACTATTTAAAGTAAAAATACCACTGTTCGATTTCCAAATTTCCCTCCGCATTTTTTTGAGAGCCAATTCAAAATGGATCTGCATCGAGAACAATATCGTTCAATGATTTCAAATGTGGCTTAAAACCTGATGAGTAATTTGATCGACTTTAAATTGCTTTTATGGATGAAGGACCTTCAAAAGCAACCATCTACCGCTGGTATAGCGGTCGTCTTACTTTGGCGAATGAACAAAGGAGTGGTCGTCCTACGACGGCTGTCACCGAAGAAAGTGTGTTGGCAGTAAAAAAAAAAAATCAAGAAAAGAGACGAATTACGTACGAAGAGATTCAGCATACTCTGCTGATTGGTTCAGGAAGTGTTCACAAGATTTTGCACGAGCACCTACGCGTAAGGAGGACAGTTCCCCGCTGGGTAAAACACAACCTCACCGAAGCTCAGAAGCAGGCCCATGTGGATTGGTGCCGTGATATGATACAAAAATTTGATGCAGGCTCGTCACGGCGCGTTTACGACATTGTGACAAGTGACGAATCCTGTATTTATCAATACGATCCAGAAACAAAGCGTCAGTCGAAAGTTTGACTGTTTCAAAATGAACCAACGCCTACGAAAGTGAAGCGATCGAGGAGCGCAGGAAAAGTTTTGTAAGCTAGTTTCTTCACTTTGATGGGGTACCTAGTTTCAATTCCACTTGGAGACCAAAGCAGCATCAACGCCGAATGGTATAGCACAAAATGCCTGCCAGAAGTTTTTTCTGTAATGAGCAACAAGCGCCCGAACACCGGGCTCCACGGGGTCGTTCTTCACCACGACAACGCGCCCGCGCACTCAAAACGAGGGACTTCCTGGACTCCACACCGGTCAGAGTATTGAGCCTTACAATCCTGATTTGGCTCCGTGTGACTTCTTTTTATTCCCTAAAATTAAAAATCAGCTCAAAGGGATACAGTTTTCATCGCCGGAAGACGCGCTAGCAGCGTTTGAGAAGGCCGTGGAAGAGGTGTCTGCGGAGGGTTGTAATTTTTTTTTAAATTACTTCAGACACATGAAACTTTCTATAGAGGCTGGTGGAGAGTTCCTTAAAAAGATTTAATAAAAAAAAAACATAGAAGTTAGTTTTTTAGTTTCTCAAAACTTTCTGAGTGTCCCACGTATTTAATATGTATCCTGTATTCAGACACTTGCGGCGGCCAAAATAAAAAATCATTTGTAAGTAAGTGCTGTAAATTCATTTTTTTTATGTTGATTCCTCGTTTTTTATGTTGATTATTTCAATAAATAAAAGTATTTAATAGTCCATTTATTTTATTATAATATTAGATAAGTTTATCATGTATGTTTGTTATTGATAGCAGAAAGACATTAGGTCGTATAATCGTCTTAAAAATTGATAAAATAAGGGAATAAGTCGTAATATTCCTTTACAAACGAGCAAAATTACAAGAACAAAAGACGTTATACCATTAATGCTTCGTTAATAAGGGCACAACTCAACAAAAAGTAAAAAAAAATATAGAAGGAGTGGTTGAATGGGTAAGTTATTTACGTTAAATAAAAGAACTATTTATTATCTAGAATGTGCAATAAAAAAAATATAATAATTACATCCCGAAATACTAAAAAACATCAAAAGTATGGTTTTTTGGCTCTCCTGAAAAGTGCCCATTTTGAGTTGTGCCCTTTTTCACTGGAGACACTGATATAGTCTATAACTTATCTCGAATTGCGCATCAAATTTTTGGACGAAAAATTCTTTTAATATTGAAAAAGAATTTTTCAATATCGGCCAAAAGCTCAAGATCGTGATCAAACAAATAACGTATTTTTTATTCATTTTCAAATCAATTCAAGGTTTGTATAATTTTGCCATCCTTGTCTGGACCATAAACCCAGGTCTGACCTGAATCCTGTACGTAATAAACAAACCGACATTTAGTATTAGTCGCAAAACAATATGACATTTGAACTTAAATTGCATTTACCGTTTATCCGCCGAAGTCGTATTTATCCGAGTCAAAAAAAAACCCGTGACAAAATAGACATTAGACATAGTTATAATTAAGTCTTTTATAATTATCTACTTGGGCAGAACGACACGAAAATATTTATCGGACTTGGGAAGTTGAAGGGTTGAAAGATGACACACAATTATTCTACAAAATATTTGAAAGCGATAGATGGTTTTTTTTTAAATAGTCGTCTTTTTTTATATGCAGTCTTGTCAAAATAAATCATTATAAGCATCTTTTAGTTATTATTAAAAGCTTTGGAGCGAACTAATCTTTTAATTAGTTGGAATTTTAATTAAAAGTGCTAACAAACTAATACAAAGTTGTCGAAAATTAATTATTTTACAAAAATTATTCACGGCCACGCCCGCTTCTTAGTGGAAACGTAATTTTGTTAGTCAAACACAGTTTAAGTAATGGTTAATGGTCGAGTAAGCTCCGCAAACATGTTTTAAACTTAGTTTAATTTAACTAACGGTTACACGCGGCTGTGCTTGACTAAGATTTTTTTTTACTAATTTATGTACCTATATCTTATTAATTATCACACGTTTAAACGGTGAAGGAAAACATCGTGAGGAAACCTGCATGCCTGGGAGATTTTCTTGACGGCGCGGCATGTGAAGTCTGCCATACCCGCAGTAGACTCGCGTGGTGGACTATGGTCATATCCCTCTCGTTCTGAGAGACTCGTGCCCAGCAGTGGGACGATGTAATTGGTTGATGATGATCGTGATTAGTGTATGCAGAGTCGAACTCTAGGGCCATCTGGGCCATGGCCCGGGGCGCAAATCCGCCTCTGGCCGATTGCATTTCGATATTAAAGAATAACTCAATTTTTTTTTTTATTTAAATCGTTTTTTTTTTCTTTGACTTCTGGGGCGGCGAAACTTATTGGCTCGGGGCGCCACATTTCAAAATACGTCCCTGTGTATGAGTCCCGAGCACAGCTACAAGACTTTTTATCGTTTGATCGTTCTGCGGAACCCTAACTATGTAAATGCAATTTCTGATCCTTTCATCGCGTGAAGTGTAACAGCTCAATCTTGACACAGCGATCTCCGTCCGTCTGTCATCGATTACAGGCGTGCTCTCCGGAACTGACGCGGGACTGTGACGAATTCTGGGAACTTTTTGATTTTAACCGTGACACTCGAGCGAATAAATTGTAAATGAGTAGTAGATGTTTTACCCGAATATGAAAAGGCAATGTAATGAGTTTATCAGTCTTTGTATGAACGATTCGTCTTTTTAAAAAACATAGAAAAGGGGACAAAAAAATGAGGTGTGTACTTCATTTTTGGAGCGCCGGAGGCCCAAATTCCGTAGTCCCCTTCCTTCTCCTTTTCTCTTCCCCTCCCTTTTCCTTAAATAGGCTCGGCAACGCATCTGCACCTCCTTGGGTTTTGCAAATGTCCATGGGTAGGTCGAGGCGCATCAGGTAGCTCGCCTGCTCGTTTGCTGAATAATCCCATAAAAAAATAGTCCAACCGACAGCTTTAAATGCTCTCCGAGGCACGGAGGGATCCTCCCATCCACTGACTGACCGCAGCATGTGTAGCTTAACCTTGCAGATCTGTTAATGAGCGCAACTATAACATAGCCATAAGCCCCACAACTAACTTATTACCAAATAATACTTTAAAAATACTAATTGAAGATCAAAGTTGAGCGCCAACCAAAATTAATATTTCTTACTGGCAATTATGCTTGCGTATAGAAGTAAAAATAAAACAGGCTACATAAGCTGCTTATCACATTGCAAGTAGTAAACTTAAATGGTAGCGACATTAACCCTGATATTTATGAACAATGCACTACAAAAGTACTAGAAGAATTTAATAAGTATTTCTGTGTCGTTTTAATGCTAGAAATATGATAAGGACAGAGAATCATCATACCGCTCATATAAGCTGCTATCGCCCTTTCTTCAAAAGGCCTTATAGGAAATGCCGGCGCCATTTATTTTAAAAGAAGTAAAACATTGTTTTGTAAAATGTCTATAAACGATCTATGGTACAGAAATAAAGGTAATTTATCATGTATATTTTAAAGCTTTTTGTTCATAACATATACTTATACATATACCATCACGCCTGAGTTTCCCCAAGGGTTTGGCAGAGGTGTACCTACTAAAACGCACCGTTTACCGATATGGTTAAATTCTCGAACTGGGAATAGAACCCAGGACTTCTAGGCAATCGCCCATAAAATCGCTAGAATCATAATAACTATAGCTAAGTTATGTATCAGAAATGACAGGTTAATTAATTAATTTCCCACTAACAAATAAACTTCTCAATTAGTTAATTAACATTTGTTTACCAATTAACAACTCCTAACAAATTTCCCAAGAAGTGTGCACAATCAGTTACTTACGTAAACAAATTAATTTTATGTTATTTAGGACCGATTTTTTAATAGTTAGTAAAACTGTCTAATGGCTTTAAAGAAATACATTTTAGCGAAAGAAAAATTCAGCCCCAGGCAGGGTTCGAACTTGCGTCCCTCCGGTTAAGTATTTCGGACACTATGCTATTTTAAGCATTGCCAATTCCACTGCCCGTGTTGTCGATTTTTTTTCTAAACTTTAAAAATTAGAGTTTTAAAATAAAAATCGTTTAATAGCAAATTTTATCAGATTTCCTTGAAACTATAGTAAAATTCAAGTCTTTTTTATTTCGAAAATTTATCTTGTGTACTTAAGAAGTTATTGCAGTATTAAAAGTGTAATACTTAGTTTTGAAAGCCAGTGTATATTATGTTAACAGGTTTAGAATAATATAATCGTAATAAGGTGTTTAATGGGGTCAAGTATAGGAACAGCGATAAGCTTCGTATCAGCTGGTATTATTGTTGCATTGTGATTAATAACTCATTATGTTATAACTAGACTTTTATGGTTATGACCGTAACTTTGACCTAATCTATACTTAATATAATAAAGCTGAGAGTTTGTTTGGTTGTAGGAATTTATCTTAGAAACTACTGGTTCGAATTCAAAAAATATTTTTTGTTGGCCCAATTCTTGAGCAAGGATATAGGCTATTTAACATAATGCTACGTCCCTTAGAACGGAGCAAATCAGGTGAAAGCAGCACAGCTTGTCAATAATAAGAGGTTAAGGGCCTGTTTCACCACCTCCGGATAAGCACTATCTACCAGATAAATTCAAAATTGGAACAGAATTTGTATGTATTTAACTGTCAGATAATTTATCCGGAACGTATCAGAAGGCGGTGAAACAGGCCCTAAATATAATACTAAGTCGCGGTTTGGCGGCGGCGGATCAAATTATTATTGAGTTTTTCTATAAAATTCTTTAAACAGCTAGGAGTTCGGTTAAGTTAGCTCACATTTGCGGACGAATGCCACAGCGCTCCTGTAGAACTCCTTTAAATAAAAATTAAATCGTACGTGTACCATTATCGTAAGCAAAAGAACATAATTGTAGATCTTCTGTTGTTTACAATAACCGTATAGTTATGTCAAATAAGATATGAAATTGTTATGACACTTGAATGCGTGGGATCTGTGCGTGTGTGGTTGAAAGCTGTGGTCAATAGCAAAAAAGACTATTTATTTTTATGATGACTACAATGTAATGTGGAGAATGGATACATCAGGAGTTTGTTATCTATAGTCGCTATAAAGCAATATTTGAAATCATCTTAGGTGTAAAATCATGGTTTTTTTGAGAGTATGGGTGTAACATTTACTTTACTCATTAATTTATTTCAATCTAATCAGATGCGGATAAATATCAATGGCGATAAACCATCGCCATCAGATTTCCATAGCCCTATGGCAGGGCAATACCGACATCTTTGTGATATAGTGGGTGTTAGGCAAATAAGACTTATAAAAAAATATTACGAAACTTACAAACATTCACCAAAAGAAACTTTACCAACTCAAGGTAACAATGCGCGAGTCATGCCATAAATATTGCTGGCTGTATATTCTTGTTTGTCACCAGATGTAAAAAAAACTCCGAGGTGTGAAGGCATTTTGTTACTTTTAGTTCATGATCCAACTATTTCTCAACCAAAAACCGTTATCAACAAACAAGTGCACTTTCAACATCGATTGCCACGGTAACAGAAACGGGAAATCACTTACTAATTGCTTACAATTGGAAGAACAAACTGTCGCGTTGTACATCGGTCGTAGTTAATTAAACGATACCGATTCGTTTCGTACAGTGCTTCGTACTGAAGCAACGAAGAGCGATCGAGTTCCGCTCCCGATCTTGCCAATTTATTCTACTACAAAATCGTCTGTTGAACGCTGTTAAATATTTCTATAACCGACAGATACTTTTTCCCAAGTGTGGGGATTCATAATGCACTAATATGAGTTTCATGTTTGGAAGTACACCTAGGACACAGGAGAAAAAACTCGTGTAGAGCAACGTGTTAATTTTTTATATATATTTCAAGTTAAATGACAGCGTTTAATTCGTTTTCTTGATCGTTGATCCCTCTGCACATACATTTTTATTGGAGTTTATTTTGCATAGATGTGTTACTTTAATGAAGTAGATTGTTGAACGCTATCAAGTAATAAATTGACCTCCCGAAATTGTTCATGACATGGTTTCCTACGACCCCTTTACAGAATAAATTGGTGAGGCCACGATGCCGCACCACGCAGTCTAGTCATTTTAACAACACTCAAATTTTCAATTGATTTCATGAAACCATTCATTTGATTTAAGATTTAATCCGTATATACCCGTTTATATTCGACTTACGTATGATTAAAATACGTAGGTATATAATAAATAAGCAAAAAATAGCACACCTTGCTTTGTGAGGTCGGCTAAAACACCTAATGCGACCAAAAAAAGCTTTGCATGTTTACACTCTACCCGAAGTTGTAAAAAATATAGCGCAAGTGCTTGCCAGGGTAATAAAAGCTGCAAGATTGTAGGCTTATAGTCTTGTTTGCAAGATAATAACATGTAAAAAGAAAGAATGGGCAGGAATGTCTGTGAACACCATTCCTACATTTATAACGACGGCTTGACCATTTGGTGCGAATTATTGATGTATTATTTTGATTCCTGGAAGGACCTCTAGTATATTTTTATGGTACCGGCACTAATAAACACACAGGTATACTTGTTGTATGAAAAGTCACGCTATGTGCGTAAGTAACCATATACTTCTTTTTCTACACAATATCCTAGTTCCACGGAATAAGACTAATTAAGAGTACATGAGACTGATCAAGCGCACATAATGACAATGCATGTTTTTATTAAACAGTAAACGACGGCTATACGTGACTCACCGCGGCGCCTGCGCTGTTTCGATATTATACCTACTATCTAAGAAGACAAGTGTTGTAACATTAAAGCTTCGTCTTTCTGTTAATAATATTGTAGCTCCCAAACCGATGGAACGAGTTCCATCTGGTTTTAAAAGCAAGTTTTTTGTGGATAGGATTTACAAAGTTAAGCAGAAACTTAACATACCACCATCATCATCATCTTATGTATCATCGAAAGCTTCGAAAGGTCAAAATTGAGGTGTACTAATTTACACTCGCAGTTCGTCGTTACGTTTAGGTCCTATGTAATAAGGGGCGAGATTTTTGTCCCAAACACCGAGATGTTACTGAGAATATTAACTATAGAGTTATTCGCGGCTTCGCTCGCATGGGATCCTATTTATCTCGCGGGATAATAAATAGCCTACGTCAATCTGAAATAATGTTGGCTTAAATGCAAAATAATAATTAAAATCGATTGAATAGTTTCAGAGTTTATAAATTACAAAAAACTTTCCGCTATATTTTTAAACCTGCAGGATTTCACAATAAGCTGTGACGCGTAAGCCCAATAGACCAATGACCGTAAATCATTACAAAAGACCCTTATTTTAGAATAACATCGAACGGAATTACCAGTCATGCTTTTAAAAATACCAAAGCTACATAACATTTTATTAGAATGGACCACACATGCGTCATCTGAAGCGGGCGAAGCTCCTCGCTCCTTCAATTCGATTGGTGAACGCTGTCTCAATCGTTTGTAGATCACGCTATTGCAGTACATGATTGGATAATTGTACCAAATTGTTTCGATGCGGAGTGAATAGTTCTTGTTGTTGAGTTCTTTACCAATTACGTTGTAAAGTTTTTAATTAGTCTCGTGTAAGTTTTATGGTGGTTTTAGAGGAGTTATTAAGAGGTCAGTTACCTGACAAGATCGAGGTTTAATGGGTAACAGTGTGACTGTAATTGGTTTATTATTATGAAGTCCCCGGGGAGTAAGTTTGAAGGTTATGTCGGACTCTCCATTCTACATTTATTTATCATCAACCCATTAACTGTCCCACTCCTGGGCACGGATCTCTTAGAGTAAGAGGGGTAATTAGTCTATAGTTTACCCCCTGTATTCCTTGGAAGGATTAGGCAGAAATGTATTAGTGTATAACCACAGATCGCCGGTTTGTTTAGGTCCCATGTAATAGGGGGGCGGGCCTATTACAATTCACCGGGCACATATTAAAACTCCGCGCTGCTACTGAGAATTTCATAGAAAAACCCGAATAACACCTTGCTCTACCTGGGAATGGACCTCAACACTTCTAGCGTGGCATTGACTAATAAAGCAGTCTAATCGAATTATTAGAAACCTTAAAGGTTTTTATAATATTCCAGATCATTTTCAAGCTTGTCAATCTTCAAGAAATAAAATTCTCGGGCCCTGTATGGCACAGATATAACATAACATAACATACCATCACGCCTGTATTCCCCGAAGGGTTAGGCAGAGGTGCACTTAATGTACACCCACAGTTTGGCGGTATGTTTGGGTCCCATGTAATAGGGGGCGAGCCTATTGCCATTCACCGGGCACAAATCCAGACTCCGAGCTGCTACTGAGAATTTCATAGAAAAACTCAATAACACTTTGCTCGACCTGGGGATCGAACCCAAAACCTCTAGCGTAGCAGTCGCGATTGGGACCACTAGACCAACGAGGCAGTCCATGGCACAGATATAGTTCATCAAATACGAGGCCGACATATTGACATGGGGATCGTGTACCATAGGTTAGGTCCCCATTAGTATGTGACGACAACTAGTTTTACAGTTAAATAAACCGGCGCTGTGAACTGCAGTTTAGAGCGAGCGTTAGAGCCATTAAAACAGCGGGAGACTTACAGACATCTGCGTTATCACGCCTAATTCTCCTAGGAGTAAACAGTGGTGTATTGATGCCATCATTACATTACGCCTGTATTCCCCGAAGGGTTTGCAGAGGTGTACTAATATACACCCACATTTCACCGGTATGTTTAGATCCCATGTAATAGGGGGCGAGCCTATTGCCATTAACCAACAAATTCAGACTTCGAGCTTCTACTGAGAATTTCATAGAAAAACCCAATAACACTGCTCGACCTGGGGATCAAATCCAGGACCTCTAGCGTAGGAGTCGCGCTTAGGACCACTAGACTAATGAGGCGGTCGGGACGCAAGGGGAGACGTAAACAAGTACATCACATATTATCACGCCTAATTCTCCTAAGAGTAAATAGTGGTGTATTGATATATAACCACAGTTCGCTGGTATGCAATAGGACCTATTATGTTAACTTATACCTTTAAACACCGAGCTATTACTGAGAATTTGATTAAAAAAGCCAAATATCGAGAAAAACAATTTGCTTGAATTAGAAATCGAGCCAGCAGCCGCGTTTGCAATCAGGCTAGCTAGCTGCCCGCGATCTCACTCGCATCCCATAAGACTTTTAAAGATACGGTCCAATCTTTACTTATATATAATATTAATATCTATCTATACTTATACTTATATATTATAAAGCTGAAGAGTTTGTTTGCTTGAACGCGCTAATCTCGAGAACTATGGGTGCGATTTGAAAAATTCATTTTTTTTTCGGTTTTTCAAATCGCACCCGTAGCCCATTTATCGAGGAAGGCTCTAGGCTATATATCATCACGCTAAGACCAATAGGAGCGGAGCGTAAATTAAAAATGTTACAAAAACAGGAAAAATTTAAATGCAGAAAAGCTGAGAAACCACGCTGGCGAAGCCGTGGGCGGAAAGCTAGTCTATCAATAAATTGTTTCACCGTTCAGCATGACGAACCACATTCATTTAAAAGGATTGTGTGGACTATATTAGATTTTTTGTATTTCAGTGCGATGAAATACAAAAAATATACAAAAAAAAATTGCCTATATAATCCCACTCCTGAGCAAATGCTTTCTCCCATTTTTTCACCTTGTCTCGCTGTTGTAGTACTTCTTTCCCATTCCCAAGAAAGGGATTCAGGTCATCTCACCATCTCTTCCGCGGTCTTATCAATTCCGGTTAACCGTCAAGGGCTTCATTTCATCCGTTCCTTTTGCCTTCGGAAACAATTTCTAAGCAACTCCTCCATCAACAGCGCTTTTCCCCGCTCTTTTCAAAGCCCCAATAGAAATACTAGTTAAGTTTTAAAGTATGTATACAATAGCATTGGCGGTGAAAACAATATTGCGCATAATGAGACCCTTTGTGACCAGGTTGGGGTCAAAAAGGTCCCACGAACATAACGGTAATGTTGACTTCACAGTCGTTACCCATTTTGGGATTGACTTGTTCTATACCATACCATCACGCCTGTATTCTCCGAAAGGTTAGGCAGAGATTTACTAATGTGCACCCACATTTTTGATATATTTTTTTAGGTCCCATGTTATAGGGGGCGACCCTATTGCCATTAACCGGGCACAAATCCAGACTCCGAGCTGCTACTGGGAATTTCATAGAACCCAATAACACTCCTCGACCTGGGAATTGAATCCAGGACCTCTAGTGTAGCAGTACCACTAGACTAATGAGGCAGTTGTTCTATAAATAGAATACCGGGAATAAATGGAATAACCAATTATATGATATTTTTGTATATATTTGGTATGTCTGAGAAAATAGGTCGTAGGCTATTTTACCCTCCTACTTTCACCCCCCATTTTTTAATAGCATTTTTTAGTATGGCAGAACAGCTTTTGCCGGGTCAGCTAGTTACATTATATGTAGATTTCAGCAATTAGCTACCATCCGATATCCCATACCGAAGGATTGTCGTATTCTTCAAGATACAGAAAGTTCTCGTTACCTATCCATATTATGATAGCTGCAAGTGCAGCTTAACCCTCCTGGGACTAGTTTATGCAGTCGGTTAGGCATCATCAAAGTACATCGATCATCCTGACACGGCATCAGATTGTATGTTAATGACTAAGCTCTCTACAATCGATCATTTGGTGTAATGATCACTTTTTGCGATGCTGTGATTCAATGATGTTTAGGAATTTTGATTATTTCAGCCTAATCCTTATAGATATTACGGCAAAGACTGCATCATGATGCGTGAGCTCTTTAGCTCGATTCCCAGGTTGAGCAAATTGGAATTAGACGCTTTTTTTTTAGAAAATTAGTTCATACAAATACAAAAACTTCACTATACTTAAAAGTCGGATAAAAGTACAATTTCAAACTATTAAAAAAACAATTGAAGAAGTCTTATAAATCTCAGTTATATTTTCCTGGGCTTTCATTAATTGGTTACCATTTGCCCATAATGGGGCATTTATTGCCTACATTGTGCCATTCATATTTAACTGCATACTGAGCGATAAGAAGGCGATATTGCATTTCTCTCTAGATTTTGAAATGAGAAGAAAAATATTTATTTTATTTTTATTACGATATTTATTCTTTGACTAAATCTTTTAAGTAGTTAATGTATCAATTAAAGAGGAGAGACGAATAAAATAAATAAAGTTAAGAGAATAAGGTATTAAATCACAAAAAATACTAGTTACCTGTTTTATTATATTTGGCAACAAAACAAAGAAACAAGACTGCCTCATTAGCCTAGTAGTCCCAAGCGCGACTGCTACGCTAGAGGTCCTGGGTTCGATCCCCAGGTCGAGCAAAGTGTTATTGGGTTTTTGCTCGATTAATGGCAACCTCTGCCTAACCCTTCGGGGAATACAGGCTGATGGTATGTTATGTTATATTATGTTAACAAAACAAATAAATGCATTTGAATTTGATTGATTTATTGAAAACCTCCTTCTTTAGTAAAGTCGATTTAGACGTAAACAAAACCACAATGTTTTGATCAATTAGTGACTAGGAAGTGCGTCGTAAACGCAATTTTCATAACACCCCGTTGTTTACGTTTCAACGATTATAATTACGTACCTAGTTTACGTTTCTTCGTAATAGTTTTTACATTGTGGAATGTCAACATTGTTCGGTGTAAACATTGAAATTCACACGGTAGGTACTTTAGATGTATGGAGTAAATGGCGTCTATATCCATGGCGTTCACAAATGAAATGTTTATTAATAAAAAAAATACACTCATTTTCTAACTGACCGTGATCCGTGAATTACAAGCCGATGGTGAAAATTATTAATTGTTTTTGAAAGGGTATACTCTTGAGATATCATTGCCATCTGGTTTAAGATCTGATTATGGGATCCTAACCATAGATGGCCCCTTATGCATGTTCCCCCATTATTCGAAAACGGCTCGAACGATTTGGAAAATTCTTTTTTAAATTATTAATACATTGAATGATTTGGAGAGCTGGTAAATACGTTGGTATCGGTTGTTAAAGGAATGTGGTTAGGAGCCCAGAAAGTATGGCATTCAATCTGGATATCGGACTATGAATTGTTGGTTCAACTCTACCCAATCTAGTTTTTCGAGGAATCGCCGTGATATTATGTTACCCCTCACATCAAATAAAAAGTTAAGATGGGACTTTGCGAACAAAGAAGTGAGGCTGGCTAAAACTACGCCTTGCCGCGTACATACACAATCACAGGCACATACGTATACCGAAACTACGCCTTATCTTGTCAGTCGAGCTATCGAAAGCTCGACTGACAAGATACGGCGTAGTATCGGTATTGTTATATAGTGTAAAATTGTGTTCGTACACGGCAAGGCGTAGGTTTAGCCGGGCTCACTTCTTTGTTCGCAAAGTTCTATCTTATTTTTTTATTTGATCTGAGTGTTACCCATATCATCAAATTCATAACACTCCACACTAATCGCGGCAAGATTCAAAAATAATTCTACGACACACTCGGGAATTCTCACTCGACAAGGTTCATAAATATAATTTAATGAATGTGTGCATTGTAGATTGTTACAACAAGATTGGTATGTTAACCCAATTTCGGAACGGTTTTACAAGTACAGATGACAAATAACACTGTTTTCCATTCCTAAATCAGTTTGGAATTCTAAACAGCGAATTGTAGTAAGTATTTCTTCATTACCTGTTCACACTTACTACAAATATTATAATGTAATGAAATCCGTGCGTGCTACGGTCGCGAGTTTGAGTGAAACAAATATTTGTTCTTTAAATAGTTTGTGCAGCAAAGTTTCAAAAAACAAAAGGCTTATGACCACACGTTAGTTAGAAGTGAAAGAGACTTAACTGAAATAAAAAAACCGGCCAAGTGCGAGTCGGACTCGCGCACGGAGGGTTCCGTATCATTACGATTTATGACGTATTGAAAAAAAACTATTTACTAGATCTCGTCCAAACCAATTTTCGGTGGGAGTTTACATGGTAATCTACATCATATATATTTTTTTAGTTTTATCGTCCTCTTATTTTAGAAGTTACAGGGGGGGCGACACACATTTTACCACTTTGGAAGTGCCTCTCGAGCAAAATATTCAGTTTATGACGTATTAAAAAAAAAACTATTTACTAGATCTCGTCCAAACCAATTTTCGGTGGAAGTTTACATGGTAATCTACATCATATATTTTTTTTAGTTTTATCGTTCTCTTATTTTAGAAGTTACAGGGGGGGGACACACATTTTATCACTTTGGAAGTGTTTCTTGCGCAAACTATTCAGTTTAGAGAGAAATGATATTAGAAACCTCAATATCATTTTGAAGACCTATCCATAGATAACACACACGTATGGGTTTGATGAAAAAAAAATTTTTGAGTTTCAGTTCCAAGTATGGGGAACCCCCAAAATTTATTGTTTTTTTTATATTTTGGTTGAAAATCTTAATGCGGTTTATAGAATACATCTACTTACCAAGTTTCAACAACGTAGTTCTTATAGTTTCGAAAAAAAAGGCTGTGACACGATCGGACAGACAGACAGACAGACATGACGAATCTATAAGGGTTCCGTTTTTGCCATTTGGCTACGGAACCCTAAAAACACGCAAAGCTCGACTTCTATCCGATTCAGCGTTACCGACTCGAGCGGTTCAGTATCATTCAATGTTTAGAAAAAGGTGCACGTAAAGAAGTTTTCACTTCAAAAACTGTAGTATGCTCACTAAACTGATTTTTCCAACGAATGTAGAACTTATGTTGAACTTTTTTACTGAAGAACCTCGAAAGGCCACAAAGTTAAAATGCGTGTAAACAGACCATGTCAACTGTATGTTGAACTGTGGGGTTTCATTGCACAAAACAGCGGCCCGAAGACATTACACCACAACTTTTCTGTTCATCTTAAGAATTAGAGAAAAGAAACAGTGCATCGGGAGAAGTAGAGAAATGAGAGGAAAAAATACAGAAACTTATCAGGAAAATAATTACGAATCCGAAAAATGTATAACGACTACACATTGAATTTGTACTTCAGACGAAGTTTATACTTCTGACGATGAAGTCGATGCAGTTGCTACTGTTGCAAGCCCTTAGAACAAGGGGTTAGCAAATACCAAACGTTAAGAAATTGCAATGCAAATATGTTGACGCAATGCGCCTGAGCAAGGGGTTACACGAACAATAAGACTTCCGTGCTCCTTATCTATGCAGTGCAACGGTGATAGTGGGGACAAATCACGTGTGACCCCAATAAATCGCACATTGGTGCAATAGTCACAAGAAACTAGGAGTTCAAGTGAAACTGGTTATCTTTTACGAGGTGCCTCTGAATGGGACTGTATTTACCACGAGGGAAATCTTATTACTTTAGAAGTATTTTAAACAAACCTTACATACCATCACGCCTGTATTCCCCGAAGGGCTAGGTAGAGTAGGAGTACTAATGTACACCCACATTTCGCCGGTATGTTTAGGTCCTATGTAATAGGGGGCGAGCCTATTGCCATTAACCGGGCACAAATCCAGACTCCGAGCTGCTACTGGGAATTTCATAGAAAAACCCAATAACACTTGGCTCGACCCGGGGATCGAACTCAGGACCTCTAGCGTAGCAGTCGCGCTTAGGACCACTAGACTAATGAGGCAGTCAGTTAAACAAACTAAATGCCCAAATTGGTATAGCATAATCGGCCTATAATTGTCCAACTGCTGGGACACAAGCCTCTTCTCGGTGAGAGGGAGTGGGCCGTAATCCACCACGCGGGCCCACTGCGGATTGGTAGATGTCACATGTCTTCGAATTTTTGCTTCTAGGAGATGCCGGTTTCCTACCAATATTTTCGTTCACCGTTTTGGGAGCAGTGGTGATGAAATCATCATCATCATCATCAACTCATTACATTGTCCCACTGCTGGGCACGGGTCTCCTCTCACAATGAGAGGGATTAGGCTATAGTCCACCACGCTAGCCTACTGCGGGTTGGCAGACTTCACATGCCGTCAAGGACATCTCTCAGGCATGCAGGTTTCCTCACGATGTTTTCCTTCACCGTTTAAGCACGTGATAATTAATTATTAATAAGCACATGACTTCGAAAAGACAGAGGTGCGTGCCTTGGATTCGAACTCGAGACCTTTGACTTGGCAGTCCAATGGTCATATCACTAGGCTATCACTGCACTGCTGGTGATGAAATAATTTTCATAAATTATACTATTATTATACAGGGTGGCATGGACATCGACGCACATCCGCTCACCACGAATTCAGTGCATGATTCTGGACACCCTGGCGTTGATATTTTTCGTCGGTTATGAAAAAAAATCTGCTTTTTCATACAAAAGTGCAATACCTACACGGTCAAAATGTATGGAACAGCTGATTGTTTGGGATGATCAACGCAAGAGGGTCCAGAATCATGTACTGAATTCGTGGTAAGCGGATGTGCGTCGATGTCCCTTTCACCCTGTATATTTAGTTAGGCATAACAATAAAGAACGCCTTTGAAGTTTTCTCCGCTTATTATATCACTTAAAAACATTACATTACTTAATGAGAAATTAATTGTGAGGCCTTCCTCGGAATTAATTTTCCATCAAGTCATTATAGCGGTAACCATGTTTACGAAGATTAATACAAATTAAACAAGAAGTTAATTATACGAGTATAATATTATGATCTGATAGCGGAAAAGTAAACATTGCCAAAATTCTAATGAACTCACTCAAATTTTATATTACTCACTCAATATTATGTTTGTTATCGAATTCCTAAACGACTGGACCGAGTTTGGGGTTTTTTTTTAAACTAATATTATATATAGGAAAGATTTGATTATTTGTTTGCAACTACTAAAAACTCTGCAACTACTGGACCGATTTGAAAAATTCTTTCACCAATAGAAAGCTACACTATTCCTGAGTGACATAGGCTATAATTATTATCCCGTAAAATGACGAGAAACGTATATCAACGCAGGCAAAGCTGCGGGCGGAAAGCTAGTTCCTAATATTTGAATGGGTCCCTGGATAGTTTAGAATCATAAAAAAGCCCGATCGGTGGCTCTGCAATTGAGTTCTATTCTAATACTAGCTTTCCGCCTACAGCTTCGCCCGCGTGTTTTCTCATACAAACTTTTAACCCCTATTTTATCCCCTTGGCGGTAGAATAAATCAAAATCCTTTCTTAGCGGATGCCTACGTCATAACATCTACCTGCATGCCAAATTTCAGCCCGATCCGTCCAGTGGTTTGGGCTGTGCGTTGATAGATCACTATGTCAGTCAGTTAGTCATCTTTGAGTTATATATATTTAGAATTAATTATTTTTACGCCGACAAAGTTGTATCTACAAAATGTTATATGTTTTTGAAGTTTTCAACAGAAACGTCCACGTATTATGAGCTTGTGGCTAATAATTAACTAAACTTATTAAATAATCTTTAAGGTTGAGTTGCTCTTTTCACGGTCAGAATGTGATGGGTGACCATTCTTAACTCATTTACGCGTTGTTGTCCATGCCTCGGAGAGCATGTAAAGCTGTTGGTACCGACTGTCATACGAACACCTATGACAGTCGTTAGTGGTAATAACAAGCCTCAGATCAAATAAAAAGTTAAGATGGAACTTTGCGAACAAAGACGTGAGGCCGGCTAAAACTACGCCTAGCCGTGTACAACACACAATTATACGCACACATGTATTAGTTAACTACGCCTTATCTTGTCAGTCGAGCTTTCGATAGCTCCATGGCTCGACTGACAAGATAAGGCGTAGTTTTAGTATACGTGTGTGCGTGTAATTGTGTGTTGTAGGTATACGGCAAGTCTTAGTTTTAGCCGGCCTCACTTCTTTGTTCGCAAAGTTCCATCTTAACTTTTTATTTGATCTGAGTCAGAAGCACAAAAAGGCTGACAACCAGTTCATCCTCAGGATATTGCGAAGAAATAGACTTGAGGAAGTCTGATAGCATTCGCTTCGTGTAAAATACAGATATTTAGCCGCATATTGTTAGACTAGAAGCTGACTCCGACATAATCGGGAAAAAGGCTAGAAGGAGAGTACTCCGAAGAAGTGAAATACATATATATACATTTCCTATTCCGTATCCCATTGTTTCGTCACTCACAATATTTTAAGTCATTGATGACACTCATTCCACAATGTCTGAGTTTAAAACCACAGTGACATAACTATTATGTAACACCCACATTCTTTTAAAACAAATTACTTGATATAATCAACGAAATCTTTTAACCTAGACCAGGATAAAAGGGAGTATTCCTCTTTCGGCACCATTTTTTGAGCACATATGGTTTGAGCACCTAAGCTATTCCACTTACAGCACCAATAGTTATATTAGCTTGGTGGTCAATGTGCTAATATATACCTATAATTTTTTTTTTAAAAGGTTTAAAATCATTTGGAGAAATTTGACGGTTTTGTAAAACTTGATGTGCTGACTGTACCTTAATTGTAAAAAAAACGATTACTTATTATTATTTAAATTTAGTTGTGTCCTTATCCAAGCTGTGGTCTCCTGTAAGTGAAGAAGTACACTTATTACAGACCATTGATTTTTCTTAGCCTTAAATCATCACGTACCTATATATATTTTTCGTCGGAGATCCTAAATAAATAAATAAGATATAATTAACCTTTTATGTCGCACAACGGCCATATGTGTGAATGTCCTTCCTAACTTGATTCACGATGAAAATATTTAACTGTTCGAATGAGGATAAACGTTTACACAAGTGTATATACTTACTGTAAACGTATGACATTTAACGAAACCAGTATTAAAGTTACGAATTTTACATTTTACCCAATTACAGAGAGAGATCGAAATGAGAGTAGAACCTTCACTTCCAAGTATCAAAATGGACCAAATAAATAAGTACCTATATAATTTTAAAAAACGAATATCTCTTTTAAGTATATTTCGTATAATCTTTTTTTTGAAACAATAGAATTGGTCGGAATGAAAATTTAATGTCTTCACTTCAAATATCGATACATATAATAAAATTTTAATGGGCCGATGTCTGTACATTATAGATAATATTGAATAAAAACTAATATGGGGGTCTTTATTAGAGCATCAAAAGCAAAAAAAAAAAAATTTTCTTTTTCTTTTGTCTGTATGTCTGTACACGCATCACGCAAAAACTATTGCACGAAATTGGATGAGGTTTAAACAGTTGTATTTCTGAAGGTCTAACTTAAAATCGAGAGCATGTTTCATGTTGACACGCCGCCTAATTGACACTTATTGATATTTTCAATCATTTCTTTTTTCCGCCACACTGAACTAATTCATATAATTAATGTAATTCACCATAATTATGCGTAATTTACTTTCAGACTCCCATAATAAGTGTTTAATTATTTATTGTTAGCCAATTTAGAAAATTAATAGTAGGAAAAGGGAAAATTTTATTAATTAATCAAATATTATTATTACCACACATTTTTTTTATTTAAAATAACGTCATACACAAAACACAGCTTTACGAACTCATTTGCGAAACTTGTAATAATGAAACATGATTATAATATACTAGTTTTGAAATAGCGTGGACGAAATTACCTAATCAGAAACCAACTGAGATGATCTTTTCTGTCTATGGATTCTCCATTCAACAGAGAGTTCAAGCTCGTATCTCAATTAGTTCAACAGATACTACTGAATCTGTTCACCTAATTCAGATCAGATAATTATACCATATTGGAGCATAATTATGCTTTCTATCAGTTAAAAGAGTGTCCATGGAGTTTCTTGCTTGAGTCTTCTTCATAGGATCAACTTTTTGGAACCGTGAAACTAAAGTCAATATCGTTTTTTAAATGCTTGTAAAAGCTTATTTCAAATAAAAATATTTGGTTGATAGATTGAAAACAAAATTAAAATCTATTCAGTAGTTTTTGAATTCATCCCTTTTTAGTAGGTATTTTCAATGTACTGAAGCAGGTTTTTGACAATTATTTAATAGTAGGTCTTAATTATAAAGTATTATTTATTACCGTAAAAATATTATCTTCTAAAGACACTTTTTTGTACTAGATGGCGCTGACATTGTATATAGCTGACGACCTCAGATGAGAAATCCCGAAACGAACTCATAGAAGGTTAAGGCAACAATAAGCTTAATACCTAAGTAGGTAAGTATAATTTTTTTATTTGTTATTAATTATCTATAGAAAATTGTTTTTTAAAACAACCAAGGAATCAGTACTTAAACGTCGCGTCGCAACGTGTATAATATTTATTTCTCTTAATATAAGGGGAGGTCAGGAAGCGTCGTCCAAAGACAAAATTATAAATAGGTAGAAACAAACTACTACTAATAAATTTAATGTAATGTCTTGTAACAAAACAAAATAAATTATTAATACACGATGAACCAGATACACTGACTAATATGAATATCGATAGAAATCTCCAAACAAATCGACACAATTGATATGATGTAACTGCAGAACTAAATGAATGATATAATATCAGTGTGAGAACAATTATGTTTAAACAAACATATGACCTAGTTAGGACGTAAGACAGGCGCAAATTGCCTGTTCATATGAAATACGGTAGTAAATCAAAATACAGCATAACCTTTACAATCGAAATTCCACAACTCTAGTGAAATAGCAATATTTGATACATACATACATATTGTCACGCCTGTCTCCCATGGGGGAAGGCAGAGACTAAAGATTTCCACTTGCTACGATCCTGGCACACTACTTTCGCTTCATCTACATTCATTAATCTCTTCATGCATGACCGTCGGTTTAGGGTGCTCGGAACCTGGTCTGATCTTTAAGATGAAATTGAAATACCTATCTAAATCTATACTTTAGTATGTATAATAAAGCTGAAGAGTTGGTTTGAACGCATCTCTGGAACTACCAGTCGGATTTGAATAATTCTTAATTTGTGTTTACATAATTTATTCAGCTCCACTTAGTGATATTTTGATTTAATTGTTAGAAATTAATCTTGTAAGCCCTTGGATGTGACATCTGTTAGCTTGTAAGATCACATGAATAAATAACTAAATTCTTTGTGTATGGGTATGATAGCTACAAAAATGAGGAAGGTAATAGCCATCTGATCAAACCGCGGGCACAGATAGTAATCTAATCTAGATAAGTACAATATGTTCAAAATACAAATATAATTTAAAAATCTTTAAGATGATGAGATTACATAGAAACATATAAAAAGTCAACAATGACCTTAGCAATGAAATTATCTGCTGATTTCTTAATAGCTTCAACTATTGTTAGAATTGTTTCTTGTTAATCTAAATAAAAAACAACCTGTGACTGCTACGTTAAATGTCCTTAGGTTCAATTTCCAGGTCGAGCATTGTTATTGGGTTTTTCTATGAAATTTCCAGTAGCAGCTCGGGATTTGGATTTGTGCCCGGTTAATGGCTATAGGCTCGTTGCCTATTACATGGGACCTAGACATACCGGCGAAATGTAGATAACATTGAGTAACTAGATAGGCACCTACTCCTCTGGCAGACATTTCGGGGAATAAAGTCATGATGGAAAGTTATGTAATTTTTAAAAGATAAACGAGTAATATGTGAAGCATTTATATTTACCTACTTATCTATTTCTTGAAGGCTATTAAATTGTTTATCAGTCTTTACGCGGAAGAAGCTATAGAAAATGTGGTCAAGTAATAACAAGACAAACACTAATAGAGTTATAAATAAAATACAGTGCCAAGCTGAAAATTAAATCCTTTTGTTTCGCATAACAAAGAGATTAAACAGTAGGCAAAAATTAAAAGCAAGCATGTTTTTTCGATTATCATCGGTTTACAAGAGCTGCTAATAATAACGCTGAAGTATTAGGTACCGGGAATTACAACATTTATCATACACTTGACACTAATACGAATTATACAAACAATCTACCCGATACAATCAGAGATAACAATGATTGATTTGAAAGAAGCGAACATAAATCATCGAGAAATTTTAATTTTAAAACAAATGTTAAGAAGATACCTAACTAACTTTTACTTCCTAAAGAATTATACAGACGCATTCATGAGTCACAATGTAAACAAACTTATCGCAAGATTTCTACAATGTTTTCACTACAGAGATTACTACTACATAAACTAAGTTCAAAACCCAACTAAAGATACTTCCAAACGATAAAATTTACATTCCAAACGAAACATAAAAAAACTTACGACGAACATAACTATTTACTGCACTTTAATTAGAAGTCTGATAAACTAGAAAATAAACAATGCAGATGAAAGTGTTGATACAAACGAGAATAAAAACGACGGTGCCTAAACAATGGGACTCATTGAAACGCATCGTGTGTAAGAATTTCAAAATCTACTCACCATGCATGTCAGCATCAACACAATGGACCACAGAGCACTTGCACACATACACTCAAAAAATCTAAAATTATATTTTAGAATTTATCAAAACACTGGACCTAATATACTTCCTGGGGGGACACCACGAGGTAATAATTCGAAAATCGTATTTCGTTCGCAATATGCGCACGACTGCATGCGCGTGCCTTCCAAATAACTGCCCGCTCACAACAGTGATCAACGACTGACTGACGGCGGCTGCGCCGGCGTCGCTGTTTACTATAACCCCATGCACAAGATTATCAAAAGCTTTCGAAGAATTTTCGACCTTATTATATGGAAACTAGGATTCATTTTGAATTGTGGCTTGTCCTCTTATCTGTGTTAGTAAGTCGGACGAATGTATTTGTCATTTTGTATGAATGAAAAAATAAACTGTACGCATAGAGCTTTCTGTTGGCATTCATTTCGTTTATATCATAACCTTAATTAATGTTTACATCGCTTACAGTCCTTGGCTCACTGGTGTCTCGTATGACAGTATGATTCAGCTCTTATTTTACTACTCGTTTAGATTACTTATATCAATTTCCCGTAGATCATGGTTATAAAATGCAAGATTGTTAATAATATTTCTAAGAATATGTCTAGCATCCGATTTTATGTTTCTCGTTACTATTTGGATATGTGTGGCATCTGTCCAAATGAAATTGTAATGTAATGAGCACTATTTAAAAATGTCTTTCAACTAATTTTGAACTTTGTTACTTAGTGATTGAAATTAGTTTTGTTTGTATTCGGAAGTTGTTAGCCAGATGCGTCTGACAATAGACCTGTGTTTAAAAATCTTTTAATACATTAGTTCACTGTACCTATATTTTCCTGTTGATCAAAATAAAACTGACGCCATTGACCTAGTAATTACTATGGTTCTGATTTATTTGCGATCTTCTTTGTATTTGTATTATTATCGAATTAAATATACCTACCAACCTACTCATAATAATCATATTCCTGGAAAAGAATTTTCGATAGGTATTTTTTTAAGATGACAAGCAAAGTGTGGGCATCCTAATGACAAGCGACAACTGCAGCCTATAGACGCCACCAACACGACTGGTAAAACTCACTCGTTTTCATCTTGAGATCTGAGTCGTTAGGCCTATTTGCTGAGTAATGTCATTGACTACATGTATAGCCTTCAAAGTGGAATAATGTTTGGAAATTATTGCTCAGTGGAAAAAGTACAAATTTAAAAGGTTAAGTATTTTTTATTTAAATATCTTTCCTTAGCAGCAGATGGTTTGGGACAAGGGCTTTCGGCATGAAAGGCCCATTTTGATGTACTTGCATCAACAATGAATGAAATGAATATCAAATTAAGTAAAAACCGAAATACAGCAACACCCGTAATTAATTATGAGAGGAGTACACTAACGACCTAACATGAAGTGGAATGCCTTCTTTAAATCGACTTAGAAACGTACCTAATATACATTTAAGCACCGGTAGCAGTGGCTAGGGCGTTGGACTTGCGATCATGTGGTTACCGGTTCGAAACTCACCCATTGCACTACCGACATGGACCCACTCGTAATACAAGCATTTAGCTTAGGACGAGGGGTTAACGCGGCCCACATTGCTAGTAAGGGTTTAAAAAATCTGGCTTTTTCATCATATTAATCTTATTCGTCATCTTATTGTCTTATTAACGTCATAATAACTAAATAAGTCTTTTAGAACTTTAATGTGTTTGTTTTCTTTTAACACTTCAGATCAAATAAAAAGTTAAGATGGAACTTTACGAACAAAGAAGCGAGGCCGGCTAAAACTACGCCTTGCTGTGTACAACACACAATTACACGTCCACACGTATACCATAGTTCCATCTTAACTTTTTATTTGATCTGAGTTTGACACGTGATATTTTGTTACAGGGAAAAGAAGTCAAAAGACAGTAAAGATATAGGAAATTTGTTGGACGTTATAAATTTTAATGAATGAAACGGATAGTGATTTGTGTTGTGCCAATATTATCTTCTCACTTTGAAGGCTCAGATCAAATAAAAATATATATTTGATCTGAGTTTGAAGACAATCTTGCTCCCATTCTTGTTTCCATGTTGTTTTAGGACAAACCTATCAATCTTCTTTGCTCTCTTTATTTCAATCGTAGTTCGTGATATTTCGTCTTGACATTTTTAATTTTAGATTGAGAAGGAAAGTGAGTGCAGTGGAACACTACAGGGTTTTAAACCGTCAACCGCCATATTGTAGACACAATGCAAAATCTATTGTTTTGTCCTCATGAGACCATTACATGCTTCAGTGAATATCATACATACCTACCATAGTACTCTTGGACATAGCTTATAAGAGGGTTTCTTTCTCTGGAGCCCTGACCGCCGCCGCGCCGCATCTTGAGTCCTACTCTCGATGCCGGTTGATTACTATATTTTATATATGAAAATGTTATTCTTTTCTTTTTTATTTTTGTAAAAATTGTTAAAATGTTACAAAATTAAATAAATGGTATTACCTTGATTCATACACATGATAATAATATTATTATGAGTTTTATGGAATGTTTTTCTGACAAATTGCAATAAGTATTGACCACAAAATTAAGTACATACCATAATTGTTATATCAGAATATAAATTTACGACCTTAGTCATCATTAATATAAATGATGTTATTAATACAGTAACTTCAAAGTTCACTGTTATGAGAGGTGATTGAAATGAAACTTCTTTTCTTCTTTGTAAGAAGTTATTTTTAAGCCCCAACGCAAAAACGACGGGGTGTTATTAGTTTGACGTGTCTGTGTGTGTGTGTGTGTGTGTGCGTGTGTGTCTATCTGTGGCATCGTTACTCCCGAACGGAAGAACCGATTTTGATTTAGTTTTTTTTTGTTCGAAAGGTGAATTAGTCGGAATTGTTCTTAGCTATGTTTGATGAATATCGGTCGAGATATACTCTAGTCTCTCAGTATTGTACACACGACTCTGCTCAACCTATACAAATCCAGTATAAGCTGATCTCGCTTCGGCTTCCCCACATAATAGGAGACCAGCACAAACTGGTTTTGTATAGCTTGATGTGTATCTCGGCTTCTAGGCAGAAACTCACGTACTGGTTTTTAAGTTGAGGTGCAAAGGTACCTCGTAACATATGAATTATATTGCTCGTATACATAATAATAGGTACAGAACATTTATGAATCAGCAGCATTATGACGCTCGTGGTTCCACACAAGCTTATCTGCGACCGAAGCCACTACGCGTAATGGCAAACGAATTGATTCGGTGATCACAAGCGACGGACTATCAAACTATCGTTACTCCTGTATTTAAATCATTAAGCTCTCGTTAAACCCAATAGAGTTGCACTCAGCGATGCGACATGAATCACGTATCATTTGGTTTAAAGATAAAGCGTCATTTGGGACCAAATTCAACTTTTTTTTATGTTTACTTTTTGCAAATTTTTCGGCTATAACACAGAATAGCCGACAAATACCGATAATCGATAAATATATATAGCCAATAAATATATATATATAATATACAGTCATGGTATCATATCATATAGAATCATAGCAGTAAGAATTGCGCCGTAACTATATTTAAATATTCACAACTGAGTACCAAAACTTTTCCTCAAAATTGTTGCCATAGCAGAAAGTAGTGTTGAAATGATGAATCTGCCAAAATTTTCAATATTTTTCTATTTTTAAATTTACCAAAAATTATCTATTTTGTACAGTAACGATTTTTAAGGAAAAGTTGATATTGTTGTAATGCTAGAATGTATTGTAGACAAAAAAAAATGTGTAAAACAAAAAAAAATTGAAACCCAAGGCGAAACGTTCCACCATTAGCATTAAACGTTTTGAGAACAATACTCGCGAGCTTTCTTCCGAAACTTGCAACACCTTGGTTTCCGGAAACAGAATGTAACTTGCTGATTAAATGTCACTGTTCCGTGTAAGTTGGTAGTAAAACTCAAAACTTACAAACGTTTTCCGCGGAACGTAATAATTAACGACTTAACATAGGCTAGTTACACACTATTGTTGCCTGCAGCTCTTACAGCTTACCGCAGCACTCAAAGACGATCACTAAAGTTCTGATCATCTCTCATTCGTTGCCAATTTTTTTTTTTCGCTTAGTGAAATCAAAAATCTAATGTTTTTATTTCAAATAATCTTTTACAAGCGTTTATGAAACGTTATTGACTCTAGTTGCACGGTTCCAAAAAGTTGATCCTCTTTTGAAATATTTTTATCTGTCGTCGTCATGTCTGTCTGTCTGTCTGTCCGATCTTGTCACAGCCTTTTTTTTTCGAAACTATAAGAACTATGCTGTTGAGACTTGGTAAGTAGATGTATTCTGTGAACCGCATTAAGATTTTCACACAAAAATAGAAAAAAAAAACAATAAATTACACACATTATCCCCATACTTACTTGAAACTGAAACTCAAATTTTTTTTTGTCATCAAACCCCATACGTGTGGGGTATCTATGGATAGGCCTTCAAAAATGATATTGAGGTTTCTAATATCATTTAACACTGAATAGTTTGAGCAAGAAACACTTCCAAAGTGGTAAAATGTGTGTCCCCCCCTGTAACTTCTAAAATAAGAGGACGATAAAACTAAAAAATATATATGATGTACATTACCATGTAAACTTCCACGGAAAATTGGTTTGAACGAGATCTAGTAAATAGTTTTTTTTAATACGTCATAAATCGTAATGGTACCGAACCGTCCGTGTGGAAGTCCGACTCGCACTTGGCCGGTTTTTTACATAAGGCGATAACAGGCAACTTCGACTATAATTTATTCACAATTGAGTACTACAATTTTTACTTGGAATTGTAGCAATAATAAAATAAAGGATTCTGCTAAAATTAACAATTTA